>OZ010787.1:321326497-322526497 GCA_963932465.1 Maratus speciosus | reverse complement strand
AAAAAAAAAAATAGCACATTAGGAGCATAATTTCTGGAGATATTAATAAAAATATGAAAATGTAATTTAACATTAGAAGCGCTAAATTTTGAATGTTTATAATTCAAAAACTTATCATTCTAATGACTTGAAATTCGGTGCCTAGGCATAATTTCAACAGAAGATTTGAAATATCTTGTTAAAATTGGGTATTGTCGTTGAAAAAATGAAGTTTGGATTCGTTTTAATATGTAGATTGCCCCCTAAGCAAATTTTATATGCATCATTTAAAAGTAGACTTTATTTCCAATCGTTCGGTACCAGTAACTTTCTTCTACGATAATTTGTTGAGGAGTTAGTAGGGGGTGTTTACTTTTTTTTTTCCACGACTGTACATATCAGGCAGATATGCAAATGATGAGAAATGCAGCGTGATTGCGCTTTGCGTAATGCCACTAGTGGGCGTTGAATTTCGTCCTCCTTCGAGTATAAAACTGGTAAGCAGAACTTGTCTGAGTGTACTTTTTCTTTTGCAAAGGAAACGCCGAGGCAGACATGCCGTTACGCAGCCATCGAAGACAATATGAGCAGCTCTCAGAGTTCGAGAGGGGAAGAATCATCAGGGTGATGGAAGCTGGGTGGTCAGCTCGGCGAGTAGCTCGTCAAATAGGCCGTTCTGATTTTACTGTTAGGAGGTGTTGGGACCAGTGGACTTAAGAGACGTCATTTACATAGCGACCTGGCTCGGGACGCCCTCGACAGACCAGTCGTCAAGAAGGCCGTCACATCATACGAAACGCATTCGTAGAGCCAACTGCCTCATTGGCCGCTATCCAGACACAGGCAGCACCTTCACTACGGACCCGTGTGTCTTCCCGAACCATGGCAAGGTGCCTGTCTGAAGGACATCTGGCATCGCGGCGCCCATTACGTGTGCTGCCAATGACACCCACCCACCGACGCCTCCGTTTGGAGTGGTGTCGCGCACGACGGGATTGGTCTGCAACGGAATGGAACCAGGTCGTCTTCAGCGACGAGTCTAGATTCAATTTGAGCAGCGATGACAATCGTGTTCGTGTGTGGAGGCCCCGTGGTGAACGCCTCAATCCTGCTTGCGCTTTACAGCGACACACCGCTCCCACAGCTGGTGTGATGGTATGGGGTGCCATTGCTTACGATACACGGTAACCCTAATATTGATCCGTGGCACAGTGACAGCCCAGCGGTACGTCCAGGACATCCTTCAGCCACATGTGTTGCCACTCGTGGCAGGGCTCCCAGGAGCCATTTTTCAGTAAGACAATGCTCGACCACACACAACAAGGATGTCACAAGCCTGCATCCGCCACATTACCACCCTTCCCTGTCCTGCTCGATCCCCAGATTTGTCACCAATTGAGCATATCTGAGATCATTTGTGGCGGCAAGTTGGACATCTACGAGTTTGGTTGAACTCAAGGCGCGTTTACAGCAACTGTGGAACGAGATGTCTCAGGACAACAGGACAACATACGGAACTTGTGTGCCTCAATGCCCGATCGTATCGCATCATGCATTCGTGCTAGAGGGGTTCCAACAAAGTACTAAAATTTCCGTTCATTTGTACTTATTTCTGCAATGAATTATCCTTTTTCTTTGGTTTTCTACTCACTTACTTATATCACAGTAGTACTTACGCGTGTAAAATTTCGTTTCATTTGGACGTCTTTTTCTTGGTGCGCAAATTTTTATAGCAATCAGTGTATATGAAATGCAGTTACTTAAAAATGGCATTTTTTCTCACACATATTTAAATATTCATACAAATATGTATCACAAAATACTAAAATTATTAATTTACTAGATGCTGTTTAACAGTTTAAAATATACTTTAAAATTTTAATTTGAATTAAATAGAATTTTCACAAATGTTCCTAAAAAGAAAACAGAAACATTAAAAAAAAAAAAAAAACCTAGAAAACAGGAATTCTGCCTTTTCAGAATTTAGTGTCGCCGCCGATGAAAAAAAAAAAAAATATATATATATATAAATGCAGATTGTTCAAAACATATTTTAGTTTTAAGTTTTAAAATACACACTTTTATTTTATGTAAAATGACGTCATTCGTATCCGCTGAAGAAGTTCACATTTACGATCCAGTCTTAAACAACATCTATAGAAGTGTATGCGAGGCTAACGAGAAAGACAGGCTACCGCGGTGGGTCCGATTCTTCTTTTTTTACAGACCGCTGGAGTCACGTGATGCTCGAATGCACCAATGAATTTGCCCGAAAACAGCATCACGTGACTCCAGCGGTCTGTAAAAAAAGAAGAATTGGACCCACCGCTCTAGCCTGTCTTTCTCGTTAGCCTCGAATAGTATGCATATGACGACACTATCGCGGAATAATATACAAATTTAGAAAAAAGCGATTTCGTCATTCAAGAAATTTGAGCCAAAAAAAAAAATCGTCTATCTAATAATTCGTATGCCTTCATTTGTTTGTAACATTAACATGGATCCTTATAAGCATTCAAAATTAAATATAGCTCCATGTTTCATCAGAAATCATTCATTTATAACTTTTTAACATAGCATGTAATTTAATTGCAATGTTTTTTTTTCAGTTGTTATGAGAAGATGACAACAAAAAGATATATATTCTACTATTTTTATTTACTTTTTACAAAAATGGATTACTTCAGTTGCCAACATTACAAAAATGGCGTTAAAAACTACAAAAAATTTAATATCTCAAAAATAAATTGGGATGCAGTTTTCAAACAAATTGCATTTATAAGTACTTTTTCCCCCTATACGACAGTGTAAAAATTCAAAATGTGCGATGCTTAGAAGTTTAAAAATTGCAGTAGAGATTATCAGTATTTAACCATACAATGATACATCTGCTTTGTTTTATGACTGACTTATGCAGCGAAACGTTATTTTGTAGAGACGACACCTTAATTGTTGCCCGAAAGAAATAGCATATCGGGGGCTAAGAAAAAGAATAAACTCTTTCAACACTTCTCCTTTTAAATCGATGTGACAGTTTTCATTTTTAAATTTAAGAGATTAAGGCGTGTGCCTACCTTAGGGGCACTTTTTTTTTCGAAAAATATGAAATTTTATCAAACACATGTGTTTTTAGTTAAAACAGGGAATTAAAACTATGAATTCATATAAATTTGTAATGGAATTTTAATTAAATTTTAAAATTTAGGCAATATTTAGTCAAATTTTACTAAAGAATTGAGTTTATGCTAAACCTTTTCTATAACGAAATCTATTCAATATATTTCACTTTTTTTTTCAACATTATATTAGCAAACCAATTACATGTGTTATGAAGCAAAAGATTTGCAATACCTCTTAAATTTACTAGCATATACCAAATTTTGTGTACAAACATTTTTTTTTTTTTTTTTTTTTTTTTTTAAGCGTATTTTTCAATAACAATAATAGCTCTTAAATTATTTATACAAACTTACAAGCTGCGTTTTGCTTCATAACATACCAATAGATAAGCAGAACCTTATTACAAAATTTTATTTCAATATCTTAAAAACTTTTTAAGAAATGATGTTTCTCGTAAACGTACACAATGAAATACGCAGTTTTCCAGAAAACGCAAATTAAGATTTTGATATAGTACAAAAAATTATGTAAGTTTACAACTTTGAAATCCACCATATTTGTAGCTGTTTATATATTTGTCTATATATTATATAATATATATTTGTATATTAAAATATATTGTTTACCTTTCTGTGGCTCTTTAAATGGTCCCTTCCGGTTTCAGAAAGTTCAATTCCGGTTTATATTTTGGGCTATAAATTTGCTTCTAATTATCGCTTAACCAAGAGTGGGGCATTTTTGGAATCCTAAATATTTGAATTTTAATTTAAAATAATAATTACAAAAAATCGAAATTTTTCGCAAAAACAGCGATTTGAGGGTAGGCATATACTTTAAGTGTGACAAAAGAACCGTGCAATTATATATTTTTAGATACAATAGAATTTGCTCTAATTTTTAAACTAATAACTGAAAAATCGGTTCTTTGAAGGTTATGCACGACCCAGTTCCCTTAACAATGTGCATCACAGGTTGTGATTCCAACACGTCTGGGTTCTGGCCCATACGCCAGACAGGGTCGTGCGCATTTGGACTGGACCTTCCGGAATCGATGGATTGGGCATGATGGGTCAGTCGAATGATACCGCACAGACCCCCTATTTAACATGCATCGTTTCCCCCCCTCTGGGGGATCTTGAAGGCTGTTGTGTACGAAGCTGTATCCGCTTTATCTACCACTTGTTAAGTTTATCTATTAAAAGCGCTTTAGGCACCTTTTTTGTGTTCATGCTTTGTCTTTCTGCCTTCTTATCTCCTCTTTTTGAGATTTCTAAACATGCGTTCCTGTGTGAATATTGGTTTCTATCGATGCACTCTATCTCCCTCCAAGCTTTAATGTGGAGTTTTAAAATTCCCTGCATGCATTGAGAATTAAATTTATTCTTTGTCTAAGAATATATTTTTTAAATTTAAGCATACTCTATTAAAAATATCTTTTTGTATTGCTTTCATGATGAACTATAGCATTATCATTTGGCATTTATTAATTTGTCCTCATAACGTAGCATTAAGTATGTTAAAAAAATTTTAAAAAGTTCATTAAACATTGCTATTATAAATTATTTAATCAGTAGTTGCGGACATATACGATATGTAAGAAAACGATGTAATTCACTATAAGTTAAATAAATCCTCAATGCTTCTAGATGCAGATTAGGACCTGTTGCCCACGAGCCACCAAAGCTATCGCTATTTTAGAATAGGAAAAATTGCCTTATTTAATGACAGAAGCTTTGAGATTAAATAAGGCGAATATTACGTTTCGGAATTTCTGGAGGCAAACGATTTTCAGGCAAAAAAGTTAAACACCCGTAATGCAGATCATCGGAGATTTTATACCACTACGTAGTAATCGAAATCTCTATGCAGTATAAATAAACGAAAATTCCAAATAATAGAAGTGAGCATTAAATATTTTGTATGTGTTTTATTATAGAGAACAATGAATTACCTTTGATAAATTACTTATGCCTGATTTATATATTCAAAATGTTAAGCAAATTGCTACATAATAAAACAAGAACGGAAAACATGTATATGATTAGATTATATAGATTGCATATCTTAGATTATGAAACACTTTAAAGCACCAACATAATATTGTTAAACCATTTCATCCTTTCATACGATGAAACGATATATTTAAATAGAAAAAAATTTAAAAACATAACGCAGGGGAAAAAGTTTTGCCATTCACGTCCATATTCGGTAACGTAAGAGAATTCTTTCTTGCAGCCCAGTATATGATCTCACGGAGGAAAGAGATAGATGGAGATGCAGTAAGGTGGCTGAGGGTGGCGCCAAAAACGTAACCCTAAAATTAGCTACGGTCGGCTCAAACACAAGCTCCTTTTTTCACGAAAAAAAGAAGAAAACTTTTAGTAATACAGTTTTTAATTCATAATACAATGGAATGCTGCTTTAGAATGCCTAAAAATTAGCAGACCACTTTCTTTTAGAGAAAAAATGGTGATGTCAAAGAGTTCGGTCCCTCTTCCAGGTGCTTGTTTTGTTTGGGCCGAGAGAGAGCATTTAAATTTGAGCGATGGCACGCATCATATTACAAACCATTTTTACGGCATACCGCATCTCCAGCAATCTCTTTCCTCCATGATATGATCACTTTCCTATCTTTGAAGTATCCTAACATTATTAAAATGTATGGAAAACATATTTTGCCTATAGATCCTATTGTAGTGGAAATTTTTTGTGCGTCGTTGTAAACGAACTATACATGCTTCTAATTCTATGCTCCTCAGAAAGCATGCTGCAATGAAACTTAGTGATGCATAGCAATGTCATTATGTTTGAATTAATGTAACACCATTTAAATGAACCGCGAACGATTTTTTGCAGAAAACTCAATGTAACGGAATTCTTTTGCGTGTCCTTGTAAACAAACTGAAAAAGCTATACACTGTATTTTCAATGGTCAACATTCTATAGTAAGTCTAAATAACATATAAGAATTTCATGACAATATTTACCAAGTATATTTACGAGAGTTTGAGCAAAGTCAGACGATCAGAAAGATACATGGCCAAACCGAATTAAGAAACACTTTTAATTATGCTTGTAAGTGTTAAAAACAAACTATGGGTATAGTTTTATTTCTAACTAATGCAAGAAAAAAAGAGTACCGTTTTAATTTGCACAAAGTTTTTTTTTACAATTATATGTAGTTTATTTTCTAGTAAAGTCTACATATTAAAATTGAGCCTAAATTTTAAAAGTTCAATTGTAACACTATCATTTTATTACATACTAGCAGAACTACCCGGCTTCGCTCGTGTCAATTATAAAGAGCCTTCCAGGTAAAATAAATTAAAACGAAATAATACGGCAATCTCAATACTTGAAATTTGTGCATTCCCATCCACAAATTGTTAAAAAGACAATTAGAAAACATGACGTTAATGTCTCGCAACTATAGCTTTAATAACAATAAAAACAATAATAATAACAATAGCTTTAATAACATAGCTTTACTAACAATTTTATCCCTGAACTTTAATAATAGAATGCGCGTTACCTTTGGCGGGTGTAAGAGAAAAATATGTCCTGACAATACGAAACAAAATTCACCAAATCGCGCACCATTTAGTGAAATTCTCGTTTGTATGGTATATATATCTACATTATAAAGTAAAACACTATGTCAGTGCCCATAAACTGTAGCCCATAAATTGCGCCTTTACTGCAACTTTTCTAACATCTAAACATCACACAGTTTCATTTTTTACAATGTCGAATAGAAAAAAGTTCTTTCAAATGAAATTTGTTTGAAAATTGTACCTCAATTTGGATTTTATAGTAATTTTCAAGCATAGATATTTTTAAAGGCGCATGCAACCCCATTACGAAAGATGAAACTGTTTACTCTTAATATAATAGTATAAAGAAAAGACATGTCTATGAGTAACACTGGTATCACATTTTCGGTGGCAACAACCTAACACAACAATAAATTTCCCTTTTACTGCAATTTAACCTCTAAACATCGCACATTCGATTTTTCCAACGTCTTATAGAAAACAAAAGTAATTTCAGTAATATTATATACATTTGTTTGTAATGTTTATCTCAATTTACAGATATTTTATGGATGTTAAAGTAATTTTCAAGCATGAACATTTTAAAAATATGCTTGCAACCCAGTTACAAAATATTAACTCAATTGTTCAAAAACATTGTAAATAATTCAGAATTTGTTTGTTTTCGTGTAATATTTAATAACTAAATTGGCAACTGAAATTAAAACGACAAAAATAAAATAAATAAAACACGAATTTAACAGATATCGAATCAAACGACTCAAAATAATATAATAAGTATATAAAATGCAAATGGGAATTTCATTCCGGGTAAATATACCTTGAGGTAAATATACCTTCAGAACGGATTTCAATGCAACTTGCACTATTAGATTTTCAGGGAAGGTTTTAGTGCGTAACATATTGTTTTCCGTTGCTTAGTCATAAAATTATAGGAGAAAGTTATATAATCATGTGAACCCAATTATAAAAGATTAGTCTTATTACCTAAATGAAAAATGCAGAACTATTTTTATCTCTTTAAGTGCTGACGGGTTAGTCTTCAGTAATAGGGCTGTTCTCTAGTTGGCGTATTCGTATTTTATTGAGTGTGCCTTGCACTTATTATGGCATGAACTTTTGTTTAAAACAGTATAGAATTACTTATGTTTTAAGCGAACTCGATTACAAACTACTAATCTGCAATAATGCTTAAAGTAGTTATCCATTTCCTTGCTCAACAACGCGAAACTTTTTGACTCGTTAAACGTAAAGGCTTAAAATTTGTAGGCCTGACTATTAAAGCGATTTTGAATTGAAATGAGTTTTCCATTTTTTGATAAATAAATTACTTATCGAGTTATGAACAATTGTGGTCACGTGACGACCGGTTTGCTTCCTTTATCACGGTGTTGCATCCGAAATTCAGTTCAAAATACCAACTGAAATATCTTATACCTTTACCAAAAAAATGGAAACTATCTTTCGATAACATAATTTTTAAATAAGAACTCCTGCAAATTTCATGCGTTTCCGAATAAAAATGAATTTAAAAATATGTCAGAAAGTTGCTCCTTTGGATTTCGGAACAGCCCGATCTTTATGAACAACCTTAACTTGACGTTTATGAAAAAACTCACATTTTTAGTTCTAATTTTGGAACTCGCGAAATTTAAATTCAGAAAAAGGATGTTCTTTCGACACAATTGTGATATTTTTTTAATTTTTAAAATTAAAATGCATGTTTTCTTTGGTACGCGTAACAGATGTATACTATTTCTCACAATACGGGGAAACATACAATAAATGCATCCAAATGAGGCAGCAGTTACTGAAATTTTATTTGGAAAATTTGGGATTTTATTAGCTTAAAACTAAAACCTTCACTTTACGTGTAATTATAAGCTTTAATTAAAGTATCAGATCAAGAGATTTTCCACTCTAAATAAAACATAACTCTTAAACGTAAACTTAAATTTTTCATTAATAGAAATTAAATCTACAATGATTAGATGAAATGATGTCATTTTCCATAACTTTTAAATGGTGTCATCTGCAAGAATTTTTTTGAAAAGGGAAATAACTTCTCTCTTTTTAACTATAAATCACAGAAAATGTTACCACTAAACCTAAACAAATACAAAACTTAGTTTCATTTATTAGCTTCATTAGGGTAATTTATTTACAGTCAGTTTGACTGCACGTTGAAAAGATTTGATGGAATGTGACGTCATATCTAGCCCTTTTTTTTTCTTTCTTCTAAATTGTTTTCAGGAAATTTGACTGTTTGTATTAAGGTAGATATTTTAATTTTTAAAAAATCATTCAATTTGAGGTGCTATGTCATTTTACCGCTCTTATAGTTAAAGTTTTTTATTTTATATATAAAAAAAATGTGCATTTTCTGTTTAGAATTACGTCAATTTCAATAATTCAAAAATATAGCAAGAAAATCTGAATGTTTATCAAAATACACGCGTTATCCTTATTTTTTTTCACATTAATGTGTCATTTTATAGGGTTTGGCAGCACGAAAAAAATTATTTAATTATAAAATTTAAAAAGAGATATTTCTATAATGTTAAATTATGGAAGATGGTAGAAAAAAGGGATAAATAGTGGTCTGATAATCTTTTAAAGTAGACAGCGATAACGTATGTACATCAAGTTTCGTGAAAATCCGTCAAAAATTGAAGGTTTGGCACACATGTCATATATTGGCGCGACTTTTTTCTGACGCCAATGTCATCTACGCAACGGGCTCTTAACTGACACCAAAGTGTCGTTATTTTGCTTGATATGGTAACCCGCATGTTGTTGTTTATGCTGTTGATGTTTTCGAAAAATTGGCGCCGGAAAAAAATCGTGCTAATATTATATGACATCTGTACCGAGCCCAGTAGAAATAGCATTATGCCTTGCAAAAATTCGGGTAATTCTGATTTTCGGGTATTATGTATAGGTTGACCCTCTAATAAAAAAACCAAGTTTTCGACCTTCTAGACCTTGTGCGTTTTTTACTATATCGAAAAAACCAAAAATGTTCGGCACTTTTTTCGATTTTTCTTGATTAACTCGGTTCCAGTGCATTTTACAAAAAAAACTTATAATTACAATTTTGTAGAAGACAAAATTCTTTACAATATGCACTATTTATGTTTGTGAATTGACTAAATAGGAGGCGAGATACGGAGCCGGGAATATGGGGTACAATTTGCAAAAAGTGGGGAAAAAAAAAACAAATGACGTTAGTTTTTCCTTAATAACTCATTTTTATTTTTTATTTTTCCGTTTTAGGGACAAAAGTGTCGTAATAAATTTTTTAAAGTATGAAATATCCTACAAGTTTCATTCATTAGAACATTAATTATCTCTAACAGACTCTAAAATCATAACAACACGATTTATGGTTAAAACAGGAAAATACCGCCTAGGAAGTCACCAATTTTAAAACGATCTTTAATTTTTGATACTGAATAAGCGAAGCAATTAAATGATTATAGTATGTACAATAAAAAGTAATTGGGTAATAGTTGGGGGAGGGGGGAGGAGCTGAAGTAAACCTAAAAACCAAGTCCGTAGATATAGGCGGCGCCCAGAGTTTGGTCTATAAGAATCGGAAGTCGAAAGTAAAGTTAAGTGCTGGGAATAATATAAAAAATACTGCAAAGATAAACAAAATATAATTTAGAAATTTTAAAAAGGTAAAGGGATTCTACAAAGCCAAAACTAGAGGGGGGAGGGCATATGCTTCATTCGGCAGAATGGTAGGCAAAGAGTGCGCAAAATGCAGATTTGGTTTGTCGTATTTGTATTAATTTGTCACACAAATTTTTGTTAGCTAGTCAAAGTTTATATTAATAGTAAATCTATTTCATATTGAGAATATTATTCGCAACATAAAGAGGAGCAACAATTATGCTTAGGCATACTAATACGGAAACCTGTATAAAGCGCAATTGTTTTCGGGATTTTTTGAATTCAACTTTAAATTTTTAAATAAAGCAATGAATATTATAAACATATAAAATTCTGTATGTGAATTCACTTTGCGCAAGAGGGGGAGTGCGTGTCTGTGTGTGGAGGGAGGAGGGGCGACAAAATCCATGTTTGCCCCAGAATTAAAAAAAAAAAAAAAAAAAAAAAAAAAAAAAAAAAAGGCTAGTTTCGACCTGGAAGTATCGAATAACTGTTAAAAATGAATTTGGAAAGCCCAAAGTACATGATTCTATACGTTAAAAGTAATAGCCAAAGAAATATTGACAATTAGTCAAGTATATGAATATTATTATTCTATGTGGAAACGCTCCTGATGTTATACAGGACCTTGAAGACTTTGACGACGTAGAACAAACAATATAACGGTAACTCTGATTTCTATCAGATTTTTTTTAAAATACATTGCGACTTATTTCTGCTTAACATTTATTTGACTTCATTTTTTAAAAACAATTTCTGGCTTGAAACAGATTTAACATAGCCACGGCTTACACGCAAGAAATTACAGTAAAAAAACACTTTTCTAAGAGAGACATTATGTCGGGAAAGAAAAATAAAGCACAGTTCTCGTAGGAGGCCAGATACAGAGCCTGGAAAATAGGGTAAAATTTGCAAAAATTACAAAAATCCACAAATGATGGTATTTTTTGCTTTATAGCTCACTTTTAGCGCATTTCAGAATCAAAACAGTCATAATCAACTTTTTAGAGCATGAAGTAGACCATTGTTTCATTTATTAGGTAATTATTTTTTGTAATAGACTTTAAAAATCACAGCAACGAGATTTTGTTTAAAAACAGGAAAATACTGTCTGGCAATTTAGTAATTTTAAAAAGGAGCTTTTATTTTTTATATTGGAAACACGAATTTATTATATCATGTACAAGATACTAATCAACAAATATATAGTAAGTATAGTCACTTTATCTATGTTTCCTTTTTCTGCTGTTTGGCCCTGGTAGCCTGTCTCTTGTACTTGACTCGATTGTTTGTTCTAGGTCGTCAAAGTCTTCAAGGTCCAGTATAACATCAGGAGCGTTGTCACATAGTATAATAATATTCATACACTTGATTAGTTGTCAATATTTCTTCAGCTATTTCTTTTAACGTATAGAATCATTGCACTTTGGGCTTTCCGAATTCATTTTTAACACTTATTCTTATTCGATACTTCCAGGCTGAAACTAGTTTTTTTTTTAATTCTGGGGCAAACATGGATTTTGCACCCCTCCTCCCTCCACACACACAAACACACTCTCTCTCCCCCTCCTGCGCAAAGTGAATTTACATACAGAATTTTATAAGTTTATAATATTCATTGCTTTATTTTTAAATTTAAAGTTGAATTCAAAAAACCCCGAAAACAATTCCGCTTTATACAGGCTTCCGTCTTAGTATGCATAAGCATAATTGTTGGTCCTCTTTATGTTGGGAATAATATTCTCAATGTGAGATAAATTTACCATTAATGTAAACTTTGACCAACTAACAAAAATTTGTGTGACAAATTAATACAAATACGACAAACCAAATCTTCATTTTGCGCCCTCTTTCCTTCCATTCTGGCGAATGAAGCATATGCCCTGCCCCCTCTAGTTTCGGCCCTGTATAATCCTTTTCCCTTTTAAAGTTTCTAAATTACATTTTATTTATGTTTGCAGTATTTTTTTTATATTATTCCCAGCACTTAATTTTACTTTCGACTTCCGATTCCTAGCCCAAACTCTGGGAGGCGCCTATATTTACCGACTAGGTTTTTTGGTTAACTTCACCCCCCT
Organism: Maratus speciosus; assembly: GCA_963932465.1. Taxonomy (NCBI): domain Eukaryota; kingdom Metazoa; phylum Arthropoda; class Arachnida; order Araneae; family Salticidae; genus Maratus; species Maratus speciosus. Next base: position 322,514,088 of record OZ010787.1, on the reverse strand, counting down.
CCCCTCCAAATATTCTCTAATAACTTTTTATTGTACATACTACAATCAATTAATTGCTTTGTTTATTCAGTATCAAAAATTAAATTTCGTTTTTAAATTAGTGACTTGCCAGGCGGTATTTTCCTGTTTTAACCATAAATCGTGTTGCTCTGATTTTAGAGTCTGTTAGAGGTAATTAATGTTCTAATGAATGAAATTTGTAGGGTATTTCATACTTTAGAAAATTTATTACGACACTTTTGTCCCTAAAACGGAAAAATAAAAAATAAATATGAGTTATTAAGTTAAAACTAACGTCATTTGTTTTGTTTTTTTCCCACATTTTGCAAATTGTACGCCATTTTCCCGGCTCCGTATCTCGCCTCCTATTTGGTCAATTCACAAACATTAATAGTGCATGTTGTAGAGAATTTTATCCTCTACAAAATTGTAACCATATGTTTTTTTTTTGTAAAATGCACTGGAACCGAGTTAATCAAGAAAAATCGAAAAAAGTGCCGAGAATTTTTATTTTTTTTCGATATAGTAAAAAACGCACAAGGTCTAGAAAGTCGAAAACTTGGTTTTTTCACTAGAGGGTCAACCTATACACAATACCCGAAAATTAGAGTTACCCGAATTTTTGCAAGGCAAGGCCCTTTTTTGGGCTATTTCTACTGGACTATCAGAAAACGGCTTTTCAGTATATAGATTAACTGCTATTTATACAGTTTACATTGGAAAATAAAAATTTACCCTCTCTCATACACATAAAAAAACAAACAAACAAACAAAAAAATTATCGCTCCGGCTGAAGTCACGGTTATGCCTTTTTGGCTTAAAAACGCATTTTTGGCGGCAAAAGTAAAATCCACATTTTAAATAAATATCCTGCAACTCATAAGTACAGCCATTTTTAGAGGTATTTCTGTGAGTTTCTCCAGTTATACACATAATAGTAGAATGAGCTAAAAATCAAAATAATTAAAAAAATAATACTGAGATTTTATATAATCAAATTATTGAGTTGCATTTTTCGGTACTACATGATTAGGCACAGATGTCATATATGCGCCACGTTGGCGCGATTTTTTTCTGATGCCAATTTGGCGAAAACCTTGTTTTCGAATATCAGTTACATATATATTTAAAAAAAAGGGAATAGCAATAAATAAAAAAAAATGTTTAATTAATAACAATAGAAACAAACAATTTGTATAATTTTAAAAATGAAAATAAAAGTTAATAAATAATTTATTAATAAATAAACAACAACCGCCTGGTTACCATATCAAGCAAAATAAGGACACTTTGGAGCCACTTAAGTACTCCGGTGCGTATATAAGACTGGCATCAGAAAAAAAAATCGCGCCTACGTGGTGCGCATATGACATCTCTGTCCTTTATTATCCGGTCGACAAAAAAACTGTCGCCAAACTGTAAGGTTAAATGCCAATAATGGATGATCGTAAATGTCACATTCAGTTCACATTAAATATGTTAAGCGTGTTTGTTACCTCATAAAGTCTTTTTAATTCGACGTTTTATTTTTAAATTGATTACTGTTTTACTAATTTACATGTTCTTTCGTTATTTAAAATTACTGCAAAACTTGAAATTTATTTTCTTTAAGCCTATATTTAATGTTTACATAAATCTTATATCCGTCTACGTTTTTTAGCTAAATAAAGAGCATCAGGTTCCTTGCAATTTTCCGTTATCATTGATATTTATTGCGTGTTCTTTTATAAATGCGATTATTACATTTAAAATACTTATTTCTTATTCACAAATACCAAGTTTAGACACTTTTGTGATTTTTTTGGTAACTGTTTACGGTAAAACGCAAATTTCAAGCTTATGACGTCACATGCATGAAGTATTTAAGTGCACCTCGCGATAGTATCGGTTAGTGCAGGTGCAGCAAGCTAGAAATTTTCAGCCAGATGAAGTAATTAAAGCATGGAAGCTGAAATCGAAAGGAAGATGCAGAAATTTCAGCTACTTTGAATCGTCCAAAGAAATCTGTCTATTAAGTACTGTCTAAGGGTGACTCTTTCAAAGCAAAACATAGATGTGGAAGGCCTCGTGTGGCCAGAAAACGAGATTATAGAAGGATCCATAAACTGGCATCTAGACAAATGATGACTGCTAATCGCATTAAAAGTTAGTCAGAGATTTCTGTGTCAACGGATACTTTCGTAGATGAATTAAAGAAAGATGTACATTAGTTTACATGAAAATGATAAAACAACCAGCCTTGAAATCTCACAACAAATTGACCCCTTTCCGTTGCGGAGTAATTCTGTTTATAAAACTAATGAAAAAATGTACTGAAACCAGAATTTATAAACGAGTTTATTAGAAAATACGAACTTGCTTATTTTAACGCACATTATAAAAGGAAAATTTTAACTAAATATTCTTGGTGCCGTTTGTCAGTTTTGGAATAAAAATTTGGTTGTCCTTTTTAAGGACACCGCCCTAGAAAGAGTTAATGATTTGGGCCTCACTTTGTTTTAATTCTCAAGTATCTCTGGAGTTTCTGAATGGTCGCGAAATAGCGTAAGACTACATACATACATTCGAAAAAAAAAATACAGCCATTTGATGAACTTTTAGCTCTTCCAAAGTGTGTATTTGAGCAAGATAATGCGTCCATTCGGTTGCAGCCTTACCGACTTATATAAGTGAGAGATGCCAAGCTGGGCATCGTCCTTGTGGCTTAGTGGTAGGGCACTGGAGATATATTCCAGGGGCCCGGGTTCGATTCCCGGCTTGGATATTTTTCACTAAGTTGGTTTACGATTTGTTAGCAATGTGATTATTCACGTATTTAATATTCAATAATTTCAAGCGTAATTTCACTGCGGAAAAGTAGTTGAAAAATTAATTAAAATCGTATATTCACCGATGCTGGGTTAATTTGCGTCTCATGTTACGCCACTGGAATGTGTGCACATGAAGACTTTTCCATCTTGTGCTGCGGTTGCAGCCTTGCCGACTTATATAAGTGCGAAATGCCAAGCTGAGCATCGTCCTTGTGGCTTAGTGGTAGAGCACTGGAGATCTAATCCAGGGGCCCGGGTTCGATTCCCGGCTTGGACATTTTTCACTAAGTTGGTTTACGACTTGTTAGCAATATGATTATTCACGTATTTAATATTCAATAATTTCAAGCGTAATTTCACTGCTGAAAAGTAGTTGAAAAATTATAATTGTATATTCACCGATGCTGGGTTAATTTTCGTTTCATGTTACGCCACCAGAATGTGTGCACATGAAAACTTTTCCATCTTGTGCTGCGGTTGCAGCCTTACCGACTTATATAAGTGCGAGATGCCAAGCTGGGCATCGTCCTTGTGGCTTAGTGGTAGAGCACTGGAGATCTATTCCAGGGGCCCGGGTTCGATTTCCGGTTTGGACATTTTTCACTAAGTTGGTTTACGACTTGTTAGCAATGTGATTATTCACGTATTTAATATTTTAAAAAAACATGGTTTAACTATCAAAATATTACTGTTCTCGACTGGCTCGCGTGTAGCTCTGATCTGAATCCAACTGAAAACTTTTGTGGCATCATATCTCATACGGTTTATGCTATTTTTTTACAATACTCCTCTGTAAATGAACTCCGATCTGCAGTTGAACGTGTTTGGTACGAAATAGACTCCGAAGTGATGCAGGATTTAGTTTCGTCGATGGAAAGTCACATTTCTTCATTAATAGTAGGTGCAGTTCGATTTTAATTTATGGATATTTTTCTGTTAACAGATAGATTGTCTATACTTTTGCCACAATGTTAAATTTGTTTTTTTGTCATTATATATTATGTAAAATGTATAAATTAAAATTTATTGTTTGTGTATGAAAGATACGTCACCAGTAATATATGGCAGTTGAGTTATAACAATTCGTTACATACTTCTCAGTACAGAAGCATAATCGATCATTGTCTAAACTTTTGCTGAGCACTGTATGCATCCATTTTGAATGAAAGTTTAGTGATACATATCAGTTACTGAAAAGTTATCAATCAATGTTACATATAAACCTTCATTATTTAGACATAACTCGAAAAATAATTTATGTATTTCATTACTTTTTGTTTAAATGTTGCTTTGTAAGACGCAAAACATAACTAATGCATATTTTTTAATATGTATATTTTTTATAAATATATTTTTAAAATATTAATTATTAATTAATAACGCTATCACTAAAAAATCATAAATTGAAATGTATTTTTTTCATTATCATTAGAATTCCAATAGTCGAAAACACCCAATAAAGAATTCTTTCACTTCTGTCCATTAGATGTCAAGTTTTGAGTATATATATTTAAAAGCGGTAACTTCCAAGGACCACAGAAAAAAGTAGAGTTAAAACGGATACCTTATTATTTTGTACTTCTGAAATCCGGAATTTCAAATAGAATTTAATGAAGCTTTACCTGATTACTGTACACTTATCCTTGTACAATAATATCCTTTTAAATATATGATTCGTTTATGACATTTCAATCATAAATGGTTTTCTATAAAGATCGAATCATCCGGATTTATCTTGTGAGTACGGTATGGGCATAATTTTCTTTTAAAATCGAAACAACATATTTTATTTTAGAATTTTAACTAAGGAACTTAAATAAAAATATTTCAATTATAGGCTTAATGATTTAATATTTAAATACAAAAGGATCGCTTCCCTTGCTTCAAACATTGTTTACTGGCTGTTCAAGCATTATTTCTAAGTTCCCGCTTTGTCCCATATAGGAAAAGGGTATTACCCCAAAAGAATGGGGAACGAAAAAGAATCTGTAAAAATGCAGACATGCATGCTAGTAACAGTTTCACTATGGAGAATAAATTTTATTAAACATGTGACACACAAGAATATAAAAAGTTTCAGTAACTTTAAATATATTCCTACATTGAAATTTTGAAAACTAGCAAACGTCAAAACAAAAAAATGCCACAATAAACTTTCCAACACCAAAACTACAAAGATGATAGCATGGAGCTACTGTAATGGACACTTCTTCTTCTTGCCAACAGATAAGTACTTTAAATACTACCTGTTAGAGGGCTGCTCGAATAGTGTCAGAACTGTGGTATAAGTTTTTATCAGACTATTTGTTTTTACTTTACTTTCCTCTACTTAAAGTTGAAAAACTCATTTCTGCTATTTAGTATACGCTAAATATAAAGCCATGAAAAAAAGTCAAAAAACATAAAATGTACGGAAAATCCTTGTGTTTGGAAGAGAATTATTAATATTATTATTATTATTATTATTTTTTTTTTTTTTTTTTTTTTTTGAAGATTAACTTTTTCATCACTGAAAACTTTCAGGAAATTTTGAGCTTAATTCCGCGAGTTTTTCGAGTTTTAAGGGGAAAAGGACATAAGTAAAAATTAATTTTACGAATCAGTACTACGCATAAATTGCCGGAACATCGCTGTGATTTAAAGAAAACGCAGCTTTAAATTCGAAGATTTCAGGTATTGTTTGTTTAGATTGGTAAATTTTCTGTATTTTGGAGGGGAATGGGCAAATTAAAGCGGAAAATTTCGTGCTTGAACGGAAAAAGAAACGGGAAAGAACTTTCAATTTAAGGTTTTTTTTGTTGTTGTTGTTGTTTTTAGAATGTAGCAAGTAACAATAAATATAGCAAGCAACACCATTATTAAACATTATTTTGAAAATCTGTGTTTCTAAAGTCTCTGATGTCTGATAATTTCTTATCTTAAAGAAAGCACAAGTTGCAGTTTAAAATTCCCTTCATGGTTGCTATGCAGTAGAAAATACAATTTTAAGAAGATGATGCCTGAATTTGGAATAAAGGAAGATCCAATGAATATGCGCAATATTTTTTTATGTTTTCTTGTTGTTTGTTTGATTGTAGCTGCAGAATGAGCTATTGTAATTTTTGTTATTTACGTTGCTATTGATGTAGTCTGAATAATTTAAAATAGTTTAGTTTTTTTATTTGGAGTCACAGGAGCTTTTTTTAAATTTCTGAACAAGCAAAATTTAAATATATCACTCTTAAATTGAATTTTTAAATTAAGTTTGAAACTTATCTTCTAGCTTAAGCTCAAATCTATATACTGAAAGCATTAGAGAGGCATATTATGTTTCTAGAAAGTAGTTTCAAGAGTATAAAAATAAGTGAATATGTAATGTAGCATCTTCCGAATAATTTAAATTAATAAAGACCATTTCTTATAATTTTCTGTTTTGTAAAATGGTTTTTCTTTTATTTCTCGTATTTATCACATCCGTCCATTTGTTTTTAAATTAATATATATACGTTTTAACCAAATAGTAATATTATCTTAATAATTTATCCTTTGGAACGATTTATACTTTTCTATCAGTTACCGATAAGTAAATGTTAATCGAGACGCTAATCCTCAGCAAACGGGTACGCTATTCAGTAACCTCCTAACATCCGAATCCGCTTTTTTACAAAACAGTATGTATTCTCTTATAATATATGCATTCATATATAAAATTCAAACACAGAATGTTCATGATTTTCCTTAACGATTTTAGAAACATGAACGCATAAACAAGTATAAAAAAACTATTTTCTAATATATTAAATCTGATAGCCCTTTTGTTTTAACATCATATTGCATCTTTATTTACAAAATAAAAGAGCTTTTTTAAAAATATCAGTGTTGATTTTGTTACACTCCTCGATCTTTCAAAGTCCATCCAATATTTTGGGGTGCCGCTTACAAACAGCTTGTTTTAAAGACAAAGTGCACTGTAATCCATAGGATGTACGTCCAGGGACTTAGGTGGAATGCATTTAAATGGGATAACCTCCATTCTGGTTTCAAATCTCATTTTTAGGGTTTTCTTCATTTGACGAAACCCTATTCGTCTCGCTCCTCTGTCTGTCTAGCTGCCCGTCATACAGCTCGTTCTCAGAAACTGTATAAGTAAGAGACTTGAAATTTTACCTACTTATACGTGAATACCTTCGATGACACGAGAAATCATAAAATTTTGAAAAAGTTTTAATTATTTATTATTAATTAGAAACCCCAATTAAAAGATTGGAAAATATTCATAATTCAACTAAAGCATTGATTTTAATCGAACCGCAAAGATTTTAATCAGAAACTCGAAAAAAAAGGGGAAGTGGTTGTCACAATTCACCCGGCTACCACGGCGATAAAGGACTGGAGGTTTTCAAGGACATCCGTGTCTCACGAACCACCTACATACGCGAAATGTAGTACCCACACGCAAAAAATTTTCTTTCATAATTTCATTAATAAACTTTTTTGAAATATTTCAACTATAAGGCAAAATGTCCATTATAAATCGATTTTAAAAATTAAATTTTATCAAATTTTATCTCTTTCCAAAGACAAGGAGTCGACCACATGTGTTTGAGGAATCTTTTGCTGACAGATAGCCGTGGGTCGGTCATAGTGGGATGCTTTCGCGGTCTATAAAATTTTTACAAATTTATATTTAACATTTATAGATTTATATATCATTTATAAATTTGACATTTATGCATCTATGCGTACATTTTTACGTTGATTCCAAATATGTAATTTTCGTTAAAATCGACTAATTGAAACATTAATGAGAAAAAAAAAATCGATTTTTTAAATGAAAAATAAATGTTTTCAATTTCCTATAAGCGTAAAAGTAGAGAGATTTTCATATTGGGATTATTTAAAGGTATGCAAAATTTTACAAATATTGCATTTATAGGTTTGAAATATATGCATCTATGCGTATATTTTTAACGCTGAAAACAAATATGTAATTTTTGTAAAAAAGCGATTAAGACCTTTTTATTTTATCTAAAAATCGATTTTTTAAAAGAAAAACAAATGCTTTCCTACGGCACATTTTATAAATTTTAGCGCTTCTCCATTAATTATCCTTATTTAAAGCCCGATATTTTATTATAGGTACTTGACAGCCATTATTATGATAGAGACTAGCGGGATTCGCCCGCTATCTTGCTGTAATTGTTATATATGCGGGGATGGGGAGCGGGTGAACTACTTTTTATTAAATGTCGCAATTAGTCCACAAGACAGATATTATGACAGAGACTGATTCCAAACACTATAATTAACTTAATAATGATACTCTATAACATTAAAGTTAAATTATGAGTTTCGAATAATAATTTCAGTTTTTTTTTACTTCACTTCAAAGTATCTCGGGTTATATGGGCACGACGACGACGGGATTTAGTTCATTCAACTGGACATCGATAGCTTAACATATTTTAGTTTCACTTTTAACCGGCAGGGACGCTTGGATAAGGTTTTCTCTCTAACTGTTCCCCATTTCCATAGCTCGGAAACTCTCCATCGGATTTCAACGCAATTGATTCCGAACATTATAATTAACTTAATAATGACACTCTGTAACATTAAAGTAAAATTATGATTAGTGTACTACTATTTTTTAATAATAATTTCTGATTTTTATTTATTTATTTTTTTTTGCTTCAAAGTATCTCGGATTCTGTGGGTCCAGTGACGACGGACTTTTGCTCATTCGACTTGATATCGATAGAAGACTTTAGTTCCACTTATTACCGCCAGGGGATCTTTCACATCTCGGGTTATACGGGCCCGATTACGACGGCGTTTGGGTCATTCGACTTGATATCTATAACCTTACCTATGTTAGTTTCACTTCTACCGCCAGGCAGCGCTTTCCTATTTCGCAATCTATAGGACCGATCACAAAGCAGTTTTCTTTTTTAACTTGGATTTCGATGCTTCGTTCAGAATGTGGTTTGTTTAGACCAAATTGCATCCCTGGTGGTTGAAATTGGATTTTGTTTAAGTAATTTGATTTGAATGCTTTTAATATGATTAAAAAAATAACTTCCTTTTATAATCCTTTTGAAATTAAATATATTTGTGCTATCATCTATGTAAGGATCTAATAATTATAAATTAACAATTTGGATACATTAATTAAAGGCTATGTGTTTTGGATTAAAGGATTAAGTGTTTTGAATGAATATTAAACGAAACCCATTGTGCGGTCTACGATTATACTTATCCACTTGTTTCTAAAACTATAGCAGTAGATTTAGAGATATGACTGGTAGAGCTGGACGATATCAGAAATTTAATATCGCAATATATCAATGAGTTAATATAGATATTGGTGATATATTGCGATTGTTAGAGAAAATTGTAAACCTGACGTATCCCTAACAGTTCTTGGCGTGAGTTCACACGCTTCTCAATTAATCATATTCTATAAATGCATACAGCGCTCTGCCTCATCATAGCAAAAAAGGAATAAATAAATCTCTTACCTTTTATACAGATATCCGCATGATTTGAATTATCCATTTACCGGGTAAGTCAGGCATCGTAACGTAAGTGTGAGAATAATCATCTTATAATGGCGAGTATGTGAGATTGGTGCACATTATGAAACAGCTTCTTTGATAGGAAAGAAAGAGAGAAATTTAATTATACATATTAAAGAAAGAGCAGTGAAAACATTTTGCGTTTTGCTTCTTCAAGATCGCATTGAGAAGTTAATTAAAAAACATATTATAGTCCCGCGTGTTACATCATTAAATTTTACAAGTATATGGATGTATTTTCGGCACTTTGATGCAATCGTCCAATTAAGCATAATTGGGTATTTATACTAAAGTCAAAATGAAATAATGTTCTGTAGAGAGTGTTCAGTTTAAAAACAGTCAATTATATTGCTTTTAAGTTCTTTTACGAACCAGAAAAAACCCATTTGCGTTTTCCACATGGCTAAGATATATTGCATATTTTCACATAAAATAAAAGGAAGGAAGTAGATGCAGTCCTTCTGTTTCTTTAATTTTTATTTATTGGCCGATAAATAAATAGATCTGCGGCGATGGAAAGAGGGAGACAAAAGGTTCTGAATCTTTGATTTGGGGATTATACGAGATATCTTCCATCAGCGATAACTACCTCAAAGTGTATAAGAACAGAAAAAATGCCCAATTTCGAAAGATAAAAGGTAGGTCGCAGTAATTTGTGTAAAAACAGATGTAGAAAACAACGAATAAATGTTTTATACCGATCTGCTCACACAGCATCCTTTAAATACACATGTATTTATACAAAATAGAAATATCTTAGAAAAAGGAACCAATGTTCGATATCTATTTGCACTTATACCATTGTTGCACTTATACCATAGCGTTTTTCTTTAAAAATACTACATTCCCATCCTTCCTATTTTATACATTATTCATTAAGGGGACGAGGGACCTTAAAAAACCTTAAAAATCAATTCTTTATTTTTTGAAAATTTCACTTTAAATAATATTCAGGGGTACATTATATGCATTATGACATGAATTTATCAAAAAAAAAAAATTTTTTTAAATTATTTTTGAGAAAAAAATGGAGTTTTACGTGTCGTCTTAGAAATCTTCGAAATGCCCAATGCGCATTCCGTATCAATGAAAATCCCCAATATTTTTTTTTATAAAAGTTTGGTTTATATATATAAATAATTCTGTGCATCGAATTTTATATATTTGAATATAAAAGTAAATAAATAAATAAATAAATAAAAAATAAATAAAAAATAAAAATAAAATAAATTTCAAAAAATTGTTTTTTTTTTTTAATACTTTTATATTCAAATATATAAAATTCGATGCACAGAATTATTTATATATATAAACCAAACTTTTATAAAAAATATTGGAGATTTTCATTGATATGGAATGCGCAGGGGGCTTTTCGAAGATTTCTGCGACAATGCATAAAATGCCATTTTTTTTTTCAAAAATAAGTTTTTTTTTTTTTTTTTTTTTTTTTTTTTTTTTTTTTTTTTGTGTGATAAATGCATGCCATAATGCATATAATGTACCCTTGAGTAATATTTAAATTGAAATTTACAAAAAAAAAAAAAAAAAAAAGAAAAAAATTGAAAAATTTTGAAATTTAGAAATTTTTTCGAAAATTTTCAATTTTTTTTTTTTTACCTTTATATTCAAATATATAAAATTCGATGCACAGTGTTATTTATATATATAAATCAAACTTTTATAAGAAATATTGGGGATTTTCATTGATATGGAATGCGCAGGGGGCATTTCGAAGATTTCTATGACGACGCGTAAAATGCTATTTTTTTCTCAAAAATAATTTTTTTTAAATTTTTTTTGTGAGAAATGCATACCATAATGCATATAATGTACCCTTGAGTAATATTTAAAGTGAAATTTACAAAAAAAAAAAAAAAAAGAAAAAAATTGAAAATTTCAGAAATTTTGAAATTTTTTCGAAAAATTTCAAAAATTTTCAATTTTTTTTTTTTTAACCTTTATATTCAAATATATAAAATTCGATGCACAGTTTTATTTATATATATAAACCAAACTTTTATAATAAATATTGGGGATTTTCATTGATATAGAACGCGCATGGGGCATTTCGGAGATTTCTAAAACGACGTGTAAAAATCCACTTTTTTCTCAAAAATGACACTAAAAAAATTTTTTTTGTAATAAATGCATGCTATAATGTATATAATGTATCTTTGAGTAATATTTAAAGTGAAATTTACAAAAAATAAAAAATTTATTTTTAAGGTCCCTCGTCCCTTTAATAATATTATAACTATTTAATTTCCTCATGAATGACTGAGTATATTATGAAAAATAAATTAAAATGTAATATTCTTAAGAACGTTGCGTATTTTAATATTATTAAAATAAGTGAAAAGCAAAGGCAAAAACAAATAGATTTAATGTCGCATGTCATACATATAATTAGATGACTCACATTATATTAATTAGATGGCTGATACAGCAGAAATGTTGTTTCTCAATCTTTTTTTAAGTTATCAATGCATTCTTAATATAAATGGATAAAGATGAAGGAAGCAGGAATTCTGCTTTTTCAGAATTTGGTGTCCCCCCCCCCCCCGAGGGGGAAATATTATTATTATTGCGAGGCGGAACTTGTCGAATTTGGACGAAATAAAATTTTTAAGAAGGAACTGTTTTATTAATTTATAGCAAAGTGCAAAATTAGTTACAATAAAGGATGCATCTTGTATTGGTTAGTTTAACTCTCAAACAAGTATTATTTTAATGTAAAGGTCCCTGCTGCTCTATAAAGACACTCTAAGTTTTTGTAAAACTTTAAGTTTTATCAATGTGTGATTCCAATTGCGTTATTTTCAAAAGTGAAGCATTTCCATATGTGAAGAATTTCAAAGCCACCGGAGTGAAAATGATGCACTTCTATAATACTTATTTCGGTTTTAAGACGAAATGCATGCTTTTATTTGATAGAAAATGACGCCATTTGCATCCGCTGAAGAATTCCACATTTACAATCCAGTTATAAACAACATCTATAAAAAAGTATGCACAGGACGTCACTATCGCGGAATATTACACAAATCCAGCAAAGAGCGATGTCGTAAACTCGGCAGAAAAAATCGGCTATCTAATTTATTCATATGCTTTCATTTGTTTGTAACAGTAATATGATACTTAAAATTAAACATAATTTATAATAGCTTAATGTTTTGCCAGAAATCATTTATTTTCATTCTTTAAATAGCACGTATTTTAATTATAATTTTTTTTCTGTTCATTTGAGAAAATGGCAACAAAAAGATATAGTAATCTCCAATTTATAACTATTTTCCCTTGACTTTCTACAGAAATGCAGTACTTCAGTTGCCACCATTACAGAAATGGTATTAAAAATTACAAAAATTTAATATCTCAAAGATAAATTGAGATGCAGTTTTCAAACAAATTGCAGTTAAAAGTACACCCCCCCCCCTCCATACGAAGGTATAAAAATTGAAAATGTGCGATGCTTAGTATTAAAAAAAATTGCAATACAGATTATTAGTATATTTAATAGGACAGTTTACCTCAAAATTGGTTAAAAATTTGATTTTCTATTTTAAACATTAAATGAAAGATTGTTTAATTGTGAATATTTTTATACCCCATTTTTGCCCATATGGCAATAATATCGCAAGATATTGTAAATTTTGTTAATACACCCAGTGCAATTACTCATTCAAATTAAAACTTATGGCCTTTTTCTCCATGTTCATATTTTTGTCACTATTTCCATTTTTTAAAATGCTAAGGTATTTTTTGCATTTGAGTCAAAGGTTAATTTTTTTTTTTTTTTGTGTACATTCTTTATTATATATGTGATAAAGCTACGCAAGGAATTAGCCTTCAGTTTTTTTTCTTTTTTCTTTTTCTTTTTTTAACTTTTCTTTTAATAAAAGTATATGAATATGTGTTGGATTTCATTGCTTTTCACTATATACATATATCAGTAAAAATATTATATTAAATGTAACATTAGATGTATCTGAAAATCCATGCGCAGTCTTATGTAATACACATTTGAAAATCTTAAAATAAAACATTGGGCAAAAATATCGATATTTAAAAAAGTAGTAGCGATTTTTAAAAATGCATTTTTTTAACTTTTTAAATTTTTAATTAAATATGCAGTTAATTTTTTTTTTCAAAATTCACTGTTATTTGAACATTGAAATGCAGTGAGTTCACCATTTGAACAATATTTTAAAAAATAAACAAAGTTTTTGAAAAGGTAAACTGTCACTACATGAATGGAACTTTGAAACCTTTTTTGAAGTATGAGTCTTCAAATCACGATTGAAAATAGTTTTATACTAATTATTTTTTTTTATATATAAACATTCATTTTAAACTAAAATTTCAAAACAGGATATAATAAATTCACCCTGGAAATCACCTTTATTTTACCGATAATACTACAGAAAAAGAAAAGATAAAATATGATCATTGAGCGTTGCATAGACATTTCAAGCTAGGAAGCTCAGCTTAAAAGTAACCAATGAGCAAACAGAGAAGCTTCGCCAATGTAACGAAAAAAAAAAAAAAAAAAAAGCAGAAAGAAAAACTTTTACCATTAGCAGACTCTGATTGGTTGCTCTAAAGCCAAGCTTTTCAGCTGCTAAGGTAAAATAAGTGATACTACGTGAATCCAGAATAATCAGCACGTATTTCATTTGTTCATGTTTGTTATTGAAACATATCAGTGCCATACGCCTTGATATGTCTCGACCAATAGCAGCAGCAGAATGAAAACGTGGGTGATATCAACATTCGTTATTCACTAACGAACGGAGAATGAATGATACTTGCGGTTGAAACAGAAGAACGTAGAGAATGAATGTATTGGGATAGATTGGAATAGTTAGTATTAACGAAAGATAGATAATCACCGTAGGGGGAAATTGATTCCGCTAAAGAAACGATTAAAAGTAGGGGATATTTCTTTAATAGTTCTGAATATTCGGCGCTTTTTTTTTTTTTTTTTGTGTGTGTGTGTGTGTGTTTGAAGTCGCAGTCGGTAAAAAAAGGTTCTTGGGATGTATGGGTTAGAGTAAAAGCCTAGGTATCCGTATTGTGATATATTCTTAGAGTCAGAACTCGGATATTATTACGATAATTAAAAAATATCAATATTTGATGATATATTGATAAATAATCCAGCCCTAATGACTGGTAATGTTATCTTGATGGAACTTGACATAACAAAGATTATTTGGGTAAAGTGATGGAAAGTCTTCACTGAAAACGGGAGTTTAAAATATTTTTGATAGTTATCCGAGTTAATTTTGACTTCCCTGCCCCCTTTTATTACTTGAAGTTTTCCGTTATAAGACAATCCAGCAACGACCATAAAAACTTTGACAAAAATTTTCCTTGTTTTCTCTAAATCAATAATTTAGGTCTTTTTTCTCCTCTGAACGTATCTTTGTTGGGAATGCATTTTTTACCTTTTCCCTAGTAAAATGTAAAATATGACGTTTCTTTTCTTTCCTATTAATTATTATGTCGCTTATTTTAACTGTGGAATTATTAAAAACCTGCTTTTCACACCTTTTTTTTAACAATCGAATAAGTCTCTTCGGAAAGCGCAAATACATAGTCTTCCATTGTTTGAGTTCCATCGACATTTTAAAGCAAAGAATATTTTAATGGTGCAGTCAATACTTAAATCTTTAAATAATGGAGAAAGGCAAAATCGATACAAAATCGTATGAAAAGTCGGCGTATTTATTGAAATGCTTAGTTCTTATAACTAAGTTGATTATTTAAAAATGTCAAAACCTGCATAAAGTACAAAAATATCATACTTACTTTTGTTTTACTTATTTATTAATATCTGTTAGATTATCTGCAAAAGAGATAATACTTGTCGTAAAAATATTTTCTCATCTGATTATGTGAAGATAACCCGTAAAATTATTTTTATCAAAACGCCATAATATGAAAAAAATTCAACTTTTCTTTCATTCTTACGCTCAAAAGAAGCAGAAAAATATCTTATGAGTTTTTTAACACGTATGAAAAAGAGAAAAAAGCCCTTTGCAGGTTTTCCAGCACAAAAACTCCGTATTTTAGACGCAGAATAGATCCATAATCTGAAGTAACATTTCAAGCTCTATTGGAGTGCTGACTACACTTTCAGTTCTTTGAAAAAGTTATGTCTCATTGAGTTCTAGAATGAATGTCCATTTTTTTTTTCATTTTTTATTAAGCTCCTTAGAGCTCCTTTACGAGTAAAACCAAAAATATTTTGGGAGAGTCGCTGCTTTCTTTTTTTGTAGCTATCTCCTTTTCAGCGAAGATTTGTTTTCTCTAAAGCTATCAATTACTAACCATTAGCAGATGAAACTCAATGAAATAGGAGGTCAGTTTCTTTTACTTTTCCTAACTAGCCCTTATAAATTTATTTGAGGAAACGTTTAAGATTTTTTCTAAGCTCCTAAGTACTTTTTGGGAAATGATTATTTGTTGGTAAATCTGATTGATGTTCAAAGAAGTTCAGATACACTTCATATTATTTATTCTGTTATATATTTACAATTAGTTTTTTGTTACCCCATATTATCCGAAATCGCAGGATTTCCTGCCAAGCAATGCTGCCAGTTTGGGCGGGTTTTCTTTTATATTCCGATTTCTTGATTGATACCAATATTTTAAAATATTAATATTTGGCTTACGTAAAGCATTGTTGAATGATAGATTAAATAATTCGAATGTTAATTTTTCAAAAAAAAGTAGAAATTTGAATTAAATGAAAGAAATAATTAACAGAACAAATGGGTTAATGACAGATTTTTTTTACTTTTCTTAATAACTAGTGTTAAAATTGATTGCACATCCCACAATAGCAAATAACAATAATGAACAAGAGTATTAAAATAATAATCTATATAAGTAAGTCTTCATCAGAAATTACGTATCTTAGTGGCAAATGGAATGCAAATGATAGATTTATGAGACACATAGAGAGCCACAAAAATAAAAGCCAAAATATTACAACGTCCTTTAAAAGCATTTGCTACATTTCGTTGCTAATTAGAGCTATTAATAGATTCTTAGATGATTAAAATTTGTATTTAATTTGCGTAATAGCGGTTCTGTTTTAGCAATAAATATAAAAAGATATGAAACGTAAAGAAAACTAAATAATATCAAAGCAAATAATCCCCATGACAGAGTTTTGCCAATTATCCTAATGAAAGAATTGCATCATTGATTGTTCTAGATTTCATAATTAAACAGCCTCAAAACCTGTAGAGAAGAACTCAGGAATTAATTTTATAGGCATTCAGGAGAGAAGATTGTTATTTTAAAAATTATACTTAGTTTAATTAAGTCCAATTTTGAATCCGATTTATGATATTCAATTGCAGAAAAATGTCTGTTTTAGTAATAAGTTCCTATTTTTGAGAATCTCCAATTTAAAAATTAAGATTTCAATGTGGGAATAATATTAGAATAGGAATTTCGCTTTTTTATGTTTGATAAACGAACTATAATTTTGACAAATACTACAGTAAAACATATTCATGGTAAAATACAGTTAAGTATCTTCAAAAATCATATTAGTTACATGCTGAATATATAAGTGTAATTGAGAAAATTGCAGGAAACCTATTTATATTATTTAAAGCTTTCGTTTACCTAAAACGAACTAATGTTTTTGTTAAACATAAATGAAATAAAACAAATAATTCTTTAATATTTAAACCAACTGCTATTAAAGTATTAGTATATTTTTCTGAATTTTCATAAATTAATACAAAGTTTTTATGTTTTGAAATATTATCACAACAGACGATTTGTGATATAAACTATGATGATTTTCAATCTTTAAATATACAAGGTTGAATGATTACTTTTCATTAAGTCAGATCACGACCATCTCTAAGTCGTATTACGCACCTGGACACTATCTCCAAAAATTTATATACGTTTCCATGTGTTTGTACTTCTGCTAAATTTTGTTAAGATATTTAAGTTCAATAAAAATGCAAATATATTTTAATTGTTGTATATATGATATGTGTGTATATACACTATATTATATTATAATGCGAGCAAAAATTGTGCGTGTGTGCGTGTATGTAAATTTTATCTTGAAAACGGCTCTAACGATTTTGATTAAATTTTGCACCCTACCGTTTTCGGGCACGAAAAGACCATTGGGATGGGTTACGCGTTCGAGAAAATTCAATTATTGGGTCATTTTGGGTCATAATGGGTCAGGGTAAAGCTACTTATATCTAAAGAACGTCTCAATCGATTTTGACTAAAATTTGTATCCAACCATTTTCGGGCACAAGACGACTATTGGACTAGGTCCAATGGACCATGCTCGAGAAATTTCGATTTGTGGTTCATTTTTGGGTCATTGTGGGCTAAGCTATATTTATCTAAAAAACGGCTCTAACGATTTTCACTAAACTTTGTAATCAATCGTTTTCGGGCACGAAAAGACCATTGGGATGGGTCATGTGTTCTAGAAAATTCGATTAGTGGGTCATTATGGGTCAGAGTCAAGCTAAGTTTACCTAGATAACGGCTGAACACATTTTCACAAAATTTTGTAATATACCGTTTCTGGGCATGAGATGACCTTCGGGCTAGATCACATGTTCGAGAAAATTCGATTAGTGGGTCATTTTGTGTCACAATGGGTCAGGGTCAAGCTAATTGTATCTAAAAAACGGCTAAAACGATTTTGACTAAATTTTGTATTAGATCGTTTTCGGGCTCGAGAATACCATTGGGAAAGGTCGCATGTTCAAGAAAATTCGATTTGTGGGTCACAATGGGTCAGGGTCAAGCTATTTGTATTTAAAAAGCAGTACAAAACATTTTGACAAAATTTTGTATAATACCGTTTCCGGGAATGATAAGACCATTGGGCAGGGTCGCATGTTTAAGAAAATTCAATCATGGGTCATTTTGTGTCCTAATGGATCAGGATCAAGCTAACTGTATCTAAAAAACAGCTCAAACGATTTTGACAAAACTTTGTATTACACAGTTTCTGGACATGATAAAACCATTGGGCTGGGTTGCATGCTCCATAATTCTATTAATGGGTCATTTTGGTGATAATGGTTCGGGGTCAAGCTAACTGTAGGTTCAAAAAGGTTCAAACGATTTTGACAAAATTTTGTATTATACCGTTTCACAGTACAAAAGGACCATTGGAATAGGTAACATGTTCGATAAATTTCGGTTAGTGGGTCATTTTTGAACAACGTGGGTCAAGCTTATTTTATCTAGAAAACGACTAACTATTTTCACTAAATTTTGTATTCCATCGTTTTCAGGCTCGGCAAAAGGGTCGCATGTTCGAAAAAATTCGATTAGTGGGTCATTTTGTGTCAATATTGATCAGGGTCAAGCTAATTGAATCTAAAACAGCAAGGATGATTCAGTTGGAATAATATATCGAGATAAACACAAGGCTAATTTTGACCGAGCTTAGATCGGTCATTCGTGCTAGTAGTTCACTATATATTCAATTTTAGACATTTTGTCGAACAATTAAAAATATACTTGTCGGATTTTTCTGTAACTTCAGTATTATAAAGAATACGTTTGCCCTCATATTTATGAACGTCGATTTGATAAGGAGAACAATTAGGGGGCCAACAAAAAATCAAAGAAAAATAATAATATTTGGGATCATCCTGTAAAGTAAAATGCACGAAATCGAAATGATCTATCGCTGCAGAATACAAATCTGTGGATACTGTACAACGTGTTTACTGATTTGTGTAAGAATAGCACGTATATTCAAGGGGATATAGCGATTTTTTTAACTTCATAAAATTCTTGCATGTTTTTAGCTTATATCATGCAGGGTTTTCAATAAACTTAAGCGCCAGTTTTAGAAAAGTTGTCAAAATGTAGTAGAAACAATATAGTGTGATTGGAATGTAAATATATTAAATGTTTTATGAAATATGAGCAGTTGTATGAAATAATTTTTATCTGCGCATGCTCGAACGATAACAAAGATTTCTTTACATAATTTAATAGTTAATTCGTTAATTCAATGAAGCAACTCATGAAAAAAAATTATTCAAACACCGTGAAAATATAGAAATATACTGGCGATGGAGTGAGTTGAATTTTAGTTCCTCTCTAAAAGCAGGTGAGTGATTAGGAATTTTTTTCAAATTATCAATTTAAATTATATATGTATTTTTTATTGATACTTTAGTACTTCTTGGATAACAACCCGAACAAGCCTATTCCATAATAAAAAGAAGTATAAAAAAAGTAAGCATTTCTTCTAAATCTACTCGTTGATATTCATTAAATACTAACTTTGTTCTGAAAGTCAGTAAATAAAAAATGAAAATTTGTAGGAAATCTCTTATCATTCAGCTGCTTTTTGAGAGCAACTAAAATTCAGATCACTCTATCACAGATATCTATCTGAATTTTCACGATATTTGACGGAATTTTTTTATGAGTTGCTCCATAGAGTTGATTTAAATTATGTGAAAAATCTTTGTTATCGTTCAGGCATGCACAGATAAAAATTATTTCATACAACTGCTCATTAGGGTTTCGAAAAAACCGAAATATTTATAATCGAAAAGTAATAGTGCGTAAAAGTTGCCTTTTGTTATAAAGAATCAATTCGTAAAATATTAAACTGATAGGTTAATATCTTTTACCCCCGCAAGCGGGCCAAAGTTCCAAAACATTGCAAAAAACATGATTTTTGCAGTTTTTTTTTTCTAAATTATCCAAACATAGCTATGCAAATTCTAATAAAACGCAATAGCTAATTCAAGGTATCAGTAATCTAATATTAAAATTTCAATATGGTGGCATCATATCTTTTATCGCCGCAAAAAGACCAAAATTTCTAAAAAATGTTACAAAATTTAAGTTTTTCTTTTTTCCCAATTGTAATAATCTTTTAATATTTTTAGCTTCACATTTTTATATTTTTATCTTCATCTTAATCGCCATAATATATATATTTCTAATAGACTGAAAATGTTATTTTCTGTTGAATTTAATTTCACACAGATTGTTTATCATGACCGATGTAATGCTACCAAAAATATCTGCTCTATGATAGAAAAACCTGCAACTGCATGCGCGTAAATTTATTTCTCTTTATAAAAAGGCATATTTCACTTGTTTGGTTTTATTTATAATTTATTTTCCTACTCGACAATGTCAAGGTTTGACGTGCAGTAGTTGAAAGTTAGTACACGTGTGGTAATCATTAAATTTCGGTAGAAGTAATAGATTTTAAAATTAAGTTATGTTGGAACAGAGGAACTCTCTTCTGAACTTGTAATACTAGCTGAATACATCGTGAAAGTGTACTGCATCGGTTGGTTCACTATTAAAATGAATCCATAATGCTTCCATGGTGCCCAGAATTTGTGGACTATAATTAAAAACACCCGTTACTTGCCGGACAATCTACGAAAGATTATAGATCCTGTAATTTCTCGAAATGCTTATTTCGCAAATCACGAAAATATCCTTATTAGAATGCTAGCAAATGAAAGACAGCACATAAGGACCCTAGCTTTGAAGAGGATTGCCAAAGCAAGAAATTCTGCAGCGTCCAATAGCGCCATCTGACATTTCGTTATTCCAGACTTGAACTTTGAAGCTGAAAACTATATTGATTTAATTAACTGGCAAAACTGTGAACTAACGGAACCGCCTATTACGATTTCTCTATCATCTCACGATCTCACAACGCTGGTGAGTTTGAGAGGTTCGATTAAAGATATTAGCTGCTATAAATTTCCTTGTCACACCAGACAGTAGAGAGATGTGTAAAATTAGTCACCGAAGCAGCTTCGAAAATTTCTGGACAAGAGGAGAGGGAGGGTTACATTAGATCAACTTTGGCCTCTCGAGAAATAATGGCTTCATTTGAAAGCAAATCAGATTATAAAATTCATTTCAAATAAATATCTTTTCAATTAAATTTTATTTAACCTGATTCTGCTAGAAATATCTTTATTTCACATAATAAAATACTCCATTTTATATGATTTTTGTAATATGTGGTGTATCAAGGAACTTCTGTCTATTACTGACATGAAGTAAAACAGCAAAGCATCAAGCGATCGTCAAGAAAAATAAGTGAGTACCTTTATTTTTTTTTATCTATTGTTATCATAATTACTAGACATTTATAACATTTTAGTAGAAACAAAGTAAAGTTATTTAATTCTAGAGATATTATAAAAGTACAGAAAAACGGAAAATTGAAATTTTGCATTTTTTTTTTGAAAAAATTGGTTTTTTTGCGGCGGTAAAAGATATGCTTTCATCTTAATGAACTTTTACAGGGATATTACTGATATCTTTATGTAGCTATTGCGCTCTATTAGAAGTTGTATTGCTATGTTTGAATAACTAAAAAAAATAATGAAAAAACTACGTTTTTTGCGATTTTTTGGAAATTTAACCCCTTTGCGGCGGTAAAAGATATTAACCGATTGGTGTAATATTTTAAGAAATTAATCTTTACCACAAAATGCAACTTTTCCGACCTATTATGTTTCGATGATAAAAATTTCGGTTTTTTTCGACCCACCCTACGTCTCCTATATCATAAAATATTTAATATATTTATATTCCAATTACACTATATTGTTTCTACTACATTTTGACAATTTTTCTGAATGTGGCGTTAAAGTTGATTGAAAATCCTGCATGATATAAGCTAAAAACATGCAAGAATTTTATGAAGTTAAAAAAAATCGCTATATCCACTTGAATATACGTGCTATTCTTACTAAAATCAGTAATATGTTGTGCAGTAACCACAGATTTGTATTCTGCAGCGATAAATCATTTCGTGCATTTAAATGTACAGGGTGATCCCAAATATTATTATTTTTCTTTGATTTTTTGTTGCCCTCCCTAATTGTCCTCCTTATCAAATCGACGTTCATAAATATGAGGTCAAATATGTTCTTTATAATCCTGAAGATCCAGGAGAATCCGACAAGTATATTTTAATGTCTTCGGTCCCTGGGTCCTTAAGCGGGGACTTCTGCTCATTTCCTTATAAAAACTAAAATGCCTGATTTTATTACATTTTTACGTCACTTCTTAATAGCTGAATGTTTTTTGTGTTCAAAGCAAACAAATAAATGACAGCATATAAGCTGAATCCCGCTAGTAGTAGGAAAAGGAGAGTACGGGGACAGCAGGATGCGGGACCGCGGGACCGTCCCGCATCCTGTGCCGCACCCGCATCCTGTCCCGCACCCCCTCCTGTGCACCCTCCGACACCGCCTCTGATACCCCTCCACCACCGCCCCCTAGCGGAAAAAAATAAATTTCTTCTCTTATATGAGGGGTGAACGACCCTCTGTTCAATTATCATCAAATAGGTTTCTTAATTAAAATGCTTTTTTTCATTTTAATTAACATGTATACATTCCAATCTAAATTCAACGTTACATAAACGAAGTTATTAAAATATGTATTTACAATTGAATTTCCTATATTCCCTTATTAAATATTATTCATTTATTACATTATTAACATTATTTTTTTATACTCATTTTGTTATAGAAATTTATCTGAAAAATTTAATCATATATTTTAGTAGATATGATTATGAAAGCTCTTAATTATACTAATGAAATAGAATATACTTTTATTTTAAATTCAGTATAATATGAATGAAAAATGAATATTTATCTCTAGTAGAAGTTTTTTAATTTTACGGGTTTATTCAAACCTTAAAAATATAATTTTTGTTTATCCTTTTAATTTTAATTAATAATAATAATAACTTAACTTAATATATTCTATCTGAATATTTCTTTCTTCAAACTAAAGCATTTCATTAATTGATTTTTAATCTCGAAAAGTATGAATGAAAATTATCGCGGTTTTGTGAAAACCTAGAGTTTTGAATACACTCTTTCTCTCCCCATCTGACATACGCACCCCTTTATGCATCCCCCCAACCCAAACAAATCTGAAGTCAACAAACTTCCACCTGTCTTCCGAACTAGATCCCCGAACCCGTCCAGGTCAAAAGAAGTCATTGACGTAAGGTTTGAGTTCACGTTTTAGAATTCACCCCATCGACAAAGAACTTTTTACTTACATTGTACCTTTCACGCTGCTAGAGTCAAGACAATTTTTTCGATAGTTATTTTATTGCAGCTACGAAGCTACGATTTTAGTATCATTGAAAAGATGTCATCTCAAGTATTGGATTCACAAACTGAAGTAATTATAAATTTGTTTCTTATAGAATATATGCTTTAAAAAATAAAAATATTTGCGATCGCTTTTATAGAGATTAAAATAATAATGTGTATTTTTTTCTATATTATTTCAGCAATCTGTGTTTTTAGATTTCGGAATTCCATCATCCGAAATAAAAGCACTGTGTAACCGAATGGAGCAGGGGGTTGTGAACCCGACATCTACTAAAAAAGCAAGAGAAGAATGCTTAGCTGATCCGAGTCGAAATCTTTCTGAATCTGACCAGAAAACGCAAGTAAGATTTTTCTTTCTTTTCTTTTTCTTTTCTTTTTATTTATTTATTTAGAATAAGTTTGCGTAGCTTGTAGAGAAATTCAATATTTTCAAAAAGTTTGTTGATAAAACACTTTAATAATTTTTAAAGAAATTTTTTGTTTATATATGATAATTTTTTTTTCTTTTTAACTGATTTGTAGAGATTTTTAAAATTTAACTAGGGTTTTTAATCAGAAAAAGTACTTTGAAATTTTCTTTTTAGTTGCAATTTGTAGAAATAATGATTTTAAGAATTTTTTCTTTTTTATTTTCAGGATTCTGACATGCTGTTGGAGAGAACTAGGTCCATATAACGGTAACCAGCTTTAAGAACCCCAACATACAGATTTGGGTGAAGGGGGTAATTGGTATTATTAATTGAGGAAATAATTAGTATTCTTTAAAAGATACAGGTACAAAAACGAAACTAATAATACAAACATAAGAAGAGAGGGGGAGACTCAAAAAATACCCAATTCCCAAAACCCCGGAGTAATAAGGCTATCACCCCTTAATTACTCAAGCTGAAGAAGCCCATAGTGTTAATTGAAAAAAATCAAACTAAAAATTTGTAATCGTTTAAAACGGTCCTGGCTAGCTTATGGGATAATTGATACATAATTATCCAAAGAAAGGGGACAGAACATATCTCCAAAACATCCCCAATTGCGCTGTGTACTTTTTCGTGAAATAAGTAGCGTTTAGACCCAGTAACTAACCCAATTACATTTATAAAATTCACGCATCTAATGAACATTAAGTTTCGAATTAAACCTGAAACAAAAGCTAATATTAAATTGAATTAACAGACTCATGGTGTATGAAAAATATAAACCAAAGCTTAACAATTAACAGTATTTTTATTTACACAAAATATTTACACGTTAAGAATATTGTGTCATACGACACACATGATTTAGATTATAAAACAAAACCCATCATATTAATTTTCTTTTAATTTAAACTTATTCATTATTTAAATACTTAAATCCTTGAGTACCAATTGGTACAATATATATCCTCATCATAAAATTCACAATAAAAATATGGGAACAAATATAATAATAACTCATACCTCTTTCATCAAAAATCGCTGACATCACTCTAGAACAGTCACAGATGAATACATCAGAATGTTCGAGCACTTAAATCCTTTAGGCAGTAACAAGTCTCTAAGATTGTCGTTGAATTAGGTACCCTAGCACGGGTAAATGAAATCCGGTGAAAACCCCATTACGATAAGTGTATGGGAGCATAATATGAGCTGTCCGTATGCAGCGCTCCAATTCATGCTTCAGTACTTAAAGACTTAGAGAGAGACATAAACGTTTTATGCTACTAGGAGAGCTCATCAGTCATCATCTCGAGAGCTTAAGAAGAAGTAGTGTTACTCGCGAGAGCTCTAGGAGAAGTCATTATTACATGAGAGCTCAAGAAGCAAAGATGCTTACATTACGAATTCTAGAAGCAGACGTTCACTCCATGAAAACTCGAGAAGGAATAATGATACAATATCTTTTTCTCTCTTACGTAAGTGACACAGTTGTCACAATGAGGGGCCGGACCTAAAGCTTCTCCGTGGAAAGCAGCAACCGCAAGTACAGCCTGATTCGTACTTGGACCATATGGGATGGGACGCGCCCGCCCTTGGCCAGGGGCGCACGGAGAGAAGAACTCCCTACCCCCATACCCTGGGTGGCCAATTTTATAACCCCTCATAAAATATCCATGAGACTGTTGTAAATATCATTTTGACTGTAGTGTCAAACGTATTGTTAAACTATAGACATTCTAGCGCTGGGTAAAAGATACCCTTTTGAGATAACTTCATCTGTCTGTACCTTCTTCGTAAACACTATATCTTGCTTACATGAATATATATATGAAATCACATATTTTTTATTATACAGATTCAAACACATATAAATAATAATAATAATAATAATAATAATAATAATTCTAAATAAATTCAGTATAAATATTGTTGTATTTTATGCACTAAATATATATATTTTTTAACCTGCTGAAACGATAATTGTGTTAAGATGTATCGTTGCCAGCACATGCCACCGTCAAAGAATCCTAGAAGGCATAGCTTGAACAAAGTTCCAGCAATAGAGCGACAAACTTCTCCTGGACCAAGTAGAATTCGTCCAGAAAAATTAAAAAAGTCTTTGGTAAGCTTTTTTAAACATAAAACACTTTGAAATTTTCTTTTAGTTGCAATTTTGTACAAATAATGATTTTTTCTTTTTTATCTACTTTCAGATATGCCCACTTTGTGATAGCAAATTCCAGCAGAAACGGCATTTTTTACGTCATATGAGATAGCATGAAAGTCATGCGGCATCCAGCAGCGGAAGTTCCATGGAGATATCTGAGGATGAAGCTCAGTGCGTGGTACGAACCGTGGAGTGTCAGCCTCAAGCGATGCAGAGTAGCGTTGATGAACTTCACCCTGAGATGACAACCACCAAGGATCGATCCGAACTGACAGGAGCATCAACACATGTAAGTGTTTTTACAAAACCTATCTCTCTATGGTGAGCTGACATGAGATAGAGTTGGGAGAAGCCTTATTGTGCTAATTCTCTTTCCATGTTTCGGAGTTGTAGGGGAGACAGATTTTTTTTCTGAATTCCTTACAGCTACAGCGCGTAGGATTGGCTCACACCAATTTCTCTGTGTTAGGTAGGAAAATTTTAGGGTCCCCAAATTAGTTTAAAAAAATTAAATGTCCAAGTTAGAACTGATAGATATACATTGTTAGATTAAAAAAAAATGTTATATATAAATTGCTCCAACTGAAATGATTCACACTGTTACATAAAAATTATACACACTAAAAATTTTTTAGATATAATCACAAAAATTGTTAGATATAAATTGTCCTGACTAAAATTGATAGCTGTAAATTATTAGATAAAAATTATTCACACTAAAAATCTTACACATTTAAACTAAATACTCATAATCTATTTTTATTCCTTTCAGGAATGTCCCGTTTGCCACAAATCATTCAATCATCGAGGTCATTTAAATCGTCACAAGAAGATTCATACAAATGAAAAACAGATTAACTGTCAAGAATTTCCTAAATCATTTACGCGTAAAGACAGTCTGGAGCGACATCAGAAGACGCGCACAAATGAAAAAGAATTTCACTACGAAGAATGTTCTGCCTCCTTCAAACTAAAACATAATTACAACAGACACATGAACACACATAAGAAGCAGATTTCATTCCCTTGTGAAGAATGTGGAGAAGTTTTTACTCGAAAAGATAATTTAAGGAAACACCAGGAACGACATAGCGCACCATCTGCTTCCCACCAATGCGAAGATTGTCAGAAAAATTTCTCTAAAAAATCAAATTTAGATCAACATCGAAGAAACCATCACACACTTAAACCTTTAGTTGTAATTAAAAAAACAACAGCAGTCAAACCAAGAAGACAAGACCTACTGAAACGGCCTTAAATACTTTCGCGAAAATTACTATCCAAGCTACTGAACAAAACGCATATGATATGGACTTTTTTCATGCCCAAATCACAGACGAAATACAAAACCACATTTTTAACGCTCTGCAAGAAATCGGATCTGCTAAGTGGTATCTTGTACACACAGTACGGTTCTAGCGAAGCATTGAGGATGCCGAAGAAGTTCATATGATGTTGGGCTACTTCATATGCGACCCCTGTGCAGAGCACATTGAAGAAACAGTTAGAGACCATGTGGTCGAAAACTCACAAAAAATCAAAACTCTTTTTGAAGAATTTGTCCAACTCGGATCGGGCTGGGTGCTAGACAGAATTATACACACTGAATTATGCTTTGCACATTACAAGCCTTTAACTGGAAGCAGTTTCATCGAAACTCCTAAAAAATTAAAAAGAAAAGAAGCCCTTATCAACGTTCAAAATTTCAATGATAATAAGTGCCTTATTTTGGAGCCTTCTCGCTCACAAAAGAAGATAGAAATTCACCCCGAACGCGTTTCCAACTGCACACCTTATGAAAGTGAAATAATATTATGTGATATCCCTTGTCCAGTCCCCTACAACAGAATTAAAGATATTGATGATAAAAACAACCTTAAAATAAATGTGTACTCTTACGATGAAGAAGAAGATGAATTCGGAATGTTTCATATATCAAAACGAGTCCATCAAGAAGCTATTAATTTGTTATTAATTGGAAATGAAGACAACAATACGCACTACATCTACATAAAAAATATGTCACGACTCTTTTCCCATCTCACTAATCACCATGGAGAAGTCTACTTTTGCTACCGATGCCTCCACCGCTTCAAGACACAAGCACTTCTAGACAATCACCTACAATATTGTTCAGAACAATTTGTTCATGTGTTTACTTACACGTTGTGTATGCTTGCGTACACACTTGTTCATGTGTTTTATTTCAGATTATTCATGAGTTTGGGGTTTCTTCTTCCTCTCCATTCACACACATACAGTTTTTTCCCTGTTACTTTTCTATCTTTTAAACGTTACGCCATATTTCAATATTAAAATATTCTATCATCTTTTTCATTTTTTATGTGTTTGCATAATGTCATAAATATCAATGATAACATCACTTTGTCTATGTACAAAGATTTTAAAGTTACAAGGAGTTATCCGTCACATGACATAGTAAACTACACATACATTTCGAATTTGTTTATTTATAACATGTTACATTTTAACACTTTGCTTAGATAGTTCTTACTTGAAAGTGGCAGATCGAGTAAGGTATCCTGTTACATTTTATAAAATTTAGATACAATTTTCTTACCTTTTTCATATTCTTGCCAGGAGTAAAAAAAATTACTCTAGTGATTACACAGTTACTTCATATCATGCAGAATCTTGAACAAAAGATGTAAATTTTAGTTAATACACAGAAATACAGGACGGCTGTGTGTAAATTCATCAAATGCTAAATTATGTTATACTTTGATTTCTTGTTACAGCGGGAACTTAGTTATAGTGCAGGTATCTAAAAAAAAATATATATATACCCTTATTATCTAAGGCAGAAGCTCTAAGCTGACGCTATAATACTTGTGGTCTCCACAAGATTTAGGGCTACACCTGTTTGCGAGTGTGCTACAAGCACCGCTTTTTGGTAGTCATGTGCCTAGTGCACAAATTTATTCAGATACGATTCATCTTTAGTGTAATACAGTACATTTTTAAGTTTTATTTTATAAATATACATGCAATACTTATCTTTGTTTCATCTAAAAAAAAGTTCTTATTGGCGTGTTTTGCTTATTTGCTTGCATTTCGTATGAAATTATGATCTCATTGTAAGATCACATTGTGAGAAGTTATAAATATATCTAATGTGAATACTTCTCTATGGAGTCATGACACAAGAAAAAGAAAGCTGGTACCAGCGCCACAAATACAGAGCCACATACAAAACATAGGATCCTAACTCTTCATCAAATGTGGCACATATTTGTCTTGTGGAATATTGAAGTTATATAATATAATTTGTTTTAGACAATATGAGCGCTCAGTCATGAATAAAATATAATTATTCTGAATTATTTGAAAGCAAGCAAATTTGTTTATGTACTACCTTTCTATTTTATTACTTAAATTACTGGAAATGATGCTCTAATAACATTTTAGAGAAACAGGTTCAAACATTGTTTTCTGTTATTGCATACTCAATTTTTTTTATATTTCTATATATATCGTATATTCTGTATGTGCGAAGGTGGACAAGGGTTGTTGTGTAGATATAAAGCTGCAACGTACACGTTTCAGCTTTCTTCTGTTGTCGGGGTGGGTTATGTGACAGCGTTTCTGTCGCACATCTATCTTTTTATTCAAAATTAATTTAAAACATAACTTTATTACTTTTATAACATGCTATCAACCCCCCCCTCCTTTTTTATACTGAAATACGTAATTAAATTCATTTCTCAAAAACCTACAGTTTTTATTAAAGTGTTTTTTTCCTTCTTTCTAAAAACATCTTCAATTCAGTGCGTTCAAATATTCAATCCTTTTTCCCTTTCTCATTTAAATCAGTCATCTGTCCGTTAATGCTTCCAGTCCAAAAAAGTAAATAAAAATTAGAATCGCAGCTGCTGGTAACCAGGTCTTCATTTACTTGCATCGGATTTTTGCCCGCCGCATTGATAAGAAATTTTTATCTCTACTAATACTGGAACGTTGAAAATGTATTAACAATAAAAATAGAATGAACGGATCTTGTGGGAAGCAAGTTACATTATCGAGATTTGTGGTCGAGTTAAAAAACCAGATCTCGTGGATTCTCGGCATTTTTCCCATCCAGCAGACTACACTCTGCAATTTTATGAAACAGTTAGTTGGGCAAAGGCCTATCTGTAATATAAACAATTTTCGATTTTTCTGATGCTTTTCTAAGCGTAATTAGAAGCGGTTACTTGCAGCCTAGGCGTCACCCATTCTGTAGAGACACCAGATTATTTGCGGTAATGTTTATCGCCAAAAAACCTTTGTTCACTTTCATGCAGTCACCAAAAGTTTGTAAATTGGCGATTCTGTGCAACGCCAAGATTTCTAGACTTCTAGCGAAAAGGGTACACTTCTGTTCTAGCCTTCGATATGTGAAGGTTTTAAAAGTAAAGGCGCTTGGCGCCCCATTTTGTAATTGGGGGTCTCTCTCTCTCATTTTTCCAGCTGAACCACCTCTAAAGTGTTTTAAATAAATAGTTCTTCCAGTAAATTGATAGTTGGAGCTTTTATCTTTTTTCCGTGCATTCTAGAACCCGGTCTTCAATCTTTATCACAGTATCCTCTCGGAAAAAGGTGAGAAAAAAAGAGCGAAGGGAATACCCACCTCTACCGTAAAAAATAAAATTAAACATAAACAATATTAGGACTGTATACATCGTCTGAAAACCCTCTCTACAGTAAACAATAGAATCCAACAAGATCATCACCAATTATATACCATAGAACAACAGAAACTAGCACTCAGCCCGTTCGATGACAAGCGTTTTATTTTGGAAGACGGTATAAGCAGTTTAGCTTATGGATATAAAAAACGAGAAAAATGAAAAACTGAAGAAATGAAAAATTGAAGAAAAGAAAAAAAATTGAAGAAAAGAGAAAAAAAATGAAGATCAAGATAAAAAAAAAAAGTGGGGCGCCACATAATTAGAAGATGTGGCGGGAGATGGTGGGACCTCATAAAAAAAAAAAATTATTTTTAAACATACATTTCATTTCCAGTTTCCCTCTATTCGAAGTAAAAAAGAAGACTGTTTCCAAAAATAAAAGAATATATTCAATTTCATTAGCTAAGAAATTTTATAATTGTATTCATAAAATTAATTTTTCTACTCTAAAACTTTCTAAGATAGCTTGTTTACAATTTTCAAGGTTAAAATTTCAGTTACAAAACATATTTTCGAGGTTAGACCATGACGTCTCAAGAAGCAGGTGATGTTTTTCATTCAAAACCGTGAGAAAGAATTTTTTCAGTTTGTGTCAACACCAGGTGCAGGAAACGTGAACTAAAAATTGGTTCGAATATGACGTCAGAGAAGGTTTGTGTTAGTTCAAATTTGCGTATGGCAACACAAACTCACAGGATTTTGTTGTGAAAAGCCACATTTATTTTCTCTCTTGGAAAAATGAAACGATCTAATGGTTCTTCTCAGAATGGTTGCGAGAAAAAGTGTAAAAATGAATGTGATTTAGAAGTTTTTGAAAATTTGGATGATGTGTTTCAAGACATGGATTTCAACAAACTAATTATGGACTTATCTGATGAATCCACCTCTTCGATTGCTGTTGAGACTTCGTCTGTGCCAATCGTTGATGCAATTCCATCAGTGTCATTATCTAATGGAAATGAGAAAACAACACCTCACTCTCAATCTGTGGACATGAATGATGGTTATTCGAATAAACGAATCTGTTTAAAAGAACTTGGGAATGGTATATATTTAACTTGTGAACTGTTCAAAGGTTCTGTGATAATTCACATAAGAAAATTTCTTTGATCTTCTGAAACTCAAACCGGTATGTGCAACAAAAACTGGTGTTTCTATGAATTTAAAATCATGGTATCGATTCGTGCAAAAAATATCAGACTTTAACTAGACGTACACTTCATCCTATTTCATTGCAAACAACTCCATCCTAGTATTATCTAAAGATGGTATTGCTGAAATCAGCAGCATTCAAAAAGGCTGTTACATCCAATTAGATGAATTTCAACTTGAAAATTTAAAGTGTCATTTGAATTCCTTTAATGAAAGTGTATTGGCATTTCTCTATGAAAACTATTTACCAACCTTTATTAGTCATAAACTTTCACCTACAGAAACATGTGATGAAGATTTTTCTGTGTTGGAATTACGTATAGTAGGACTGATAGAACAAGAACTATGCCAGGTCTTTAAATCAGAGTATCTGTGAAGTGGTTGTATTTATAATTTAGTCCCCAGGCCAATTTAGACACGATTGTATAACAAGTAGGAACTTAGAAAAGTTGGCGAACTTAGGTGAATTATGTCTATTAGAAAATGTAGCTGATCTATTTGTAAGACAAACACAAACTGTTTCACGATATTTCCTAGAAAATTTAAGTTTCAATGTGTTAACGGGTGTTCTGTTCAAAACACCTGATGATTTATAAATTTTGGACAAAATAATGGAGTTATGAATAAAAAGGAGGGGACATATAGTGTATTGTCTACCAGTTGCGAGTGAAGTAACTGAGGAGGTTGTCATAAGATGGCGGCTACTTTTTTAAAATCGGTTCTTCAGTTTCTGATTACTGATAGGTCAAACATCACACCAGTAAAATTGAACAGATGATTTCGTCTTAAATAAGCATCTTATTCATGGCATTTATTTTTTCAAAAATGTCAAAACATTTCTGTTTGTTTTTACTGGTGCCAGTATGACTTATAAAGCTGTCAGTTTGTTACCATGGTTGTCACAATATGGCAGAAACGCAGGGCCTAATTACCACCAAAGAAAACTCCTACCAGTAAAAGTGAAAATCTGTTACTACCATTATTTATGACTGAAATTTTGTAATAACAAGGCGTTTAAATAAGTTGAAAATATCTATATAAACCTACTGGTGGGAGTTTCCACCGTCGATAAACAACCCCTGTGATAGCGGTTACAGTTGAAGCTTCACTATTTTAAGGATATGTCAGTTCCTCTTTATTAATAGTTCCATGGACAAAATAAACTGGTGTATCTCAAATGGTGTAATTAATGTGTCAAAATAATTTATATTTTTCCTTTCAGGAAAAAAAAAATTCTTTTTTTCAGGAGACATCAACTTTATTGATGAAATACAAATCTTTGAACAGATTTTAGAATATAAAAAAAATCTTTTCAAAGATTTAGTCATACATTTCCAAAAAGATGAGTGAAAAAAAATTTCAAAGTAAAAAAAAAAATTTCAAAGTGAAAAAAAAAATCAAAGTATAAAAAAAAAATCAAAGTAATAAAAATAAATTTTCAAAGTGAAAAAAAAAAAATTCAAAGTGAAAAAAAAAATTGTTTAAAAATTATTCAGCGAAAAAGTAAACTGAAAAAAAGTTTAGTTTAAAATTACACGATGGAAAATAAATGTTTCTTTTACGTATAAGAAATTGTGAGTTTAAAACAGAAACATAACACATGAAATTAATGAAAAGTATTTATTTATTTATGTAACTTCTGCCAACGAATTACAGGAGATTTCAAAGCAGTCCTTTTAACTTTACCAATCGGTTTAACATTTTTTATAGGTGAATGCACATCATCTTTCATAGTTAAATATTTATTCTTGTAAAAAGTTCAGGTGTGTTCGTAGAATTCAGTGCTTTTAAAAATTCATCTCTTCCGAATAAATGTTTATATGATTTTCTGTGAGTCAGTATTAGGCTGATCAAATCAGTTAGATTAGACTAATTGGTCTTTATAAATAATCTCACCCCGATCATTCCAGCGTAAAATATCCGGATACGTTTTCAAATATTGTTAGAGTTGTTCAGCATGTTTTTGAACACCAATTGGGATCATTTTTAAAATGTTGTCTTCAGAGTTTGTCGAGTTTTCAAGAGTTCCATCTTCAACTGGTTTTGAAGTTTTATCCTTTTCCGTAGCATCAATTTTTAATGGTGAATTAAAATCTTGTAGATTCATTTTTCTTAAATCATTATAATTTCATTAAATCTTTCCAGTACACAAGCTTTCGTGTTGTTAAAAGTTCTAAAAAATCGAACGCCTTGTTGTTTTAGAAACTTCTGTAAACGAGAATTTAAAAATTCTTTACCAGCATCAGTATTCAAATACTTTGGTTTTCGTGTTGCGAAAATGGATTCAAACACTGCTACTATATCTTCGGCACATTTCGATTTCAAAGGATAAGCCCATGCATATTTAGAAAAAATATAGATGCAAGTTAAAATGTATCGAAACCCGTCATTAAATTTCTGTAAAGAAGTTAGATCTACTAAATCTGCTTGCCACTGCTGATCTATAGAATATACGATCACTTGATTTGTTTGAAATTTTCTACGTACAGGTTTATGAAGAATGTAAGCATCAACTCCTTCCAACCAAGATTTAATTTTTTTCTCAGATACCTTGCCTTGAGCTGCCAGATGAAGAGTGTCCACTCCTCCAAAACTTGCAATTTGGCTTGGATCTTGATAACTTTTCTCCATAATACGGTCTCACAGGGGAAAATTCTCGGTATCGTTAAAATTTAAAATAATATCCACCGCTAGTCTATCAACTTTAGTAAAAATATAAACAACTAAAAAAACAATATACATCAATACACAAGCACATAGAGCACTGATGACTTCACAGTTTAAAATAGTTTTAAAAAATAATTTCGAAAAACATCGATTTGTATAGTTCTAAAAATGGTCGTTTAGAGAGGTAATGTCCGTTTTAAGGAAGGAATTTCCGTTTTGGGGAGGGAATGTCTGTTAAAGAGAGGTATTGTCTGTGTTGAGAAGTGATTGGTGATAACTGAATAGAGGGACGTGAACCCTTCATGTTATAGCAGAACATTATTTTTTCCTGCTAGAGGGCGGTGGTGGAGGGGGTATCAGAGGCGGTGTCGGAGGGTGAACAGGAGGGGGTGCGGTACAAGATGCGGGTGCGGCACTGGATGCGGGACGGTCCCGCGGTCCCGCATCCTGCTGTCCTCGTACTCTCCTTTTCCTACTAATCCCGCTTGAAATAAATGTTATTTTCATCTGAGTTTGTACACCATAACCTTTTAAAACTTATTATATGGATCAATCCATTTCAAGTGGTCCAGCACTTGTTGCTCGACAATTTTTAAAAAATCCGAAATTTTTTTTTATAATAACCCTAACATGATGGAAGTTCAAAATGACTATTATTTTAATTTTATTAATTTTTGTTTGTGCATGGCGGCCATGTTTGTTTCATCACCTGCAGCAATTTTCTCACATGAAGGGTTTACGGAATTGGAAATAATTCATCGTATATTTCTCCAATTTAAGTCTAAAGCAAATCTAAAGCAATTTGTACAGAATGCATTGGGTTAAAAATCTGGTAATAGAGTAGTTTCCGAAACTAAATCCTTATTGGTGAAATTTAAGCATAAAGTTTCAGTTTTTTTTCCAAAATTTGCCCGTTTACAAGAGGAAATTTTTCTGGCAAGGAAAACTGTCAACATGACGTATTTTTTTTTACAAATAGGCCGAAAGTACTTGTACTCACACGCCAAGTTCCAGATCTGGGACTTGCTTTCTCTTCGCTAAAAAAATCCCAATTTTTTCAAAAATGTCAAAAATCGCACTTTTGAGGTTTTGATATCTCTGGTGGGGCACGAGATAAAAATCTAAAGTTCTGGTTTCTCAGAGTATTGTATGGTAGTGTTAAGCACAAGAAATTTCAGGATGGAGATTTGACTACAAGCTGAGATATTACAAAGGCAACATGTCAAAACAATAATGCCAAACTATTGTTTTGTTGTAGTCACAGTTAAGTATTTATCTCAGAGTGTCATTTAAATTTATTTTTTTTATTATCTTTTACTAATAGTAACAGAAAATAAAGCCTTTTACAAAGCTTAGCAATTAATTAAAAAAATAATTCTGCCTAAGGCCTACATTTTGTATGATTTCAGTAATTTTTGTTGTAATTTTAGTAACTAAAAGTAACCTCAGCACTTTTACATAAAGAAAAAAAATATTTTTATACAGGACCTAAGACAAAAACAGAATAGGGAAAGAGAAAAGCTGTTAATTTTGTCATACTTGTTGAGACATGATCAAAATTGTCAAAACACATTCCTACTTGTTGGTTTAAAACCATAATTTTAATACTGCTTGCCAGTCCCTGAAACGTGTTCCTACCATAAGTATGTTACTGTAAATGAAACATTATCCGATGTTACCATGCATCAACCTCAAGTAATTTTCAGAAAGTAAAGATAAGGAAAGCCTTTTCAAAATTTATACTGCAGAAAAATGACATTTTTGCATAAGAAGTAAGTTAGGAATTATTAATGAAGTGAGACTTGCACTGATTTCAAAGTTTATTTCTATAAGCCAGCAGGGACAAGATTTTTAATCAAGTTATCAAGAGATGACAACACTTGGTTCCTAGGAATGAAATTTTGAGAAAGATCAAAATTGTGGTTTTTAAACCAACAAGCAAGAATGCGTTTTGACACGTTTGATCATGCCTCAACAAGTGTGACAACATTAACAGCTTTTCTCTTTCCCCATTCTGTTTCTGTCTCAGGTCTTGTATAAAAATATTTTTTTACTTTATGTAAAAGTGCTGAGGTTTCTTTTAGTTACTAAAATTACTTACAACAAAAATTACTGAAACCATACAAAATGTATGACCTTAGGCATAATTATTTTTTTAATTAATTACTAAGCTTTGCAAAGGGCTTTATTTTCTGTTACTAATATTTAAAGATAATCTAAAACATAAATTTAAGTGACACTCTGAGATAAATACTTAGCTGTGACTACAATAAAACAATCGTTTGGCAGTGCATAGCTGCCAACCTTTACGCGTTCTTCCTACCACTAAAATTTTCTTGTAAATATTGTCTTATTTAATGGTCAAAATCTCACGATTAAACAAGGTGAAAATCTCTTCTAAATTTTAGCGGTAACAAAAAAGCGTAAAGGTTGGCAGCTATGGCAGTGTTATTTTGACATGTTTCCCTTGCTATATCTCAGCTTGTAGTCAAATCTCCATCTCAAAATTCCTTGTGCTTAACACCACCATACAATACTCTCAGAAACCAGAACTTCAGATTTTTATCTCGTGCCCCACCAGAGATATCAAAGCCTCAAAAGTGCGATTTTTGATATATATTTGAAATTTTTGCGATTTGTTTATCGAAGAGGAAGCAAATCCCAGATCTGGAACTTGGCGTGTGAGTGCAAGTACTTTTGGCCTATTTGTAAAAAAAAAATTATGTCATGTTCACAGTTTTCCTTGCTAGAAAAATTTCCTCTTGTAAACGGACAAATTTTGGAAAAAAACTGAAAATTTATGCTTAAATTTCACCTATAAGGATTTATTTTCGGAAACTACTCTATTAGCACATTTTTAGCCCAATGCATTCTGTACAAATTGCTTTAATCCGCATTTGAATTGGAGAAATAAACGATGAATTATTTACAATTTCGTAAACCCTTCTTATGAGAAAATTGCTGCAGACGATGAAACAAAGATGGCCGCCATGCACAAGCGAAAATTAATAAAATTAAAATAATAGTTACTTTGAACTTCCATCATGTTAGTGTTGTTGTACAAAAAATTTCAGCTTTTTTAAAATAGTCAAGCAACGAATAAATGATTTTCTGGACCACTTGAAATGGATTGACCCATATATGACATTGGTTACATTATAATTGAAACGTGACGACTCCTAATTAATATAAAATATCGCATGTCAAAAGCACAATATCTCTGTTCCTACGATGTTGCTCTTTATCGGATAGCATTAAGTTTTAATAATTTTAAAAGAAAATATTTTATCGTTTTCAAAGTAGTGGAACAGAAAAAACGAAAACTACCCTGTTAAAAATATCGTGAAAAATTACCTCTTTTTATAAAGGCTAGCTGTTTTCTGACCAATGAGAACGCTACATAAACACCTATGGAGCGTTCTCATTGGTCAGAAAACAGATAGCCTTTAAAAACAGAGGTAATTTTTTACAATATTTTTAACAGTGTATAATGCTGGGCAGAACTGGCTCATTAAAAACGTACCACTTAGTTTTACAAATCTAACCCAGACATATAGAGAGGGACCCTGGGGAAAAGGTCCTTAAAAGTGTAAATTCATTAACCGGTAATGGGGGAGTAAAAGAACGGAAGGGAAGGGGAGACTCAACACCCAATTACCCAGAGTGAATTAAGGGTAGCAAGTTCTAATCTCTCTCTCATTGCCTGAATATTCATAGTGTTAACAAAATTATTACAATTAAATACATAATAACATTGTGATCGTTAAGGGTCCTGGCTAAACTTTTGAGATAAATGAATTCCTCAATCATCCCAATTAAGGTTGGATGCGACTGCCTCAGACCTACCCCAAAGCGTTGTGTCGTTTTTTGAAGATGAAGTTAGCTAATAGACTATACACAACATGTGTATTCCCAGTAGAGAAGCTATCGACCAAATAATTTGAAATTATAATTTTTTCCATTAAAAATTCTTACTAATTAACCAAACATTACCTGAAATAAAACTCATAATATTAATAAAAATAAATACTACTCATTGTTGTAAAGTAAATACCCAGAATTAATAACTAACATATTTATTAACAGAAATATTTACAATTTACGAAAGCGTGTCAAACGACACACTCGCTCCAAAGCGAGAGGAAAAAACATTTTGCTTTACTTATGAAAATACATTTAGGATTACTATTAAAAATACTATAATTGACACTTGAATGCAATTGAGCATACAATTCCTACTTATACTAAACGTATACATAATAAAATTACATTGGGAACAAAACATAAAAATAGGAAATACCTTCAAACATTTCATTGGCAGAAGAAGGAACAAGCCATAGATTTACAGACAAGGGCACTCGAACAAAAGTCAATATATATATATAATCACATCCTTCCACACAACACTACACTGTTAAAACTTTGCAACATTCTGGCCAGTCATTTGACCGTTTTTATCGAAAACGGTTACACATCCGTAATTTAATACTATTCTGACCATATTATTGGCCATTTTCTGGTCAGAATATAGTTAAATTATGGTTATGAAACCGTTTTTTCAAAAAACGGTCAAATGACTGGACAGAATGCTGCAAAATTTTAACAGTGTAATATACATATACTGGATGCGATATAGCTGGTTCTCAAACTGCCTTCGCTCTAAATCGAGCTAACAATGCGGCCAAGATTATTAACTAGCCAACCCGATCGAAGAGCCTCGGACATATCTCTTTCCAGGGCTGGCAGAAGAGATCCTTTATGGAGCGGAAGCCAAACTGCTGCTCCGAATTTTTACGATTGAAAAATTCATCTCAACTGCTCTTACTACTTCATACTTAATATTGCTTCATACTCATTACTGCTTTATACTCATTTTTACTGCTATCTATTTAGGATGCTTACTACATTTTTGGAAACACTTTAGGATAATTAGGGATAGAGGCCGGTGGACCCATGTCCTATCAGGGTCCATCCCCCTAAGACCGCCTGAGACCTGCGCCCCTTCGTCTTCGGCTTATTCGCCAAGACTTTCTTATAGGGTTGGGCGCTTACTCCCTAAGGCTTCTCCTTACGTCGGTGTCCCCCTAATAGCTGTACTCACGTGACCGTGATGTGTGGGCCAACTTTATTACGTACAATAAATTCAAGCATAAATTGAATCTTGACATAAGCTGTGAAGTCATTGTTCCCTGCTTGCTATACTGGCGACACTAGTAACATCCCTAAAGATGTCTGTTTCTGATAACAGAACCACCTGGTTTTCTTGATTTTGTAAACAAGATTGTATTTGGACTATCTTATTTAAATATATTGAAATATATACACATACATAAAATATAAGAACAATAATAATAATAATACATTTAATTACTCAATTTTGGAAAACATAAGATAACAATAATAATAATTACAGTCTTTTGTCTAAAATCGAGAGTAAATTCTTTGTGACACATCTTGTATCTGCGAGACACGTTACGTGTCCCAGCATATAGTAATCTTTAAAAAATTATGATATTTAAATTCATCCAAGCATTCAACAAACTGATCAATATGTTTATCTGTGTGATAATTTAAAAATATAACAATATGGAAGGTCAAACAGGAGAAGCAAATCTTACAATATTTGAAAAGCATTTTGTGCGACCTTTTTGGACAACTGCTTAAAACTTAAAATAATATAACCTGAATTTTTATTCAAAAGTTTCTGTAGATTCTTATATTAAACAGGAATTTTCAGTAAGGTTGCTAATTTTTTCTAGTGTTAAATATATTATGATTTTTCCATTTAAATTATAATTAACATACTTGCATTTCTCACTGTGTATTTTCGTTAACAAAAAAAATATTTTTCTAATATTTCGAATCATCAAAATATTTACTTTTATTGGAGAAAAAGACAAGTATATATATATATATATATATTCATAAAGAGGAAAAGAAATATGCAAACCCATAGAATGCTGTATTTCGAACGTGATAGATAATGATACATTCTCAAACGTGTTTTGCTTTTTCATTAATACAAAGACACGATGTTAGCGAGCTTTTCAAATTAAATTCAAGCCATTTTACATGTTTCTTAGATCCTTAGTGACACTATACCATTTTTTCAAAAAAGAAAAATAATAATCTTTGGATAGCCTTAAGCTGTGAGAAGCAAACAACAAGTTTTTGCATAAATATCTTCAAAATCTATTATTCAAACGTGTAGTCTTATTGAAGAGCTCCTAATCCTCCAGGGCAATGAAAAAAATTTCATTTTCCCAACAGTAGTCAACTCATTCACAAAGTTTTTCTTTATGAACAACTAAGGATTTTTGAAAAGCGAAACATTTTATTCGTCCATGGTATATATTCCCTATTTGTTAAACCAGCCTATATAGAGAGTTAATGCAGAGAAAAATATTTTAAATCATTACATTTCTGAAAAATAATGCTTAAAACTATTTGAAATATAAATTTTTGTAGTAGAATTATGTATCAAGATATACAATCTGTGATATTCAGTGAGAATATTTTTCAAGAATTTATTTAATCCTAACGTATATTTATAGAAAGGCTTAACAACACCAGAAAGTTTTACATGGAAGAATCTTTAAGTATTTTCTGAATAATACACTTTTTGACTGCTTTCACTATGTCATATCCAATTTTGAATGTATTGTGTATAAATTATCCCATGTGTAATAATAAGCGGAAAAATCTGCTACATTAAAACACTTGTATTACATTAAAGAGATTATTAGTAACAAAAATATAAATAAAGTTACAAATTTTACACTATTACCCCTGATTACAAGTTAATTGTATTCATTCCACCTTATGTGGTTCAACTAAGCTATAAAGCTACATAATTCTGTTTCTTAGAATTTCACTTTTAAAAGAAAATTCTGTATTTACCTGTATCTTGTTGCGAAACTTTTGGTCACTCTAGCTTGAAAAACGGCATTAAATCAAATTCGAAATACTCCCAAGGTAACGGTTTACGGAAAATATGTACACATATTTAAATAAAATACTTTTACAAAAGTAAATCCATTCATTATTTCCTTTTTTTAGATGTCTATAACTTATGAAATGAACAAACATTGCATATTAGTAGCATTGATTTGGCTCTGAAGTAACTATGAAAGCAGTTTATTATCTGTTAGCTCTATCAGTTATTATGTATTTTTTCCCAAACACTATTTTTCTTATTTTTTCCAGAACCACACAATATATTCTGGTAACATAACTTATAGTTCTTTGTGAAAGTATCAGTATGAAAGGAACGCTACATCTTCATTGCCGGCTTATTTTTCTAAATAAAAGATAGCAAATAAATAATTTATATCATAGATATATCCAATTAATAGCTCTCACGTGTATATTAAATATCTTATTTTTTCATTCCATTTGGGGAATATGTATTTGCTGATCATATTTGAAAGATATAATAATATTTGCAAATATCGAAATATAAGTTGTTCCTAATTGAACTATAAAGTTAACTTGGTTTATATGTGCTAAATATATTCTTTTTAGCATTAGAAATTTATTTTTTTCTTTTTATATTAAAATCCATTTTAATTTTTATTATTCTCTCGAAACGTGATTTAAATTTTAAAGTTGGAAATAATTACACGAAAGTATAATGTATAAACTCTTAACAACTTAACAGTCTCATTTTTATGACTAAACAGGCTATTTTAGTTACTAGAAAGTCCTTTATTTGGTTAATTGTATTATTTGTCCTGAATTTGAAGTGTATTTAGTTAAAGTTTAGGCGATATGATACACATGCCCAAGAAAAGTCGCGGATGAAATTGATTTTTCAAAATAATAAGAAGAAGAAGTAGAAGAACAAATAACGATAATAATAACAAACACTTGGTCATATGCTTAGCACGGTGACTTATCAATAGTTAAAAAGTATTTCACAATAGACCAGGATTCACTAAATTTATAACTATAGCAGAGTTTTACTCATGCTATTTATCATATGACATGAAAGTTTATTTTGAATTAAAACTTTCAAGCTGTTTTTAAGCAGCGGTGCAAAATTTCTTGTTACATGGCAGGTGTATGACTTGTAAAGCAAGACTTGTAAATATTTCTCTACGTACTTTTGTAATAATTTGTGAATATATGTTAACTTTATGTTCGTCTGTAATTTTACAGTATATTTCGTCGTTTGCTTCTTTAGTTAATGTATCGGTTCGATACAAATAATTTGTGAAAATTAATGAAAACTATAGGAAATAGTTCTTTTTAAAAATTTTGTCTTAACATCGTGTTATATTTTTCATTACTCTTATATTTAACTACTCTCAATAATTTTTCACGCATAATCTATAGTTCCGGTGTAGGGGAGATGGGGGATGAAAGGGACATTTTGTCTTTATAAGTTTATTAAATAATGACATTAAAAGGTATCACTTTCAAATTTGCGCCTAATTCACGTCTAAAACCTTTGCTTTGATGCTACTAAAACCTCTTATCTTCAAGTACAGTAATTTAAAATCTGTACGCATTTTTATAAATCGGGAGAAATGTCTCTTTTAACCCCATTGTAGGGGATGAAAGGGACACATAAATAAAACAATTTTATGAACATTTTTTCTTTTTATTTGCGATTACATTATTCAAAAACAAAATATAGTTATATACAAATAAAAATAAAATATATTGCAACATATGATAAATAAAAACAAGAAAAATAACATGTTTAGTCCTACTTGACATAAAACAACTTTAAAACAGTCAAAAATTTTAAGAAATATTTAGCTCTTGCTGTCTCACCACCAGTTACGGGCTTAGGTAACTTCACCACAATATCATTGATATTCACGTCATTCAAGTGAATAGTATCAGTAAATACAAAATGGTTTTATTCTTTTTTTCTGAAAAAAATGCACTTTGAATTCATTACGAGTGCTTCTCTGGAGTTTCTGGCTACTGTGCGATAGGAATATCCCAATAATTATTACATTATCTTTCGCAAATTTTATTGTCTTAATATTTATATTACTTTCATAATTATCAAATAAGAGAAGCGCAGGATCAGTTTTGGAACAACTAGAATATTTAGCTAATACACAATTGCTTTAAAAGTCTTCGACAGTCATTGACCAACTTTGATGAGCAAGTCCAAGTTTTTGGGATGGGGCACCTCCGAGCATGAATTCCTTTAAATTCTTCCTTGGGAAAACGAATACTGTTGAATAGAGTTACTTGTTGCAGAAACAAAACACAAAGGCGTGATAAGTTTATCACGTTCGGCTGACGTTACGTGAGAAAATTGTTTTTCATTCTTTTTTGCTACTATATTAATTGGTTTGTGCTCTGTAATTAAGCCTGTTTTACCACAGTTATATATTATGTTCTGTGTAAATTTATAGCGATCTATAACTAACTGAAGGTTTTTTAAAATATCAACATTAGCTTTGTTGAAACTTGTATTTCTTGTTAAACTAATAGCTATAGGTTTCTTAAGAGAAAGTAATGAATTAAGTTGCATAAAATCTTGGAACCAATCAATTCCAGCTTGCTTCTTTGTTTGCCAAGATAGGGATATATCGGGCGAGCTCAAATCAATTGAATACTCATATGTACAGTTGTCAAACCATACACTGTAAGAAAAATCTGTAAAGTTACTAAAGTTTTTCAAGGAAACTGGGATTCCTAGAACTTTTTATGTAACTGGAACAAGAAAAATTCCTATAACAGGCACTGTTACAGGAATTTTTCTTGTTGGGACACGCCTATCAGTTTCGGTCCCTTTCAACCCCATACCCATCTATCGAAATTAAAATGTATTCATGCATGAGAGTATTTTAGCTAACAATATATACTAATATTCACATAAAGTACATACTTTAC
Organism: Maratus speciosus; assembly: GCA_963932465.1. NCBI lineage: Eukaryota > Metazoa > Arthropoda > Arachnida > Araneae > Salticidae > Maratus > Maratus speciosus. The sequence goes on along the minus strand of OZ010787.1, from coordinate 322,469,608 downwards.
AGTGCTATATAACATAAATATTATAATGCTAAACAGAATATTACTTTTCTAGAGAAAAAAAAGAAAAGCAACATCAAAATTTGCTTTTTTATATCAAAAACAGGTTTTGCTTTCATCACCTACAACGCTACAATGCTGATGCTATTTGTAAGGATTATTAAGACGGAACAAGTATCGTCATCGATTGAGCCAAAGTTGAAACTTTGTACATTTTATTTTTTTCCTGAAATTTTGAGTGTCCCTTTCATCCCCAGTCTCCCCTACATACCTATGTAAAGTAAATACATGCATATGAAAATGATATATATTTTAAGAACATATATTTTTTATGTTGAGGTAGAGAAATGCATTTGGTTATTAAATATTAGTTTTAAGTGATACGAATCCTCTAAAAATTAAGATTAAAAATCTCCTTTTAAAAGAATTATAAATACATTACATTATTTTAGAAAGATATAAGTATATATTTAAAAAATAAAATTATTAACTAACTTTCTGAAAAATTTCCTTTACAAAGAAAAAAAATCATTGGATAAGCTGTAATAACTTTTATAAGGACTGACATTAAACAAATTCACTAAAACCTTGAAAATCGCTGAAGAACTTTTAAGAAGCTGCTCTGCATATAATATCGCCTTAGGCATGTTTCGTATACTCCAAAAAGTTTTTCATAAATACAGTTTTGAAACCCTATTTCGCTCCAGTGATATCTATACGAAAATAAGAATTAAATTATATGCTCTGGAATCGCCATAAACAATTTTAATAGGAGAGAAAACAGGATGAAGAAATGCAGGTCTGGAAAAGTTGAGGAGGAGTTTATTTTAGTGTGTTTGTCTACCCTTAAGCTAGAAAACCTCATACAGATGTTAAATGAAAACCTGCCAAGTAAATCCCCAAGAAAATATGGTAATTGATCAGACAAAATATGAATATAATAAGAAAAGTTTTGAAACGTTTTTAGGTTTTATGTGTTTATAGTTAAAGTAATTAATTATGACATAGTATGCATTTATGAATTTATGAATTTAACAATATAAACATTTTAAATGAATGTAAATGTTATCTTTAAAAGGTATTTCCAAAGCTCGCAGAAATATGCAAGATGATTCTTTAACCCATTACCCGCAGGTGCTGCGTTGATGTAAGTGTCAAAATAAATGAGTATGAAAAATTCACTACTATTTACCTATATTTCAGTATTAAGAAAAACTACATTTAATGGCAGAAACTTTGCGATTAGATAAAGTTAAGATTACCTTTCAAAATTTCTGGTAGCAAAGGGTTTCAGCAAAATGTTGAAGATCCCTATCGTGTAGATTTGATGGTGAATGGGGTAAGTCCAATACGCCTATATAACTGATTAACCGAGCTATACATACAGTCACAAATGTGATGTCTAGTTACAGCAAAACGGATATACACTAGATTATAAAGTACTTACAGCATAGCCTTGCGGTTAATTCCAGAGTTAGAAGATTGTATCTTTCAAACTAGAAGAGTTACGACCAAAAGGGCAACAACAAACATGTAAAGCATAAATGATTTAATAAGCAAAGCTACAATGTGTACACTGTAAAAAAAAACTGTAAAGTTACTTAACTTTTTCTAGGAAACTGGGATTCCTAGAACTTTTTACGTAACAGCAACAACAAAAAATCCTGCAACAGACGCTGTTACAGGAATTTTTGTTGTTGCCGTTAAATAAAAAGCTCTAGGAATCCCAATTTCTTAGAAAAACTTTAGTAACTTTACAGATTTTTTTTTACACTGTACGCGGATACGATACAGTCGCCTTCAAAAACAAAATATCCAAAATCGGTAATAGATATTTCTTTTGAGAAAATAGTTAATGGCATATAATTAATTATATACAATTAAAAACACTCCTGTTTCCAGATAAAAACGCCTGATGTCTAAAATATTTGTATGTGCATACGTTTTTGAGGAAATCACATTTCGCTTTCTGAGAAAATTTGTGCATTTCATAAAAAAAATTTCTGGCGTCGGTGCAAGATACTTTGGTCTGTACAGGCAAATTTTATCATATCAGTGTGAGCAATATGTCTTTTCTTACAAAATCGATGGTGAGTCTAATCACTACTTGCTTTAAAGGGCAAATCAAAATTACGCGTCTAGCGACGAGTATGAAGTATTCAAACACGTTCGGATTCCAAAGCAGATACACATGCCGTCATTCGCGAATCGTTCACAAAAATCACAATAAAGATATAATTGGATTTAAAGTAGCTTCTTTATTTAGAATATTAATATTTTGTTAACATAAGTGACTACTTACACACATCATTTCATATCAACTTTAAGCTTTTTAATGGTAATGCCCCGAAATTTTGCATTGAAACAATTTTTCACAATTTATTGACCCAATGTTACTGAAGAGTAACCATAATTAGAGAATATTTCAGGTACATTAATTAAAAACTATATTTTCTGACAAAAGACGTTTAGCATTTTGGTAGTAATTGAAAATGTAATGTCTGAACAAATAAGTGCCAGAAAAAATTACATCAGTTTCGAGTACATAATTTGACATTTGAGCTCCACCGCAGTGGATCATGCTTTGAGAACTATTGCAACTACAGCTGTTGTTCGAATAATCCAAATTTTTATACACAGAAACAGATACTACATGCAAGAAAAAACTACTTTTTATTTATTATATTTACATATATATTCTTTTTTCATCTTCTATATACAAGGGGACAACCGAGAAAAAGACAATTCATATCACGAGCACAATTACATCCATGCCTTACCAGGTATTCGAACTTGATCATCAGCGTTGCAGCTGCCCTTGCTACCACGACGCCAACGAGCGATCTACCAGTACATCCATAAATAGTCTTCCTTAAGACTAAACAATTTTTTTACATAATAAAGTTAAACACGTCTGATTTTTTTTAATCTTATAGAGGGGATTTCTTCCTCCCATAGAGTTAATATTTTAATAGATCATTGGCAAGCATTCTCATTTATGCTCCAAAATCTAATAAAAAAAAATTTCGATTGATTTATTTAGAAGGGAAAGCAAAGTATTCGTTTGATTTATTTAGTAGGGCAAAGTAGGGTAAAAGCGTATAGTCGCGTGAAAACCAAAAATCTCAGTTTGACACAATTTCAGCAGTAGGTAAATTTTAGCGGGTAATGGCTGAAATACGTCAATCCTATCAAGAAAAGGAAGTGGCGATTACGGTATCTCCATGTTGTCGTTTTTGTTGTTTTTGTGTTCCAAAATTTATTTAATCATCATTAATGTTTGCCAGTTTAAAAATTTTTTAAATATGGACGCGTTTAAAATTAAAGAATTTTTCCAGATTACTGTGTGTTGATATAATTTTATTTCGCACAAGGAAACTGTTGTCAGCACTTATAGCTAAAATTTTATGACTTGCTTAGTGACTCTCCCTCTCGTGGGATAAGAAGGATATTCTACGTGTAATAAAACTATATACCTGAAAATAATACCGGTATACATTACTTGAAGAAGGGAAATCAAAACTACATGGACAAGAGTCATTATGATTTTTCTAAGGCTGATAGTATACAGCCGTATCGAATCTAAGCTCTCGTGAGCACTTTAGGGTCCCCTTTTTAAAAATGGTCTTCTTAAACTTTAAGTATTTTTAAGAAGATGATAAAATTTCATCATGTTGAAATTTCAAAGTTTATACGGTTTTTTAAATACTTAAGAATTAAGGAGACGTTAAAAAAATATTCCTCGTCGTCATCTAACGAATACTATCTGACGGTGAAAACAGTATTTTGATAATTATAATAGGTAATCAGAAATCATGTATTTAAATTTTTCATGGGATTTAGCGATAGGGGAGTTTCAGTGATGTGACCATTTAAGCATATACGCCAGGAGGACCGGGTTTATTCACTAATGCATCAAGGTACCTACTACCTTTCAAGCGTAGGACGGTGTTTCAGCACGAAGCGACGCACAGTGGAGTATTTGACCTGAAATCCTGGTCAAAAATATTTTTCGTTGTAAATACAGTCCGATTGGCTTGAAATTCTTTGATGTTATTGGGTATCACTATGGCATGTTTGGTATTGTAAATGAAGTCTATGGCCTTTACGGTTCATTTACAGAGTCACCCGAAAGAATTCCCTTACATTATGGTCTATGGGGAAAAATCGTTTGATCTGTATTTTAATGATATCACATTCTTAAACGTGCTGAAATTTATATACATCACTAAGGTGTACTAAGGCACTTATTGTAGAATATGGTGTGCGTAGAATATATCGCTCATTTACAGGGACACACAAAAGAATATGGCTGAAGAATAAATTTAACTATTGAAGTCTATGACCAATAATTGCTGGAAGTGCGTTTGTAGTTGTTATATGCGTTTTAAAATAGAACAATTTTTTTTAAATATTTCTTGGCGTGGATACATTCTATAGATCATATACAGGGCTGCACTAAAGTTCTCAAGTACATTTCCGTTTATTCACGGAAATGGCTGAATGGACATTTTTAACTGTGCTATGTGTTTCACTGAACTATATTTCAGCATACTATGAAGTATACATACAAATCCATAGCTTAGTTTAATATTTTATATCTTAAAAGCTGACGAAGTGTAAGTAAGATTTTAACACTTCACATAGCAATAAATATACATTTATAAATATTTTGACAATTAAGAAAAGAAAGAGTCATCATTTAAGAAGAGCACAAAGAAAAAAGAAGTTAAAATATTAATTTACTAAGTAGATATTTTAAAAATACGAATAAATCACACGTTCATTGTCTTAACATTACCGAAGAGAGTTTGGAAGTTGAGAGACCTTAACTATTTACTGTGTTTAAGAGGAAAGTAATTGTTGATAGGTTTGTCTTATTCACTATTAATGTTTAATTAAATGTATTTAATTTTACTATATATAAAACTTATTATTTACATTTAATAATGCTTATTATATTTAAATTACATTTAATCATTGCATTTAATTTATGTTTAATAGTGTTATATTTAATAGTAGGTTCAATAAATTGGAGTCTATATAGTATAGATTGCTAGTTTTTGAATGTATTTAATATATTACCAGTTTCAAAATGACGCTTCAGAACTCTTCATCTTCTTTGATATCACTCCCTTCGTGACTTTTATCGGGACTACCATCAGACTTTGCAGGAAGAAGAAGTTGTAGGGTCTCGCTACTGTATGGCTTGCTCTTTTTAGTTGATAAACGGAGTTATTAGAAAATATGAAGTTGCTTATTTTCACGTACATTATAAAAGGAATTTTTTAATTAAATATTTTTGGTGCCGCTTTTCAGTTTTTGAATTAAAATTATGTGTCCCTTTTTACGGACATCGCCCTCGAAAGGGTTAATTCCCTCCTTTCTCGCCTTATCTTACACACATGAGCCCCAAGAACTAATTATGGAACCATTTTGAATAAATAAGTATATGCAATTTGAACGCGATCGGATATTTCTATCAAAAGATATCGAGTTGCGTGCGTATGTACGTACCTACGTACGTACATATGTACGTACGTACAGACATAAAGACAGAATATGTAGGTGCAAAAGCTCTCCTGTAATATCCTGTGAGCTAAAACCTGAAATACGACAGCAAATATATAGTCCTTATCTCTTCAATTCGGTGGCCGCAAAACAGAACATTTAAATAGTCATCCCGAAAAAAGAAAAAAATATAAAAAAATGGCAACAATATGCGGAAGATTTTTTTGCAGAAATTGACACTCAAGACTATAACTAATACGATTATAATTCAAACATGGCTGGGCAAAGCGCGGCACATATTTAAAAAGCTTTCGATATGCATAAATCAGAGCTTTAAAAACCCTTTTACACATTTAATGCTTTTTTATTACATTAAAAACGAAACTATTTAAATTAACACATAGTTTAACACTAAGCTGTGACCTATGTTAAACACGTAAGCCCTGTTTAGTTTCAATTCATCAATTCATTGAGCCACAAAAAAATTATATTTAAACATAACAACAATGCCAAAAAACAACAAAAAACCAAGTCTTCTCAGAAAGAAACTTCCTCTTCAGCTGAGGACAGGAACCACCGGATATAACTCAGGCTCCTAAAATAGACATAGATCGATGCACCAATTAGTTAGCTATTGAAAAATATGAATTTTACAATTGTTGGGGAAATTTTAATTTTTGCATTTTTGGCCAGGCTTTTGGGTCAAATACTCCACTGTGCGACTCGTTTATCCCCACTGCAACCCCGGTAGATCGAACACACACCACATAGAAAAGCCCTTACTAAGGCTCTGGTTGAAACTGATTTGGCCCCAGGTATCCTCCCTTGGCAGTTTAGTTCCCGCTGTACCAGCTAACTCGCTGGTTCCGGATAAAAGTATCCTTCCCCGAGCAGGCGACAGGTACTAAGGAGAATAACAGGCCATTTATGGTTCCGGAGAAAGTGGAAACGATATCTAGGATGCAGTGTCATGCCCAACTTGGAGATTAGTTGCCTGAAAGTTATTTATTAAAAAAGTCTGCTAATTCAACTGACGGCGCAATAAACTCCGCCTGTGGATAGGCACACTGGTTGATAATCCGGAGGTCTCATTTGGTCTGAATGCAGCCGAGTCGCACGACCTAGGAATTGTGATATGCATACACTGCACACGACTTAACGAGCGCTTTCCCTAGGTTGCTACAGTGAGACGCCGTGGGGTTTACGTTCCACCGTTTAGTAGAAATCGAATGTTTCACGCCGCCTCACGTTTGGCTTGACGACGTTATGAAACCGCACAACGTATAAATTTTCGACGGTGCGGTCTTGCCTCCAGATCAAGTTTGTGAATTCGATCTTATATTATTCGCTAGTCTTTTCCGCAGAGTCACCCACTGTCTAAAACCGGACACTGGGATCGACCTACGGAGTGATATCTTCCGCTTTCGTCTTTGATCCCACCTGTCCTCGTGAAACGTAGCTATGGGTGAGCGCTTGGAGAAGAAACCGCATTTAACCGCCGAACACCTGCATTGCCGAGGTTAAGATTCATCTGTTCCCGGCTCCCGTCGAGAACTACTGTGCTCACTGCCAGGATTCCCGCCATCTTCCATTGGCCGAGTGAGGTGCACTAGAAAGAGTAAAGCCACCCTAAGACTGATAAAGATGTGAACTTCTTTTCTGCAATATCTCAAAGTGTAATGGAAACAATTATCCCTTTGTCTTTAAATATTAAATAATTAGGCTTATATTTGAAATATTGTTGGTTAAATTCATTAGTTAAAGTTGAAAATAAAATATTATGTTTATTTTCAAAAGTTTGTTTAGGCTTTCATTTTTCGCAAGATTAACATATCCATGCGGTAGACCGGATGATTAACCTTTTCCTGAAGCATTTATTAATAAAAATGCGATGAACAAATCATATATTTATAATGCTATTATAACATTGACAAGTTCTGACTGTTTACAGAAAGTCTCAACAAATTCTGTTGTTAATTCAGGCTTCAAGAAGCAACTAATAATAAGGTATCCGATTTTATTTACTTTACTTTAATTTTGTTTTAATTTACAACTTTTGGGTTTCACTTTCCTATTTTTTTAATCACTCGATTAGAGTCTTTGAAAATATTGATTAAAAATTCTAGAAAATTATCACTAATAATAACAAATTCTAATACATTTTATCAACATCTTTTAATTTCAATATTATTTACTGCACGTCGTTAAATTCTTAGTACGATATCTTTATTTTATTGCATTTTTAGAAAGTTTTCTCCACTGTGGCAAATGGTAATAGAATATATCTTTTAAGCTAATTGAAATATAAAATTTTGCAAATCTTCAAAACTATTGACAAATATAAGCTGTAAATTTACCCGCCCATATTTTTGATGTTGCATATTCTTTTTACGTAAAAAACAATACAGTGTCATAATTCCTAATTTTCTTAATATAAATTCCCAATTTTCATATTTAAATATTTGTTCTTGAATTTCAAAATTCTGTAGATTATACAGTGTGTTTCATAAAACATGGGCAAAACTTTAAGAGGTGATAGTACACGTCCAAACAAACAACCTTCATCATAGAATGCATTGATGGAAATAAAACGCAAAAGTGCTGGCTCACTGGGAAACTTGGTCAATGCAAACGTTAAAGCTCCATTCCTGTTCCGAGTTATCGGGAGAAGAACGACACTAATCGCATGCAAATGTGATATGGGGAAGAAGAAGAACGTGTATGCAAAATTTTCCCTCGATTAATATACAAAATTGCTGATCCGAGTGTGGAACTGTCAATCGGGGTAGGCACGTATCGGAAGATGTTGCCCCTCACTAATATAGAAAACCTGATACGCATTTTATCTAAAAAAATCTAAACTACAATAAAAAATCTACACTAAATCTACACTAAAAAAATCATTATAAGAAAGATAAAGTAAAAACAACGCACTTCACGATATCGACAAGGGGGAAAATCTTGTCTTGGTACGGAGCTAACCATTTTTTTTTCTATTTTTTTTAATTATTATTATTATTTAATTTATCTTTCGGAAATAAAATATAAAATTTCTTTTGATCTTCTGCATCTAGATTAAATTAAAACAAAATGGTGTTTTAAAAATAATACATTTTACAAACTGGGGAGTTATATACATTAAAAAACAAAATAAAATAAAGTAATTCCTGAAACTAAGAGTGAAATAAAATGTTTGGCTTATTAAATGGGACAAAAAAGGGATTTAAAATGACTTGCTAATAAGGATTGCAGTCACTCGTTTTGTTTATTAATCTAGTCGAAAAATGAGTGAAAATAGCTTATCAAAAAGGGATGAAAATAACCAATCCACAAGATGGATGAAATCTACTCCTATAGGATAAGTGAATTTTCTATACTGGAAAGGAGTGAAAATACACTTAGTCGGGGTCAAAATTGCCAAAATGTTTTAAGAGAGTAGTGTTATTTGGGTGTCCGTAACTTCAACTACTACTAACTTTGTTTGCAATATAGTGATAATGAAAATATAACATGTGATGTATAACACATGATGTCTATGCGAAATTTAATGAAGATCAAACTGTGATAATTATTTTAATCAAAAGTTCATTTTTTTCATGAAAAATGAAAATTAATGAAAGCATGCTTTCAAAAAACGCCAGCGTTTCAAACTTTGGTCAGGGCGAATTCGCAATTGTGTGCAGTTCACGTACTTAATCATTTGTAACGTAATAAATTTAAAACCGACACCCTTTTTGTGCTTACATTTCAATATATGCAGTATTTTATAATGTTTTAACGGGTTTCCTATCATGCCTTATCCTTTTTTCTGCCTTCCTAGGACCTGTTTGAATACCACATGGAAATAAATCGCTTCTAATATGTCAAAGATTTGCTAATTTTGGAAGATCGAGAAGTAATGTATAACTTGGAACATTAATTTTTATTATTATTTGGTTCCTCAAAAAGGCATTATTTCTGCAGATAACTGATTTTGGTGCTAGATTATTTCTATAGAGATCAGCAGGATTTAAAAAAAGTCCTTCCGGCTAGTGCCGGGAGGAAGAGGTAGCTTTCATATTCCTTATTTTTTAAAAGCCAGCTTATATTATTCAAACACAAGGAGCTCAAATTAGTGGAACCCGATTATGAAGATTAAATACTAATTTTTTGTCAATATTGAATATAATGAGAATTTCGCGAAATTAGTCAGTGTTATCAAAGCTGGTTTTATTAAAATGATTTATATTTTGTCGCCAAATTCGGTGATATCCCGAAATATATTAATAATTATATTAACCCGAATTATCGGTGATAGCCCGCCATTTTAAAACAACATAATGGGTGCAACAAAGTTCACCAATGAACTTGGTCGACACCTTAGTCATTCCTGTGCACATACTCACTCATATCTAAATCGGTTGATATATACGAGTGCTATTGCAGGCAAAAAAATCACATTTTTCAAAATGTCACACACATTCGAAATTCAAACTGCTATATCTCGGCCTTTTTTTAGAAAAGGCAAAACAAAAAAATGATCCGGAATCTTTGTAACAAGATGAAACACATAAGAAAAAAATTTTTTCAATTTCTAATTTTTTTTTTGTACCACATTTTAAATTATTTTTTTTTTTTAATGGCCGCCATTTTGAAACAAGATGGCAGATGAAGTTAGCAAACGAACTCGGCCGAGAGATTGCTATGTACTACGTACATGCCTTGTCACATCCTAGTCGGTTCATAAATACGCGTGTTATCGCGGGACAAAAATCAGATCGTTTCAAAATGTCAGCCATGCTAGAAATTCAAAGTGCTATAGCTCAGCCATTTTTTAAGATATAGGCGAAACGAAAAATGCTCCGAAATCTTTGTATCAAGGTCAAACACATAAGAAAAAATTCGTTTACAATTTCTGATTTTTTTGTCCAATCATTTTAATTTTAAATAAAAAAAAATAATGGCCACCATTTTGAAAGAAGATGGCGGATGATGTTGGCCAACGTACTCGGTTGAGACATTGGTATGTACTATGTACAGACCAAGTTACATCCAAATCCGTTCATAAATACGCGTGTTATCGCGTGACAAAAATCAGATCGTTTCAAAATGTCAGCCACACTAGAATTTCAAAGTGCTATAACTCAACCGTTTTTTAAGATATAGACGAAACAAAAAATGCTCCAGAATCTTCGTATAGGGCTCAAACACATAAGAAAAAATCTTTTTCGATTTATAATTTTTTTGCACTTCATTTTAAATTTTAATTTTTTTTAAATTTTTAAATGGCCGCCATTTTGAAACAAGATGGCGAATGAGGCTGGCCAACGAACTCGGTTGAGACATTGCTATGTACTATGCACATTCCTTGTCATATCCAAATCGGTTCATAAATACGTGTATTATCGCGTGACAAAAATCAGATCGTTTAAAAATGTCAGTCATGCTAGAAATTCAAAGGTCTATAACTCAGCCATTTTTAAGATATAGACGAAACTAAAAATGCTCCAGAATCTTTGTAGCAAGCCCAAACACATAGGAAAAAAATCTTTTTCAATGTCTAATTTTTTTGTGCCTCATTTTAAATTTAATTTTTTTAAAAAATTTTAAATGGATGCCATTTTGAAACAAGATGGCGGATGAAGCTGGCCAATGATCTCGGTCGAAACATTGGTATATGTACTATGTACATACGAAATTTTATCCAAATCGGTTCATAAATACGAGAATTACAATATGACAAAGATCAGATATATATATGGATATATATATATATATATATGGATATATATATATATATATATGGATATATATATATATATGGATATATATATATGTATATGTATATATATCAGTTTTGAACGGAGGGTGGTTTCGGGGTCTAGGGGTCATGATCGGTGAAAATATACCAAAATTTTTCGGAATCGTTTTCCTCCGAACGGCTGCAATAGGTACCTTTTTGTAATGAAAGCTACCTAATAATTTGATTCAGATGCTGGAGTTCAGGTTGTAGCAAGGTTTATATTTGTTTGTACATACTGTGTTCATTATGATGATTTATCGCCCTTATTATAAATTAAAGAAAATTGCTTTTAAATTGAATTATGCGGTCATGACAAATGAGCTCTGTGATTTAAACATCACATTATTGACTCATTAGTATTGTGTATTTGTATTCCCTGATACAGCTCAATAACGAGACGGTTTGATTTGGCAGCAGCATAGTCATTTTTGCTCAGTTGGTCTAAATACACTGGTTTCCAAAAATTAAGGAAAAATCACAAAAATAACGATAACGCGTTCAAAAATTAACCTATCCTTATGAAATTTGCATATGTTGTTAACTAAAAGATGCTGTATAAAATTACGAAATGAAATTTAGTTGCGCTGCAATCGGATTGCGTCATCTGTGAGGAGCATAAAAATGCATGCTAGAGAGTACACCTGCTGCTGTCGCTGTGATTATGAGATATGACCTCGAGGTATCATTTGTCCGCTTAACTGCGATATAGAACTATTGGAAGATTGGAGGTAGGCCAAAGTCAGACAGGGGTGGCCAGATGGCTAAATCTGAGTCCTTCTGTTGGTCACAGTCTTTGGAAACAATTTCAAACCACTGTTCGGCCTCCAGAAGGTTTAGCCAAAGACGGGCAAGAGCCACGACAAGTACCGATGACCGATATTTGCGATTATGCGTACAAAGGAATAGAACAACAACCCCCTCTCATCTTAAAGTCTCCCTTGTTGTAGCCACTGGAAGGTTGGTATCAACGTCTACTGTGCGACGACGGCTTCATGAAGGTGGTCTTTATGAGGTGCGACCAGATAATCGTGTGTCGCTCACCTCATGTCACCGGAGTGAACGTTTAAGTTGGGCACCTCAGCGTATATGCTGGACGGATGATCAATGAAGGCGCTTTCTCTTCACGGATGAGTTCCAGTTTAGCCTGCAATCCGTTAGTAGGCACTGTTTGATTTGGAGAGAACAGGGAACACGTTATCATCCATCAAACATTCGTAAAAGAGATTCGTATGGAGGAGGCAGTGTCTGTGTTTTTGGGATGGTATCGCTTGTGTATTGATGGTATGGACGGTCGTACAGACCTCCACGTCTTTCCACGCGGAATTGTGAATGCTCACGTCCATAGAGATTAAATTCTTGATGATAATGTGCGCCCTTATGCCGGTGAAATACGCAATGATTTCCTGCTAGAGGACGATAACGCTAGACCGCACATGGCTCACATCGTAGAAAAATATCTTCAGCACCAAACAATTCATCACATAGAATGGCCAGCTCGATCACTGAACTTGAATACCATCGAACATATTTGGGATGCTTTAAGAAGATTTGTCGCTGCTCTCAATCCCCATCCTCAGGGCCCCTGCCACTCTTACAACTGCTTTACAAGAACAATGGCTCGCACTTCCCAGCGAACTTATTGACCGCATAATTGACAGTATCACACATACCTGTATATGCTGTATTGCTTCTTGAGGTGATCATACTCCATATTAAGAGTATTTTTCCTATACCAAACAGACACATTTATTTTGTTTATTTTATAATTGTATTAATTTCTGAAACAACTCAATCGTCTGGTAATTTCTTTTAATGTTATTTTATACCTTATTATGTGTTGTACATTGTGGCTCAGTTTTATTAAAATCTACTTGTAATATTTTGAGTAATCTCTGCTTTTGTTGTTTTTCCTTAAATTTTGGAAACCAGTGTAGAACGTGACATGCAAATTAAATTGGGTTACGCCCTATTACGGAACTCCTTTCAAAATAGGATATAACCCAGCATCACTCAATCGACATATGACCCATGCTTTTAACCTCTAAGTTAGAATATGAGACGAAGGATTAATTGCTAGAGTAGCAGTCAGTTTCATTTAGATTTACTGTACCTGCATATGTGTCATTTTCACTGCTTCAACCTTCCTATAAGATCGTATCTTTTCTTCAGTTCCGTTACTTAAGGGGATGAGGGACCTTAAAAATATTTTTTTTTTTTTTTTTTTTTTGTAAATTTCACTTTAAATATTACTCAAAGGTACATTATGTGCATTATAGCATGCATTTATTACAAAAAAAAAAAAAAAAAAATGTTATTTTTCAGAAAAAAGTGGAATTTTACGCGTCGTCTTAGAAATCTCCGAAATGCCCCCTGCGCGTTCCTTATCAATGAAAATCCCCAATATTTTTTATAAAAGTTTGGTCTATATCTATAAATAAAACTGCGCAACAAATTTTATATATTTTAATATAAAAATAAAAAAAAATTGAAAAATTTTGAAATTTTTCGAAAAAATTTCAAAAATTTTCAATTTTTTTCTTTTTTTTTTTTTTTTTGTAAATTTCACTTTAAATATTACTAAAGGGTACATTATATGATTTATGCCATGCATTTATCACAAAAAAAAATATTTTTGAGAAAAAAATGGCATTTTACGCGTCGTCGTAGAAAACTTCGAAATGCCCCCTACGCATTCCATATCAATGAAAATCCCCAATATTTTTCATAAAAGTTTTGTTTATATAGATAAATAAAACTGTGCATCGAATTTTATATATTTGAATATAAAGGTATATAAAAAAAATCAAATTTTTTTTGAAATTTTTTTGAAAAAATTAAAAAAAAATTTAAATTTTTTCTTTACCTTTATGTTTAAATATACAAAATTCGATGCACAGTTTTATTAACCAGTAAACTGTCGCGGCGAGCGGCCTCTCTTCGTCCGCAGCCTTTTATTCTTCCACTCTATCCCGACTCTTTTGCGGAAGCAAGGTTCAAAGGTCCCCAGCCACGTCCCGAGTAAAAGACATTCCAGCGAAAGCCAGGTTGAAAAAAAAAATCAAAAATTGAAACCGGGCAAATTTAAAAGGAAAATTACACAAATTAAAGACACTGAAAAGCGGGAAGGGAGGACTCGGGGCGATGAAGCTACGGAACGACTCCTGCTGCTTCTAGTTTATTATTAGTCTCGGTCGGCGGTTGGGGGTGAGCGGGTGGGTTAACCGCCGCAGCGAGCGGCCTCTCTTTGTCCGCAGCCTTTTATTCTTCCACTCTATCCCCACTCTTTTAAGGAAGCAAGGTTCGTAGGTCCCCGGCTACGTCCCGAGTAAAAGACACTCTAGCGAAAGCCAGGTTGAAAAAAAAAATCAAAAATTGAAACCGGACAAATTTAAAAGGGAAATTACACAAATTAAAGACACCGAAAAGTGGGAAGAATAATAGGCTCGAAGTGGCTCCATTTTTTTTTTTTTTTTTTTTTTTTGAAAAATTAATACCACACGGAAAAAAACTGTTTGGTTGTGATAGCCAAATTTATTTGGTTACACCGTCTAGTTAATTCCAGTAGTTGTCTGGACTAATATTTTTTTGTGTCAAGTACAACTATTAGTTTGATTGATCCAAATAATATAATTATTTATTTGAAAGCGCCAAATGCTTTCCTGCACGCGCAATTACTACAGTAAGAAAACCAGAGCAAGATAGATGCAAGAATTATTAGAGAGCGCTTTTCCACTAACCCGTTAATTCTCCATCAACCTGAACCGCGAGTTAAGTGTTTAACTCTCGGTTACACTTGAAATCCAATTCATCGTTAACCCAACCTGCCGACATGCAAGAATAAATCGAAACTAACGTTAGGTTACCCTAGAGGTCTGCACGGGCCGAAACTTCCATGCCGGGCTCGGCCCGACTCATAGAAATAAAAATTCGCCCCGGTCCGGCCCGATACAAAAATTAAAAGATCGGCCCGGCCCGGCTCGGTAAAAAGCTTAAAAGTTCGTCCCGGCCCGTACAAAAAAATATTGGCCCGGCCCGGTTCGGTAAAAAGCTTGAAATTTCGGCCCGGCCCGAAAAAATATTTAAAATCTCGGTCCGAGTGAATTTATCCAGCCCGAGTGAAGTTATACAAAACATTGATTTTTACGTTGATTTGGTTAAAAATTTGTCTCGTACGAGGAGTTAGTTCTGACCAAAAATATTTATCTTAACTTTTTTTTTTTTCATGTTCATAATCTTCATCTTTGTAGATGTGCCGCAGTATGCGATGTTTATTTTTTTAATGAATCTCTATTTCTTGTATGTAAATGTTTCAGTTATCATTAATACTGTTAATCCATATTCCATGTATTGAAGTGTTAAAAATCTGAAAAATGCTATACAGTAGGGATGCATAACCTATGACCCGCGAATTTCGTCAATTTATAATTGACAAAAACTACAATTTTTGACCATAGGTTGCAGGAAAAAATCATGAATTTCGTCAATTTGCCACGGAAAACAATTGCAAATTTCGCCAGTCAGTAAAAGTCGCGAACTTCATTAATCGCCCAACCGATACCATTTATATCAATACAGGAAATTTTCGAGTTACTAATTTCGTCAGCCGCTAGTCGAAAAATACCTCGAATTTCATCGATCGGGCACGGAAAAATTGTGTGTTTCGTCGATCGCGCGCGAAAAAGTCGCGAATTTTGTTGATCAAGCACTAGAAAATCTTGGTTTCGTCAGTTTATCGCGAAAAAAGTCGTGAATTTCGCCAATTTGCCACGGGAAAATTGCAAATTTTGTCAGTCATTTAAGAATTGCGAATTTCGTTGACGGAGCGTGGAAAAATAGAGTTTCGTCGATCGGGCGCGAAAAAATTGCGAGTTTCGTTGGGTGCAGTAAAATCAAGAGTTTCGTCGATCAGGTGCGAAATAATCGTTAGTTTCATCGATCAGGCACAGAAATGTTGCGAATTTCATCAGTTAATCGCAAGAAAAAGTCGCGAATTTCGCCAATTTGCCGCAGGAAAATTGCAATTTCGTCAGCCATTTAAGATATGCGAATTTCGCCGATCGGGCGCGGAAAAATCGCGAGTTCGTTGATCGGGTGCGGGAAAACAGCAAATTTTGTCGATCAGGTGCAGAAAAATCGCGAGTCTTTTCGATCGGGCGTGGGAAAATTGCGAATTTCGTTGATCGGGAAAGGGAGAATTGCGAACATTGATCGGCTGCTGAAAAATCGTGAATTTCGTCAGTTTATCGCGAGAAAAAGTTGCGAATTCTGCC
Source organism: Maratus speciosus (assembly GCA_963932465.1). Classification (NCBI taxonomy): domain Eukaryota; kingdom Metazoa; phylum Arthropoda; class Arachnida; order Araneae; family Salticidae; genus Maratus; species Maratus speciosus. The sequence goes on along the minus strand of OZ010787.1, from coordinate 322,453,048 downwards.
AATTTGATAAGGGTTCTAGTCAATTAAGAATCGCGAATTTCGTCCACCGGGCACGAAAAAATTGTGAGTTCTATCGATCGGGTGCGGAAAAATTGTGAGTTTTGTTTACCGAGCGCGGAAAATTTGTGAAATTTGTCGATCGGGCGCGAAAGAAATCGCAAATTTCGTTGATCGGGCAGAGGAAAAATCTTGAATTTTGTCGATTAAGTGCGAAAAAATTGCAAATTTCGTCGATCGGCTACGATAAAATCGCGAATTTCGGTAGTTTAACGCGAGAAAAAGTTGCGAATTTCGACAATTCGCCACGGGATAAAAATGAAAATTTCGTCAATCAGTTAACAATCGCGAATTTTATTGACTGGGCGCGAAAAAATCGTGAATTTTGTCGATGAGGCGCGAAAAAATTCAAAATTTTGTTAATCGGCTGCAGAAAAATTGAAAGTTTCGTCAATTTAACTTCGTTCATAAAGTTCACATTTTTTTCGGCACTAGCCACTTTCATGCATATGTTTGTTTTTTAGCACTTTTAATAAAGCAAAATTTAATTCCCCCGAATAACGTCAAGGAATATTTTCACTCCTTGAAAATAATATTTGCTATATCTCTGTTATATATACAAACATAACCTGTTCATATATCTTTGTCAACTGAATTGGATATGGTATCTTGACTGGGTAGGGCTAACTAAAAGGGGTAAAACTGCCACTCCTCGGAAACCATGTTTTTTATGGGCCACAGATTTCCCCACCTCCCCGAAATAGAATTATGTCTGTGTTACTGATGTGGCCTTCGACAACCCAGGAATTTTTTCAAGTGGCCCTTCTCTTAGAAAGGTTGTGCACCCCTACTATACAGTAAAATCTTCCAAGAATTACACATAAAAGTAAGAAATTGCGTTGTAGACAAGTTCCCTTCTTAGCAAGTCCTAAACGCATTATATATTATTTTCTTATGTATTAGTATATTAATTTTGAATGGATCAACACGTTTTTCAGTTTAAAACAGGGTTCCGTCATAGGCAGGTTCTTTTTCACACGTTTTACTATATTTTAATAAGCGTAGAAATCTACTATTCTTTAAAAATAATAAACTTTAATGTTTAAGTGTAGAATAATGGCGATTTAAAAATGTATGCATTTTTTTCAAAATTTTTTGGTGCAGGCCATGTTTTAGTGAACTTTGAATAGACCAGGCCACGCTGAGACAATGATTTTCATACGGGCTGGGTCAAAACTAGGACTGAAAATTTTGGGCCGTGAAGACTGGGAATGAATCCAGTCCCAGCTCTGCACAAAAAAAAAAAAAAAAAAAAAAAAAAAAAGTTAGGCCCGGCCCGAAAAGAGCGGAGACCATGCCCGGCCCGAGTGCCGTGGATGAAAATCGGCCTGTACTCAGCCGCCCAATCTCGACGGAACATCAGAGGTTATTCGACTGCGCATGCGTATTCGTTCCTCTCGCGAACGCAGTGAAGCTACGAACAAAGCTTCCCTTGCGACCGGTTTATAAATATGGCGCATGGCGGTAACTTTAAAATAAGGTACGTTATTTGTTCTCTTTTTTCCATTTTTTTTTTCTGTTTGTATTTTGTGTTTGTGCAGAGTGCTACTCATTGAAATCATTATTAACATTGACTATTTCATTTAATATATCACTGTCAGTCTGCTTTAATATATCACTGTCATTAGCTAAATATTTGTTCTGAATCTATGTGTAATAACAACATAGCAAATAAGTTTAATGCGCAAACTTAATGTTGAAACTAAATTCTGTTAAAATCCAAAGATGTTATTTAATAAACTTGCTCAATTTCTTGTAATTTCTCTCTTTTTTTTTTTCATTATACTTTATACTATGTCCAACGCATACACATGTTCTGTATATGATGCATTTCTGGAAGAAACTTAATTTTTATTATTTATAACATCTAAAAATTTCACTGATTTTTTAGATGGACAATGTCATATTTAAATTACAAGTGTTTCAGAATAACTTCCCCTCAAGGGACATGTAACATAAAACCAAATTTGGAATCAAAACTTTATGGTTATTAATCTTTTGTTTATATCAGTGTTACCGTAAAATCGCCCTCAGATCCAAAAATATTTGAGGAAAATACAGGCTCATATGTATTTTGGAGTTTCATTTGAAAAATTTTAATGATGATGACTTTATTTGTTTAATAACTTATTTTATTAGCAATCCTGTATCTTAATCTGTTATTATTTAAAATATATAGGTAATAGGGTAGATGTGCCAGTAATGGAAACCCTTAAGAAATTTCTTTTAAAATTATTTTTTTATTAACAGTTATAATTATTATATTCCAGTTTTTTTTTTCAATATTATATTAACCTATCAACAATATTTAACCATTCTTATAGTTTCATTTCCTAATATGAATCGAAATTTAATTAACAGAAATAGATCAAAAGCCCAGTAATGGGCATCCTCTGTCCCATTAATGGACACCCCATAAAAAGTAATAAATATAACTGTTTTTATGACTGTATTTAGAACCAGAATTTAATAAATTACTAATGAAACAAAATAGTTATTTTCAAATACACTTAACAATAAGGATACCAGTAATTAATAAAATATTTGTGATAATCATTTACAGTTTGCATCAATTATTGTAATTATCAGAAGATAGATGTTTTAATTATTTTAGATGAATAGTTTAACATACTAAATATCAGCATAATAAATTCCATTAGAGCTATCAAATTATTGAAACAGTGGGGATTTAAAAGCTTATTAAAAGAAAAGTTTTGGAATATTAGTGTTTAGTTTTGTCTTACTATTTTTAACATTTGATCTTCCAGAGACTACTTGATATATCATTTATAATAATTAATATTACAAATATGAAAGGAATGATATTGGAGGTTGAAAATTTTAAATACTAAATAAAATAATTTCAAAATAATATTATAGAACTGATGTTCGAGGCCACTGATCTGTAGATTTACTAGTTTCATGAATATTACTTATAACTTTCATGAATATTACATTTTTGTCAGAGGTGATTAAGGAAACATTTAAGACAGAAAATAGATTTTTAATAGCTTCTGTAACTTAATTGTTTTTATTTAAACGGAGAGGTATTAAGCCTTATGAGCCCCTCTTTGACTGTGCTCTTAAACAATATTTTCTGCTTCCTGGCTGGTTTGATTGCCAGATTATAAAATATGCTAGGTACATATACATAAAAAAAAAAGAATAAAATATTGAAATTTTATTCATCAGATAAAATAACTTAAAAGAAGCTATTTATAAAATTTTGGTGTTATTTCATTTTTGTAAGAATAATTTAAAAATTAAATTTGATTATTTAGGTTTGCAGTTAAGTCAAAATATTTTATGCACTATAAAAACATTACTGAAATTGCATTTTTAGCAAAAACCTTAAAAATAAATGAAATTTTGTAAATGGACGTCAGTATATAAAATTACAAGTTTTCTATTGCTACTCAAACAAAAACATTCAAATTTTGCAAGAAAATAAATAATATATAAATTAATTAAATGAAGCCAGCTCCTAGCCTCTTTATTAAGATTTTCACAGAAAAACAGCGAAACTTTGAATCATTATTTTCTGCTTCCTGATTGGTTTGATTAAGAGTGTCAACAAAAACCTAGTTTTATAAAACATGCAAGGGGGAATTATAAAAAAAATAATTAAAGCTAAATATTTATTAGTTATTTTTTTATGAACCAAAAACATCAAGGGGGTGTCCATTACTGGCACATCTAACCTATATATATATTTTTTTTATAATTTTTCTGTTTTGTTTTGTAAATGTTTTGTTTGAAAATGTTGCTTGTAAATTTGCATTATGTTATTTTGGAACTAAAGGGGAAATAAAGAGGAATTAAATTAATAAAAAAAATAAATTTATATTGTATTTCAAATAATACTTGATAGTGGACCACTGTGCCCCCAGTGGGTGTACCAGTGTACCCCCTTCTTGGGCACTCTGGTCCAGTTATGAACGTATACAAATATTTCTTTTTCTTAAATGTATTTGAAACTGTGTTCTAAAAAAATAGAGGCATGTAAAAATGTTTAAGGAATGTTCAAGAATATTTTCAAATGGATTAGACTTTCCATTAACCCCTTCACGGTCGCTTAATATTTGGAAAAACCATAAAAAAGTACCTATTTATTTTATTACAGAAATTGAATAATTATAAGGTTTCTTAATAAAATATGCAATTAGTTTTTTTTTAAGGCGAAAAAAAAAGATGTTATAGAACAAATTCATATTTGTAGAAAAGCCATCATGCGAGAATTCTGTGTCTTAATGTTCGTTTTACACCGTACAAATTAATGCGAATAAAACCTTTATTTTTCACATCTTAGATCTTTATTTATCATCATCACACACATTTTTACAAATAATAGCTGAAATAATAGATATACATTAAATTCTAATTATTAATAATTTTTTGAGTGTTACATATTTCGAAACATGCAATTCAAAGCCCAAAATTACAGTCAGTGCAAAAGCCAAATTCAAACGGCAATATTCAAAGACTTCACACCGAAATGCCAGTTAATTTTTTCTGGTTTCAGAAGTTTTTTCCAGCAATAAATCTCCAGCCCGGAAATATGACTGGAGCGAGAAAAAACGAACGACACCTCAGCCCGTGATATTGACGGGAGCGAGAATTAAGGGGTTTATGAGAAAAAAAATTTTAACTGTAAAAATGGTCCACTGTACCTCAGTCTCTCCTATACTTTATCAATGAATATTATATTCTATACCTATGTTACATCATATTAATTGTATAGTTATATACATATAAAAAGTCGGTGCGAAAAATGGATGACACCGACTCCGGGAATTTTAACAGATCCGACTCTGACTCTTTCGCTCAAAAATGGGCCTGACTCCGACTCCGCAGCCCTGTGTATAAATACTTCTGCCACTTCTTTTAATATGCAAGTCACTCTTAATATTTTTGGCATCATTGTTGGTGCAGTGAATATGACATGGTCGGGTAATACGTAAGTATTGGAATTTGTGTTAAAAATAGCGCATGTAATTCTTTTGGAAGCTATTATTGACAAGATTTTGATTAGATTCTCATTCATGGCAGCATATGTGTTAATTTCTCATATGCATAGAATTTATTGTTTATTTACAGAGACACAAAAGAATTTGGCTAAAATTGCAAGAAAGTTAACATCAATTAAACTATTGAAGTCCAGGAAGTGTGTTTTCATTGGTGTATGTATTATTAAACTTAACTATTTTTAAATATTACTTGATGTGTATAAATTTTATAAATCACATACATGGTTGCACAAAAGTTTTCAAGTATAGTTCTGTTCATTAACGCAAATTGTTGATTAGAAATTTTAAACTGTGTTCTGCGAGTAACTGAACTAACTTTTAATATACTATGTAGAATACAATTAAAATTATACATAAGGTATCAGGGTTCACAAAAAATATTCTGATATTTTTTTCAATTACTGATGGTCACATCAGAAATTGAATTTTCAAATCTTTTATGCATTTTCCAAATCATAAAATTTAGATATCATATTTCATCTTAATAAACTGTGAAGTTTTGTTATTGTATTCTGATTGTGTTTGAAATGGAAAGTATTTCAGAATTTATGCTGGTCGCATGATTTTTTGTTCTTGTTTTTATTAAACAGAAATTTATGAAGGAGTTCCTTTTATTAAATCAAATATAAATTTTGCCTGGATAGTCGCCTGATATATTTTTGACTTAATACATATTACTACTACAGGGGTCGATCCAGACAAAATTTGGGGCCTGTTTAAGGCCCCTTCACAAAAATAAATTTAATGAAATGGGCCCCTTCACAAAATGAATTTAATAAAATAGGCCCTTTCACAAAATTCCTTTAAATAAAACAGGCTCCTGCATAAAATTACTTTTCATAAAAACTGTTTTAAAATGTGTAATTTTGTAAATAAAACCAGTTCACCAAAAACAAAATATTTAGCAAGAGGATTTGAAGAAGTTTTTGTTAATGAATGCTTGGTCCGAATTTGAGTAACTGTATTTCAACTTTCGTTACAAAATGTTATTTTTCACAAAAATATAGTAAAATTCACAAAAATAACTTTTACTTTTCACAAAATGAGCCCCTAGAATAAAAATCTGCATTGACCCCTGTACTATTCTGAATTATTAAGAACCAAATCTAGGAAATTTATCCTTTATGCATTCTTGAAAACAGACTAAGTTATGAAAAATATAATTAAAATTTATAAAAAAATACAAATAATTGCACCATTACTGCTTATAGGTGTGTCTACATACAACATAGTATAATACATTAAAAAGTCCTTCAAAACCAAAATTGTTTCAACTGAACTAGAAGACGCAGAGAGACACAACAACTTTTAATTGTACACTGATGATTGCCGAGATAGTTCGGTTGAAAAAGGTTTTGTTTTAAAGGACTTTTTAATACATTTTAAATGTTTATATTATATTGTGCGCACATATAAACTGTACTGGTAAATTTATTTGTACTTTTTCTATAAATTTTAATTACTAGATAAGTGAATTTAGCACTATTTTTAATTTTAGCATTTAAACATTTTATTGAAAAATATAATTGTAACATGAATTGTGTGATTGTACTCTAAATTTTAATCTACCTTATTTCAGGCCAGTGAAGTTTTTTATTGCCTAGCTAAATTTCCTGATATAATAAAGCGCTGTTTATTGTACTCATGTAGAGATCGTGTCTCCAAGAGGAATAGATGCCGAGTGCTACCATGACAGCACATTGGTTGTGAAAATTTAGGAGCAATTCTTCCAAAGATAGACTTATTAGGAGACAATGGTTTTCCATGCTAGTTACCTACTGACACCATTAACCCAGCCAAATTCAGCAGAAGAAATTAGGTAAGTGAATCTTCTTTCTGTTAAAGAAAATTATTTTTTTTTTTGAAAAATGGTCTATTTGATAAGTTATCGTTGGATTTATATGTCATGGTTATTATCTATTTTCCCGTTGACCACTTTATGTAAAAAAAAAAAAAAAAAAAAAAAAAAAAAAGAACCCTCACTAAAAATACATAAATGTAATATGACATTCGTTACACATTCATGATTTTCAGTCAATGACATATTTGTAACATAACTTGATATAACATTTACATTTTATGACAATGATAAACAGCAGCTATAACCAAAAGTGAACATAAAAATTAGATAAAACCTTGAAAACATAAAAGAATATCTTTCATTAGAAAACTAAATTATCTTCTTTGCAAAATAAGTAAAAATGGAATGTATGCAGCGTGTGCTAGGGTAGTGCTGCATTTGAAATAAAATTTGATACCAAGCTTGCTTATACTTCAACCGCTTTTTATTTGTGTTTCATTATTTACAATTGTGTATTTTGTGAATTTTTACTTAGCAACAGTGTTGTCAGGTGGGCTACTTTTTATTAATGCAGATTTTTTATTGCCACCACCTTTTTTAAGTGATAAAGTTCTTCTTCTTTCTGCTTTAATATGTTTTTAAATAAAGCGAATTTTACCATTTCAAAAAAGTGGTACCAATCAAGAAGTCCGAATTTAAAAAAAAAGTCCTTCCGGCCAGTGTCGAGAGGAAGAGGTAGCTTTCATATTCCTTATTTTAAAAAAGCCAACTTATATTTTTCAAACACACGAAGCTCAATTTAGTGGAAACCGAATATAGGAGATTCAACACTAATTTTTATCAATACTAAATGATTGTGATTGAGAATTTCGCGAAATTAGTCAGCTTTATCCAAGCTGCTTTTATTTAAAGTAACTTATATTTGGCTGCTAAATTCGGCGATTTCTTAAAGTGCCTGCCATTTTAAGACAACATGTTGTATGAAGCTAACCAGTGAACTTGGTCGAGACCTTAGTAATTGCTGTGCACATGCTCACTCACATCGGAATCGATTGATATATACGAGTGCTGTCGCAGGCAAAAAATCAGATTTTTCAAAATGTCACCCACATTAGATATTGAAACTGCTATATCTGAGCCATTTTTTAAGATAAAGACAAACAAAAAATGCTCCTGAATCCTTATATCAAGGTCAAATACCTAAGAAATAAACCTTTTTCAATTTCTAATTTTTTTGCACCTGACTTTAAATATATATATTTTTTAATTTAATGGCCTCCATTTTGAAACAAGATGGCTGATGAAGGTGGCCAGCAAACTTGGTCGAGATATTGATGTATACTATCCACATGCCTTCTTACATCGAAATAGGCGAATACGTGTGTTATCGTGTGACAAATACAAGATCGTTTCAAAATGTTAGCCATGCTAGAAATTCATAGTGCTACAATTCAACCATTTTTTAAGATATAAACAAAATAACAAATTTTCAGAAACAAAAACTGCTCCGGAATCTTTGTATCAAGGCCAAACACATAAAAAAAATCTTTTTCCTTTTCCAATTTTTTTAATACCTCATTTTAAATTTTAAATTTATTTTTTTAAATGGCGAATGAAGCTGGCCAACGTACTCGGTCGAGACATTTGTATGTACTATGTACAGACCAAGTTACATCGAAATCGGTTCATAAATACGCCTGTTATCGCATGACAAAAATCAGATCGTTTCAAAATGTCAGCCACACTAGAATTTCAAAGTGCTATAGCTCAACCGTTTTTTCAGATATAGACGAAACAAAAACTGTTCCGGAATCTTTGTATTAAGGTCAAACACATACAAAAAAATCTTTTTCATTTTAAATTTTAATATATTTTTTAAATTTTTTAAATGGCCGCCATTTTGAAACAAGATGGCGGATGAAGCTGGACAACGAACTCGGTCGAGATATTTGTATGTACTATGTACACACCAAGGTAAATCCAAATCGGTTCATAAATACGCCCGTTATCACGCGACAAAAATCAGGACGTTTCAAAATGTCAGCCACGCTAGAAATTCAAAATGCTATAACTCAGACATTTTTTAAGATATAGACGAAACAAAAACTGCTCCTGAATCTTTTTATCACCGTCAAACACATAAGAAAAAAATATTTTTTAAATTTTCATTTTTTTGGTACCACATTTAAAATTAAATTTTTCTTTAAAAATTAAATGGCCGCCATTTTGAAACAAGATGTCGGATGAAGCTGGCCAAAGAACTCGGTCGAGATAATGGTATGTACTATGTATAAACGAAGTTACATCCAAATCGGTTCATAAATACGCCTTTTATCGCGTGACAAAATTCAGGACGTTTCAAAATGTCAGCCACGCTAGAAATTTAAAATGCTATAACTCAGCAATTTTTTAAGATATAGACAAAACAAAAACCGCTCCGGAATCTTTGTATAAAGGTCAAATACATAAGAAAAAAATATTTTTCCATTTTCAATTTTTTGGTACCACATTTCAAATTTAAATTAAAAAATTTTTTTTAAATGGCCGCCATTTTGAAACAAAATGGCGGATGAAGCTGGCCAACGAACTCGGTCGAGACATTGGTATGTACTATGTACACACTGAATTACATCCAAATCGGTTCATAAATACAAGAGTTACAGTGTGACAAATGTCATATATATATATATATATATATATATATATATACAGGGTGTTCCGTTAAAGGGGTCCAATATTAATAGGGGTAATAGAGGAGATCACACGGAGCATAAATCAGTATATAAAGCCTGGTCGGATCTCAATAGTTTTCAATTTACAGCAAATAGGATGAAAATTCGGAAAATTGTAAAAGAACCCTCATTGCTAAACTATCGATAATGCTACATATATTTAGAAAGAGCAGAAAAAAACCTACAAAATCACATCAGTTGTATTCAAATAGCAATATTTATTGACGAGTTACAAGCCCTGAAACAGTGAAAAAAGTACGAAATCCAATATACATCAAAATAGTTAATCGTTAATTCCAAAAAGACAACTCTAGCTACAACAAGGAAAATGTAGTAAAATTTGGTCCATTCCGAAAACTTTCGAAAAAGCTTACAATGAACCATATCGGTTTAATTGTGTGAGAGAAATTAATCAGTTTCTTAGTTACAACTCCGCTTTCTTTGACACTAGCAAAGGTTAAACTCCGCCCATCACGATTGGCAACACCGCCTTTTTAATTACTCTCAACTATACATTTTCGATCATGCTTCTTCTGAGATGCAACATTTTTAATTATTCAAGAGTTGAATGAACCAAAATAACTTTACAATAATAGTCTACATTTTAAAGTGGTCTTTTATTGATATAAAGCTTAAGTTAAATTCTTTAAAATTAAACTGGTGGTGAAAATTCGGAAATAATTAAAAATATTGCGATTTGTAACTATGCAAGAAGTTTCAGTACATGTTTTACATGGACAATTATTGTATGTATATGTGCATCATAATTTATGATACGATATAATAATAACAAATAGCATAATAATTTTATTAATTATAAATTTAAAAAAGACACTAAATTTTAAATTAATTCATACAAACTTTGTAATTTACAATTTGAGTACACCACAGTCTGTGACTTACAAAATACTGTGCCAAAAAGTGTTGAAAATAAAAGAAAAATGACAAATAAAGAGTTACATTCCACGTACTTTATGACATATGTGAAGCATAGTCTTCTGGCCTGCGCTGCACAGTTCAGTGTCGGAAGGCAGACGAACGGACATTATTATAATAGGTGTTCGAAGTTGCGCCCATTAACAGAATCGCACAGCCGACAGCGACGTCGTAAAGATTGGCGAACACGCCGAAAAACTCCGACGGAGTTGGGAATGTCTCCTGCAGCGACAACGATTCGCGCTAGTAAATCCTCCGGTGTATCCACAGGCGTTTCATACACCAGCGATTTAAGGTGTCCCCAAACAAAAAAGTCTAACGGATTGAGGTCTGGAGAGCGTGCAGGCCAAGCAACAGGTCCACTGCGTCCAATCCATTTCCCAGGATATGTTGAATTGAGGTGATTGCGAACACCTATGAAAAAATGTGCCGGTGCGCCATCGTGCATAAACCACATATTGTGGCGCAATGTTGTTGGCACATTTTGCAGTAACTGCGGTAAGATATCCCGTAGGAAAACCAAGTACGTACTGCCATTGAGTACATCTGGGAGTAAATATGGTCCTATGAGATAATCGCCGAGGACACCTGCCCATATGTTCACACTGAACTTTTGTTGTGCGTTCGACGGGAAAACAGTGTGCGGATTTGTATATGACCATGTGTGCATATTGTGCGTGTTTACCACGCCCTCTCTCGTAAATGTTGCTTCATCAGTAAATAAAATATTTTCCAGAAATTGTGGATTATTTTCTGTTACATTAAGCAACCAGCGTACGAATTCTGTCCGCTGAGCACAATCTGTTACTGATAACAGTTGTACCCGCTGCACATAAAAGGGGTGCATGTTTTCTGCACGCAGAACACGCCACACACTTTGGTGAGAAACACCGACTTCAGACGCAGCAGCTCGTGTACTCGTGGAGGGGTTATCTTTAAAAATATTCAGTACATCTTCTTCCATTGCAGGTGTTCGTACATGTCGAGGTTTCCCTGCATCAATGCTTGCTGTATTAAACGATCCAGTCTCCCGTAATCGTCTATCGATTTTTATGAAGAGTTTCGAACTTGGGCAACGTCTCCTTGGAAATTGCTCACGGTACATGCGCTGTGCCAGACATGCATTTCCATGAGCTTGCCCGTACATCAGATGCATGTCCGCATATTCTTCGTTAGAATATTCCGGCATAATTATTATACATCAACTTACTACAATCCCACTTACAACAGCCTCCCTTTAACATAACGCCCACTGATGACTGCTGTTTTATTACACTTTTCTTCCTATACACATAGAAAATTTGCATAAAAAGTACTTCTTCTTCATCATCCTGAAAGTTCATGGAGGAAACGCAGCAGTCACGGAGTTTGGTTTAAGACAAGGCGAGAGCTGCACAATATGTCATTCACTTGACCAGACTGAATAATGAAAGGGCATTGATAGAGGTTGATCAGAAATGTATAATTGAAAGATATTAAAACGGGGTGTTTACAATCGTCGTGGGCGGAGTTTCGCCCTTTCCGAGCGTGCAACAGTACAGAGTTGTAACTAGGGAACTGCTTGATTTCTCCCATACAATTAAACTGATATGGTTTATTGTCAGCTTCTTCGAAAGCTTTCGGAATGGACCAAATTTTATAACATTTTCCTTGATGTAGGTAGAGTTTCATTTTTGGAATTAACGATTAACTATTTTGCTAAATATTTGATTTTGTATTTTTTCACTGTTTCAGAGCTTGTAACTCGCCATTAATTCTCAATATTCTAAAACAACTTATGTCATTTCGTAGGATTTTTTCTGCTCTTTCTAAATATGTGCTTCGTTTTTATGTAGCATTATCGATAGTTTAGCAATGAGGGTTTTTTTACAAATTTCCGATTTTTCATTCTATTTGCTGTAACTTGAAAATTATTGAGATCCGGCCAGGCATTATATACTGATTTATGCTCCGTGTGATCTCCTCTATTACCCCTATTAATATTGGACCCCTTTAACGGAACACCCTGTATATATATATATATATATATATATATATACATATGGATATATAGATATATATATATATGGATATATATATATATATATATATGTGAGTTGTGGTTTTAGATTCCCATAAAACCCTACTCATAGCAACAGATATGGTCAGCACTTTTCCATGAGAACTTGTTACCGCAGACCAGCAGATGTTACTGAATTTGCTGATATGCAGTTTGCATTCTCTTCGCCTGGAAACAAGTAACAACCGAGAGCAGATTTCATTCTGACGCGGTTGATGTTACGCGTATCTTTCTCGCTCTAGACGAGAGCAGAGGCCGAGCTCCGACGATTCTGCGGGCGCGTATGCTGCAGAAAAACCCCCTACCCTCCCGTACTTGTAAATATAATTTCTATTTAATATGTAAAACTATAACCTAGAATCATTAAACTCCTTTTTTCATTAACTACGATCTTATCTTAATATCATCCTTATATTACATATATATGGATATATATATATATATATATGTCAATTTTGAACGGAGGGTGGTTTCGGGGTCTGGGTGTCATGATCGATGAAAATATACCAAAATTTTTCGAAATCGCTTTCCTCCGAACGGCTGCAATAGGTAGATTTTTGTTATGAAAGCTACCTAAAAGTAGCCCGCGTTCAGCACTGTTAATAGTTTTCTAATTAGTTTTCTGTTTATTCCTTAAACAGTGTTATCTTTGTGTATTTTTTGCTGATATATTGCTTTATGCATACAGTAGACTCCCTCAAATCCGCACAGCTTGGGACCAAAGGTTGGGTTGATTTTAGAATTTTGTGGATTTCTGGTCATTGCTTTTGTGTCGTGTCCTAAGAAGGCGGTAGCGATGGTCGAGGGTTCTACTTCGAAGGCATAACGACTAATATTCTCTTAGAATATGACAACATGATTTTTATTTTTATAACAAAATAAAAGATATTCTTGATTAAATATAAGTAGATATGTACACAACAATGTAATTTTGTTGAACAAAAAGTTTATGCATTAATCGAAATAGTGTTCATGAGAAGGTGGCAGCTCGTCGATTAAGTCCACAAGGCAATGAACTATTCTGTCGGCAGACCCTTGTCTTATTTTAGAGATTAAGATCTCTACACCGCGACGGCACCCGGTGCCCTGTCGCCGCTGATACCAGGTATAAGTCCCCGGTCCTAGGAATTGAAAACCTCGACCCTTTCCGGTCTTCAACTTTTCTCCGGAGAGAACTTTCTCCTCTCAAAAGCCGCTCTTCTACCTCTAGCTAAATCTAATCTCCTCTCCATCCTCCTTTCGTATATATATCTCAATTATCTCCCTCTAAAAACAATAGTGAGTTTATCAGCCACTAACTGTCCGTTCTTTTCAAGAACCTCCCAGGGACCTTTTCCGCTATCCCCTGAATGGACAACTTAAGAACCTCCTCTTTTTTGCACACGGACTCTCTAATCATCTGTTCTCGTGAGAAGGTCTGTGAGTTATTTTCCCACGCTAAAGATCACAAGAGTTCCGACTGTTCCTTTGCATTAGCAAACTGTCACCGATTGTCAAATGTGCAAGATCGATGGTGACTGAGTAGTTTACTTCATCTTACCGTTCGGTTCAGCGGACTTTACAATATTTTTACTCTGTTTTAGAAATACATTAGTTCTTTCTATATGGCGAGTCTGATATAGCTCAAATCTTTACACTTTATTTACATTTTTTAAACAGTCATTTGAATGCAATAAAAATTATAATGAATGATTGTAATATAGTAAAATATTGAAATAATTAAGTAAAGTAATAAACTAAAAGGATAGAAAGTAAGATAATATAAAGACTGAATAAAATATTCAAAGTAAAGGTTAAGTAAATAATTATGTATATATTTGAATATGCATAAAAATGATCAGGTACATTTTCCTGAATTATTCAGTGAAACGTTCCTTATGAAAAGTACTTTCTATTAATTCACATCAAAATTATAATAATAATAACCAAAAAAGCTTGATTAATACATAAATATATTTAGTAAAAAGATTGTGATTACCAATGTCTTGATTTAAAAAAAAAAATATTCTCCTTTCATGGAAAAACACGAGTTCAGTCATATTATTAAGAACTACATATTATAATACATACAGGATGAAATAAAACTAAAAATTTCTGTAATTTTGCCTGCATCTGAAATGAAAGTTTCATAGTTTACATCTGTAAAAATGTGTGGATTTTAGGCATTTGTGGATTTGAGGAAGTCTACTGTATATATATATATATATATATATGTATATATATATGTTTAATCTTAGTATTTTTCATAAATAATTTTTATTTACTACATTTTCGTTGCGTCCTCACCCCTCCCTTTTTTCCCCCGTTAACATTTGCTATGCCTACTTTTGTTGTTTTTGTTGATTTTCTTTAATTTTTAATCTTAAAACTCAGTTTTCTGAAAAGAAACTTTCATTTCATTTTAAATTTTTAAGCTTAATATAAAAAAAAAAGTTTTTTCGTTGTGGTCTCCTCTTTCCCCCCTTCCTCTGTTTTAACGTTTGCTATGCATATTTCTGTTTTCAAATTATTAATTTTGATTTATTTAGTGTTAATTCTTATTCTTAAATCTAGGTTTACTTAAAAATTTACATTTTTCTTTTTCTCGTTAACCCTAACATGAGCATAAATCGCTACCTTGTGGGAACAGGGGTTTTCACGGCAATGAAAATAATCAAACACGGTGACCTCCAGAA
This sequence comes from Maratus speciosus, assembly GCA_963932465.1. Lineage (NCBI taxonomy): Eukaryota > Metazoa > Arthropoda > Arachnida > Araneae > Salticidae > Maratus > Maratus speciosus. Next base: position 322,437,761 of record OZ010787.1, on the reverse strand, counting down.
AGGTACTTCAGCTGATCCAAACATTTTAACTGGTTTGTTTAGAGTTCCCTTTTATCAGTACATTTTTATGATATTTTCTTGCAACCAATTTAATATTGCAAATTTCTGCCCGATAGACTGGCAAATGACGCAATGTTTTTCTGTAAACAAAACTGAAGAATACACTTTTTCCCCCCTGCGATTGAGTGGGGAATTTTATGAATTTCTTTCTAGGACTTATTAATGAATTTGCAGATATTTTCCTGGGCTTGAATTTCATGGTGGGATGTGCACCCAAAATTTTGAAATTCCGCTCAAAAGAATACAGTAGACTCCCTCAAATCCGCAAAACTAAAATCCACAAGCGTCTAAAATGCGCACATCGTCGCAGATGTAAACAATGAAACTTTCAGTTCAGATGTACGGACACAATTACAGAGTTTTTCATTTTTACATCATTCTGTACATATTTTAATTATGTAATTCTCAATAATATGACTGAAGTCATGTTTTATCACGAAGGGAGTATAAATTGATTTAAAAAAAAAATCAAGATATTGCTGATATCACTGGTGATTGCATTATTTTTACCAAATACAGTAGAGCGCCAATTATCCGAACAAGTCGGGACCGACCCTAGTTCAGATAAGCAAAAGTTCGGATAAATGGACAGACAATTTAAGGGATGTTCCTGACTATACTAAAGCCTTCACACTTTATCCAGGCTTAGGACTGGCAGTTCCAGTTAGTTCTAGCATGTTTAAAAACTCGTTTTTTTGTTTACATTTTTATCCTTCTATATATAAAAAAGTTTTGATTTGGAAATGGACCAATGAAAATCTGCGTAGATATTCCCGGCAGATCGGCATCCAATTTGAATGCTTAAGCACGGCCTTTCTTCGTTAATATTAAAAAAAACGTTGCATACAAAAAATATGAAAATCGGTAGTATTATAGATAAATGTTTGATAAACACGCTGACGCAGACAGTTTTCAAATCGAAGAATTATTTTTAGAGATATTTAATGCCAAATTTGGACAAAATCGTTCTATTAAAAAGGTTTTATAGGAGCAAAAACTGTACATAAGAATTTAATCATTTTTAGATCATTTTATGCGTCAGAATTTCCCGGTGTGCAGACTGCATTTGGTTTTTTAATTTGACCCATTTTCGGAGGTTCTATTTCTATTTTAAATTCAAATTTTCAGCATTTCGAGAGATATTTTTTACTTATTTTAGAAAATTGTATTAATTTAAACTGCTGCCAACTGTATAAACAGCGCAAACAATAATGTTTGCTTTAAAATAAAAATTTATTTTACACGTGACAATTATAAACAGAAAATATAAAAAGCAGGAACTCATTGAAAATTACGTCATAAAAACTATATTTACACGCGAATTTTAAAAGAGAAAGAATATTGTAAAATAATAAATTCATTAACATGCGTTAGAAGTCTTAAATAGAAGAATTTGCGTCACATTTTCGTCATATTACACTTATTACGTAAAATGAATAAAAAATCATATTGCAAAACAGTTTAAATTTAAAAATTGCGCAAGACATTTATTTGATATTTTAAGATGATCATAATACGTGAATATTAAAAAGAGAATGAAAAGTTTGGTGAAAATTACGTTAGATTATAATTGTCAGATTCAAATTATAATTAATTCAATCTTCCGAAATCTTTTTAAAGCCGATCAAAATAGCGTGCTGTTAGAGTCTGCGGTGTCTGAACGGGGGTTGACGAGCGTAGCTCGTAGGGGACAGAGCCCCCTAGTCATTTAAAATTTTCTTTTTATCATTTTCTGAACTCCAGAGATTATAATTTAAGCGAAAAAGCTTTCGATTGTTGTTTGCTTCAAAGAAGACGTTCTTTCCAATGATGCTGCCCAATCTCGAATTCTTCTAATACGTTAGTTCATTAGGATCAGAATTCTTCTGTTGTTCGAGCCATTTCATAGCTGTTTCCAAACATTCAAAGACGTTATGGGATGGACCTGGGTCCTTTTCACAGCATTGTTCTCCAATTTCTTTTTCATCTTAAATCTCATCATCATTACAAAATATTTTTGAGAGAAATGGGCTGTTCGGATAAATGGAATTTCGGTTAAAAAAATTTTTTTTGAGAGAAATAGGCTGTTCGGTTAATTGGAGTTCCGATAATCGGCGCTCTACTGTATATTCATGTATTAATCAAGCTTTTTGATTATTAAGTCTGGCTAAACCTGAAATAAAACTTCCTTATTTTAGGATTTTGATGTGAATTAGTAGTATACCTTTATGACGCAAGTTTCATTCAATAATTCAAGAAAAATTTAACTCATCTTTATTATGCATATTTAATTATACGTTATTATTTATTTGACCTTTACTTTTAATATTTTAATCATTTTTAAAATTGTCTAATTTTTATTATTTTACTTTATTACTTATTTATTTTAACATTTTACTTTATGATATTTTCTTGCAACCAATTTAATATCACATAGTTGTAAGTATTCATAAAATCTCTATTGTATTACTGCATTCAAATTACTGTTTAAAATATGTAAACAAAGCAATGACCAGAAATCTGCAAAATTCTAAAATCTGCACAACCTCTGGTCCCAAACTGTGCGGGTTTGAGGGAGTCTACTGTATCATGGACAGGAGTTGCTCCTGCCCAAAAGTTTCCACCATTTTCTGGAAATTTTTTTCTTTTTCAAATGATAATTTAATTAGAGATTGACCGAAGCAACAATTTTGCCGAATACCGAAAATTCGGTCGAAGTGTATACCGAATACTTAAAATTTCTTAATACATATTTTTGCATATAATAGCGTTTTTAATAAACATTAATTAAAATTAAATTCTTAATAATTTAATTCAGTTACATTTGTATTCTTAAATGTAATTCCAGAAAAAAAAAATTAATGACTTCTTTCCACTCACAAATTCATTTACCCATCACTTATTTTTTATTGTTTTATCACTAGTCAATACCCAAATTAACCTATGAAAGTGTTAAACTGTACAGGCTATTAATAAGGATAAGGATTGTCAGAAAAATAAAAGTTCTTTCAAATGAAAAGAAACAATGTTGTCATTACGCTGATTTACTGATTGTCTAAGTCTAATTATAAACATATTGAACAGGAATGTTCGCTAATATAAAAGGTATATCATATATCAGTTTGTACATTTAACTATTTTCTGTCACATTATTGATGCATTTTTATATTTTGATCAATATTAACATTGTGTTGATGAAGATAACAAATTTGAGCGATTTTAATTTAATGATTATAAAAGCATACATATTTCTATAAGCATAGAAGTATACTTGTTTTATTTGTGTATTTTGTTTAATGTACACCTTAGATATACAGAGATGAACTCTGATGTACTTATTTGAGTTGTATATTAAATAAAATACATATTAAGTAAATTTAAATTAAGAAAACTAATGTAGAAATAATTAAAATTAAATGATAAGGGAAATATGCTCATCTTCCTTACTTTTCTTTTCTCTATCGTAGACAGTTGTTTTGATTTCACCCCTATGTAGACTATTTTAGGAAGGAAAAAGTTTTTTTTTAATTAAAAATGGCCTTTGACTTGTTTTTTCTAATGCAGCTGAACTCTGAACTCATGCACAATATTGAAACTCATCGTTTAGTCTATTCTACTTCTAAGTAAAAGAGAATTCTTCTACTTCTAAGAAAATACTTATCTGCAATTATTCGGCCGAAGCCGAATATTTGGTTTACATTCGACTATTCGGTATTCGGTCAATCCCTAAATTTAATCCCGCAACTGCATTTTGCATTTCATGATATTTTCGCACGACCACTCGATGCATTTTGCTGTTTTTAAGATCGTTGAAATTCACGATTTTTCCTGTAACCGATCAATCAAGTTTGCAATCATTTTCCTGCAATCCATTGACAAGTTTTACGTTATTTTCTAGAGTTTGACCGAATACTGAATCAACTATTCAGTATTCGGTGATTCGGCATGTAAACCGAAGTATTCGGCCGAATAATTGCAGATAAGTATTTTCTTAGAAATAGAAGAATTCTCTTTTACTTAGAAGTAGAATAGGTTAAACAAAGAGTTTCAATATTATGTGAATGAGTTCCGCTGCACTACAAAAAAAAAAATTCCTTCCTAAAATAGTCTACATGGGGATGAAATCGAAACAACTGTCTACGATAGAGAGAAAGCAAGTAAGGAAGATGGGCATCTTTCCGTTATCATAAAATTTTAATTATTTCTACCTTAGTTTTCTTAATTTAAATTTATTTAATGTGTATTTTTTTAATATACACTTGAAATAAGTATAAAGTATATCAGAATTCATCTCTGTTTATCTAAGGTATATATTAAAGAAAAGACACACATCAAATAAGTATAACCCTATGCCTATTCTATAGCCCTTTTAACCATTAAATTAAAATCACTCAAATTTATTATCGTCATCACCATAATGTTAAAATATTCATACAAATATGCATCAATAATTTGACAGAAAATAGTTAAATGTACAAATTGTTATGATACCTTTTGTATTTGAGAACACTCCTATACAATGTTTATTTTTAGGCTTAGACAATCAGTAAATCAGCTTAATTACAACAGTTTCCTTTTATTTGAATAAACCTTTGTTTTTCTGACAATACTTATCTTTAATAATACCCTGCGTAGGTTATTTTGGGTATTGAGTAGTGATAAAATAATAAAAAATAAGTGATGGGTTAATGAATTTGTGAGGGGAAATTGGAAATGAGTCATTAAATTATTTTGTGTAATAAGATTTAAGGATAAAAGCATAACTGAATTAAATTATTAAGAATTTAATTTTAATTAAAGTATATTAAAAAAGCTAATATATGGGAAAATGTATATTAAATTTTTTTTTAAGTATTTGGTTGCCGAATACCGAATATTCGGTATACACTTTGACCAAAGCTTCAGTAGTCAGCAAAATTGCTGCTTCGGTCAATCCCTATTATTTTCATTAACTGATTGGCGATTTTCAAGGTTTCTTTTATTGTCAGATTGAAAAAATTCACTGCTTTTTCCCTCCACACAACTGAAAATGAATTTCGTCATATTTTACAGGGACCGATTGGGGAATTTTACAACTTTTTTCCTTGGACAGATCAACAAAATTCACAATATTTTTCAGCAACAAATCGACAAATTTTGCAGGGGTTTTTTTCCCCAACACTTTACATTTTTTTTTCTTACCGTGACTAATTGGCAAATTTCATGGTTTCTTCTTGCGACTGACTGACAAAATTATTGACTTTATTTTGCGACCAATTGACGGATTTCATGATTTTTTTTTTTCGAGACCGATAGACAAATTGCACAATATTCTTCCCTCGACCAATTGAGGGAATTCACAAATAAATTCATTATTTTTCTGAGTCACTGATTTAAACTGCTTAAATTATCATGTCTGTATTGATGGAATTCTCAAAATAGCATGTAAAATAATAGTGTGTCTTAAAGATTTCTTTTTTTCCTCCACAAACAGCCCAATTCCCCTCCATTTATAAATGTTGGGAGGGAGACTCCCTTTAAAGAAAAAAATTGAATTTCAAGCCCTATTTTCCTTCTGACACATTACCAAAATATGGATGTACGTAGGGACATTGGATAGGTACCCAGAACGCCATGTTCCGTGAATTCTGTTGTGGCCGTCCCTCTTGTCGTTGAGACAAACGTTAAGCACAAAGCCACAAAGGTCATTCAATAGCTTCAGGGCCCTAAGCCCAACCCTTCCCACTTTTCGATATGTTTAATTTAGCTATTTTCTCTTTTAAATGTGTTCCGTTTCAATTTGTTTCCTTTCTTCCTCTAGACTCTCTTCATACTGCACGTATGTAAGGATATGTTTCTGATTTCCGCTAGAGTCTCAGCATACAGGACTTATGCAATTTTGGTGATCAACCAAATGATGATGTAGCTGATGGTGATATCAGTGCAACCATTGGAGAAAATCTAGATAGTGAAGATCTGCCTATTTGGAGGAATAAAAAAAAACGAGAGTAGAAGAACCAAAATGTTTCTTTTTTTTTTTTTTTCATCTTTTGAAGAGCATGTATCTGACATGACAGAAGCTGAAAAACTTTAACTATATACGGACATTCTAAAATCCATTTCTGACATTAAATCGTGGAGGATTCAGAATGTTCTTTTGTATGAAGGCTGAATTTGTGCGATTTAATATATTGTAAATACTAACATAATTAACAAATATTTTAAAGTGCTAACAACTAACATTAAATAATAAATTAATTTTTTCATTATTCTTTATAGTCTTTTATAATTTCCAAATTGTTATACTTATATTTTTCATGTATTATTATTCGTCAACTATTATTTTATGTAGAAAGATATATAGGCGATATAATTTAAACAGTGACTAATTTTGACAAATATTTTATTAATTATTGATATCTAATTGTTGAATTTATTTGAAAATAACTATTTTGTATCATTAGTATGTTTTTAGTAAATTCTGGTTTTAAATATAGCAGGGTTGGCAAAAACTCGGGTTTTTATGGGGGTTTTGTGAGTTTTAGTTATTTTTCTGTATATTTATATAATATATGTGTGTACTCATTAAAAATATATTTATTAAGTTGTATTTTTTTTACATTTGATCAATTTATTACTAATTAATATTATTTATAATATCAGTTAATAAATATATTCTATTCTAATATTAATTTATTTAGAATAAATTTATTAACTGATATTATAAAATAATATTAATACTCTTAATATTAATTATTATTCACTATTAATTATTATTACTATTATAATTAACTGAATATCGTGTTTACTCGCGTAATAGTCGCACCCCCGATTTGAAGCAGAAAAAAATCGTCAAAATATTTTTTTTGCATAAATTGGATGGATGAAAAAATGATGAAAATTAAGTTTGCAATGTTTGGAAGAAAAAGTGTGGATCATTGTTAAAAAAAACCAGCCTTGCTGGTACTCGATAGCTTCGGAGGATAGCTTTTCGTTGATGTAAAGAAGGAACTTTCGGAAGGCAAAACAGATCTTCTGATAATTTCTGAAGCACTCGCATCGATTCTGCACCCGTTGGTCGTATCGGTTAACAAAACGTTTAAAGACAGTATATGGAGATTGGATGGTCAGTGAGAACAAAGAAAAACTCCCAGTGGAAAAGTAAAGAGGTCCATCCCTGGAACTAATGTGTTGTTTGTAAAAGCTTGACTTTAATGACAAGCGATATAATTTCAAAAAGTTTGAAGATGGTTATCTTCGACGATTTGGATGGAAGCGAATATGACATTTTATGGAATGACAGAGATTTTTCAGACACCGATTCACATTACAATAGTGATACTGATACATCCAGTAAAAGTGATTTATTATGAGAATTTTTTGTCAAAATTTTCACAAAGGTTATTTGTAAATTTTATGTCTAGAAAAATATTACCATAAAAAGAAAAATTATATTTAATAAACGGCGCATAATCTGGAAACATTTGGTAAGTTACTAATTTTATTGTAATGTGTTTTTTTTATACCAGCGATGTTTTAGCATTAGAGTGTACAATATTGTGTAGTAGATTTCCCCACATAATAGTCCCATTTAGACTTTCACAATGAAAAATTGGCAAAAAAGTGTCACTATTACACAAGTAAACACAGTACTATTAAGTGATAAAAGTGAGTTCTTATCTTATCACTTTTAAATACATTTTAGTTATCATGATGAATAATTAATTTTTATTTTTGTAGTAACTATAATAATTAAAGTTGATATAATAATTAAATTAGCTGGTTTCGCCCGCTATCGTGCCCCTTCTTTTATTGGGGCCTCTAATAATATGAAGTCTCAAAGCGAATAAACCTCGAATTGTGTCCCCGCTGCCTACAGCACCGCATAGCAGGGACACAAAGAAGTTATACTGAAACGCTACAGGCTACAAACAGGTTATTGCACATGAGCATTTTTTAGCTAATATAATGGATGCAAAGTTTAGAGGGGAAAGGCTTAATTCAACGGAAGAGGAAGAAGCTGAAGCATGGTAATGCAGTATCATTCAGAGTGGTTACCTGCAATATTGGCATTTAAAATTAAAGACATAGACTATTTTCTTAAATCACTTTTCTCAGAAAATATCGTGTCAAAAATTTTCAACTTTCAAAAAAGTACAGAAAAAGAAAAACAACAAGTTACATAGTGATTCTCAGTGGCGCCAACTTATATGGGCCCATGGGGTGCGAGCCCGCCCAATAATTTGATCTCTCCGCCCACCCAATTTCAATTTATTTAATTCGTAATTTATTTTTTTAGTTAATTGATCGCTGAAATGAAATTTACTTTTATTAACGTTCTAAAAAAATTTTGTTTTAAAAATAGAAAGGACATCCATTAGACTTACAGGAGCACTGAAAACCCCTTCAGCCAATGTATAGTTAAATTTCTCACGAAAACAAATTTCCTACATATTTTGCCATCAGTTTTGATGTCTTGAAATGATAAAACACTTGGTGGCTTAAAAGTATGCTTTTCTTGACATCTAGTTTTTTTCACTTTCAACAGTTAAAAATTCCAATGTTGTTTAAAATAAATATTAATGTATTTGTAAGGAAGGACTTATAAGAACATAATTTAATAAAAAAATTATTAAATTATAATTAAATTATAATAATTAAAAAATTTGCTTAGAAAAAACATAATTTAATTTCGAATTATCATCTTTAGTCAATCGCTCCTCCCCCTCTCTCTCACTCTGCATATACATACACACTATTTTACTCAAAAATTTTTGAGCGCACCCAATATTTTTGCAAAGTTGGCTCTGCTGGTGATTCTTGTAGTTTTTTTCCAATCTCTGTATTCTGTTCCATCTAGCTCTGCTTCCATCGAGAGGATTTGCTCTACATTTGGATTCATATAGTCTAAATTGCGGAACAGACTAGGCTCTGAGCAGTGTAAAAAACTAGTAAAAATTTATAGTAAAAATCATAAAAATCAAAGTGAATGTGATTTTGATTGGTTAACTATAAAAAAGATCAATTATAGTTATTTTAAATATATTACATTGTGTAAATTATTTGAAATATATTTTTAAAAAATGAATAAAAAATAAATATTCTGAAATAAACTACCACCTTGCCATGTTAACTATGATTGTCAGCCCTAAGTAATTTACATTTTTTTCCAGGTTTTTAAATTTGTGGCTGCATTTAATTTTTCAAAAAAAAAAAAAATCTCAAAATGAATTCAATACAGTAATGACAATTTGAAGTAAAATACCAATTGAGGTATTCCATAAATTGAATGTTTTAAACAAACAACATTCAAACGCTGGGGTTCAAATGCTCATATTATGAACACTGGGCATTAATTTAAAAAAAAAAAAAATTAAGCAACAGAATTGTATTTGAAAAATATACTGATAAGAGTTTGCGATATTTTTAAATTACAATAACAATAGTTGTATTAAGAAAATATGTATGCTGGTGCATCTTGCTTGGTCTGAAAATTGACATTTGTCTACATAAATTATTTAAATTTTCAGTTTATATGCAGGCTATTTGCCTCTGTTTGCTGATCAAATATTCAAACACCTTCAGGATCTTCAAATATAATTTTTTTTTTTTTTTTTTTTTTTTTTTTTTTTTTTTTTTTACAATCAACCACACAAAAATAATATTGTGCATATCATCATAAATTTATTTATTTTTTGAAATAAATACTATGAAACAAAGAAAGCTTTTATGTGGTTTTTGATAGTATGATACAAAAGATAAATATATTTAAATTTATATCTGTGAAATAAACACCCTGTCATTTTTTATGTAAATAATTTTTTCCGAATGGTGGGGTGGGGCTTGCTTTCTAGAATGGGGTCCTTGTAACCTTACAGTGCAAAACTAATGCAAACAAACTATCATTTTGAAACTTGAAGATGTGTTTTAAATTTTTCGTTGGCTTCAATTAGGAGCTACGTGTGACAGCTTGTTCCAAGGGAAGCAATTTCAGAAAAATTGCCATATTTTCATGATCATGACCCTAATACACCAACACCATCCTCAGTTCAAATGTTGATAGCATTCAAATTTGTGAACAGATTTGGATATAACATGTATGCAGGACTTATCAAGATCTCAACAGAGTTGGTTGGCCATTTTACTTAAAAATGATGGCTAATAAATATTTCAAACCAGAAAGATAGCCCGTCAAAATGACAGAAAATAAAATTCAAAGATATATTCTACACATATGCAAGAGTGAGTTTTTCTCCCTTATTCCGCAGTGATAGATGAAAACAACAGATTTTAAAAACGAAATTCATTGTTGAAAAACTGTAAAACATTAGAAGACCACTAATCCGCACAGCTTGTTTCCAAGTGTTGTGCGGATTTGAGGCTTTTTGCAGATTACAGGTCATGTCTGTATTATAAAATTAGATATATGGCTTCTTTATGCTAAATAAATTGTATAAGTATTGAAAAACAAATGCGTGTGTATATGAAATGAAACAGAGAATAGGCTGCCAGAAAATATGTTGCTAATTTTCCTTCTTAGCCAAGGCCCCTGAAATGGAAAAGTACCGAGTTTTGTATCCGACCATATAAAGCGAGGTACTTTTCCAATATGGCCTTGGCGTATTTTTTGAAAGTTTGTCATAATTTAGGCTTCAGAAGTGAGATTTTTTGCCAAATGATATAAACAGCTATGAAAACAAATTTAATGAACATATAAGTTTATTTATATAATCTATAAATATTTTATTTATATCTAATTATTGTTGTTTCTTTTATATACAATTTACTTTAGTTTGTATACAAAAGTAGTTAAATGGCGTCTTTATATTAAATAAATTGTATAATATTGAAAAATTACTTCTGTATATGAAACAGTGAATAATTTGCTAGAAAATATCTTGCGAAATTTCTTTTTCTGTCTCGCCAACGTCCCTATACTGGAAAAGTACCTAAAGCACATTAAAATCGGGCAGGTAGGAGCTCAGACAGTACAGCACCGTCTATTGCCTGTAATGTTGTTAGTAGCATCAGGATGAAAATGCAAAGACGTACATTTTCGTATATTACACTTTAAATTCTCACCCATAGATTTTGACAAAAAACCCCTTAAAAGCGTGATTTTTAAATTAAATTGTGGTGAGCTCGATAATATAATATTAATGGTTTTAAATGGTAATTTCGACAAATTAGCTAGCTATCATCAAGTTAGCTTCATATATGATTCATATATCATTTATTTTTGTCGCCAAATTTGGTGATATTTCGCCAACTTAGTCAAAATTTGGTGCTACTGTGGTAACCCTGCACTAGTAATTTTCAACAATTACTCATTACAATGAGGTGGTCCTACCGTAATTGTGAGGGACACACAGAAATTTGGATTTTATATAAATAGATACAAAAAGGCGTGCAAAAAAAAGTTTTGTACCCGTTGTGGAGATCTTTCCTCAACACTTCGAAATGAATTTTGTAAAATATTTATTGTATTAATATTATTTTTACTGATTTATTTTATGTATTTAATTACTGTTTTTGAAAGCTTAATATGTATAAAAAAGAGTGTAGCTCTGTTTTTCCTAAGTTTTTAGATGACGGACAAGGTTGTCTTACGATGCAATTAAATTGGTTCCACTGAAATTGAGAATTTATGAGGGCGTCCAGAAGTTTGGACGGGTACAATAACTTTGACAGGTTGTGTCAGGGCTCTAAGTGAAGGGCCGAGCTGAAGATTGTCTGGCATTATTCGGGGTTGTTTAACTTTATTCTGGACCCTGCAACCCCCTTAGTCTAAGAAAGAATAAGTTTTATAAATATGAGAAATGAAGTGTCAGTCTCAGTAGCATTTCAAGTAGTAGGAGTATGCATTCATAGTAGCATTCAAGTATCATTATGAGTTAGAGTAGTCATGAAGTAAGCATCAATTCTTCGTGCAGAGCAGTTAGTCTCTTGCAGTGTGCAGCGGCTCTGCAAAAATGACTAGATTCAGTAATCATGGATTTCGTCCAGGGTTACTTGTGAACTGACTTGGTATAAAGTCAGGGATAACCAACGACAACTCGATTGAGAGTCATGGCCTATTTATGTTCTTTCTTCTATTTATGTTCATGCATAATCATACATAATAATCATGCATAATAATCATGCATAATAATCATGCATAATATTTATGTTCATGCATTATGTTCATGCGAGTAAAAATAACTGAAATCTTAAAGTGAAGATTTCTCATGTAGTAATTTGGAAACCATGCTCTTCTGAAAAATTAGCATAAAAAAGTATTTGAAACAAATATTTAAAAAAAGTTGTGATAACTAAATTAAAAAAAAATGTTGTGGCAACTAAATTTTTTAGTTGGTATAGCTCCAACCAAACTTTGGGTTGGACTGACCAAATCATTTTGTTGGCTTAATGTAGTTGTTCCAACCAAACAAATTTGGTACCAATAACCAAATTAATTTGGTTATTATAACTAAATTGATATTTATTTGGTTATAACAACCAAATGGATATGGTTGTTGTAATCAAATCCATTTAGTTACCGCTACAAAATAGATTTCCAGTTAATTTTAACAACTAAATAGATTTGGTTGTTGTAACCAAATCTATTTGGTTACAAATACCAGATGGATTTTCATTTTGTTATAACAACCAAATAGATTTGGCTACAGGTACCAAATTTGTTTGGTTGGAACAACTATATTAAGCCAACAAAATGATTTGGTCAGTCCAACCCAAACTTTGGTTGGAGATATACCGACTAAAAAATTTAGTTGGCACAGCTTTTTTTTGTTGTTCCAACAAAGCAGTTTTTTCTGTGTAATAACTAGTTTGAAAGATTTCCAGGGTTTTCTTTCGTTTGTTTTCATTTTATTCTCAAAATTTTCATCTTTCATCATTTTCCTAATGTCTGGTCCTACAAAAACACCTGCCTTCAGTTTTGCTGCGGATAAACCCAGGAACTGCTCACAAATGTATTTGAAACATCCGCCTTCTTTTGGTAAAACCTTGACAAATTGTTTCATAGAGAGCTAATTTTATATGGTGGAAGTAACACTTTTTTTTTTTTTTGGATCAACAAGATTTTTCCTTTACCAGATCCATGAGGGAAGGACCTATGACAGACGGAATGTCAGGATAAAATATTGCCTTTTTGTTCTTTAAATTGAAACCTTTCACATTACAAATACAAAAATAGCAATCATCACTGTGATTTTTAGGTTCTCTCTAAACCATTGCTATACCATACTGAAAAGATTGCTTTTACTTGAAACCATTGCCTTAATTCCGCTATAGAAATACAACAAACTTTCTGTGGAGCCCAAGGCTTGTCTTGATAGCCCAATTTCAAGACAAAATAAGCGAAATACACTTTTTTTTTTACAAAATCAGAAATGCTTCTTTGTTCTTTTTTCACTGTATAGTTACCACAAATATAACGGAAACAATTCGGTGAATTAGTACATCCTCTGGAAGCCATGTTCGCTAATGCAGAAAAAACTAGAAGTAAAAATTACTACTTTAACTTATAACTCACAGGTCGGAATAAAAACAGATGTGTACAGCACAGAGTAAAGAGAGACACTGTTTCAGGAGTAGAGATAAGATCGGTGAAAAGGGGTAATAAGAAGGGATGGCGAGCGGGCACATGTAAGCAGGAGAGATCCGATTTCAACTGGTTTTCTCTGTCTTGAATATTGTATTTAATAGGCAGTTTATCGATTAAGAGAAATATTCTGTATTGAAATAGATTCTTCTTTCTTTTTTATTAGTTTAATGCACCAATTTACTATTTTAAGTCCATAAATTTATTTATCAAACTCATATAAATAATAATTTTTGGTCCGAAATGTACTAAATTCATAAAAAAATAGATTGCGATTTGTGATGAAAAAGTGCACGTGATGGAATGTTTTCATTATTTTTCTTGTAATCAGCATCCAAAAAACTATAAAAAATACCACTTACTATACCGGCAATTTTTTCATCGCAGGCTTGTGTTATTGATTCTTTATGAAATAATACTTCAACTATTGAGTTATATGATGCGTTTATTTTTCGTTATCAAAAATGTGCTACTTTTTAATTACTATTATTTATGTATTATTTTTTTAAGAGTAGCACTCTTAATTTGTTTAGACATTACACCGAAATATTAGAGACTGGTCGTTGTTGCTTATCTGGGTTTGATAACGACTGCCATGCCACAAGCCCTAGATTTATCTTGTCCGTGATATGCAAAACATTTACAGCAATTCTTATATGTGTGATGATGTACTTGCACTCAATTTGCCACAGGATTCCATTGATCTCGTATGTGATTTAAGTTCCAGCTTCTCGGTGGTCGTTTCAGCAAGCTAGCTTCAATGGAATTTTCTCAAACCATGTGAAGAAACCGCCTACCGCAGTTAATAGATAGATCTTGGCAGAAACTGTTTTTAGGTGCGTTCGTAATTATATAAATACCTAGCATCTATAGTCGTCGTCTGGTCCGTCATCTGTCTGTCCGTCTGTTCGCATATAACAGTGCAAAAATTACCCAACCGAATGGTTTGAAATTTAATATATATAATTGTTGCAGAATTTTGTCGAGTCATTTCAAATTTTACGAAAATCGAATCAAAACTTAAAATGATATTGATAAAAGTTTTCATCATTCTATAAAATCCTTTAATTTGTAATTAATCAATTTAATGATTTCTGATGATAGGTAATGATTCTATGTTGTCATGATGATTACGTCATATTTAAGATGGAGTCATATTATTTTCGTATTAATGATTTTAATCTAGATAATCTTAATATAAATCTTGCATTTATGCATTTTTACATAAGAGTGCAACAGCTTTTGAATAATGATCTGAATATTTATAAAACTAGTTATATTACGAACGCATCTCATTTGCCACGTTTGATGTACAATTTCCGACTTGGTTTGTTTGTTTACCCTTTTTATACGAGTAGTATAAAAGCATAAAAAGGCGAAAGTGATCGTCCAGAATTTCATGTATGTACTTAGAGGCAAGGAATGTGATTTGTATAAATAGCAAATGTCTCTAAAATTGCCAATGATACACTTTTACGGTCATCGCTAAACTGACATAACATTATACACTTCCAACCTAAGATTCTAGATTTATGGTTCCATGAGCCTGCCGCCATATTCGTAGTCTACCATTAGCGTAGCGCAATTAGAATCAAGGCCGATCTTGTCATGCTATTCAATTCATTTCATATTCCTGGCCCTTGAAGTATGTTAAGCGTTGTAGCGTGCATCGACATATTGTGCTTTTTCTACTCCTGAAGTTCCATAGATCGAGTGACTGTTGTACAAAATGTCTGCTGACTACATGTATGTCACCGTTACTCAGCTGAGTTACGGTTTGCTCTCGCTAACTGAATCTTAGAATGTCAAATTCATTTAAATCAGTCTATTCATTGTAGTTTAGCTAGTTACTACTCCTTTTCCGCTTGCCGTACTCTTGATAATGTCAAACTATAAAACTGCATTGTCATGTTCTTTCTGAAATTGAGTGACCCATGTGCATCTATTGCACGTCTTTAGTCAAATGTTTTTCCATAATTTAACTTTTAATCGTTGTTTATATACATCCACCTACATACAAGCATATCAAATCGTAGCGTTCAAATATGCATAGGAATGATGCAGCAAAAACCCAATTTTTCCATATTACTGTTTCTACTTCAATGTAACTTCAGTGTATTCTAAAAGAGTTAAAAAACTAATTTTTACTACTAAATTGAATTTCAAGTTATATCATACCTTTTAAAACTAAATGCTTCAGAAAATAGCAGATATTTACTTATTATTTTATAATTGATACAAGAATTTTGGCTTCTCTTATACAAAAATAATTAATTAGATTTGTTACTGAACACGAAGAGGCATATTAAAAAGAGCATTAAAGAAGCAAATCGTTAATTTACGTTTAAGTTAACAAATCTGTAAATAAATAAATAAAGAAATACATTTTTAATTACTTAATTAACAAACAAATCGGCAGGAAATTAACAAATCAAATATAAATTCAATAAATTACTGTACGCGTTTTCAGAGAAAGGTAATTGATATGTTAATTGGGGAAATCTAAAAACATTTATTAGAAAGGTCTTTTATTTTAATAATATATAATTCCTATTTACGAGGTAAAAGTTTTATTTTATTGGTATTTTAAATAAAAATTTGCTTTTAAAAATTACAGAATTAGTACATGGAAGCATTCTCGAGTAAATAAAGATACTACAGAATTGTTAATTTTAGGAATTGAACGCTATTGATAGTTTCAACAATTCAAAAAATTATTATATTTTTCATTGCTTAACACGTTCACGCCGACGCGGTGGGTCACACTCGACTGTCTCGGAGTTGTCAAGTCTCCGGCTTTACACACACCACTGTTATTTTAGAGAAAATGTTATTCCTTTCAATCGCCCAATTGTTCTAACTAAATAAAACAACATTTTCTGAATTAAAATACTGGTAGCTACAAAGCCGTAGACTCGGCAGCTCTGAGACAGTCGACTGTGACCCACCGTGCCGGCTTGAACGTGTTAAGTAGTAAGTTGTCTTACTAGACATACGATAATTAAATCTCAAAATACATTAATTGCTTTCTTAAACATTTGGTTATTTCTGTTAGGCGTTTCGTATTTTCATACATACATTTTTTTTTTCAAGATTTCGTTACGAAGGCAATTAATGGATAAAAAATAAATTCAATACAAACATAATATTTGCAATCAACCTGTAACATAAAATGCATCTTCAATGATCAACAATCTTCAATGTAGCAAATGTGGACCTTACAACGTTTCCATGCATTTGCGTAAAATTACACGCATATTCGGGAATATATAAAATGTTTCTGTAAAATATTCAAATGTTTTTCTTTTTAGAATGCAGAGATTAGATTAAATATAACGCCCCTTTTTGTAAAATTTGACAAATTGCAAATTGCTACTGCAACATTATGCTGCAATTAAAAAATGAACATACTGAATGTTTGAGGAGATATGAACAGTTGTATGAAATAAGTTTCAATTGCGCATGCACGAACGCTAACAAAAACATTTTTCATACATCGGTATCAATTATACGACAAGTTATATGAAATATACAGTCGAATATTGTGAAAATTCAGAAAGTTATCGGCAATACAATGAGTTGATGAATAATTTGTGGAAAACCCCTTATCATCCAGCTACATTTAGAAAGTAACTGAAATTCATATCACTATAATGACTATATCTTTATGAATTTTCGCAATTTTGATTGGCCTTGCTTTTTTATGCTGTCTCTCTTTTTTTTTAAATCATCTAATATTGTTCTTTGATCTTAAAATACTAAAAAAATGGATAATAAATAATACCTAAATAAATTGTAACCATTAAGCTTTATTCAAATTATAAGAATAACATAGAAAGTATTACAAGTACAGTAAAGCACCGATCATTCGAACTCCAATCAACCGAACATCCAATTATCCGAACAGCCTATTTCTCTTTTTAAAAAAATTTTACTGAACTTTCAGTTATCTAAACAGCCTATTTCTCCCCCAAAAAAATTTAACATAACTCCCAATTATCTATTGGCTTCGAATAAAATTTTAGATAGAGAAAAACTGATAGTGGATCAGAAAATGAGGAATGTAAGACAATAAATGAGATGTGAAGAATCCTAAGCTATAAAGAAAATGAAATTAACGAGCGGTTAAATAGTGACGTACATGGCCCTGGATATCCGATTTTAAACGATGATGTGATTGTGGATGAGATTCAAGATGAAAAAGAAATTCAAGAAAATTAAAACGAATGCTCTGAAAATGACCCGGGTCCATCACATAACGAAGCCTTTGAATGTATGGAAACAGCTATGAAATGGATCGAACGGCAGAAGAGCGCTGACCCTATTCAACTAAGTATTTAACAAGAATTTGAGATATGGCAACATTGAAAAGACTTCGTTGAAGCAAGCAACAATCAAAAGCTTTTTTGCTTAAATTATAATCTCTGGAATTCAGAAAATGATAAATAGAGAAAAAAATTTAATGATAAAAATGTAAACAAAAAAAAAATTAAAAAAAATTAAACAAGCCAGCACTAACTGGCGCTGCGAGTCCTAAACTTAGATAACATGTGAAGGTTTTAGTATAGTCAGAAACATCCCTTAAATTGTCTGTCCATTTATCCGAACTAGGGTCTGTCCCGACTTGTTAGGATAATCGACGCTCTACTGTAATAGTATAATTTAATTTTGTTATTATTCACATAAAATGTATTTATAAAATTATGTTAATGTCTTCTCTTTTATTAATTTGCTTCTTCGTATTTTAAAGTATTAATCAGCGCTAAAATTTTATTGCATATCCGTTCTGAGATACTGAATGCTCGACCAGAAATAGCTGTCAGTTCAATCGGATTCAATCTACATAGGACGTTTAGTGACAGTAACCAAACTAACAGCACTTTTGATAGTTTAAATGCAGTTTTCTTGATAGTTGAAAAAGTGCACTAAAATGTCATTGTAACTCGAATTTTACACATCCACCATTTATCATCATAAATGCATACTATACAATCATTATCGTCAACGGAAGAGGCTTTTGTAAACTCAATTAAGGTTTTGAAATAAACAAATGTTTGGCATTTCGATGTAGTATATCACATTATTTGATTTTCACTTATGGGTAGGTAACATGCCGATGATAACCTCGAGTTCCTGGGATTGGTGCACGATCTTCAAATATTTTTTTAAGGAAGGACGTGTTTTGTATAATTTTCTTTGTCGAAACAAAAATATGATTTATCCCTTATATTATCTCGGAACAAAACTTAAACATATTTTGTGGTGAGAGTATTTGATCATTGTAGGATCTTTCAAGACTGCCTCCTGTTACTTCCCAATTTGTAGTTCCACCTATGTTGTAGTATCACCATCGCAAGAATGCTTTTCGTGAAAAAAATTGCATTACTCTGCTATGCCAAAATCCTATTTGTCCTGGCAGATATTGATAAAATTCTTTTTGTTTTTGTACTGACTGCGTGCACCATCACTAAATTAAATAAACTTCTGTATTTCAGATGCAACATTCTTCCCTTAATTTACAACATGTTGTTGAAATGTATACATAGTGGTTGTATTATGCCACTAATAATACAAATACATTATTAATATTAAATATATTACGGATTAATTTAAGTTCATTAAGAAGTTTTAGGATTATATCTAACAAAAGACTTATGTTTTTGTCTTTGAAACAAGAACAACAGGCTCATTTTGATAGTGACAAATCCGGAAACAGTAGCACATTTTTTTCATAAATTTAATACTAGACCAATTTAAAACCAATTAAGTCTCACTCATAAAATATATATAGTAGCTTTATATTACAGATTTATTTAGTATGCTGTATTTCAAAGTCGCAGTGGTCTTCCGATGCATTAAACATTCCACTCGTCCGCCTGTAACCCGCTGGTCGATGCATTAAACATGCGAAATTTAGCTTAAAAGTTTTTCCGGTGACATCTTCCGTGTTCGGGCCTGCTGCTACCCTTCCAGTCATGTGTTGAAAGGGTATGGGGACATTCGATGGACGTGAGGCTGCCTTTTCCGCGAAATAGCCGCTGTCTAATACACCGATACAAATGAGAAGTTATCAGATTTTCTTACCAAATTCATTTGACATAATAATTAGTGAAAACTGCAAAAAACAGGCTTGTACTGTTTTTGAAAAGTTTTCAAGATTGAAATTTCTACAAGTAGTCCTATGAGAGCTTAATGCACTCGAAAAAAATATTTAAGGTGAGTCTGATTTACTTCTTGTAAAATAATGGAAGCGAAATGTGGTGATTGATCTTTTATTGCTATAGTTTTTCAACATATTTTCGCCCTAGATTTTTAAGTCCAATGACGATTAACTGAAAGGAGATGATTTTGGGGCGCCTCCTAGTGGTAAACATGTGTAAATAGTTATAATGAACGCATCGGACAAAGTCGAAACTAATGATATAATTCACTCATACTTTACCTTATATCAATTTATAGCGTCTTTAAAAGTGTGGTATATGGCAACTCACACTAAAATTTAACTTCATGAGAAATCCATATCAGATAACATATTTTAAAGAATGTTATTTTAATGAATGACTGCAATCGATAATCGGGAAAAAATAGTCGTTACCCGTAGTATAGAAATCTAATTTGAAATGTAATATATCTTTTTAGTTTCTTCCAAATTCATATAATAGATTGGTTAAGTAGATCCGAAATTTAAATAACATTATCAGAACCAAACCCTAAAATTAAGTGGCAGCAATTATTTTAATAAAAACAACAGCATGAGCTAGCTCATGAATGAAAATATAAAATTAAGTTGTATTTGTAAGATATACTGCACGTATTTATCTCAATTAAAAGTGCATGCTATTTTCCAGAAAGTAAACTTATTAGTATGTCCGTCTGACACCGAAGCTAGTACAAAACCGAGGGAAAACGGCAATACTGGTTTGCTGACGTCATCATCCTCGGTTAAGAAGGAACCCCTCAATATTCTTTCCCTCTCCCTAGTATCATCGTAGAAAAACTACCGGGTGTCCAAAAAAGGACTGACTGATTTTAAAATTCAGTAACTTGTAAACGGTGACAGATATTTAAAAAAATCTTGCAGGAGGGTTATGCATAAGGTCAAAAGTTTTTTTACAGTGATTTTCAATTTTAGTTCGAATTACAAACAATAGATGGCACTGCGATCAATAGATGTTAAATTCAGGCTCGATTTTTGGTACTTCGTGGCCCGGATAATACATTTCCATCTCCTTTTTCCACATGAAACAAGAGAAAGGACCAAAAATCGAGCCTGAATTTAGCGACTATTGCTTACAGCGCCATCTATTGTTTATAATTCGAACTAAAATCGAAAATCACCGTAAAAAAAACTTTTGACCTTATGCATAACGCTCCTGCAAGAATTTTTTAAATATCGGTCACCGTTTGCAAGTTATTGAATTTTAAAATCAGTCAGTCCTTTTTAGGACACCCGGTATGTACTGTGAGGTTGTCGTGTGCGTGCTTTTCAGGAACAACGCCCAGCTTTTGGAGTTCCCTTGAACATTATTAATATTCCGATTAAAGGCTGAATTACTTTCAATTAAGGTAAGTGCTTATTTACAATATATATTTGCCATTTTTTAAAATAATAATATGATATTAATTATCTTTTAAGAAATGTTTACGTCGCGTCATTGTGCACGTGTAGGCTTAATCCCACAGCATTAAGCTTGTGAAATATATATATATATATATATTATTTACACAATTATTTTATTTAGTAAATAATTAACTTGTCACTCAACAATTTTTACGCATTATCAGTATTGAATAAAAATAACTTTACGCATAAATGTAATATTAGTTAAAAGTTAACTTTATTTCATGCATATCCATGGAAACTTTTACATAAATAATTTCAGGACTTTTTATACCGATATAAATTTAAATACAAATTCTAAATCGGATCATACACGTTTATGATAACAGGAAAATTAGTTGACACATATATAAGAAAATTTAATGTTATCCTAATGCGCACAGTCCTTAAAAAATATTACCGTTAATTATGTAATAATGAATAATCTGTTGTTGTATAAAATTTCAGTTGAAAAAAAAATTAACGTGAATAGTTTTTTTCTGTATTACATCACTGTAATAGTTACGATGAAGGAAATATTGTAAATTTATTTATTATTTCTAGTTAGTTTAAATTTATCTATTATTATTATTATTATTATTATTATTACTATTATTATTATTATTATTATTATTACTATTATTATTATTATTATGGTAAATTATTAAATTTATTTATTTATTTATCAAGTCTATAATCTGGATTACAAGCGTCATATCATAGCACCTGTTTTATGCCACTAAAACGTAATACTAGAAATAAATTATATGTAGCTTTAATCGATTTAAAGCTACCCCCCCCCCCTTTTTTTTTCAAGACGTGTTTTTCATTGTAAAAAAAAATTAACTTTATTTATAAAAGTATGTTTTGAAAAATACAAATTTACTTCATTCTGTTTTTGTTTTTTCATGTTTAATATTTCTCATCGCTAAAATATTCATATATTTTATCATATTAAGATTAAATTATATATTTTTTAACATGAAATATTAATTTAATTAAATGTTTCACATGTCAATAATTTAATCAGTAATATAAGTTATCAAAAAGAATTACAATAAAAAAAAATGTATTTTGCCATGTATGAAGTTATTTTTTTCTTTGCTCACCAATAAAAATCACCAAAGATATTTTAATATTATAAAATAATAAATATATGATTTTAATA
Organism: Maratus speciosus; assembly: GCA_963932465.1. Classification (NCBI taxonomy): domain Eukaryota; kingdom Metazoa; phylum Arthropoda; class Arachnida; order Araneae; family Salticidae; genus Maratus; species Maratus speciosus. The sequence continues at coordinate 322,415,372 of OZ010787.1, read as the reverse complement.
TTGTGCAATTAAAACTATTAGGGATAATATACAAATGGACCTTTGCCTCAAATATACTACCCTTATATTTTCTTTTAATCATTATTTGTTATGTAAGTGCATGTTACAAGGTAAACATATTGTAATAGATAATGATAATATTACATTGTTAATATTCACAAAAATGGCAAATATGTATTGCAAGTAAGTGTTTACCTTAATTGAAAGACGATAGAATGTGAATATGTTAGAATGTTAAATGTGTTAAAGCATGAACTTGCACATTAAAAAAAAATAAAAAGTAAAATAAATAAGTAAATAGATAGAAATAATAATAATAAACAGGTTAAAAAAAACTTTTTAACAGATTAAAATGCAACAAAGTATCTTCTTCTTAAAATGAGCAAATTAAATATTACTTAGTAAAAAATACAAAATGAACCAGATTCCTGCTTTTCTTGTTATTTAGTTGTTAATTAACAACAACAAAAAATACATAAATCTCAGGTATTTAGGAATTATATGTCTTACTTTTATTAAAAGACATGAAAAGATGGTGGATTTATTAGAAATTTCTTTTCTCCTTTAAAACTTAATACAAAATTCTTAATAAATGCATTAAATACAATTAAATGTAAGTAAAATTCCCAATGCAAGCCATTTTATTTAAACAGCAACTGTTCTGATTTAGATATAATTATAACAAATTGCATATACTTGATTTTATTTTTAAAATAGGTTAGAAAAAACAGTAACTTGCACATAAAAAAAACAGACGTTAATAAAATTTTTAAAAAGATTAAAATATAAGAAAATGTCCCCTTCATGGAATGAATATGTATTTATAACACATAAAAGGTAAATAAAATATTACTTAATGGAAAAAAAAATAGATACGTATATTTCTTATTATTCAATTGCTAATTAAAAAATAATAATATAATTCTGAAATATCTTACCTTGATTGTCAAGAATAATAAAGCTCAGATACTTAATAATTATATATTTTTTATTTAAAAAAAAGTGTAAATAGAGAGGGAAATCTTTTGAATGTTTATGTATTTTATTTTACATACGCTGTGCATTCAACTCACGGCTGAATTAAGTTTTGGAACAAACTCGAAATGCTTGATGACTAACGCAAAAAATACGGAGATCGTCAGGACTTGACCGAAGTTAGTGACGTCACTCTCAGTGTACCCGGACTTTGTAATAGCACCGGTGTCGGTTCGTCAAGCCGAATTGTCGGATCTATGTCGTAAAAATGCTTTAAAAAAATAAAAATCGATTGCGACTAATTGAATTTTCTTTAAAACATACGTTGGGTGAATACAAAAAAAAAAAAAAAAAAAAAAAAAAAAAAAAATCCTGGGATAGGTATAAATTTTACCAGCAAGCACTAAATAAAGATTAGAGATAAAGTCAGATAATTTTTGGTCCCTTTCTGAGAAGTAAAAACATCTTTAAACAGATTCGACATGAACTTGAAACAGGCCGGCCGGCAGGATAAGTATAATTTTCACCAACAAACACTAAATAAAGATTAGAGATAAAGTCAGATAATTTTTGGTCCCTTTCTGAGAAGTAAAAACATCTTGAAACAGACTCGACATGAACTTGAAACAGGCCGGCCGTCAGGATAAGTATAAATTTCACCAACAAACACTAAATAAAGATTAGAGATAAAGTTAGATTATTTTTGGTCCCTTTCTGAGAAGTAAAAACATCTTGAAACAGATTCGACATGAACTTGAAACAGGCCGGCCGGCAGGATAAGTATAAATTTCACCAACAAACACTAAATAAAGATTAGAGATAAAGTTAGATTATTTTTGGTCCCTTTCTGAGAAGTAAAAACATCTTGAAACAGATTGGACATGAAGTTGAAACAGGCCGGCCGGCAGGATAAGTATAAATTTTACCAACAAACACTAAATAAAGATTAGAGATAAAGTTAAATTATTTTTGGTCCCTTTCTGAGAAGTAAAAACATCTTGAAACAGATTCGACATGAACTTGAAACAGGCCGGCAGGCAGGATAAGTATAAATTTCACCAACAAAACACTAAATAAAGATTAGACATAAAGTTAGATAATTTTTGGTCCCTTTCTGAGAAGTAAAAACATCTTGAAACAGATTCGACATGAACTTGAAACAGGCCGGCTGGCAGGATAAGTATAAATTTCACCAACAAAACACTAAATAAAGATTAGAGATAAAGTTAGATAATTTTTGGTCCCTTTCTGAGAAGTAAACACATTTTGAAACAGATTCGACATGTTTCATAAATAAGAAGTTGTAGTCCAGGGGAAATGTACATTTTACCTTGCAAAAGGTCGGGTAGAAGATTTTTTTCCTGACTTGTTTATAATGATGCCAACATGAAAAAAACAAGTTTTCGAACAAAATTTCTTAAGGCTAAATTTTCTGTGGCCAAAAATGAACAAAATTTTAGTGACCTTTTTTGATTTTTTTAAATATCTCGAGACCCGTTGCCGTAGCATATTATTTGTCAATAACAATATTAAAGAAGACAAAATTCTCTACAACTTTTTTATACGCTCAATAGCAAGCGCAGTACGCCATTTCAAAAATAAGATAATTTTATCAATTTTCTTAAAACCCTGAAAACCGTAGTTTTGCCCCTATTATTCAAATGTTCCCCGCGGATTCGTGTATGTTGACTTCTAAAAGTTGGTAGCAGTAAATTATGTATTATTTACACACTCATATCTTTATTTTCCTCTCAACAGACATTTTACATTGAATAAATTTATATAATTTTAAAAGTAGGACAGATTGTAGATGAATGAGACAATTCTCATATTTAAGACAGTAACTTTAAGTGTATACAATGTGAACTTCAAAGCATTGTTTAAAAGAATATTTTAATATTTAGTAACTTATTGGCACGATAGTTTCAATTAAGAATGAATTCTTGTTTGATTTAAAAAAATTTTATAATGCATATTTTTCCAGGTATCAATGGGATAGGTTTGAAAATTTGGGAAAAAACATATTTATTCCACGCTACAATGGTATATTTTATTTACCAATTATTGATAACATATGTTTTAATGTTTTAAAGATAACAAACATTGGATTGTAGTTCCATATAAAGGGGGGACTCAAAAAATAAATATCTTTTATACAAGAAATACTTTTACTTTATAAAATAGCTACAATAAAAATGACAACAGATTATTTCACTAACTAATGTTATGCATTTATCTCTTGTAAAAATTAAAAATTCTGTCAATAAAATATTTGAGATCACCAGTTTCATAGAAATATTTAAAACATTAGTTAAAAAAATATTGTCAAATTTTTTCTCACTTATCTCCATAAATATAACAAGAGATTATATCATTTTAGCATGCAAAAATATATAAAACTTTAAGATAATCTGTTAATTGCTTTAAAGATCAAACAGAAAAACTTACTTTGGTTGTTGAAAAATATACTTTGTGGAATATTCTAGTCTTCTGTAATATGTACTGTTTCGAAAAGATATCTGTTTAATGATCTCAGAGATACCATTTATATAATGAAATTCCAATTTATTTATGATTTTAGACCATATAAACATTTTGTTTTCGCATCGATCACCTGCTTTATTTAACTCCATTTTTCCAACACAATAAAGTAAGGTACGCAATATGACTGCATAAGCTAAATGAAAAAAAATTTTTGAATAATAATAATTTCTACAGGCTATTTAACAATATTCTTTTCAGAATTCTTGTTTGAATTTCTATGCTTAATTTTTTTATATACCTGAGGTCGATATTTATCGTTGTGCGTTTTTAATTTTTCGAATTTGGCTCCATTTTTTTAATGAGGATACCTTAAATTTCATGACGGGCTCCAAGCAGTTTTCCAACAATGAAAGTGTCCGAATAAAAAAATAAACGGTCAAGTGCGAGCTTTACTCGCGCACAGAGGGTTCCGTAGAATAAATATATGAATTTGTAATGGTATTATAAAAAAACCGTTGCTAAAAGAATACTAAGATTTTGTAAAAAACTATACAACGCAGGGTTGGGTATAACTGTATATATTAGAAAAGTGTAAATGGGTATACCATGAAAGTTCAAAGAGATATGGAACCTAAATAATATCAAATATAGCTATTCGTATAACTCTTTTTTTAATATTATCCTAATCTGTTTATGATGAAATTAATTCGGTACTGACAATAAAAGCAGTGCATAGTTAAACTTCATTTGGCATTTCATAAAACTGAATTCAGCGTAGTAATAACCTTTATTTCTACAGTGTAGCTAAAACAAAACCTTTGTTCAAAGTTTAAATTTGGCATTGTGCTAAGCGCGCTTCGAAAGGAGGTCTCAAAGTTGTAACGACGCCTTGGTCAGTGGCGCGTTTTTCCAGATAGGTGTTTAATTAACTTTTAAAGTCACTCGAGGCGTATTGAGAGATACACTCAATGCAAACTTTTGCGAATCCAACAGTATTTATGCGATTCATTCTAATTAAACCTTTCGAGGGCGGTGCCCTTAAAAAAGGACACCTAATTATAATTCCAAAACAGACAATCGGCACCAAGAATATTTAATTAAAATTTTCCTTTTTATCATGTACGTGAAAATAAACAAGTTCGCATTTTCTAATAAATTCGTTTATAAATTCTAGAGTCAGTTCGTTATTTTGTAAGTTTATAAATAGAATGACTCCTCGCCAGAATCGGTTAAGTGGTCGCAGGAGTCTTAAAACTTCAAAATTTAAGAAATTTTAATTTTTTTAGATGTTAAACTCCTATCTTTTCTGTATATATTGATATACATGTTTCCTTAAAATTCTCGTTAGAACAGAAGTTATGGCTTTTAGAATTATACCCGCTCAATAACTGAAGCGGTGATTCCGAAACTTTAAAGTCATTTTTTTTTCAAATGGTGGTTTTTGGGCATAACGCGCAGGATACCTCAAAAAATTCTGAATATTTTTCATGAAATTGTCAAAACATGAATTTCATGTTAGTCTGTATAAACTGAACCTAAAATTTCCTTCTTATTGTTCAAAGAAATATTTATTTAGGTGATTTTACTGTTGATATTTTCAAAATTTTCTATTAGCTAAATGCAACATTGCATTAAAAATATAAAAATGCTTTAAATACAAATTTATTTAAGTTCAAGGAAATTATTACAATCTGAAGTATAAGTAAGCACCAAAATTTTCATTCTAGTTGCAATATTTATTTTGTCATCCGGCGCGTAAAGTGTTATTCCAATTTTTTGTTCCACAAAAGTCTAACAGTTTCGAGCCCCCTATAAATACTAATTCTGTATCTTGCAATATTTTAAATACATGAAATGAAAGAAAATACTTGTATCTTTTATCCCAATTAAAATTGTGTTTTAAATTCATATACATTTTAAGACGTCAAATGTTGAAAAGGGTCTTTTTTCCATTTTTTCCACTTTTTAAGAGTCCTGAGACCCCTTATTGAGAATTAGTATTTTTTCAACAATTTGACATTTATTGCTTTTATACTGTTACTGGACATTGCATTACACATATATATCTTTAAAAGTTGTTAACTAGGCATAGAGAACGCCGCCCCTGTCCGTATGTATGACCAAACTGGCCTATCTTTAAGGGTTAATATCTCTGCTAATTACTGACGATTTTTTTCGAAAATCATTATCAACAATGCTTTTATATTTCTGTAACAATAGGCATATCCAGCGATGCTCAACAATTTTTCTGAATGCCCGTAAATCGAAATTTGTGTATAACAGAAAAATGCTAATGTCTCAAAAACTATGTGACCTAGGATAATCGCTATAATTTTCCGGCAAGTTTTATATTAACATCTACTACCTCTAATTTTTTCATAATTTTAGTTTATGTAGTTTCGTAATTAGATGGGGGGGGGGGACATATTTTTGCGTTACATTTTCGACAATATTTTTAAAAATATAACGCCTAAAATTAAAAGGAATGTATTTTTGAGTTCAGCGTTACGAAAGCTTTCACAGGATACCCCACATGATATACAAAGAAAAGATTTATTTTCAAGCAGCATAATTTGCCCCCTTACATTTTTACTAAATATATTTATGAATGTTTATTAATCTGAAAATATGTGGGTCAATAGTCTTTATTACTTCCCCGAATTTGAACTTTCCACGTTCCATAGTTTACGAGTAAAATGGCTGTGACAGACGGACGGACAGACACAGAAGTGATCTGATAATGGTTCCGTTTTTACTTTTAAAGTACGGAACCCTAAAAATGCATCCAAGTCCGAAAAAGTACAAAAGAACAACATTTGATGTTGATCTCAGGAACCCCATGAAAAAAAAAAAGTAATAAAATGTAAGCGAGATACTTGTCAAGAACCCTCCCATAGGTTTAATAATACTGTGAATGTCTTCGTGTGATTAATTTAGTCTTATAATTCATATAACTGTGCCTTTAAATGCCTCAATATACAACTACCGTAAAATCTTTGAAAATGAAATCTGTATATACGGAGAATACAGAGAAACAGCACCGAAAACGGGCTATATGAAACAATTAAAATAAATATTTGTAAAAAATAACCATAAAAAAAAAAAAAAATAAAAACAATACACAGGACGCGTTTCGAGCTAAAAATATTAACAGCTCGTCATCAGCTACAGTAAACACGTTTCCGTAAGGGGACAAGGTCAAAAATGAACTGAAAGGTAGCGAGTAGAGCTTGCAAAGAATGCGACTGTTGGCGCTAGCTGAAAGGAGCACATGGTGAAGACGAAAGTGTTGCCAGGATGGTAGAAGAGAAATTGATAGGGAAAAATGGAAATAAAAGAAATAAACAAAATTAAAATAAAATAAAATAAGTAAATTAAAAAATATAAATATAAATAATAATAATAATAAATAAAGAAATATAGAAGACTAAAACAAGAAAATCCAAAAGATCCTTTTTTTTAACAAAATCAAGAGAAAAGGGAAAAGAACTACAAAAGTAATTTCCACGCTTGAGAGAAGAAAGAAGATGATTAAAGATCATTGAAGAGATTATCAGAATTTTTAGAAATAAAATATGCTTCATGAAAATCCAAGTGAGAGGGAAAGGCAGGGGGAAAAATAATTTGGGCCATGGAGAAATTGAAACAATGACTGGAAGACCAACAGTGAGAAGCAATCGGAGATTTATAGATTTCGATTTGCAATATATCTCTGATGCTCGCCTAATCTGAATTTTAAAGCTCTCTTTGTTTGACCAATATAACCTAAATTGAAAGAGCAAGGAATAATAAGAAGAGAATAAGAGAATATAATAAGAAGAGAATTTAATTTTATTCATAGGTTTGAAGGTAACTTTAAAATTAAAACGAGAAAGGATTTTTCAATTTTAAAACAGAGAAGAGAATAAAAAGGCAGAACTATAGAGTTAAATTTAAGAGAATTATTTGAATCAGAAAAAGGACGTTTAGGCTTATTAAATTTACACAGAGCTTTATCAATCAAAGAAGGATTATAACCACGAGCAAAGGCAAGAGATTTGAGATAATTAATTTCACTATTCAGAGCAGAAGAATCGGAACAAGTGCATAATGCCCTAAAAACAAAATTATAAAAGAACGCAATTTTTTGTTGAGGAGGATGATTTGAAAGAGCACGAGGAGGAAGAGATACAGCGAAAGGTTTTTTATAAATGTAGGTAGAGAACCGATCTGGTTGTTTCGAAACCAAGACGTCCAGGAAAGGAAGAGAATTGTTCTCTTCGACTTCGAGAGTAAATTGAGTACAAGGAACAATAGAATTAACAAGCGAAAGGAGATTAGAAAGATCCAGGTCAGAGGGAATTAAAATGAAAGTATCATCAACATACCTAAACCAGAAAGGAAATTTATATAAACTGAAGAGTTTTTCTTCAACAAAATGCATATAAATATCACATAAAAGAGGAGACTGTGGATTAACCATGGCCAAACTCTCAGTTTGAGAATAGAAAGAACTATTAAACTGGAAGTCGGTTTGCCTGACACAAATACTAACTAAATGCAGGATTTCATGAATCTCAATGGAAGAGTAATGAAATACGTGCAGCCTTCTTTCCAAACAATCAATTGCCACTTGAACAGGCACATTAGTGAAAAGGGATTTAACATCTAAGGAAACCATTATATAATTCCAAGGAGATAGGCGTTTAGTTTTAGCAACAAAGTCAAAAGAGTTTTTCACGGTGTGAAAGTTAGTGGAAGATAAAGGAGCGAGTAACTTAGAAAGGAACTTGGCAAGTTTATAAGAAGCAGTACCAATATTGGAAACTATAGGGCGAAAGGAAAGAGTATGTTTATGGACCTTAGGAAGAGCATAGAAACGAGCACAATTGGCGATACAAGGGATGACCAAACTTTTGGTGTTTTTAGAATTTTTCTCAGAATTTTTAATGACATGTTTGATATCAGATAGATGCTTAGTAGGAGGATCCTTCTTTAATTTGGAATATGCACCAGAGTTCACATAGATTCAACGTGGGAAATATAATCAGATTTATTGATAAGAACTATTTGACCGACTTTATCAGCCTTAGCAATAAGAAAGTTAGGAACGGAATCAAGTTCACTGAGAGCAGATTTCTGAGAAGAAGAAATATTAGACTTTTTAAAAGATTTATTGGAAGAAATGACATTAGCCAAAAGGTAGCGAAGAGAATGAAGTTGACCAGAAGTAATATTACTGTTTTTGAAAGAGTATTCAATGGGAGAAATTATGCTCGGAATAGAAGGCTTAGAAATATGCGAAAAATTGAAGCCAAGTGAGAGAACATCACGCTGAGAATCAGTAAGAGAATGAGAAGGTAAATTGATTTCTTTTTGGTGTTTTTAGAATTTTTGTCAGAATTTTTAATGACATATTTGATATCAGATAGATGCTTAGTAGAAGGATCCTTCTTTAATTTGGAATATAGATAATCTTGCTCAAGAGGAGAGATACTAGGAGCAGAAGAATTAGAATTCAGAAGAGAAGAAAACTTTTTTTCCAAAATAGCATTGTGACATCTAAATTTGAAATCGACGTAAGCAAAAATCCGTTTTTCAAGGAAAGGGAAATAAATTACTTTTTTACTTAACTGTAAATGCAAAGAATTCATATTCAATGCAAGAAAGAGAGTGATGAACATCTTGAATGATGACTCTAAGAATAGAAAACTTACTCCTAGTTAAGGCATTTTAAACACGAATGGAAGAAGGAAGATTGAAAATGATATTAATGAACTTAGGAATAACCCTTGAACGTTTACACCTTAAAAGAAAATTAAGCCTATTTAAAAACCTAGCGAGCTTCAAACGAAGGTGCTTGAAACGATTAATAAGTGAAGAACCCATAACAAGAAAGAAGGAAAACAGGGGCAGAAAATAAATAAATAGATAAAAAATAAATAATAAATAAATAAGTAATAAATAGAAGAAAACAAAAATAATAAAACTGAAATGCAATAAAATCAAAATAAACTAAAAAATAGGAAGAAAGAAAAGCAAGTACCTTGAACACGTGGAAAGCAGGATAACACGATGCAGCACCCAAATAGTTAAATACAGCGAAACAGCACCGAAAACTGGCGATATGAAACAATTAAAATAAAACTTTTAACTGTATATACGAAATCCGGTATTTAAAAAAAGAAATATATATTTTCAAGAGAAAGAATATGAACAATTATACCTCCTAAGATGGAAACCTTCTTAAAGCGGAATATATTTTGGTTCCTTTTGGTTCGGTTTTCAAGGTTTTAATGAATCAATATTTGTCAAAGCCGATTACATTGTTCAGCGTTACGTATTTAAAGATTACACACTTATTTTTTTCAAAATCCGGCTATTAGAGATTTATTAAAATTCTCGTGGTAAATTTTCATTTTAAGGGGGGGGGGGGGGGGCAAAATCCATATTTGCCATGGGTGCAAAAAAGCCTAGTTTTGGACCTGAAACACATAATTTACTGCTACCAATATATAACAGTTGACATACACGATTGAATCCGTGGGAAACATTTGAATAATCGGGGCAGAACTACGGTTTTTCACGGTTTTTAAGAAAATTGAAAAAATTGTCCTATTTTTGAAATAGTGTACCGCGCTTGCTATTGGGTGTATAAAAAAGTTGTGAATATGAAAGTTGAAAAAAATTTTATCCACTTTAATATTGTAATTGACAAATAATATGCTACGGCAACGGGTCTCGAGATATTTCAAAAAAATCAAGAAAGGTTGCAAAATTTTGTTGTTTTTTGACCACAGAAAATTTACCCTTAAAAAAATTTGTTAGGAAACTTGATTTTTCCATGTTGGCATCATTATAAACAAGTCAGAAAAAAAAAAATCTTCTACCCGACCTTTTGCAAGGTAACTCCTTTTATGTTACATTTCCCCTGTACTATTAGGGTGGTTTTAATGATTTTATAAATTCCTCCACCCAAGTTTTTTGCTGTAAGAGCATTTTTGCATCCTATCAGAAACTTGTTACTATAAAAGCTATAGACAATATTAAGAAGATTTATATAATAAATAGTAATATAATAAATAATTTAATAATTATTATTATAATAATTTAAAATAGTCTGTTTCATTAAATGGATTGTTTCATTAAATGAACCATACACTATATTTTAAATTCTGAAGTTCTTTTTATTGAGACACACGTGCGTTTAATAATGCAACCCTATATACAGCATCTCTGAGGGTAGACAAAAATTTTCATCACGGTAATGATACTTTTTTATTCCCTTAGTGGTGGATTAACGGAGATGTGATTTTTTTTCTTCAACAACCCCAATTTTTTCATTTCATTTTAATTAATTAATTTATTTATTTATTTACTTATTTGCTGTAGGAGTTGGTCCTATCAAAAACTTGTCAATATAAAAGTTATAGATAATGTTAAGAATATTTATAATAAATTAAAGAGTATTTGATATCTTGTGAATTGACGAAGTTAAGAATTTCTTTCTTCTTAAACGCATATTTTGTTTCGCCCTTTAAGGCCGTTTTTAATGATATCAAAAATCTATCATACATAAATTTTTGGCCCTTTTCCTAGAAGTAACAAGAACTTTAAACATTCCATATATATCCTAATTAAGAAGTTATGGGATTTTTTCTGTTTTCACAAAAATCTCCCATTTCGTCCGATTTTGCCCATTAACGAACTTGACCCAGATTTTCTGTCCCTTGATTTTCTGTATCAGTTTGGAGGAGATTTGTGCAAAATTATGGAAGTTGTCGTGTCCATAAAAAGTGATATATATATCTTCTATTAAAAATTCTCAATCAAATATATATATTGACAACAACCACTGATAATACACATTGTATAAAAAATAGCTATCAACTGGTCAATATTATGAAAAATCTTAAATGTGTAAACAGTATAACGACATATGATTTCAAAGATCTTTTTAATAATATAGATTTATTAGATCTACATAATATTATAAATGCATTATTTAAAAAGTATCATCATAAACTGGATTTTCCATTTAATATAGATATAGCTTATTTTAAAACTCTAACAAATTTCATTTTCTATAATAATTATATTTTGCAAGATAACACATTATATTTACAGAACGTCGGTATACCACAAGGTGGATGTACATCCAGTTTATTATCTGACATATACTTATATCACTATGAACGTACTTTTACTAATAGTAATCTACATTTATATCGTTATATTGATGACATAATTTTAATTGCCGCTGATCAAACTAATATTTCTCAATTTCAAGTAGATTATCCTACTAATTTTGAATTAACGGATAACCTCCCATCTAACAACACAATTATCTTCTTAGATCTTAAAAGTAAAAGAAAAGAAAACAAACAATAACTGATCTATATGACAAAGGTAGAGAATTTAAATTCAAAGTTAATACATTTACTAATTTTAAATCTTGTCTTTATAATTCTGTATATCGTAATATAATCCTTAATCATTTATATAGAATAACGTGTTTATGCTCTTCTCATCTAATTAACAACAATATTAAAAAAACTAATTTATGATGTATTAAATCATGGTTTTTCAAAAAAAAAATCATATATTCTTTAATATATAATTAGCACTTAAATTATTTTAAAAAACAAATTAATACATGCGTAAAAAAATTACAAATATATATATATATATATATAATAAGAAAATAATTATAAAAAATTAAAAATTGTAAAATAATAATAAAAAAAATATTATAGGACGGTTGGGTGGGTAGATGTTAGAGTACGGAGGAGGATGGTGCTGTCTGTATAATACGCAAAGGTTAATTTATTTTTTTTAAATGGGACATTTGATTTATAACTACATTGATAATACACATTTTATAATGGATGTTTATTCGGTACTTTTATATGAATAATGGTATAGTTATATTTATATATTTATCAATTCATATTAAATTTATTCATATTCATTAATATTTAATAATGTTAATGATTAACTTGTATTTAAATTTTAGCCTACTCAGGACAATAGCTAATTTATGGCTAATATGAAGATGAAACCACACATTTTATTTGTGGAACTTAAGGCATTTGGTACCCAACAATTCTGTCTTAGTTCTACAAATTTCCATTATTCCATTTCTGTTATTCAATTTCTGCTGTTGTTTCCTATGTTTTTGAAATCTATGTTAAGTGTGTTGTGAGTAATTGTACTTGTTAATGTCATTTGATTCATAATTTCACAGTTTTTGTTGGTGGTCGGTAATGTTCATTTAATGGTTTTATATATATATATATATATATATATATATATTTATACAGCTAGATAGATGAATATAGTTTTGAACTTGGGGTTCACGAAAAATTTGTGTCGAATAATTTAACAAGTCGGAAATTGTATGTCAAACGGGGCAAATGATGTGCGTTCGTACCATAACTAGTTTTATAAATATTCAGATCTGGTGTAATAGCTGTTCCACTCTTATTCAAAAATGTATGAATACCAACTTTATTACGATTATATATATACTAAATTCAGTAATACGGAAATAATAGGACTCCACCTTAAATATAAAGTAATCACCATGATAACCTAGAATCATTACCTATCATAGGATATCATTGAATTGATTACGTTTGATAAGATTTAATAGAATAAATAAAAATTTTTAATATCTTTTAAAGTACTGAATGGATTTTCATGAAATTTGAAATGACTCGACAAAATTCTGCAACGATTATATATATTAAATTTCAAACCATTCGATTGGGTAGTTTTTGCGCTGTTATATGCGGACAGTCGGACAGACTTACAGGCGGATGGACCAGATGGACCGACTATAGGTGCTACTTATTTATATAATTACGAACACACCTAAAAACGAACCTTCTTCAGATTCAAAAATCCACTCTTTGTTCAATCACAATCAAAAAATGTATGCGTGTTTATGTTTGTTCTAAGAAAGGTTTTATTTTACACCTGAAGAAGGTGTTTGTGTTGTATAATATGAAACGAGTTCAATTGAGTATTTTCCTTAAAACTACGACTGGCCTTTTCCAAATTAAATTAAATGAATGTTATTTAATCAGAAATGATGTGTGTTCTTAGCGTTTGCTTTTCTAAAAAGTCTCATTAGACAAAATTGGCAAATATTAGAGCTTTCTACGCTCATAACCATCTTCACAATCAAAATCAAGAGTTATAAAATAACGAAAATGTAAAATCACAACAGATTAGTTGTTTCACGATACATATAGAATAAAATGCAAATTAAAAATGCATAAAAAATTATTCAGTAGTATCATATTAAATGTATGAAATCCGAAATGTGTTAATGATGTTTCAAAATTAGTATAAATATCAAGAATAAGTTATAATTGTTTCTATATTTACTGTTTATTTAGCAGGTGTGAAACCTTATATGTTCATAACAATTCGAATTACATCAAAAATATACATAGAAAAAGTCTTGAAAAAATCCTTCATTTTGTAAATCCATTACAGATAAACTCAGAAATAAAGAATTTCTAAAAATAATTCCACATGTTTGTTTCACCCGAGTTCAATTATTAGAAAAATTTAACAGCAGTCTTATATTGTCAATAATGATATGCTTATAATTTCAGAATACAAATTTTTTAAACATAAAGAATTTACACTAATATTTGCAAATAATTTCCTAGTCTTTTAAATGCTGCCTTAAATATTTTGTGAAACTATTTGTTCCTTATTACCTTTAATGAGGAACAAATGATTTCAGCCATTAGACCGAAGTACAAGAGGAATAAAGTTTTGCAGTGAATTAATTTGTACAGTATCGTACTACAGTCCTGAGGACTCGAATTTCGTTCTCATTAATGGAAATAGCTATAGTTATACTTTCAGCTTTTCAGTAAGAAATTTAACTATATTGCAATGTCTATTATCATTCCTGACTTTATTCTTTATAAGACTTGTAGGCAAAACATAGTAATAATGAGTCATACACGGGATAAATATTTTAATATGAAATGCATATTTAGATCAAAGTTTTCCAACAATTTTACGAACAATTAAAAACTAGATAAGCGAAATAGAAATATTTACCTTTGTTATTACAAATTAATGATACCAAAAGTATTCTAGGATTTACTTAAAAATACAATTTTAAATAATTTTCTTGTTGTCAGTTTTTCTAATGCATCATTAAGGTAGCTTATATAACTAAAATATATATTTCTACTTTGAAACCAATGGAAGTTGTTATTATATAAATATATCAAACAAATGCATCAAATCATAATTGAAAATATATTCTGTTTTTCTGAATGTAATAAGGCATTATTATCAACTGAAACGTGCTTTATTACTACTTTATAAGGATTATAAATCTAAACATGCAAGTTTTGTGAAACATGCTTAAGTTGATTATATATAAACTATAATTTTCGTTTGAGATATGGATATCGGTTGAATAGGTGTCGCGAATTCGAAAAGTTTTGAAATAAATCAAACTAATTTAGTAAGAATGAAAAGGTATAGTAATTATCATGAAGTTTCTGTTCTTTATTTTGTTTCTGATAACTGCCCTTTTGGTAAAATGGATCTTGATGCTTAAGGATATAATCTCATAGAGTTAAAAAGTGTTGGAATGAAAAAATTAGTATGACAATCTTTAGTAAAAGTAATTATAAATTTTTGAAATTATTTTTGTCACAATGTTATCATAAATTTTGGTCTACAAATATGGCGCACTTTTACCAGATAAATAGATTTTCTTTCAAAGGCATTGTAATTGTGATTTACAAGGAAAATCTCCATAAACCTCCAACGCCCATATGTAAACTTATAATTTTGTTTTTCAAATTTTCTTATTTTTTTATTTTTTTCTTCAAATTTTACTACAATAATTGAATTTGTGCTTGATTAATCAATTTTGTTTTCATAAACCATTTAATAAGATATTAATAAGGTATTAGAAAATACTACTCAAATAATTAAAAATATTTCAAAGAATACCGAGTCCCCTTAAACTTTGAACCAATTAATTACTATTTATATAAATTTATACAATGTACGCAAGTTATATACATCACTTCAGCTTTTTAATTTGCCATTCAAATGGGTTTTTCTTTTTACTTTGACATATATAATATATTAATGTAAGCAAGTTAACTTTTTTCTCGACCAGGAAAATTGAATCGTTACTTGCTTTTTTTTTTTTCAAAATAATGACTACAGCTGTGAGAATAAACGCGTATAATATCATATGGATGGTGTTTAAGAAATATATACAGAAGATACAATATAATACATAATACATAGAATACATACAATAATACATAATACATACAATATACAGTGTGTCCATGTATGACCTGACCGACTTTTATTTTCGCAACCGTTGGACCTAGATGCATATTTCCAATTACAAAAGTGGTCAAGGTGCAGAGTTAAGATAAAAAAAAAAGTTTGAAGCGAAAAAACAATTTAGCGAAGAATTACAGAATTTAAATTTTTATACGGTTCCCCGGTCCTATAAGTTATATTTAGTAAAATTTCCCTGTTACACTGACAAGTAAGGCCAAAAAAAAATCCCGTTATTCTAGGATTAAAACTGACCGAGTAATAGCTGTTTAAAGTTGGAGCATATTTTTTGCTTCAAATTAGGGCTCATTCACAAATTTAGTAGAAATATAATTATCGTCAAATATATTAAAGAAATGGTTGAGAGTAAAATTAGCATTGCAATATAACTTTGAAATCTTTAATCATTCTGACATATTACTGCAAAATATACAATTTGTGCTGAATATATAAGAGGATAAAAATAAAAGAATTTTTGTTAAATAAAAGGATGAAAAACAACAACCTCAATTCTTTACAAAAAGATACATATTTTAAAATGCTGTTAGATTACACCGTCTTTCAAATTTTGGATTGTGCCACGTTTTTTAGATTTTGAAAATTGATTCACGTGTATTTTTTAGCACTGATTCCGAAAATGACCTTCATCTTAAACCATCACGTCAGGATTTTTCTCAAATCGCAAATTTCAAAGTTAAAAAGCTCAAAGTTAAAATTGATCCCCCCTCTCCTCCCAACCACATCGGACCCCTAAGCTGGTTAGCTGTAAGAAACCCAGTATAAGTCACAAAATTGAATAAATTATTGAATTAAATAAAATTAAACTGAATAAAAAAGTCTTACATCTACTTTTAGTATCAGATTTTTCGCTATTTTTTAACCTTAAAATTTGCGATTTGCGAAAAATCCTGACATGATGGTTAAAAGTTAAGGTAATTTTTTTATTTAGCGGTAAAAATTACATAAAACGTAATTATAAAAGTTAAAAAACACAACCATCGCAGGTTTATGTTATCTAATCTAAAACCATTTCTTAAACTTATTGACGGTAATCTATCCGAATTATTTTATGTTATCCACTAATATAAGTATGTATAAAATGGTAAGCGTTGAAAATCATAATAATATTACATTATAATCAGATTTAAGTCAGTATGTAAAATTTTAACTTCGATCGGACATTTGAAAGTCAGTCAAACTTCGAGTACAAATTTTAAACTGGAAAGACGATCGTTGCAAGTTAAATAAAACCTTATGAAAATAACATAATTTTTGTTAAAAGAAGTCATAGCCTCAAATCCTTATAAAATACAACATATGTTAAAATACAATTATTTTAACTAATCTGAAATTTAACTAATAAAGTTAACTAAATCGTAATAGTTGTACGATTTCTTTCAAACCGTAGATACCTTGAAATTGCTTAAGTACTTTATATACGACCCCTGAAAGCATGGCCGAAATCATCTGTTTTGATATACAAAAAAAGTGACATAAGTCGTGCATTTCAAAGTTTCATAACATCGTCAATTTTAATGTTAGATGAATGGGACTTTTCTGTCTTACTTGCTAGTGTCATAGTAAATTTTTACTAAATATCACTTATAGCACCAGGGGACCGTATAAAAATTTAAATTTCGTAATTTTTTAATAAATATTTTTCTTGACTCAAATCGCTTTAAAAATAATTCTTTACCTTATTTAATCTATTTTTGTAATTGGAAGTATGCATCTAGGACCAACGGCTGCGAAAATAAAGGTTGGTCAGGTTATACGTGGACACACTGTATATACTATACAAAAAAGATTTAAGAAATATACAGGAAATAACGGGCTTTGTGGATATGAAGAGCAAACTTGAGAAAGATCACTTTTTTTTAAATATTACATTATCTTTTAATGTTCTACCCAAGTACTTACATTTAGTCCTTAAAATGGTAATAGACCTCTTCCTTAATATTCGGAAGGGCAGAAACGACGATAACGATAGATGTATATAGTGAGTGCATTTGGAGCGCACTAGATTTTTTGTTAAATCGCGTGGCGTCAAGTAGCTGTTGCAATAAAATCTCAATAGTTTGTTATAATTTTTTTTTACAAGTCCTCTGTTAAAAATACACATTTAAATTTCACTGCTCTTATATTGGTTTCATAAGAGTTGAACACTTATGTTAGCTACGTAAATGTGCAGTCCACGGGTTAATCAAATGCATTTGACGAGCACCAGTCTTTTTCGTTAAATCCCCCCGCGCCAAGTAGTTTTTGCAGTAAAATCTCGATAGTTTGTTATTATTATTATTATTATTATTATTACAAATTTTTTATTAAGAATATTAATCTAAATTTCACTGATCTTATATTAATCACATATGGCCAATCATCGGATTTTTTTTGGTTTTCAAAATATTTTCAGGATGCGCATTAAAGACTCTTTCTTTGTAAGTGACAAAATAAAACATTCTATAGATATACCAATTTAAAATGTTACATGGACTGCCCAATAGATTGTCTAGTATTTATAGCGCTGACTACTGGACAAAAGGGGCCAAATTCGAATCCAAGTTCAGGCAAGGATGTTTGTAGTGGGTCGTACTCCATTTTCTTGTTTAACGGAGGTTCCGGTTTGTTTAGCCCGTCGTGTCCAAAATATGACCATAGTGCCCGTAATCAATCAACCATCACTTGGGCAATTTTTTGTATATTTTCTGCATTACTAATTTAGAAAAATAGCTGTAAATTTTCACGAAATTCACAGAAATTTAAATCGATAGTTTGTTACAACCAAAACATCACATTAAATGTAGGCAACCAATTTTATATAAGTGTAGCCATCATTTTTGGTGATAGAACGTTTTACGATACAATTTATTCATGGAAATCATGTTTTAGAAAATTGCATTAAAAATTTTATTTCTGAAAATATATTAGAAATATTCACCCCAAATCCTTAAAACTTTCCAAATTGATATACTGTACCTTCTTTAATATCAACATTATGAGATCACTTCCGTCTGGTAGTTCTTAATTACACATTTTCTATTACATAAATTCACACTTCTGCAACAACTGTACTTGTAATGATCATACAAAGTAGACAGAAAATTTTTGGATAGCTATTTGCAAAGGCTTTCAAAAAGAAACAATAAAGAGAAATTGTGGTATTAGCCAAAAATTAGCTGTTTAAACTTTCTGGGATGTCAATAAATTGATAAAAAATTCTTCATTTTTTTTTAAATATCTTTTAATTGATCCCATTCTTGAAAATTATCAAGTATTTTTTAGCCCAATATTTAACTGAGCTTTAAGGCAGTACTAAAAAATTTGTGAAATTTGATTTAGGCCATTTTTCAATGGGAATGATATCAGTAAAATTAGTTAATTTTACCCTACTACAGAAGCTCTGGTTCTTGAAAAAAATGTTTAAAATATCCTTCAATCCCAGAATGAAGAAACCTATATGGTCCAGTAAACCAACAGTTGAAATAAAAATAAATAAAGCTAGAAAACTAGTATAATAATTTAAAATTAGATAAACAGACTGATGAGGCTAATAATTAACTGCGCATATAACTAATTAATAACTGCTTTTATTTCAGTTTTCTTTTCGATAATTTCTTTTCTGATAACAAGGTTTTGAGATAATCGTAATCCAGTGGAAGAATATAATGATGTGTTTTAAAAGATTCTTATCTATAAGAGAGATAAATATTTCTTTTGTTCTAATCTATAGTACTTTCTAAAAACGAAATTATATATTTTTTTTAAACAAAACAAATCAATTAGCTCTGTATAATCCAACAATTCGTATCTTTTTAGAAATAGTAAAACTGAATCTTACGGAAAAAAAAAAAGGACTAGATAAGAAAAGAACTTCATAAAAGAAAACAAAATACAAAGTGCTTCAATAATACAAACCAATATTTTATTTTTTCAGATCAAATTCCCTTACTCAAGGCATAATTAGATATATTTGAACTTATGATAATAAAAACATATCTGATGAGTCACATATAGTTTGT
The DNA here is from genome assembly GCA_963932465.1 of Maratus speciosus. Classification (NCBI taxonomy): domain Eukaryota; kingdom Metazoa; phylum Arthropoda; class Arachnida; order Araneae; family Salticidae; genus Maratus; species Maratus speciosus. The sequence continues at coordinate 322,395,567 of OZ010787.1, read as the reverse complement.
GATTATTCTATTTGCAAGAATCTTGCAGGTTAACATCGGTACTTTTTTTGGTTACCATTATTTTTAAACATTAATATTTTTGATTGATTTGCAAGTGAAATCTATCACGAAAATTATTTCTTGGAATAGCAAGAGCCAAATTAGTAACCACGCTGATCTAGGCTCTTGTTTTAAATTTCAGATTCTCATCTTTATGAAACATGTAAGTAAGTCCTTTAATTACATTAAATTTAACCATTCCATTTTAATTTCGGCCACTTCTTGTATATGAGGTTTTATTTACGCTATAGAGACACGAAGCTAGAATATTACTAAAGATATTTAGTCACTGTTTTGCACACATATAGTAAAACCTAGATCTCAAAAAAGATATCCTCCTGAAATTTATATTTAGACCCCAAAATATCAATTTAATTATATATAACATTAATTCCTACAATAAGGAATTTAATGCTTTAAATAAATTAAATATTAATAAAGTTACAATATTTTTTCCTGTAAAGTGCCTAACTTAAATAATTACGAATACTATTTATTATTTTGGCTACGTTGTCTTTGAGTCATTTTGCAAAGTTAGATGAAAACAACATTTATTTCATAAGAAAATCAGCACCTATTATAATAATTTTTCCTGTAACGTGCTTAAGATAAATAGGTATGGAAATTACTTACTCTTTTGGCTACGCTGTCATGATGGCAGATAAAAAAACAACGTTTATCTCATATGAAAATCACCATTGATGCTACCACACATTAATATAGTTTTAAACCAATAACATTAACTTGCATAACAGTGCAGCAGAAAGTCCAAAATCGAAATGGTAATCCTCTAATAAAGAAACGAATATAGCCCACACATACAAATCTCTGGCCTGAAGAGAACAAGATAAATAAAAACTGTGTATTATTGTTTGAGCGTAATTTTTACATTAATAATGAACTTATTATGCAATTTAGACCATAATTTCTTCCATTTACATAAATATCGTTGCACAATGAATGAGAAACACACATAAAAAATAAGAATAAACGAGCAGTGTTACACAGAGTTACAAATGAAACATCTTTTTCTATTAAATACTGTTTTAGGTCTACTATTTACTATTTAAAAACGGTTAGTGTTTATTTTTCATGATTTGAGAAACATCCATTCAGTTTCAGGTGAAGCTTAGTTCAATATATTTTAAAGGAAATTTACCTTTACTTCCGCATTTATTTTAATAAGATATATACTGCCAAAATTTTCATTTTGATTAACATGAAGTAAAGCCCCCAGCAGTTGATGGTTTAGACATTTAAAAGAAAAAAAGATAAACTCATTAAATTAAAATTAAGATATAGATTATAAGCTATACATAGTCTGATGTACATGTTATAAGGTACATTCTAAGTTTGTGAGTTTCAGATTGATTAGGTTATTCGTGAAAATGAATAGATATTTCCATATATTTGCCATCTGTTAAAGCTTACTATAGAGACAAAAAGTTTTAAGTGTCTGTCTGTATGTATGTGTGTCCCTCAATATCTCCTTTTACAAGCAATTCGATTAAATTGAAATGAGGTACATATGTTAGTGAAGCATTCGAAATTAGCTTTATAGTTTTTGTTTCACTTTCATTGATTCGTTTGGGAAATATAGAACATTTCTTTTAATATCTTAAAGTTTTTATTTGGGGATCCAGACAATTTTCTATGGGAATTCATTATGGGTATTAATTGTTAAACTATGGATATTACATTTTCCCTATGAAATTCTTAAATTAATCAGATTGTTTTGAAAATTTATCGATTTGTTATAGATTCGAAATTATCCATACAACTTTTGGTAAAATTTTATGCATGTGTTCAAAAGATAGAAAACACCGTAGTCAAATTTGGCGTTCATTTTTTTTTCATTTTTCTTTTAACAGCCTAACAGATGTACTATGTCATAGCGTATGAATAAAAATTATTAAGATAATCTTGATTGCAAAGATTAAGCAGAATTTTACGGTGATGAAAATAAATAGTTTAGCTAATGTCCGTAATCGGGTCAGCAGCCGAGGTTGATGTCAAGTAGGAATGATGCTAGTAACAAGGTGTTTTACGTAGAAAACATATTATTTAAAGGCTGCCACAAAATCCCTTTATAACGCCAAATCACGCTTGTTGAAATGTGTCAATTGACAGAGTTTACGATTATGGATGACTACACAAAAGAATTAAAAAATTTCCACATACATGAATGTGTTTTGGAATTGAAATCTATGTGTACATTATGGAACATAGCAACAGAAATAAGCGAGTTAAGCATTTTTTTGTCAGGCTGTTAATGTAAAGCTAAAGTATATGGGAACAAAAAATATATGAAATGGATCAATGATAACAAGGTAGTCTTGCAATCACTACGGTTGTTTCTTCCTGTTTGGCGGAGGGTTAAATAACGAAATTGAATTGAAAATATACGTTTCATGTCGGGATGCATTGTATAACATGAAAAGTGACTGAACTAGTAGCAAAACGCAACTATCTAAACTAAAATTACAGCATTTTATTTAAAAACAGAGATTGTTTTGGAGTGATTTAGTATAATTCCTCTGTTGATTACGATTTTCCTATATTCAGATAAGAGCTATCTTATATATAATATAGAATGATTACCAAAACTGTCTTCTCAAAACAAAAATGAAAAATAAAATGGTTTTCTAAATTAGATATGAAACCAGTAAAAAAAGTTTACATTTCTGATAATATATTTGTTACATGAGATTTTATTCAACTTCTGCAACAAATGCAGATGCTTCGTGGTTGCAAGTAAGTACGTATTGTTATTATGATATTCAAATACAATAAAATCACTTGTACAACGAGATGCTGATTCTAATAACATCAAAATGTAAAAACAATGTTTCTACAAACATAAAATTCAAGGTATACTACAATCATGAAATTTTATAATTAAGAAATTTCAAACATAAAGTTAGTAAGAGACCGTGGGTTGGAGGCCAGGCGGGAGTCCTGTTATAAATAAATTTATATTCTAGGGAATTTACAAGAATAAGCAGTTGAAATACATCATTGCATGAAATCATTTTGAATGGTTAACACGATTTAATAGTTTTTAAACGTTAGATTATCTTTAAAGAAATAAATTATGTATTGTATGCCATTAGTAAGTGTACAAAGTGAGGTAAATATGAAAATATAACTTGTGTAGCTGCACTTTTGTAACCCCGATCTGCAGATTTACTAGCATATCAGATATACAGCGAAACAGCACCGAAAACTGGCGATATGAAGCAATTAAAATAATAAAACTTTGTAAAAAATCACCATAAAATTAAAACAAAACACAGGACGCGTTTCGAGCTAAAAACATAACAGCTCGTCATCAGCTAAGCATACACGTGTCCGAAAACGAACAAGTTCAAAAATGAACTGAAGAAAAAGAATGTTGCGAAGAATGCGACAGATGGCGCTACCTGATAGAGGGATATGCAAAAGGGAGATGTGTTGAAAAAAGATAGAAGAGAAAATGAAATGGAAAAAATGAAAATAAAAGAAAAATTATTTTTATTATTATTATTATTTTTATTTTTTCTTTTATTTCCATTTTTTCCATTTCATTTTCTCTTCTATCTTTTTTCAACACATCTCCCTTTTGCATATCCCTCTATCAGGTAGCGCCATCTGTCGCATTCTTCGCAACATTCTTTTTCTTCAGTTCATTTTTGAACTTGTTCGTTTTCGGACACGTGTATGCTTAGCTGATGACGAGCTGTTATGTTTTTAGCTCGAAACGCGTCCTGTGTTTTGTTTTAATTTTATGGTGATTTTTTACAAAGTTTTATTATTTTAATATCAGATATACATTTAAATTTAGTTTTGTGCTGAAATGAGTGGTTAAAATTAATGTCAGTTCTTCATTACAGAATATTGCATGCTACTACGCATGTGATATTTAAAGGAATAATTGTAATATCATTCATAAAGTTGAAGGATAATTGTAACAGCATTCATATAGTTCAAACGGTTACATTAAATAATACCGTGTCTTCGGAAGAACGAAATAATTCTGGTGGTGAAAATGACGCTATTTTTAACAGGCATTTTAAGAGTTATTTTATCAACAAAAATGCACATTTTACTACTGTGTCAATATGAGCTCTTCACTTGCCTTTACTTTATGCATGTAAAGAGGTTAAACCTCCCGGGATGTATTCAAAGATCTTTGGTATTCATGGATTAAAGCATTTCTTATAATTTCGTAATCATAATTATTAAATTTTGCGAACGAATTTTATATTGCTTTCTAATAAAGAGATATAAATTGCATATTTACGAAAGTTTCTACAACTGAAAATGACGACATAATTACTACCTTTCAATTATAAAATATTACAGTGGTTTTATCAAAATTACGTCATTTTCTGGAAATTTGCAAAGAGTTAATATTTGTTATTTACTGTGGCAGAAAGTATTCATTCCATGGTTCCTGGTTTTAAAATGTTTGATGTTACTTGACAATCGCTCCGGCAACAAATGTAAGAAAATCGATGGAACTTTCAATGTACTCTATTGATGTAAATTTGAGTCATAGTGTGTCTTATCATGTAAAATGATATCATATGGAACAGAAGAGATTATCATACACATCATTAAGAATATAGTGAAACGAAAATTATTTAGCTTGTACAAGCTAATGTAATCAAGCTTTCTGTGTGAGATGTGTCCATTTATTTGAATTTTACAACGGTGTTTAAACCATGATTTCGAGAGTTCACGAGCATCAAAAAGCGCAGTGTTGGATCCTCTTCTATAATTAGTTATCTAGACAGAAATAAGGACTAGGCAAAGTTCAATTAAAATGCATTTGGTTATTTGGAAATTACATGCATGTTGTAACGAAACAATTATGAAATCTAGTCTTATATATTTTGCTGTTGAACTGGAATTTTTTTTGGTCAAAATATAATATATGGGTTTTATTACAGCATAAACCGGAACATAGATTTTCGTGAGAATGTTAAAGTTTTTATCTCGCGAAAACTTTTAGTGCAAATCTTATGCATTTCCAATAAATAAGAAAAATCTCTTATATTTCATAATTCGGACAAACCTAGAAATTCTTATGTAGTTCTGAGTTTCCAAAGAAATTTTTATTGCTATTTATTGAAAAAAATATGAGTACACTTTATTGAATATGTAATTTAGTAAGTTATTTTAGAGGAGAAGTAATCTCGAACGCATAGCATGATTTTTTGTGGGTTCTTCAAACCCGCAAAGACGAATTCAACAATTTAGTTTGTTAGCATTCCTACATGGCATTAAAATTCAGTTTATTCTTTTTTTTCTGAGATTTATGAATCTAAGATCTTTGCTGAGGAAGCTAGGTATGTAGATGAGATTTGGTTCCCCTAGAAGTTTATTTACTCAAAAGGTTCTAGCTTGGAATTCTTCTTTTTCAGAAGTTCTCTCGGCAATGCTTTTTTTTTCGGTTTGTATATTTGGGAATTACGCAGTGCTAGTAGTAACTCTTGATGAACTGAAGAAATATTAGGCAGGAGAATTTTGGAAAAAATTAGATTTTTTTCCCCATGAAACTCTCTTTTTTAAAGAAAATAAAATAGAAATACATTCTGTTAACTTGGTTTTGCTTCTTATTTTGTTTATAAAGCTGTGCAATATAAATTTAATTATAGGAAACTAAAAAGATTATGTAATATCTATCGTGATTTGCTTTGTAGTTTCCAATATTAAATCATATTTATGGAATGTAAAAGTTATACATAAAAACAAAATATAATAAAAATTAAAAAATAATCAAACTTAGTTATGTTTGCATTCTTAATACTAAAGAAATGAAACATAACCGCCTATAAAGGTATGTCAAGGAATTGACATTTAAGTTGGTTTCGAATTTGAAATAAGTGACACAATCAAAACTTAAACCTTAGTAAAGATTTGAAGTTAATACATATGTAATAATATTTTTGATATCAATAACATTTTTGATGTTGAGATAATTTGACAAATAAGTTACATTAAAGGATATAATATTCGAAATGATTTCGAGCTAACATCAACACCTAAACACATGTGAAAACATCTGCATCTAAGAAAACATCTATGTCTAAACAATACATTACAACAGTTGTACAATGTACAATGACTGAAAGTTAATGACTTGATGTAGAAAAATGTTTTAATTTTGTTAGCTATATGAAATTTATTACGATTGTATAAAATGTTAAAACTGCAATATAATTTTGTATAAATTTTTAAATTACGAATTTGAAAGTTCTGAAGACAAAATATTAAAAGTGAGGAATTTTATTTTTGTTTTGTGCTTTACTGAAGTTCTAATAAGATTAATGGCGTAGCTATGGTAGTGGGATCCAAATGCTCTGAATGCCACTAATTTTCTAAAGTTATTTTTGTTTTCTTTAATTGTCGAAATTGCTTAGATTAGATAAGGCGAGGAATATTATTTTAAAATAGTGGTATCGTGAGCCTCTAGACCACCAGCCTGGCTACGTCATTGAATAAGATACTGAAGTTGAAAGTGATAAAATGATTTAAACTTTGCTTATACATATTTCACTCTAAATCTCAAAATCTGTTTTTATACGAATAAAGAAATAAGAATCTTATATAAAATAAAAACGAATACAATGGTGTTTATTAATAAGATCTTGGAAATGGAAATATATGAATAAGAGTTTGCTCTACAGCGCGGAATCGCGCGATTCCTACAGTATTTTAAAGAATCCCATTTACAGTGATTTGATAATCTGATTTAATAACTTAAAATAATTAAAAAATAATAATAATTTTAAATAATCTATTTTTCAAACAGTCCACCTAAAATTTTTGTTGGAATCTGAAAATATTTCACCTTTATTTCCCTAGCGCGAACGCTGAATGAATTATGAATATTTTAACCGTATCTAATTGCTAAAATGTAAAAAGAAAAATGACGATAAAAATAGTTATTTATTCGAATTTATTGAAAGTTTTGCACATAACAAGAAATAATATCAGAAACTATTGACGAAAAACGCAAAAATATCAATGCCTATGTAATTAGCAACAGTAAAGAAAATCATAGTCTTGTGGGATAAAAAAATATTCGTGGATAGTTTTCCAAAAGGAATACAATACTGATAGTACGTCAAGTAGCATGCATTCATCACAAGGGTATGATCATCTGTGTGGATTGATTTCTTGATTCTTTTAACAAAGTATTTCTTCACAAAACTGCCATGGGCTCCCTCCCTTTAAATGATGAAAATTAATCATCTTCCAATCTATCCTGTACGCGGTCAATTAGATCCGATTTCGGTGGCACTGATGCATATTCCATGCGCATAAGTGTTTCTAATTTATATAATATCTGTCAATGGAAATTATGCGAATTACGCAAGTGTGGATTGAAAATGACACCACAATACAAAAGAAAATTATGGCCTATTAACATAATTTCTGAATAATAGAATTAGAATTAAAAATGTAAGAAAGTATCTGCGTTAGTGAGGATGAATTAAATGGAAGATAGAAATAAAAAAATGATACTGGCTTAAACTTCGTATATGAGATTTTGATTCATTTCAATTATTTTCACAGAATGCAACAGATGAAAGACTTTTTTTTTAAGTGATCATACTATGTTCTTATAAGCGTCATGTTTTGGTAAAAAAGTTAAAGGACTTTAATTTTATCGTTTAATTTAAATTTTTCATAAGTAGATATTATAAAATATACTGACAAATTCTAACCAAAGTTATATATTAGATGTAAATTTCCAACTGGGCGAAAAATGTCCGGACCAGGATTCGAACCCGGGATCTCCTGGCTGAAGCCGCCAGTGCTCTGCCATCTGAGCTATCCCGGACGATTCTGGTCGAACTTTTTCACCCAGCTAACCTTGACGATTACAGCAACTGGTCTGAAACCTGGCTCAGCTCAACAGAATAAATCTCAGGTAATGAAACTCCAGAAATCGCTGGATACGAAATTACACTAGATTAATTTTAACACAATTATTCTAATTGGTAAACAAATCATATTAAATGTAAATTTCCAACTGGGCGAAAATGATCTAATATGATTTGTTTACCAATTAGAATAATTGTGTTAAAATTAATCTAGTGTAATTTCGGATCCAGCGATTTCTGGAGTTCCATTACCTGAGATTTATTCTGTTGAGCTGAACCAGGTTTCAGACCAGTTGCTGTAATCGTCAAGGTTAGCTGGGTGAAAAAGTTAGACCAGAATCGTCCGGGATAGCTCAGATGGCAGAGCACTGGCGGCTTCAGCCAGGAGGTCCCGGGTTCGAATCCTGGTCCGGACATTTTTCGCCCAGTTGGAAATTTACATCTAATATGATTTGTTTACCAATTAGAATAATTGTGTTAAAATTAATCTAGTGCAAAGTTATATAATCATAAAAGGAACATCAATTATATTACAATATTGATACACCACTGGGAAATAAAAATATAAATGAAAGAGAAATAAATTAAAAAATGAGTATCATACATTGATCTTTCACAGCTATCCATAATATAAGGAAATTAAATCCGACAAAACATAAATTGCATAAAGAAACACATAATGACTAACTAAAATAATATAAAACCTTTGTAAACTATTATAAAAAGCAATGAAAAATTGTAAAATCTCCAATGGATTATTCAGACTCAAAACACCGAGAATTTCACAAAATAAAACGATTTTTAGGATATGTACGATATCAAAACCTGAATTTAAATTGTGGATAAACGCAATAATTTTTAAGTAGGTTATATTAGAATCGTAGAAAATTCAAAAAAAAAGTTAAACTGCATTGCCAATTGCAGTAATGAACGGAAAGTATTCAAAACAAATAAACCATGTGACCAAAAATCAAGCGTTAGGTCATAAAATAAAAAAGAACTTTCTTGATTAATTTATCACATGTATTCTTAAAGTTTATTCAAGACATTTGATCAAATGAGCACATAAGAAAGAATAATAAAATTACAAAACTATCACTGACCGAAGAACACGGGACAAGAAAGAAATATCATTTAATCTGAGAAAACAGATAAATGGAAGAAAAAAAAAAACTAAACGAAATGCACAGAAAGTGAAAAAAAGAAACATTTCTTTGAAGTTTTACAAAACATGATTATGATCATGTAAGAACATACTAGAAGAAGAAACAATTTTATTAATAGACATTAGAGATACGATGAACAACATATACATATTGTGAGAATCGCAGAAGATTTTCATATGTACAATAGGGTGGGCCGAAATAAGCCAAAAAAAATTTTTTTTCGAAATTGATTTTGGCATAGTACGCAAAAGTTGTGTAATGGGACAGTTAGAACTGACAAATTTTTTTCAATATTGCTCAATATTTATCGCGCCCGTTTGACCTTGGAAAATAGAAAAAAAGGAGAAAAATCGTTTTTTGTGAAAAAATATATAAAAAAAAATATTCAAAAATTTTTACCCGCATACAGTGGAAATGTCACACAATGGGTCAGTTATAACCCACAAAAAATTATATTAATTTCTCTGAATATTTACCACCGCCCCTTTGACATCAAAAATTGAAAAAAAATAAAAATATATCGGATTTTCTAAAAAGCTGTGCTAAGAAAATTACTTTTCGAAATTAGTATTGAAATTAATTTATTAATTAAATAGTGCTATAAATAATAATAATTACATAATTATTACATAATTTAACTTTTTATTCTTTTTTTTACGAAATTAATACTAGCATTTTTTTCTAATAACACGCAAACAGAATACACATTTGAACAAAAATCTACAAATTTGAAATGTATTTAATAATACCTGATGCAAATTGAATATTAAGTGTTAGAATCATATTGCTCCTTGTTGTCGAATTTTGGAAGCTCTTTTCTTGCTTGAATCTTGGCTCAAATATATCCATCTCTTGCAGTATAACCACAAACATTCATTGCAGCTTCAGATATTAGTTTAACACATCTTTCAACAGATTGCGTGCGATATGGAAATTCCTCAAATGTTAGTAGTGGAAACTGTTTTTCGTTGCACATTTCTTTCAAGTCTCTGTCCTTTATATGCATTGTAAGAGGTGGCTCTGTTACAGCAGTGTTTGACCAATGAATTAAATCAACATAATCAGCTGATTCAAAATTGAGTTTCGGAAGCTTAAAAAAACGCAATCCTCCCAAGTTCTTCGTCTTCGTATCTCAGGCACTGAGAATACGCCTAGCTGCTAATTCCCGAGTGTGATTTCTAGAATCATGTAGCATTGCTAATAATTTGTGTTCATGAAGCGCCAAATATGCATTGTTTGATAATACTTTGTAAATAACCTGCTTAACGTTATCTGGAAGCTACCTTGCAAGGGAAATCATTTTTTCGAAATGTTGGGCACCATACAAGCAATTCGATTTGATTTTTATCTCAAACCACATTGGAGCATACATACTTCATTACATACTTCACGAGTATTATAAGATTTTGTGACGATCTTGGAGTGTAATGTATAACCGTATCAAACGGTTTGCAGTAGTCAACCATCGTGACTGAGTTTACCTGGATTATTGCCAATCACGTTAGAAGGGTAACTACTATCTTTTACCATCTTGTGAATTTCGTCAAAATTGGCAAGACAGATGCGATACAAATATTGTTGGTCAGTACTTAGCTTTTGGATATCTTTCAGATCCATAGTCTGAAGAGTACAGTGAATTTGATCAAATTTGGCCACTGGATTTTTTTCGCAACCTTTTAGAAGCAATCCAACAGATCCAGAATATGAGTACGGTCCTTTTGTGCAACCGCCCATTTCCAGAATAAGGTGCCTTAGTGGCAACTCATTAGTATGTAACATACATATATTCCACTGTAATGGTCTTCTAATGTATGTCTCAAGGAGCATTACTCGGCCTTTCAATCCCGTATTCACATTTGTTCTGTCACATCCGATAACCGATAGGTTCTGCAAACTCAAATTATACGTTTTTGTAAATGTGATAATAATTTGGGCTATTTATTTTGCACTTTCACCAGCAGTTAACTATACATGATCTGCATAATTGCTACCTGATTCCTGTATTAATGCTACATGCTCTTCTTATGTTAATTTTCGACGACCAGATATTTGTTAAAAGATATCAATCTTTGCGTTCATCAAAATGCAAAATCTTAAGAGGTGTCACTTCAAAGGCCCTTAAATCATTCCCCCTCAGTTCTTTCCTTTTTTTCTCTAGTTCACTCCCCTTATCGCTTTTTATCAACTATATGAGTTTGTTTCTCAGGTGAATCGAAATCGAAATCAGCCAGTAATGCTGTAGTAATTTTGGCCACTACTCTACTTGAGGTACGATATTATTAAATGCACTTCAAATTTATAGATTTTGTTCTGATCTGTATTCCGTCTGTGTGCAATTCAACAAAAATATGCTTAATTAAAATTAATATGAAAAATATTAATGTCAATACCAATTTCGAAAAATAATTTTCATAGTATAGCTTTTTAGAAAATCCAACATTTTTCTTATTTTTCTCCAATTTTTGATGTCAGGGGGGCGCGATTAAATATTGATAGAAATTGATAAAATTTTTTGTAGGTTCTAACTGACCCATTATGTAACATTTTCACTTTATGCTAATAAAAATTTTGGAAAATTTTTCAAAATATATTTTTTCACAAAAAACGATTTTTCTCTTTTTTTTCTGTTTTTCAAAGTTAGAGGGGCGCGGTTAAAAATTGAGCAATATTGATGAAAATTTTTGTGAGTTCTAACTGACCCATTACACAACTTTTGCGCACTATGCCAAAATCAATTTCTAAAAAAAGTTTTTTCGGCCCACCCTAATGTACAACAGAGAGAGACAGAAAGGTAAAGATTTGAAACAGAAAAAGCTAAATTGCGCAAAAGGGATCAAATGATATCAGAAGATAGCAGAAGCATTAAAAAGAAATTTTAATGACATTTTAAAAGATCTCAACTTCTGGTATGATTAAAAGCATGAACGTCGTCGGTATTTGTTATATCCTACTTCTAGTTTTGATAATAGGAATGATGGAAATATATTTTACTAAAGAAATCATAGATTTGAAGGTTTAGCCAACTATGATAATATTTCGTTTACTTACTTTTAATGCTTGTGGACACAGAGAATCCAATTTTGGGCATGATTGTTTTTCGTCCAGGAAGCAGGAATTCACTATACATACAAAATTCTACAAGATGACATAGTTATTGTCGAGGTTGCCAGTTTGCCAGGATGTGAGAACAACGTCTCAACTTCATTGATGTAAAAAGTACAAGCTAGTAGAAAAAATATGATGTAAATCGGAAAACGGTTATACATTTTAAAAAGGGCATAGGAGAGGTTTCTGACTGATGTTTAAATAGAGTATGTATAATAATTCTCTATAATAAAATTTTTATAACTCCCGCATATGGCCATTTTGAATTGTGTTAGTTTATTCTCTTACAGTTTACCGCTCATCTTATTATGTACTCTGTGTTTAATTAAATGTTCGTAATTGCCCAAGCATAATCAATAAATCCACCATTGTCAATTCAAGCATTTTGGGGTGCTGTTACTTTAGTTAACTAATAAACTAATAATTTATATATATATATATGTGTGTGTGTGTGTGTGTGTGTGTATTTATATAATGTGACTTTGAATTAAAAAATTAACCTACAAGTTCTTATAACAAAAGCGACCTCCTTTATATTTTATAAATGGCATGTAAATACATTTTACATTTAATTGTTAATGAATATACATCGACAACATCTCAATACATATAACAGACCAGTAGATCTTAATATTTTTAAAAGCATAAGCATTTTTTAAGGTTTATGAAACCAAATGATAAATGAAATGATAAAGTTAAAATTTCATAAAAATCTAGAAAAATAATTTTTTTATAATAAATCAGAACAAAGCTAACATTTTAGTATCGTACTTTTAGTTGTTAAAGAATACTAAAATTTTATCAATTTTTTTTTTAAGTATCTCTATTGTACTTTCAAAATTAAAGATAAGAATAAAATATATTTAAAATTGTAATAGTGATTTGAACTAGAAAGAATCCTTAAGGTGTCAATCACTGGGGGTTTCACCCTAGTTAAAAAATATATATGGGCAACATCTTAATAAATATAACCGACCAGCAGATCTTAGTAATTTTAGAATCATAAGTATTTTTCAAGATTTAGGAAACCAAACACTAAATGAAATGATACAGTTCAAATTTTAAAAAATGTAGAAAAATATTTTTTTTTAATAATATTTTGGAACACAGATTGACATTGATATCCGATGGTAGTGGAAAAGTGAAAAAAAAAAAAAAAAAGCTGCACATAATTATTTAACCATCAATCGAGAAGAATACCCACGTGCAGCAAATAATTACTTTCATGTGGAATACAGACAAAGTCCAAAGTCAATCGTTGCCTTACCATATTAATGTACTGAATGGTAGTGAAAATGAAAAAAAAAATAATAATACAGTCATTTAGGGTAACTGTGATCCGCATTTTCTCTATTTTCATATGCCACACTCTTATTTTAAGAATATTGTTGCAACTAGGGGCATAAAAGTGAAGAAATGATCCTAAATTATTATTTGACTATCAAAAATTAAGGAATAATAAGGATGAAAGCAATGAAAAATGAATTTTTAACCTGGTTCAAAGTTACCCAACCATTTAGGGTAACTTTGCACCATATGATAAATATTATCTAAAATAATTCACTATAAAAAAAGTACTATAGTTAGGACAACTTTAAACCCCAAAAATCGTTTTCAGATATGTAAAGACTCCTAATTTACATTTCCCAATATCACAAGGTTTGTATAATTTATGATATTACAACAAATATTAAGCATAAGAAAAGTGGAAGAAATAAACCATGAATACTTAGAAATAAAAAAAAACTGTTTATTGTTCATATAAAACATAAAAATGCAGTGAAAAATAATTTTAAATGTTTTAACTCAATAATATATCCATAGTTACAGTAATACACACTGTTAAAAATTTTGCAGCATTCTGGCAGGTCATTCGACCGTTTTTTGAAAAAACGGTTTCATAACCATAATTTAACTATATTCTGACCATAAAATGGCCAATAATATGGTCAGAATAGTGTTAAAATTACGGTTGTGTAACCGTTTTTGGAAAAAACGGTCAGATGACCTGCCAGAATGCTGCAAATTTTTAACAGTGCATACTAGTACTAGTATTATTCAAACAAGAATAAAAAATGTCGAATGTATGAAATGTCAAATTTGAGTAGCTCCGCCCCCCAAAACGCCTTTAAATTAATTTTATGTATTTTACACACATTTGTGAAAATATTTACATGTTATATCTAATGCACACTTTCAGCATTTATATAAAATATACGTGCAAATATGCTAAATTTTTGACAGTAGCACCTATAATCAGTAAATTATAAACATCAGTATAACTTTGAGCCGGCCCAAAGTTACCCTGAAATTGTGGTAAAATGTTAGTGCTTTCTTACTTTACATTTTATTAACCATTAATAAATAAATAATCACAAAATATTAACACATTTACAACATCTAGATAATAATATGTCTTATAAATGAGTATATTGTTATTTACTATGAAAATTTAATTGGATTACAACTTCAAAATAGCATTCAAAATTAACTTGAAAACAGTACTTCACAAAAATTGATAGATGATGCAATTAATTGCACATAAAGTTGCTAATTTATTTTCTAAAATAAAGAGTAGAAATCCCAGTTTAGAACCTTGCCAACAGAGCACAGTTCTAGAGTTTATTTAGTCTTTTGGAGTAAAAAATATTGAAAAATAGGAGGTGGTGCAAAGTTACACCCCATGGTTCAAAGATACCCTGAATGACTGTAAATGATAAAGAAAGTCATATATAAAACATAAGGAAAAATAAAATAAAAGAACCCAAACAATAATCAAAAGATTCTACTCACCGCATTTAACACCATGTGACATGCACTAAAGAGGAATCCAATAGTTATACAACGGTTAGAGATAAGAGATGGAACGAACACTTAAAAGATGTTTAAAAAGTTTGGTTACCTTTAAGAGAAGGTAAAAATGTTTTCTAGTTTAAAATTAACAATCAATAAATTATTACAAATAACAATTAAATAAAATTTAACAAGAATAAACATAAAGTAAAAAAAAAAATAAATAAATAAAACATGAACTAAGCATATTTATTTATATTTAATTTTTCAGACTTTTAACCTACTGTGAAATATTATAAAATGTTAGATCTTAAATTTTTAAGGCTAGTGATCTGTTGCAAAAACATATATTGCAAAAAAAGTTTCAATTATCGATTTCATATAATTTTAAATTTATTTGATAAAGATGTATTATTTTAATGTTAATTTTCAAATATTAACAATAAATTTCTATCCGTGATAATTAACTTCAACATTATGCAAAATTAATTAACCAATTTACTTATAATTGTTAATAATAGTAATTGCAATATGTGATTTACATTCATATACTTTTAAATATCATACATATTTAATTTATATTCATTCACTTATTCTAATTAAATAACCAATTTATCTGCTTTATAAAAAGAAATAAATTACATAATTTATAACTTGTATTTAATTCTCATAAATAATTTTAACGAAAGAAAATTCAACATTAATTTAGTTTTTAACATTATATATGTCATATATATACAGGGTGTTTCATAAAAGATGGATAAAACTTTAATAGGTGATAGTACACATCCAAACAAACAACTTTAAACAACGATTGCACGGTCGGAATTAAAATGCAAATGTGCTACAGAGCGCCGAACATGATGTTATTATGCGAGGCAAAAACACACAAAGCACGATTAAGTGAAAAAAGCAAGGTGATAAACCGCTCTACGTACAATCGTTGAGCCTCTAAACAATTTCCATTTGCAGTTCCGTAGATAAAATGCATATCAGCCTTTTCCGTACTAGTGAAGCGCAACATCTTCCGATACTTTCGAACCGTGATTGACAGTTGCACACTCGGATCGGCGGCTTTTATATATTAATCGAAGCGAAATTTTGCATACACGTTCTTCTTCTTCCCCATATCACATTTGCATGCTATTCGTGTTGTTCCTACAACGATAACACGCAACATGGATGGGGTTTCAACGTTTGCATAGACCAAGTTTACAAATGCACCAGCATATTTGCGTTTTATTCCCGACCATGCATTCTTTTAGCATGCAAGTTGTCTGTTTGGATGTGTATAATCACCTCTTAAAGTTTTGCTATCTTTTATGAAACACCCTGTATAACAAATATAAGATAGATAATATATAGACATATATAATATAATATATATTTTTAAAATAAATAAATCTCATTGTAGTGTAAATGATAACTTGTAAAAACAACAAATTAAATAAAAAATGATTATTTAAAGATGAATCATTACATAAAGTAAATAACACAGCAACGATCACAGCTTTTTTATGGTTGAATTAACCAAAGTAATTTCCACATATTACGGGCCCAATTGTCAACATATGATTTTAAATTATATATATATATAATCTATATATAATAAAACACAGTGTAACGAATCCGGGGCGAATCCATCCTCCAAAAAAGCTTATCGCGGCCATGTTAGGCATAAGTTTTCAACAGGCCGTAAGATTGCCGATTGTTCAACTTATCGAAATATACACATAATCTGCTTTGTATCACATCAATTAATCTTTATTTTCTCCAAAACCTTCAAAAACTATCCAATTATAATGTTTTAATTTATAAATTAAAAATAACAGATAACCAGATAATAAACGAAGACTGTTGCCATTTTAGAACTACAAATTTCAAATCTAGATTCAAATGAACAACTCTTACATCATTTCATTAAAAAAAAGAAAAAAGTACAGGTTAACTTCCGATTCTGCTATTAAAAAATTTGTCTTTTTCATACCAACTCATGATTTTGTAAAAAATGGAGTTAGTTGTCCGGAAATACAAATTGTATTCGCTACACTAGCGCATTCGACCTGACTTGTACAAAAAATTCCGTCTATTTTTAAACATTATTTTGGCGCCATCTATCGACAATGAACATAAATGAAGGAATTTTTGATTGAAATTAGAGTTTCTCATAAAAAATAATGCAGTATAATGATGTAATTCAACAATGTAAATAATGTAACGAGATCATTTTTTAAAAGCTTCTTCATTCAATATTAGTAAAATGAACATTATTGTTATTATGATTTCTTTGATAGAATTTTAATTTATTTTTATTCATCTTCAAGAGTAACATTTATCCGCTTAATTTTTTTAATTTTGTTTGGTATATAAATGAGTTTTTTTCTTTTTTCCTAGGTGTATTTGAAATATAAGATGTTATCATGATTGTATTAGTATGGCTGAAAAATATTTTTTCACTATTAAATTACAATTTTTTTTTTTCACTCTAAAGTTATGTTCAAGTGTTAATGTGTTAAAAATCGAAATTTTATCTCATTGATATAGTTAATATATGTAGTACATAACATGATATTGTATATTCCTTACATTTTAACTACATTTGATATGAAATATAAATTTTATTTGAAATGCAAGACAATTTCATGTGGATAAAACATAAGTTTTTAAAAAATGATAAAATTAAATTAAAATTTTACGAAAGAAATAACGATAATTGGTAATTTTTGTTTTATTTATACCGAATGAAATTTTAAATTTACATAACTTAAGCTTTTAAAATTTTATCTTGAATTAAATCCTGCATATTTTCTATTACAACAAATTAACAAAAAGTTCCATTGTTTATATTATTTGACGATAAATGGCGCCAAATCCATATTTAGAATTGAAACGCAAAGCTCTATTAACGAGTAAAATCGCTGTTGTGATCCCCCAGAGTTCTAATACACTAAATATCTCTAACTGTTAATTCTGTGCCTTGATCTACCGCTAATGCAAAGCGGTTGATTGAGCCATTCATCATTAAGATTAATTTTTTTATATAAAAATAATATATATAAAAAAAACTTTAACGCATTGAATATTTAATTTTAATGTTCTGTAAAATCTTCAGAAATTGTGTTTCATCTGCTAATTATTATTATTGTTGCAATAAATACTGCTGTTTGTTTTGCCCAATTGTTGAACTATTCCAGAAATTTAATATTGAGTAAAAAAATATCCACATCATTCGTATATGTAGAAATCATTTGTGATTCTTAAAATGCACTTTTCTACAATACAAACAATAAAAATAATAAAAATTCAATAACAAAATCTTCATTCTGTTTGTTTATGGGAAGTCTTATGAAAATGAAACGTAAATCAACAATCCGTCATTTTTGACAGATTATATACTAGTCATTAAATAAACATTACAGACCACCAACAAAAACTGTGAAATTATGAATAAAATGACATTAATAAATTGACAAAAATACAGATCCCCCCGACACACATAACATAGATTCCAAAAACATAGTAAAAAAAAACAGCAGAAATTGAATGACAGAAATGAAATAATGGAAATTTGTAGAACTTAGACAGAATTGGTGGGTCCCAAATGCCCAAAGTTCCACAAATAAAATGTGTGGTTTCATCTTCATATTAGTCATAAATTAGCTAAAGAATATGGTTTTGGGACTACCACACACACAAAACAGAGAAATAAATCAATGAACACCAATTAAGTTTAAAATAAAACAAGATTAAAAAAGATAGAGGAAAAATAAAAAATAAATGACCGTATTGGAATCCGTTTTGGACCGTATTGGACCGTACTATTTTAACATAATATAATACAATCACTGGAGAACACCAGCACATGTTGTCAAAAAAGTTTTTTATGTGATGGTGGACCAAGCATAACAATAACAGAATAGCCAAGCACACTCCCATTATATATAACCAGCGCCCTCTATAGATACTTTAAAATTGAGAATGAACTGCTCCATGTATTCAAATGAATCAGTAAGCTATTATATAATAAAAACTATTTATAACTATTAATGGATGAAGTTTTAAAGCAAATACTGTTTAGAGATAGATATATGATAATTAAAAATATGTTAATAAATATATACAATTTTATTAGAAAAAAATTAGTAACTGATATATTAAATCAAAATATGTAAAATGGAGAAATTGATAATTATTAATGTTTCACATAACTATTTGTACCTGGCTATACCATACCACAATTTAAATCCCTGTGACAATATTACATCATCCCATAAATTAATTTATAATTAAATAAAAAAAATAAGAGGCTAAGGAATTAATATTAATAATAATTCAATTGAAATTAGTTAGTTACATTTAATGTGTCTACAAAATTTCTTAAAGATTAAATACATATAATATAAGAGGAGAGGGAAGAACAAATAATAAAATTATTAAAACAGGCATCTTATTCTCATTTAAGATAGTATAAATTGTATTAGAAATTAATATGATATTGACCTGAGTAGGCTAAAATTTATATACGTTAATCGTTAACATTATAATTTAATGAATATGGAGAAATTTAATATGAATTGATAAATATACATAAATACATACATATATATATATATACGAGGGTTGTTGTAGGAGCCGTTTGAAAATAAAAACTAAATGAAAGAAAATTTTCAAAAACCAAATTTATTTTCAGTTTCTACATAGGGGAGATGGGGGCACATGTGAACACGGGGCACATGTGAACATCGCAGTTTTTCGATAGTTACTATAAGCTTTTTTATTTGAAAAAAATTACTAAAGATGATAGCACCTGTAGACATATGGTAAAATTTTTTTGAAGCTCTATGACATTTTGTTTGTCCTCTGTAGCCAAAACACTGTTTTTAGATCTCAAAAGTAAAATCATTGCTCCAAGTTCATAAGCGAATAATTTTATTTATTTATTCATTTATTTGAATTTGAGTGTTTTACCATATACTATGAATACTAATAAACATTTTTGATAAAATTCTTTTTCTTCTAAAATTGAGAAATGTTAATTATTCATCAATTTAACAGAAGCAGCAATGTGGGGCACTTGTGAACAGGCTAGTTGGGGCAGATATGAACAGTTCATAAGTACCCCAATAATCATTCTGTGATTCTGTTTCTTTCAGTTAACTTAATAAGAGATAATGTCAGTTTCATTATCTACAATTTTCCTGAAATTGAAGATATTTTCCTCTCACAAAGTTGATTTTGTATTGAAACTTCCACAAACACATCTTTCAGCAAATACATAAAGAACAACAGGCTCGTCTATGTTCAATTGTACTTTAAATAAATTTAATGTTTTCTAAAATGCAATAAGTGTTATATATTATTTTACTAAACGGTTTACAACAATATTTTTTATGCGTTGTTAATACAAAAGTATTACTTTGAACAATTTTGCAAATTTTTCTTTTACATTTGTTCTAACCTTGCAATGATGGCTTACTTCCATCTCTAAAACATTTACGTATATGATGCTTTGAATGGAGATAGATACCAATAATATTTTAAGAAAGTAAAATTTTTAAACTGATAACTACCGTAAAATCCCGATTGTACCCCCCCCCCTCTTTCAAAAGCAAAAGAAGTTGGGGGGGGGGGGGGGTTATAGTCGGGATTTTTTTTATCATTAAAAAACCCTTCTTTATCTATAATTTACAAGAAAATAAGGCAAATACAGGAGTGAGAATCTTTCGTATTTCGGCAGATTTCCAATAAATAGTATGTAAATACCTCCTCCCTAAAATTTCCCCCAAACAAAAACCCTTAAACAAAATTTAAAAGTTTTAATTTCTTTTTTTAAATTGCTTCTTTATTTTTTTATTTTATTGCAACAATACTTAATGAATCATCTAAGCCTCTCCCCACCAAATTTACTTATTTTCATTTTATAATCTTTTGCTTAAACATATCACGCAGAAACTAGAGAAATATACATATATATTTTTCTTTATGGTGAATTTAAAAGGTAATATAACTAATGATTACTATGACAAATGAATAAAGGAATAAAAAGCACGTTAAAGGATATTTTTTCCTTGTGTTCACATGTGCCCCACGTGTGTTCACAACTACCCCGCTGATGGGGCAAATGTGAACAATTTTTTGATTTTATAAAACTATTAAAAAATGTAAGAACTATACAGGTGATTTTGAAAAAAATACCATGTGCATAAGAAAGTTCTGTTTACTATAAGTAGTTTTTGTTTATCGAAATTAATCCAGTTATGAGAAAAAGCTATATTTATGCGAACTGTTCACATGTGCCCCCATCTCCCCTACATTTTTCTATTTTTCAACATGGATGCTAAGTTTGTTTAAACACTTATTATAACTTAGAACAAGATTTAGAAAACCCTCTTCACAGAAACTTGCCGCCTATTCCGACAACCAAGAGGTCACAGCCGTTTTCACGTCTTTGTCATCCTTGTAGCGATTGTCGCCCAGATGATGTTTGAGATAGCGGGGAAGATGGAAATCGCTCAGCACAAGTTCGGGGCTGTAGGGGGGGGGGGGTCGAAATCTTCCCAGCCTAAAGTGTCCAACAAAGCTCGGTTCAGAGCTGCGGTGTGAGGTCTTGCATTGTCATGGGGTAGCAAAATTCCCTCTGTCAGCATGCTGCGTCTTATGTTTTGAATCGCTTTGCGACAAAAAAAACGTATCACTGACCGTATCTGCACGGAGTGGGTGATTCGAAAATCTTGAACATTTTAAAGACACAGAACAGACCGTACAGGCTACCTACACAGCTGCAACTGAGCCCAGTTGTTCCCAAGGAATGTCGAAACACGACGCAAGCACTCGTTGCGGCGCGCGCGCCACCTATTAGTGTATACAACAAAATGGCCCTTACTTAAAAAACCGCCCTCGTATATATATATGCCTATTATCCAGAAAAAGAAATCATTAGGTCTGAGTGGTTTTTACTCGTAGAAGTCACAGATGTATATCTCTTTTTCAGTACTACACATCCGAAATATTCCGAAACACCACATTTGTATGACGGAATCCAAACATCCCCTCTAACATCATCTGAAAGAATCCATCGCAGAAAAAGCATGCTGCATTTTCGTTACCAGTCGTCCAAGGAATCTCTAGCTCGTCATCGGTACTGTCGTCACTATGGCAATCTGTTTTTAGACGATCCAGCATTTCCAGTTGATGGTCTCTGCAGACATTAGAAAACAAACAAATTGATTGAAACTTTAGATGAAATTTGAGAAATCTACTTTGCGATGAGATAAACGCCACTTGCGTACTGAAAAACAAAGAAAGGGAAAAATTAAATTTCACATACCATGCAAAGTTTTCGGTTCCTCAAAAGGAGGTTTTCTGATGAAAACAATTCGTACCACCCATGTGAGTCAAGGACCAAGGGAAAAAATTCTTCCCTCGCTTCTTTCTGTTCCGTTCGGCTTCATTCCCACGTCCGTGAACAACTCCCTTAAACCGCCTATAGAAAGTAGCTCATAATGAAACCATAGTTCGTTTTTGAAACATTTCTTCTATATATATTCCCTCTATGAATATCTCCTCCATATCTCTTTGTCCCAAAGGAATTGAAAGGCGATTTAATGTTTAACTATTAGAGATAAGAATGCAATGTTAATTGGAATAAACGGTCAAGTGCGAGCATTACTCGAGTACAGAGGGTTCCGTAGAATAATTATAGGAATTTGTAATTGTATTATTTAAAAAAAAAAAGTTGTTAAAGAATACTAAGACTTTGTAAAAACTATACAATGTAGGGTTGGGTATAACTGTATGTATTAGAAAAGTGTAATCGGGTATACCATGAAAGTTCAAAGAGATATGGAACCTAAATAATAACAAATATAGCTATTCGTATAACTCTTTATTTAATATTATCCTAATCTGTTTATGATGAACTTAATTCGGTACCGACAATAAAAGCAGTGCATAGTTAAATTTCATTTGGCATTTCGTGAAACTAAATTCAGGGTAGTAACAAGCTTTATTTCTACAGTGTAGCTAAAACAAAACCTTTGTTCAAAGTTTAAATTTGGCATTGTGCTAAGCGCGCTTCGAATTGAGGTCTCAAAGTTGCAACGCCGCCATGGTCAGTGCCGCGTTTTTCCAGATAGGTGTTTAATTAACTTTTAAAGTCACTCGAGGCGTATTCAGAGATACAATCAATGCAAACTATCGCGGATCCCACTGTATTTATGCGATTCATTCTAATTAAATCTTTCGACGGCGATGCCCTTAAAAAACGGACAAATAATTTTAATTCCAAAACAGACAAACAGCACCAAGAATATTTAATTAAAATTTTCCTTTTATCATGTACGTGAAAATAAGCAAGTTCGCTATTTCTAATAAATTCGTTTATAAATTCTGGTGTTAGTTCATTATTTCATAAGTTTATAAATAGAATTACTCCGTGGCGGAAAGGATTAAGTGGTCGCAGGACTCTTAAAACTTCAAAATTTAAGAAATTTTATTTTTTTTAGATGTTTAACTCCTATCTTTTCTGAATATTTTGATATGTTTCCTTGACATTCCCATTAGAACAGAAGTTTTGGCTTTTAGAATTATTCCCGCTCAATAGCTGAAGCGGCGTTTCCGAAACTTTAAAGTCACTATTTTCCAAATGGTGTTTTTTGGGCATAACACGCAGGATACTTCAAAAACTTCTGAATATTTTTTCATGAAATTTCAAAACATATATTTCATCTTAGTCTGTATAAACTAAACCTAAAATTTACTTTTTATTGTTCAAAAAAATATTTTTTTAGGTGATTTTACTGTTGAAATTTTCAATATTTTGTATTAGCTAAATGCAACATTGCATTAAAAATATAAAAATGCATTAAATACAAATTTATTTAAGTTCAGGGAAATTATTACAATCTGAAGTATAAGTAAGCACCAAAATTTTTATTCTAGTTGCAATATTTATTTTGTAATCCTGCACGTAAACTCTTATGCCAATTTTTTGTTCGACAAATGTCTAACAGTTTCGAGCCCTTAATGAATTCTAATTCTGTATCTTGCAATTTTTTAAATACATGAAACGAAAGAACATACTTATATCTTTCATCCCAATTAAAATTGTGTTTTAAAATCATATGCATTTTAAGACATTAAATGTTGAAAATGGTCTTTTTTTCCACTTTTTAGAGTCGCGAGACCCCTTAAATTAGTATGTTTTTAACAATTTGTATTGCTTTTATACTGTTACTGGACATTACATTAGACATATATATCATTAGAAGTTGTTAACTATGCATAGAGTGTGCCGCCCCTATCCTTGTGTATGTCCAAACTGACCGTACCTTTAACGGTTAATATCTCGGCTAATTACCGATGATTTTTTTCGAAAATCATTATCAACAATGCTTTTATTCTTCTGCAACGATAAGTATATTCAGTGAGGCTCACCAATTTTTCTGAATGCCCGTAAATCGAAATTTGTGTATAACAGAAAAATGCTAATTAATCAAAAACTATGTGACCTACGGTAATCGCTATAATTTTCCGGCAAGGTTTATATTAAAGTCTACTACCTCTATTTTTTTCATAATTTTAGTTTCAGTAGATTCAGAATTAGATGGGGGGGGACATACTTTTGCGCTACATTTTCAATAATATCTTTGAAAATATAATACCTAAAATTAAAAGGAATGTATTTTTGAGTTCAGCGTTACAAAAGCTTTCACAGGATACCCCACATAAAATACAAAGAAAAGATTTTTTTTTCAAGTAGCATATTTAGCCCCTCTACATTTTTACTAAATATATTTATGAGTGTTTATTAATCTGAAAATATGTGGGTCAATGGTCTTTATTACTTCCTCGAATTTGAACTTTCCACGTTTCATAGTTTACGAGTAAAATGGCTGTGACAGACAGACAGGCAGACAACCGGACAGACACAGGAGTGATCTTATAATGGTTCCGTTTTTACTTTTTAAGTAAGGAACCCTAAAATTGGTCAAAATAAGTTACGAAGTAAATGTATGCTAATGAAATAGTCCTTTCGAAAAATTTTAAAAAGTTACATTTTAGAAGTTTTATATGTCCTTCAAAATTGGCCAATTAGAATTTTTCTATTTTTCTTCAAAATGATCATTTCAAAACATCACGTCCCCATACCTTTAAAATTCTGTAAATTACGATAAAAGAGAAAAAAATCACACATCTTTACGTACCATTTGAAAGGTCTTTTTCATGCGTAAATAAAAGTCACCGTTCAGAAATTTATAATGGCGCTCTTTAGATAAAAAATATGTTAACAAGTGCAAAATAAAAAAAAAGTTGCATCACAAATATATCTAAATAAAGCAATACACAGGCAGAAGTGATGTAAAGAGACAAATATATTTTTAAATCCTAGACACAAAATTATCGTAATTTCCGGCGTATAATCCTCAGATCAAACAATCATTTTTCGACCCAGAAATTTCTTAAAATAAAATGTAACTTTTTAGATTGCGGTAAATATTTGGCCTCAATTACTAAAAAAAATTTCTGGTCTCCAAACAGAATTGTTTGATCCGCGGATTATTCGCCGGAAATTACGGTAATAAAAACTATTTTAAAAGTATATTCTTGTATCTCCAATGCATAACTGAGCACTGTTTGTGAAGTTTCTGTAATTAGTTTAGAGTTCGAATAGAGATAGTTAGTTCGCCACTAATATTGATGTGAACATCAATTTTATATATTTCTAAAAATGAACTGCGCATGAATTATCGCACGCGTTTAATACCATTAAATTTTAGAAAACTTAACATAAAAAATAATTCAAGGGCTATTTTAATAACATAAACCTAATTTCGACCTCGTTTTTAATAATTTTTCAGTTTAATTGCCAACTAAATTGCAACAGGCGAAAAATAGAAAACCGATAAATAAAAGCCAATAAAAGCGCGTTTCAGTCTTTTTGATATACACTATATATGTATTTATTTATTTAAAGTAATTATAAATGTTTTATGAGCACAGTTTTTTTAAAACATTATTTCAAATTCTGCAATTGCTAGACGTGCTAGACATTTTCACTTGAAGATTTACTCATGAAAATAAACATCCATTATTTGTAAAATCTCTGTAATTTTTAAAACTTCTATTATATGTAATATATATAAACTAAAATGAGTGATTATTAGCATTTGTTACTTAAGCAAGCTTTCTCATTTTCGTTTTATTCATCGATAATGTATTTTTAATACACGTTTGCTTAAATATTTCATTTTAATCAACTTAAACGATATTTCGACAGTGGTTAAAAATATGCTTTAACAAGTAGGTTCTGGCACAGATATTTTATAAACTAAAAAAAGAAAACAGAAATTGATAAATGAAATTTAATTCAGGAAATTAAAACTTGATTTTCTCTTTATTTAAAAGTTAAATTTCCAATCGAAGCATATATAAAAACTGCGAAAAGGGAGATTAGGAACAATAGACCATGGTCAAAGTTTAATCCATGTTTACAACGGTGACGAATGTTCATTTAAATAATGTTCATTCTTAATATATTTTAATTTTCTCTTATGGTACATAAATTGTAAGGTGAAGCTAGGAGAGTTTGCGCACATTTCAAAAGAATAATAATAAAAAATCTAAATATCAATTTTTTGCTAAACTATGCATGAATAATTTTGACTTCATTAGTTTTTTATGCATTGCCATTGTCATTTTGTTGTTATGCTGAAATTTAATAGAACAGCAGTAATAAAACCAAGAAAACTATTTTGCGCAATCTCTCCTTACAGGGTAGGAGAGATCGCGCACATGTGTGGGAGAGATTGCGCACATGAATAGAAGAGATTTTTATTAATAATAACTACAATTAAATTGTTAACAATAATAATTGCACTTAAATGACATTGTTGTAACGTTTTTGTGAGTAAATATTATTGTATTAGGAGTGAAACTTTCAACCAAATGTTTAAATAATAAAAAAAAAAGAATTTTAATAATAGTTAAAGAATTTCAATTTAAGAAGAAGATTAAAATATCAGAAAAAGCAAGCCGTACTAAGATTACAAAATAACATTAATCTACTTGATGCCATGTTTAACTTGAAAGTTACTACATTTCATTTGCACAGTTTTAATGTATTTTGTTTGCGAACCGAAGTGCTTGTCGTCCACAATCGATGCACTTATCGATGTAAATCGTGAAAATTTCGATGCACTTATTGTAGTAAATCGTGCAGCTTTCACCTGCAACAATCACCTGCAACAAGCAATACATCGATTTGAGTCACTGTCGAAGTTGTCTCCTTGTTCAGTTCCAAATGTTTAATGCACTCATCCTCATTAACCTTCGTTTTGTTTCCATCAGTTTTTTTTTATCCCACTTTTTCTGGAAGCATTTTACTTTCAGCTGGCTTTTTTTTTTGTCTTTTTGTCGCGGCATTCTTCTTAAGTTTTTTTCATGTATATTTTGTGGATCAGTAATATTAGTTGCACTCTGTTTCCTTTTTGATTTCGATAGCATTATATTGCTTGGACCGGGTGAAAGCTTTTCCAAAACTTTGTAGGTGTCATTAGAAAACTTATTTTAATTAACAAAATTATTTTATTAGCAAATTAACTGTTCATAAATTTAAAAATATATAAATATTTAATTAATTTATTAACAAACATATATTAATTTATTAACAAAAGTAATTACATAAAATTAAATTAATAACAACCGTATTATTAATTTATTAAAAAAAGTTTCATTCTCAAAAGTTTTTTTTTTTTTTTTTTTTTTCAAATTAATTTGTTGCCAAATTTAGTTTCAATAATTATGTTTTTTTCCAAAAAAATATTTCAAATTTGATTCATTCATATGTTTTACACGTGATTTGCAATTCATTCAAATTTACAAATAAACTGCGTAATCTCTCCTAGCACTGAAAGTTATGGGGAAATGTGCCATCACTCCTAAGTAGCAGATGCGCAAACACTCCTATTTTTGTAGCAGAGATTGCGCAGCCTTTTATTTAAACATGGCCGCTTGTAATATGAATTTTTGGTGTTTGCATGCTTAGTTTATATTAGTATCTTATAAGAAATCGTTTAAGTTCAAAATATTTTGTACTACTGACATTCTATAAAAATTCTGAGGAACAGTTATGAAAATTGAAGCACTTAATTTCGAAAAAACAAAACAAAATAGCAATGCTTTATCCAAGACGCTTGGAACAATCAATGTGCACATTCATGTAGACACTGAACTAATGCTGCGGTACAACAAGCTGGAGTAGCTTCCTGCGCACTCTACTAGTTCTTGTCGATTATCTTTGTGCGCGATCTCTCCTGGCTTTACCTTTAATGGTATCTAACCTAATACAATGTCGTTTGTAGTAAGACTTTTAATCGAACATAAAGTTTGAGTGAGAGAATTTTTTTTTAAATAAGATCCAATATATTTTTTAGCATATCGGATTGTATCTTAAGAAAATTACTGAACGCATGAAAACAATTTTGAGAAAGGTTTCATGACAGTGTAAATTGAATAGCGAATAGCCAAAACAACACATCCTATTTCTTTGCATCCTAATTCATGATAATGTCATTTTTCTTTTAAATTCTTTTTAAAATTATAATTTACGCACCAAAAGAATAAGTAATTCATAGGATATTTATATTTAAAATCTATACACTACATCATTGAAATGTTGTATTTGTTACTAGCGATGCGTATAAGCATAAAACTAAAAAAAAAAAAAAAGAAAAAGAAAAAAAAAAGAAAGAAAAAAATACTGACTGATATGATACATTCTGGTAGACGAGCTTTGTAAAAGATATGCAACAGAAAATATACACTTTTGGTGATTAAATGATTGGTTGATTCAGGTTTAATGGCGCAAAGCCCCTTTAGGGACATGCTGCTCCAAAAAAGAGTTAAAACAGAAACAGAAAATTATATTTAAAAAGGTATCTTAAAACATTGTCGTAAAAATACATTTAACTAAACAAGAAAACACAGCTTAATGAAAAATGATACGTGATAGTTTATGTAATTTATATCATTTATTGAAGTGATAATATTATGTTTAAATTGTCACAGTTAAAATCGGTACAATTGTAAATTAACTGTTGATTTAAAAAATAATGTACAAAGTGTCCTACCTATGCAGAATAAACATGTTTATTTAAAACACAGAATATTAAAAGAAAGTAATTTATAATCAATTAGTTTCAGACTATACAACAATAGTATTTGCTTCATTTCTGTCACGCCTATAAGACTCTAATTCCATAACCCCTTCTGCATAGCGGAGCAGCTGTTTGGAATCTTGAATAGTAGTAAACAAAGGGCAACAACATGATTTTTTTCTTTCTGTGTTTTGTACAGTAAAGAGATTTGAGATGAGGTTTTCCTTTTCTCTTCCTGCGAAAATGACTTTTTATATCCTTGCTGCGTTGGAGAAAATTCATGTTTTTGCGATTTGCTTGAAGACGGACCAGTGTTTTAGCTGATTTTTATGCTAATGTTTAAGCTATGTTTAAGCTTTGTGTTAAACTTTGTGCTAAGCTTAATGTTTAAGCTTTGATGTTTAAGGTAAACACCAGTGTTTAGCTGATGTTTAGCTGATTCGACAGGCTGTGATGATGATAATTTAGAACGAACATGCCAAGAACGATCAAAGTATTCTACTGTGTTGGTCTGCGATAAAGTTTGCAACAGTGTCAACTAGTGCACTTTCACTGTCTGCAAAGAGAGTACATATCATTGTATTTTTTCTGAACAGTACTAGATGACATTGCGGCAAATCAATATAAAGAAGATTGAGTTTTAGTGCTTATGTGCCTTACATATTTTGAGGATTGTTTTAGCAGACTAGAGAATAAAATATTAATATATACGATTATGGATTCTACATGTTTGCATGTTTCAAGACATGGCAGATTTTGAGTAAATTTAATAGTTTGAATATATTTTTATCGGACCCTATTTGGGCAAGAACGGTAATATACCGTGGAATTAATTAAACAGCTGGCATATCGTTCAGCATTTCCACAGTTTTTATTTTCGCGGCCATCTTCTGCAAAAGTTGTGCAGGTAATGGAACTCAACTAGAAATTTTTCCATGGCTTATTGCTAGCTCTTAAAACAACGTAGGGGTTAGAGACATATGTCCGAACCGGACAACTCTGGTAAGTTACTTTCATTATTGCAGTTAAAGTAGAGCTATTTAATGTCATAATTATGCGTTTTATAATATATATTTTATCATTTTGACGGATTGTGATTCGACAATCATCATTAATATTTTTATCGCTAAGATTCTCTAGGAGATTCTCTTTTATGGATTGTCAGATTTAGATATTACACCATGGCTAATATTAAGAGTTGAATGGAGCTGAAGTGAAATCGTGAAGGGACCTATTTCTTTGCAGTTTTATAGGAATTTGGATTGATTAGCTGATGAAACCTCTACCAGCAAGTCAGCAGAGTACAGTATTTTAATAGCGCAAACATCATAAAGAAGAGTGTGAACATTTTTTTTTATCAGAAAATGGGAAGTTTTCTGGAATAAACTATCAGAAATACAATTGATGCGATTAATAATCAAAAACGTATGATAAAAATGTTGCGTACAGTTTGTTGCTCTCCACAGGAGAACAAGAAATTGAATTGTATTTTCCTAGATTAAGAAACATTTGTCTTTTTTTACAATGTCATAACAACCCCGATAAACACTGAACCCATAATTATTTTCTCATTTCTATTTTCCATTTCTGATTTATATATATATATATATATATTTCGATTTCGTGGACAAAATCATTTTTATGTTAATAATGTTAATCGTAGGTATCCAAATAGATTTACTGAAGTTTAAAGAATATATCATTCTCTGAAATCTAACGAATGTAGTTATTTTGCGTACTATTCAATTCATATTCATATGACAATGGACTAAGGAAGAATTTTTAGAGACGTTTGGAAAATATCGTATTACAGCAGTATTAAACAGATATTACAAATTTCTAATATTTTTTGCGTTTTATTGCACATCATTCGCTCAGAAAAGTAAACTGTATTTTAAATTTAAAGAGTGAAATATATTATACAAAGGGGCAAAGAGAATTAAGCAAATTTTATTATTATTATTGTTACTAAATGACAAAACATAGATGAAGTCATAATAAGAAATGCATAGACATATACTATCATTACTATATGCAGATAATAAAAAAGTGAGTTGCGTGTTGTTTATGATGCCGAGTATCTACACTAGGGATATAGGCCCAAAGAGGATGTCTTCCGTGGGAGTCTTTCTAAGGGAACCTAACCCGTATTTATGCAAGGAAATCCAAAGTTCGAAGACAACCATGGAAAACTCTGAACGATTAAGCCGACGGACGCGATGGGGTTCGAACTGAGCACTTCCCGTCTACCAGCTTCGAGAGCAGAACATTTCGGTCACTGGTGCGGCGATAATATAAAAGCAATTGTTAAGACAAAATAATACTCGATGAAAAGACATGTGATGTTACTCGTACACCAGACCCGAAAGTGTTAAATATATTATCATCAATGAGGGTTTACTGTATATTGAAATTAATGAACAAGGGAGTAATTTTTAGTTTGATTCTAAGATAATTTGAATAATATAAAAAATCCTTTTTATTTACTAATTGTTTTATAAAATACTTATCTAAAGCTTCTTAATAAGAAGAACCAGGTAAGCATATGGATTTGACGTCTCTCCTTGAACCATATTTCTTAAAATGCCTGCTGCTTGAGTCAATCGATTGAACGTTAAACAAGACTGCATAGGAGTACTAAATAGAATATAAGATATTCGGTAACATGACAATTTTTTATCGTTATGGATGGTATATTTTAGAAAGAATTCATTCTATCAACAGTTGGTCATATCGCTAGATCTTTCTCATTTGACTAAATTTCAAAATTTCGTTAAAACAAATTAATTTCTTAGTTTGTTGCATGGAAATTTATATAAAGTAAAGCCAGGAGAGATCGCGCGGTAGGATATATCTCGCACAAAGAAATTCGACGGGAAGGAGTAGAGTGCTCGCGCAGCGACTCCAGGTAAGTAGTGGAGAAAAGGATGTTCACTTAAGGGGGATGGCGGAAGAGGAGGAGGGATTGGAATCCTACTATTGTATGATGAGGTTTGAGAGAGATATTTTTCGATTGGAAAGGATATTTCTTATTTAATCATCCTATAGTAGGAGGGGGGCTAAAATTTTAGGGGGCTTAATTTTTAAGGGGGCTTAGTTTTTTTTCGAATCGTCTTGGAATTTGAATGAAAATGAAAATTTATTACTCTCATATCTTGAAGAAAATTTTTGATGTTGTCATCTGTACGGGATAGTGTGAGTTTATTTTTGAAGATAGTATTTTATTTTTTTCCACTAGTTATGGGTTTTAACCTGCAAAATAGTCTCATGATTTGATAATTTTGGGTAGATTTAACTGATCAAGAAACTATGTCTATGTATTTTGATTTTAGATGTTTCAAAACAAAAAATTGTATTTCCCTCATTTATGTGCAAAGAGAGGTTGGTTGTTGCTTTCTTAAGATAAGTCAACAGTACGTATTTTTAACTGCTACTCTTGATTTGATAATTTGTAGAAGATTTAACTGATCAAGAAACTATGTCTATGTATTTAGATTTTAGATATTTCAAAACAAAAAATTGTATTCCTCTCATTTTTGTGCAAAGAGAGGTTGGTTTGTTGATTTCTTAAGATAAGTCAACAGTACCTATTTTTAACTGCTACTACGCTGTGAGAATTGGTTTAATTTATATGATTTCTATTTTCAGTTTACCTGATTTTATCGATTTTGCGTACGAGAGTATGATCATTTTACCAAGCCATGGTTTCGAACCTGTGAACTCCGACTCAAATTTCCGTTTTTGTAACTGATAAGCTATCCTCTATTCAGACCGCGCCCAACATTTACAAACTTACATTTGAACACTATATTTTATTTAAATACCTACTTCTCCCCCTTTCTTATACTAGGGAAGTTAATGCAATTTTTGTATCACATTGAAATAGAAGAAATTATTAAAATTAATTTTCGATATTTCTTTAATAAGCAACTCATTTTTTAAAAACCGATTAGAAGGCTAACGAACGATTTGAATTAATCATTGTTTCTACCACCATTAATACTTTTACTTAATTTAAGAATTGTACTTTACTATGCGTTTTATTTGATCAGCTGAAATTTCAAATACACTTCCTAAACCTCCCTTATCAACAGTTACTCACTATCTTCCGCAAACATTCAATTAGTATAATCAGCTTTTTCAACAGAAAATAGCTAATATGTAAATAAAGATAACCATTGATTTTGGAAGAGAATATTTCACTTACTTACAGATTATAAATTTGAGAAAGAATATTTTTTCAAATATTATGATTAACTATATAGGTTATTTTTCAACACCCCGCTGTAATCTAAACATACTATTTAATTGCTATCCCACATACTTTTTTAAAGTAATATAAATATCGAAGAAATATCTGTCAGATTTTCTTTTTATCAATTATTATAAATTAAATAAACTCATAATTTGTT
Source organism: Maratus speciosus (assembly GCA_963932465.1). Classification (NCBI taxonomy): domain Eukaryota; kingdom Metazoa; phylum Arthropoda; class Arachnida; order Araneae; family Salticidae; genus Maratus; species Maratus speciosus. Next base: position 322,362,019 of record OZ010787.1, on the reverse strand, counting down.
ATTGAATAGATAATTATTTTATGATTCTACATTAATTCTAATGAATTTTCAAAAATTACTGCTTCACTTCAACTCATTCTTTTGTAAAGTTTAATAAATTTAGTGTGAACTTAACCATTGGTTTAACATATATTTCACTGAAATAATAAAATTAATTTGTAAAACCTTAGAATGATGAATTCAAACTCGTAACGTGATGAATCATATACTTTTTACACATTACATAAGTACCTTTGGATTGACTCACTTCCAGTGAACTTTCTGCACATATTTTTTATGTCACGGGTTTTTCTGAAATTTTTGCACCAATCATATTCCATGATTTGCACCATTGTAATAATTTTTTAACATGCGCCCCCTATGATTATATAAAATTGAATGGAACGAGACTTTTTCATTGGTGTTTGCTATTATATGAGTGTGTGAAGACGTTTTTTCACTTAGGATAATATGGCTAGTTTTCAAGATGGACATACTACTATGTTAAGCGATGACGTATCAAGTTTGAATAATCAATCTTTTCATCAAGATTAAATGATCAAGACATGGGATTAACAGTACGACCTAAAGTAGAACCCGTTTCATATAATGAAGCGGAACCCTCCTCATCAGAATTAAAGAACAGAAGCCACCTTTTTTGTGTACTGTTTGCAGCAAATCTTTTTCACGAAAAGGCAATTTAAAACAACATTTGATGATTCATTCAGAAGAAAGACCATTAGTATGTGACATCTACCAAAGAGCATTCTCTATAAAAACTATTTTGAATCGTCATAAACTATCTCATTTTAAGATTCCTTCGCAACATAAATGTAATTCATGCGGAGAAGGATTCTCAAGAAAGTATGACTTATTAAAACACATGAAGATGCCCAAGTCCTCCATAAAGGATAAATGTATACAAAGTAATGAAATATTCAATCGCAAGTCCGATTTTTTATATCATTTGAAAACTTCACACAGAATTAGGTCCAAAATTGATAATTCATCCTCTTTAAAAGATAAGTTTTTTGAGAAGGTTAAGCATTTCAAAAGGAAAAATGCGTTAAACATATTTACTAAAACTGTAATCAACTCTAACGAAGAGAATGCTACAGACTTTAACATATTTTTTAAAGTATTCAATCGGTCGTTTTAAACGAATTAAACTATGAGATTCAAGTTAAAAGATCAATGAAATTTTATGCAAGTGTACAAGTTGTTATATATCGCGCAACACAGGAGGGTGATATAGAGACTGCCACTCCCTATTTCCTTAAGAACTGTACTTGAATTGACGAATCAAAACTTATCTGTGCATGAATTCTTTGCAAAATTGTGTAAAGGAAAAAGATTTTATCTTTTTATTTTTGTCAGAACAACTTGTGATTTTGAATAACTCATGAAGTCGTAATGACTTTACTTAATTTTTTTTTCAATTTCTTATAAAATGAATAATGAGTTAACTATCTTTTATTAATTTGATACTGAAAGTTTGAAATTATCCATTGAATTAGTTATTTTTCATTATTTCTAATTTGTTATAATTATTTTTAAAGTTTAATATATCACTTGTCGTTTGTATAAACAACTGTAAATCGCTTAATAATAATAATAATAATATCGTTTGTTACCATACAATTCATCAAAAATGCAAAAAACCATTAACATAATTTAGCATTCACCACTTTTTTAAAAACTGCTACCTTGTGTTGCCACTGAATTCTTCAAAACAAAAAAGAATAAAACCAAAACCATTATCATTAAATATCATACGCCACTTATATAAAAATTGTTATCTTGCGTTGCCATACAATTCTTCAAAAAAGAATAAAATTAAAACCATTAACATTAAATATCATACACCACATATATAAAATTATTACCTTGTGTTGCCACACTATTCTTCAAAAAAGGATAAAACTATTGCCATAATATATCATTCACCACTTATATAAACTGTTTATATATATATATATATATACATATATATATATACATTTTAAAAGACTTAAACTAAAATTAACGACTTTACTATTTTTTTCAAATGTTTAACTGTAACCGACGTTGATTTTTAACATATATTAGGAGATCTACTGTTTTTGAGTATTCAGTTACCATTTCATTTCTGTTCTAACTTCATCTAATGCTACCTTTTTATTTTTTGAATATGGGTTCTGCAGTAAATATATTACAAAGATCTTCCGACAAAGTGGCTTCTTCTTCAAAGTATCAACGTTTAGAAAAACCTAATGAACCCGCTTCCGCGAGTAAATTAAATATTTGCTATGTCTTTTAGAACTTTTAATAGAGAGTTAGAGTTAAATTTGCATATGTATAGCTAAAAAAAATCAAAAATTCTTTAGCAATTTAAAAACTCTAACATAAGTTTAAATTATTAAGCTAATAATCTTAATAATATAATATCTACTTTCTAAAATTAAAAAAGAAAATGAAACTTAATTATAAAGAAATGTTTTCAAAAATAATAATAATAGGGGAGAGTAGCCATACTTGGACCGCCACTTTAATTGGACCGTTGCCATTCTGCCGTTAATTACAGGAAGATACTCCATCTACCTCTGAAATCCTACTCGTCAGAATGACGTCACTCGTGATTAGAAGAAGCAGCCGCCTACCACGTTCTGTTTTCTGACGATTTAAAAAAATCTGAAGTTAGCTGTTTTGATCTAAATTTTTTCTACTAAACGTAAGTGAATATCTTAAAACTAATGTAAGTTGTTATGTTTTCATATACATATATGAATTCATCTGCATATTTAGCATATTTTTCATGCGGATTTTATGATTTGGTTTTTTTCATAGTTTTGAAACTAATTGTTTTAAAAAATGGCGCAGTTGCCATAATTGGGCCAATTTCAGTTGCTTAAATTGGACCAAATATGCGATCATAAATTTGAAAAGTAAGTAATGAATTTCGAGGACGGTACGCCTTGTACACTAATTTTTTTTTAATAATGGATTACTATCTCCATGCAAGTTTTTTTTTGTATGTCTGGATTAATTTTTTTATACAGTTTAGGCATATATAAACTTAAAAATATTTTTACATGTCTATGCAATAAATTTTGTTTGCAAAAACGCAAAAAATCTCAAACCTTGATAAAGATGTTGAAAAAGACATAGACAAACTGTCTGGAAGGAAAATACCCGTGACAGCAAAAGCTGTTAAAGATATAGGAAAAAAAATGCAGACAGTAAGTTGTGAAGAAATTGATCTGCATCAAGGCTGCAGCATCAAATCCTCCCCAAAAGCAAAAAAAAATCATTAGAAATGTTATTATCTTGCTAAATTCAGTTAAATTAAAGTACAGAGGGATCCCAAAAACAGTTGTGTTAACATCATCGCCATATTAACTAAACCTTGAAATGAAAAACAACAAGACAAAAAAGAAGCTTTCACAGTCCAAAAGCAATTGGAACATCGAGTTTTAAAAAATAGGTGTAATGCAATTAGAAAGAAAATGATGGAAGAGAAGAACTACAAACATAATGTAAAGAAAACTTCTGTTGCAAAAAAAGTCTAATAATTAAGAATCTAAAAAGAAAAATCTAGACAGTGATGATTGGTTTTGCCTAATTTGTAAGCAAAATGAAATAGCAGAAATGATTCAGTGTTCAGTTTGCCATATACGGTTCGATGTTGTGTGCGCTAGCAAACAAAAACAATAAACAAAATTCATGTATAAGCTTTGCATCACTCCTTACACGATATTTAAGTAACTGACAATTAGTTCCATAATTTCTATTCTTAATTACTGATAACTTTGATTTATATTTTAAATACATTTTGATTTAAAACAATTACTCTTATTTTCAGATATTTGATTTCATTATATTTCATTGCTGTTATTTTGTTTGATTGTGTCATTAATCGCAAACTTTGCTTTTAATAAAATTAGTCATGTTTCCCATTCATTAAAACAACCTAATATTATTTAGTCCAAATTAGGAGACTGGGGGTTCAACTTAGGCGACCAGTTGCTGAATTTGGACCACTTTTGACAAATTTTTCAAATTAAAATAAAATTTAAGATTTTCAAAAAGAAATTGATCTAAATATTTATTTAGTTAGTAGATGAATCGATTGACCCTGTGTAATGATCTTTTGCAGATATTCCAAAAATTAAGTGAGATACACCTGAAAATAAGTGAAGTGATCCAAATTCGGCTACTCTCCCCTAATATGTTTACAAAATTAAAAAGTTTAAAAAGTTTTCAAAATTAAAAAAAATTTAAAAACTTTAAAAAAAATTTTAAAAAATTAAAAAGTTAAAAAAAATGAAAAAACATGAAAAAAATAAGTTCTCAAAATTTAAAAAAAAATAAGCTTAAAAAAGTAAGTATTCAAAAGTGAGTTTATCTATATGTACATGTGTACATGTATACGACTTTCATTTTGTTGTAGCTTAATAATTTATATCTTCTTTTTATCATATAAAAGTGTTAGATTAATGTATACTTAATAAAAATTATTCTAAGTAAGATTTTTAAAAAAATTATCAAAATATAAAAATAAAAAATAAATAAAAAAATGGTTTTTCAATATTAAAAAGTTTAAAAAAAGTTTTTCGAAATTAAAAAAAAATCAATAAACAATGTTTTAAAAAATATATTTTTAAAGTTAAAAAAGTTATCAAAAAGTTCAATTAGATTTAAAATCCAAGTATTCAATCAATCATATCAAGCAGTCATATCGATCAATCATATCAATTAATCAATAAATTAAACCAATGAATCAATCATAATAATAAACCAAACAAAAATATCAATCAATCATATAAATCAATAAATCATATTAATCATATCACTCAATCATATAAATCATATTAATCATATTAATTAATAAATCAATCATATGTATCAATCATATTAATCAATCAAATCAATCATATGTATCAATCATATTAATCAATCAAATCAATCAATAAGTCAATAAATTAATCATATCAATCAATGAATCATATTAATCATATATCAATCAGTCATATGAGTCGATCAATCAAGATATGGGGCATTCTTACAATCTTTATCTTTCATGTCTCTGAATAATAATATTTGTTTTAATACACTTTTTGGGTTTTTTTTAGTTCATATACTGGGGAACATCCCATTGCATGATTGCACAACAATATTAACGAGATAAATAAGTTTTGGACGAAGTTAGGGGTCCAAACACCTGGAAAACTAATATACCGCCCCGTGTCCCTGATGCTGATTTTTAAGTTTGGAGCTGTGTGGATAAAATTGTTTCAATTAAAATAATTCGATGTAATTTTTTTTCTGAAACGGGAACTATTGTTTTATATAAATATGCAGCTAAAAATTAACCTGCACACATTTTTAGGGTTGTTATTATTTTTGAAACTCTGTCCCTGGGTTTTAGATTCCTTACCATCCCTCTTCTAAAATTATACAGAAAATCATTTCAGATGCAGCCACAGAATCTTTTTCAAGTTTTTTTCTCATGCAGACCGTCCCCAAGGATTATTCTGCACTTTTCGAGGTAAATTAAAAAAAAATTAACATAATCCAATGTTAACAACTGTTTCTAAAAATCAATGAACATTGTGGCTATCACTTAGTCTTAACATGATATTCTTAAAAATAGGTGGTAATTTTCCTTACCGTTCCATCCTTACTGTCCCTTTTTTTACCATTTCGTCCCTTTTTTCCTATACCATCCCCTTTTTTTTACCTTACCGTCCCTTCTTTAACAACCCTTTAAGGCAATGTTATACAAAAATTCTGTATTAAAAGTACTAAATTGTTATTATTTCTTATTTGAATGTCCTGTGGGTACTATGCAAATTCATTATAAGTAAAAATTTAGAAGAAAATAAAAAGTTATAGGGGTAAACCGGTAAGGAAAATTAAACTCGCAAGTTAAACTTAAACCTCAGTTAAATAAAAAAATTTTCGCCGCTGACCATTTTTTCTTTATTTTGAATTTTAAGGCATTCGTCTATCAGATTAAAATGTTATTTTAGCAAGTTTAATTTTGCCAGATTTTTTTTCCCAAAAGTGAAAAGATTGTGAGAATGCCCCATATCAAATACAAATTAATTATATCAATCAATCAATCATATCCATTGCAATTCAAATATTACAAGTTAGTAGAAAAAATCACAATTTATCAGAAGTGAGTAACTATCAATCTATACAGGGTGATTCTGAATTCATCATCAATATTTGGTGGGCAGGTAGGGAATAGGAAAAGAACACTATTTCACATAGGAAAATATGGACGCAGACGTCATGTAGTAGGGCAATATGAATCCGGTTAAATGATGGAAAGAAAACATAACAAGAAAGTGGTAAGAGAAAAAAACATTTATTTGTGCATCTTTTGTACAGACTTACAAGAGGTGCTCGAAATTCTGACCATTTGCTAGAGTACATGCCTCACAACGACGTTGCATGGACAACCGAACTTTCTGGAATGTGCCTGGCGTTTCCCGGATGTTTGCGGCGGCAACCGATATGCGTGCTACAAGGTCCATAGCACTGGCAACAGGGGTCTCGTACACCATGTTTTTCATGGCACCCCATACAAAGAAGTCTATTGGAGATAAATCCGGTGACCGTGGTGGCCAACAAACCGGTCCACCGCGACCAATCCATTGAGCTCCAAATTTTCTGGTCAGGTAACAACGCACATCATTTGCGAAATGTGCTGGAGCACCGTCATGCTGGAACCACATTCGCCGGATAATAACAGCAGGAACCTCGTTCATAAGACCCGGTAACACAGTCTGAAGAAATATGAGGTAGTTTGCGCAATCTAAACGGGATGGTAGTAAATACGGTCCCAGCAAACAGTCGCCGACGATCCCAGTCCACACATTGACGGCAAAGCGTTGTTGCGCAGCTCTAACTCTCGTACCATGTGGATTCTGATTAGCCCACACATGCGAATTGTGTGTGTTGAAGACACCTTCACGAGTGAAGGACGCTTCATCTGTGAAAAGAACATACGTTGGGAAACTGGGATCAACGGCTGTTCTCTGCATGAACCACTGACAAAAAAGTAACACGCTTGGGATAGTCCTCTTCTTCCAGTAACTGCACTCTTTGCAAATGAAAAGGATGTAAACGTTCCCCGTTTAGTATCCGCCACACTGTTGATTGTGAAACTCCAAATTGGCGAGCAATACCTCGTGTGCAAGAACTTGGCTGTTCTTCGATAGACTGTAGGACATCTTCCTCGACTGAAACTGTCCGTGTTGATCGGCGGCTGCCTCGATCAACATTAATACCAGCAAATGATCCAGTTTCGCACAGTTGTCGATGAACACGTGAAAACATTTGATGCTGTGGCACGCGCCGGTTGGGGTAGCGCTCTGCATACATTTGCCTAGCTCTAAGACAGCTTTCTCCTGCGGCACCGTAAGTTAGATGCATATCTGCAAGTTCTTGAAACGTATACCGGTTCATGTTACTTCTGCGAAGTCACCTTGTCGAATGACGACTGGCTGCACACGGCAGACAGCTATGCGCGTTCATGGGAGATGCGGACACAAAGCGCCCTCTACACCGTCATGCATTCGTTTGTGCCTATGCTTTCCTATGTGAAATAGTGTTCTTTTCCTATTCCCTACCTGCCCACCAAATATTGATGATGAATTCAGAATCACCCTGTATATGCGTACCCATGTTTGTATGACTTTGAAACGTTCACTATGTTTTAATTTATTAATAGAAATCTTCTTTTTTTATTATCCCACCAACATTATAAGAAAGTTTTGAATTAATACAATGATTAACTACCAGCATTTTATAAAAGCACTTTTTCAAAAGCAATGTATGAATATATTTTTAGTTTTACAAAATATTTAAAATGTTTTTGAAAGTTTACAAAATTATTTTTTAAAAGTGTTTAAAAAAATATATTAAAAGCTGATAAAAACTACAATTTAACAAGAGTGAGTTGACCTATATTTCCTTCCTATTATCATTTGAGTACATGTATACGGATTCTTCATTACAATTATAGTCTGTAGTATACACTTCGAAACATCAAAAAATATATAAAAAACATTAAATTAAAATATTCTTTATTTATTAAAAAGTTAAAAAAAATTAACAATTTTTTTTACATTATAAGATAACAAAAATTATTTTACAATTTATTAAAAGTGAATTTACCTATATATATATGTGTGTGTGTGTGTGTGTGTGTGTGTGTGTGTTAAAATTTCATTTTGCTTTAGTTTAATAATATGAATAATCTTCTTTATGTTAACATCCTACCAGCATTTTATTCTATAGTTATGCACATCGAAACGAAAAAAAAAATCAATCTATTATTATTAAATTCTTCAATTTAAAAATTTAATACCCATATACTTAAACATTCATATAAAAAAATAATGAACTTACCATACTTGAACTCAGAAAAGTAATGGTTAGCTTATCACGCTGTAGATTGTGACGTAATCGATTAGATATCACGTGCCTCCCTCGTGTCTTTTGACTGCCTTATCTGCAATCAGATTGTAATATCAATCCCGTGATCTAACTGATATGAGTCTTTACTAAGACACTAGACATATTCATTTCAGTCTTCGAATATGTAGATCGTATATTTTCTGGAAAATCTTTTATTTTGTCGAATCTTAAGTAACATGATACCATATATTTGCAAAGAAAATCCTATTAAAAACTTCTTTAATATTGTAAAAAAAGATTGATTTTCATATTATGTTTAATTATGCTCATTGATTATTTAACTGGATAATAATATTTTTAGAAGTAACTTAAATTTCTTATAAAAGCAGAGGTATTTATTGCATCATTCAAAAAATCCAAATTTGAATATTAGCCAAAATTATTTATACAAGTATTTAGTAATAAGTAGTATATATTCTAGTGTAAAGGGTTTATAAAAGTTAAAAAAACTACTAGCTGGGGTCGAGGTTACAGCAGATTCAAAATTCATGCCTTTGAAAAATACATTCAAATAGTCCTCGGCAGAAACTGACTCTTGGCATGAATTCTCGAAAGATGTAGTATCATCCCCAAAGGTAGGGATAAAAAAATTAAAATCGATTTCAGATTTCACCTTCGGTGAGTAATCAGTAGTGGGCAAACCACGTGATATTGTCTCACAATCAGTGTTCAATAAATTAGGAACTTCCAATCTTGGTATATTTAATTTACTCGCGGAAGTGGGTTCATTAGGTTATTCTAAACGTTGATACTTTGAAGAAGAAGCCACTTTGTTGGACGATCTTTTTACTATATTTACTACAGAATCCATATTCAAAAAATAAAAAGGTAGCATTAGATGAAGTTAGAACAAAAATCAAATGGTAATTGAATACTCAAAAACAGTACATCTTCTAATATATGTTAAATATTAGTAATGTCATTAATTTTAATTTAAGCCTTAATATATATATATACAGGGTGTCCAGTCCATAATTAAACGACACCACTTTAAAGTTGCCTAAATACGAAACTATTGGTCAGAAAGTTGTGAAATTTTGTGTCGGACATAAAGAAGGAATGGGAATTTGTTTGAACGAAAAAAAATTTAGTTCAAAATTTCATCACCAGAGGGCCTTTTTTAAATAAATTACACATTTAGCCACCGCCTTCTAAATACTAGTCCTGAGCTCTGAGAAAATATGGCGGCTTTTGTAGACGGATTTTTTTTTCCAAAGTTTGTACGCTCCGTTCAATTCGAACACCAATAATTTTTTAAAGTTTTTACGCTTTATTTTTTTCAGGGGGTGGTCTGCATATTTCTCTTACTTAATCTGAGAAGAATAAAGCGTAAAAACTTTAAAAAAGGGGTAATTCACTAAAAAAAGCCCCTGGTGACGAAATTTTGAACTAATTTTTTTTTTCGCTCAAACAAATTCCCATTCCTTCATTATGTCCGTCAAAAAATTTCACAATTTTCTGAATAATAGTTTCGTCTGTAGACAACTTTAAAGTAGGGTCGTTTAATTATGGACACCCGGTAATTTAAATGAATCACCAAATGTTGTTTTAAATTGCCTTTTCGTGAAAAAGATTTGCTGCAAACAGTACACAAAAAAGGTGGCTTCTGTTATTCAGTTCTGATGAGGAGGATTCCGCTACATTATCTGAAGCAGGTTCTACTTTAAGTCGTACTGTTGATCCCATGTCTTGATCATTTAATATTGAAGAAAAAGATTGATTATTCAAACTTGATACGTCATCGCTTAGCATCCAGTTGACATCCAGTAGAATGTCCATCTTGAAAACTAGCCATTATTATCCTAAGTGAAAAAACGTCTTCACACACTTATATAATAGCAAACACTAATGAAAAAGTCTCGTTCCATTCGATTTTATATAATCATAGGGGGCGCATGTTAAAAAATTATTACGATTTTGCAAATCATGTAATATGATTGGTGCAAAAATTTCAGAAAAACACGTGACATAAAAAATTATGTGCAAAAAGTTCACAGGAAATGAATCAATAAAAAGGTACTTATGTAATGGTTATATGTATATCATTCATCACGTTGCGAGTTTGAATTTGTCATTCTAAGGTCTCCACTACTCAGGTTTTCTCCACTACTCAGATAGTTGTACAGCAGCATTAGTGCAGTGTCTACATGAATATGCTTGTGCACATTGATTGTTCTATGCATCTTGGATAAAGAATTGCTATTTTGTTTTGTTTTTCGAGAGTAATTTCTTCAATTTTCATAACTGTTCGTCAGAATTTTTATAGAATGTCAGTAGTACAAAATGTTTTGAACTTAAACGATTTCTTATAAGATACTAACGTAGACGAAGCATGCGAACACAAGAAAAATTCATCTTAGAAGTGGTCATGTTTAAATACAAGGCCACGCAATCTCTCCTACAAAAATAGAAAACTTTGCGCATTTCCCCATAAGTTTCAGTGCTAGGAGAGATTACGCAGTTTATTGGTAAATTTGCATGAATTGCAAATTACGTGTAAAACATATGAATGAATCAGTTTTTAAATAATTTTTGAAAAAACACATAATTATTGAAACTAAATTTGGCAACAAATTAATTTGAAAAAAAAAAAACTTTGCAAATAAAACTTTTGTTAATAAATTAATAATACAGTTGTTATTAACCCTAGAACTACCGGAAATTTTACTCAAGTTTTATAAAAACATTCTACACCAGAATTTTTACTTAAAACTATTTAATTTGTTTATTTAACTTATTATTGTCTGATTTATACATTTAGTTTGTTTTGAAGAAATTTTCTGGTTTGAATAGATATTTTGAATATACATGTCGGGTCCATTGGACCCTTCTGGTAGACAGAGGGTTAAATTAATTTTATGTAATTATTTTTGTTAATAAATTAATAATATGTTTGTTAATAAATTAATTAAATATTTATATATTTTTTAATTTATGAACAGTTAATTTGTTAATAAAATAAATTTGTTAACTAAAATAAATTTTCTAATGACACTTACAATGTTTTGGAAAACCTTTCACCCATTCCAAGTAATTTAATGCCATGGAAATCAAAAAGGAAACACAGTGCAACTAATATTATTGATCCATAAAATATACATGAAAAAAAAAATTAAGAAGAATGTCGCGACAAGAAAAAGAAAAAAAAAACAGCTGAAAATAAGATGCTTCGAGAAAAAATGGTATAAAAAACTGATGAAACAAAACGAACGTCAATGAGGATGAGTGCATTGAACATCTGAAACTGCAACAGGAGACAACTTCGACCAGTGACTGAATTCAATGTATTACTTGTTGCAAGTGATTGCACAAAAGCTGCACGATTTACTACAATAAGTGCATCGATTGTTGCACGATTTACATAGATCACATCGATAAGTGCATCGATTGTGGACGACGAGCGCTTCGGTTCGCATACAAAGTACATTAAAACTGTGCAAATGAAATGTAGTAACTTTCAAGTTAAGCATGGTATCAAGTATGTTAATGGTATATTGTAATCTTAGTATGGCTTGCTTTTTCTGATATTTTAATCTTCTTCTTAAATTAAAATTCTTTAACTATTGTTAAAATTCTTTCTTTTTTTATTATTTAAACAATTGAAAGTTTCACTCCTAATATAATAATATTTACTCACAAAAACCTTACAACAATGCCATTTAAGTGAAATTATTATTGTTAATAATTTAATTGTAGTTATTATTAATAACAATCTCTCCTACCCATGTGCGCGACCCTGTAAGAAAAGATTGCACAAAATAGTTTTCTTGGTTTTATTACTGATGTTCTATTATTTACAGCAAAATAATAATGGATTTGCATAAAAAACAAATGAAGTCAAAATTATTCATGCATAGTTTAGCAAAAACTTGATGTTTAGATTTTTCTATTATTATTCTTTTGAAATGTGCGCAGACTCTCCTAGCTTTACCTTATTACAGAAATACTATTAATATTTAAAACTTAATATTTACGATGATAGAAACATTAACAACATAATCACAAGAGTAACAATGATATTAAAAATACAAAGAAAAGAATATATTTCCTGCTTTAAGCGAAAATTCAAATGTTTCTCCATGTGTAACATGATTGATTGTTATTGTCTAAAAAAGTATTTTTTTATTAGAGCATTAATATTTTAAACACCTTACTACATGATTTAGCAATAAGAAAATATTAGTTATAACACCAAATATATCAAGCTAAATGTATTTGTAGTTACATATCTTTTTTTCCATAAAAGAAAAAAAAAAAGAAAAAAATGCCTAAATTCAATTTTTATCGTTATGTATGTTATATTTTAGAATGATCCAATCTTATTCTTTCGACAGTTCTTTTGAGTTTCCGAGCACGCACGCAGTTAGTTTTAACAACTTTTGCGCACGCGATGTTATCATGGGTGCAAAAGGTTTATTTCACATAAAACTTTATTAAAGTACCTCAATGACATCAGAGCAGTCACTGTATTTTAGAGGATGTCATGGTTAACATTGTTTGTTTTTAATGGAAGGGTTGCATGGAATGTTTTGTGCAAGAAGCGCATTAAATTGAAAAGATGAAATATATTTATATAAAAAAAAAAAACACTATAAAAAGTAACGTTGAGATTTTGATTGGATTATCTGTTAATTTTTTTTTTTTTTTTTTTTTTTTTTTTTTTGCGTTTATTCTGCAATTGAAGAAAAAAAAATATTTCATGTTAATATCAGGGGAAGGTACTAAACACTTAACAATCTATCTATTTTTCTTAAAATCTTATATAATATGTATGAATTATTATCTAAAATCCCTCTTACTAAAACTTATACTGGAAAGACGTTGAACAAAATTTTAAAAGTTCCACATACAAACGCATAAAAAAATCAGGATCTTTGAATATGATATTGAAAAGGAGAGATAGTAAAATGGTACATTCAAATCTTTTTGAAATTTTGGTGATTTGAAGATCCTATCTAGGTATAAAATATGCCGTATGAAATTTGGGTTGATATTTCTAAAGAAAAAGTTTTAGCTCATAGAGTTATTCAGTATTTTAAGGGTTTTATGAGTATGTTGTGCCTTTTTTCACTGAAATCATCTTCCCGCTCTTGTTATAATGCGTCAAATGATGTTACGATGTTTTTCCTTCATTAAACCTATTATTAATTAGAGTACCTGAGTGTCTTCTTAATTTACTACATCTAATCACGAGATGTAGTTAAAAAAAAAAGTAGATTTAAAAATGATATTTAACTGCCCTGCCTATGAAAATATTTAGTAATTTATAAAATTGTGAATGTGAGGTATTAACATTTTGAGAATCATTGACTTTACCCAGCAGCCAGATAAAAGAAGTATGTTCCGTACAAAAAAAATTATTTAGTAAAAGAAATTAAATAAATACCATACCGATATCAGTCCATTTTTATTAAATAAATTTTCTAGTGAGAACATATATATATATATTTATTTAATTGGTCAAATATCCCTTACAGTGGGCAAAACTTCCCAGACTTGGGGTGGTTCGACCTAGTTTACAGAGATATGGGAAATACTTTTTTAAAAATCATTTTATAACTTTTCAAAATTTCAAAGCTGTACAATTGTAGAATATGTAATAAGCTGTCTATATATGACAAGATGAGACGCTATTTTATATTAAACACAAATGGCGATCATTTTAGTAAAAACTGGATCAAACATTCTACCCTATACATGGAATGCCGAAACTGTATCTAAAACTGTTTATTAGTTGTACTTAATCATGCAAACATTTTGCATCACCAAAAGTTAAAACCTATTGGAAATATAATAAGAAATAAAAACGTATATTGCAATTGAAAACTCAATTGCAACAATTATTGTTTGTAGACAGTACTGTAACCGATCTATTTTGTATTTCCCTGTAAATGAGCGGTAAGTGCTGTTATATTCTATAGTCAGGATCTTGTAGTGTCCCTCATTGATGTATAGCAATTCCAGTATGTTTTAAATAGTCTGACAACACTAAAATACACTGAAAACGATTATCTCCCACAACTCAAAATGTAGCGTAATTCTTTTGAGCGCCCCAGTAAACCATAAATTCTACACATCTCATTTTCGGTACCGGACAAATCATGGTAAAAATCAATTACACATATAATTTACATGACAATCTGGGTATATTTAAGCGAGTTTGAGCACAGACGGCCAGACAAACTGAATTCATAAACACTTTTCAACTAGGTTGTAAAGTGTTAAATACCGATTTGATATGTACCATATAAATTATCTAAATGTAAATAAATTATGCTTGCAATTTTTTACATTATGCTTTTTTTAACTTCCTTCGTGTGTTACCCCTTTCACAATTGTGGATTTATGACACATAACTATCTTTAAGGAGATATTTAAATAAATGTAAGCAATTTCATGATGTCAAAATTAGACATCGTGACATTTGAAGCTATTTTCTGTCAGTCTGTATAGTAGGCACGTTAAATGTTAGTTACATATTTAAAAATCAATTCCTTTCTTCTGGTCTTCAATCCTTTCGCCATTTTTCGGTTACTGACTCATCGATCGTGTGAAAACGTTTAATCAACGATGCTTGATCTGGTAATGATAGCATGAAGAATTCACGTGTAGAAAGATATTTTATTAATGATTTGATTTGTATAAATCTACTTCATGCTTCGAGAATCACCACTGCCCGTTGGTAACTTTTGGAACTACACTCTAAACACGACATTTTCAAAACTGAGTAAAAAATACTCAAATTTAGTCAAAATGGCTCCGAAACAAAGTTACTCAAGTTTGAAACATGTATGTACTCATTTCTGAAAACATGGACATACGCAAATATGAGCACATAATGCTTTATTCTTTATGTTTATTCACGATTATACATGATGTTTGTATTTATACATTGTTGATGGTTGTCAAATCCTACCTGAGAAGTTTTTCCTTTACAATTTCATCCATTCTTCGATTTCGAAGGTTGAAGAATAAAATTTACGCTTTCGCGATTATATTACGACGGCTTTTAAGTGTTCTTCCGCGAACACGATAAAAATTTAGTTCGCCACATTTCATGTTATAAATTATTATTGAAAGGAGCGTTTCGTTCGAAATCATAAAAAATTGTATAATATTTATAAATTCAACTACCCTGGTAAAATTTACTACGTTTAACGACTGAAAAGTAAGTTTGTTTGAAACTGATTATTTATGGTATTTCAGAATTGAAAGCATTGGGTCGCCATATTTGAAACAAAAAGTTTCATAACAAAATGAAAACATAGATTTACTCAGACTTTAAAGTGTCATTTTTATCAGTGACACCACTATTTATTGAAAATAATCTGAACTTTCACTGATCCCTTTGTGCAAACCGCAATTTTTATCATGATTTGCTCTTATATTTTTTTTTTAACTTGTAACGAATTTATGACGCACCCGGCAAATTATCCAAATTTGCAATTATTTTGATGGGACTTTTCATACCCATCTGAGTGGGATTTAAACAAAATCTTTTTCCTCCGGCATTTTGAGGTCATTTGTCCCTACATGAAATTTATTGTAATATTAGATATATTTTGCCAATGAGTATTTCATATCATTCTAATCATATTTCATTTGTTGAAATCGATTAATCCAGTGAGGTTGTAGGGCATAATACATACATACGCATATTACAAATCCTCAACACTTATTCGCGTGTCTCCGTAGCATAAAAAGAAAAGAAAATGCGATAATAAATAAAATTTATATATGCTAGGTGAATTTATTTGTAACACATGAATTTTAAAAGTATTTCTTCGACTACTATGATATCGATATGAAAAAGAAAATAATATCACTGCTAGTTCTTAAAAATCACCTGGTGTTTCGGCCCGATAGAGATCGAAAAAATAGAAATTCTTTGTACCCGTAAGGTAAAACTCACTATTTATTCTTTTTGCCCCGTAAACTTTGCACCGTTTATTTTTAGTAGAGTAAATATATTTTTCCCATCTCAAAATAGGTAAGTCTTTGTACATTCATCGAAGTAAACGTTTACTTTATTTTCTAAAAATATATTTTTAGTTGATCAATGAAAACGAATAATTTAAATTTTGGATACTGAATTGTTTGCATGCAAAACTTTTAAATTAAGTAATAATTTGTTTTTGCCGTCAGTTTCATCAATTATAGAACTTATACAGATCTGTTTAGTAATGGAAAAACGAGAAATATAAATTAAATGATAGATTAAATTACATGTTAAATTATGCACTTTCTTTATATCTAACTGCATGGGAAACTGTACAATGATGGTTATTCATAAAATGTTAAACGATGAAAATTTATCGGATAATATTAAATGAATGTGCATAAGGCCATACATATATGTTAAACTACTGAAATATAGCATATCAATAATTTTATTTACTTAACATAAGAATAACAGGTAGAAAAAGGATTATTTATTAATAAAACAAATCAATCACCATTCTCAATTATGGAATTGAAAAATTATTATAATTTTCTAAAAAATAATATTTTATAGAATAGAGGAGACTTTTTTCAACATAGAAAAATTAAACGTAATGATATCTATCAATCTATTTACAGTGCGGCCAAAACATTAGAGACACCCCTTATTTGAAAGTAAACCAGTCAGACAGTGGCGTAGGATTACGTCACAACATAGAGTTGCATAAATAAGGAACTCTCAGCTTCGTGTGGCGTAATTAGTAGGGAAGTTACTGAAAAAAGGGTAAGAAGAAAAAGTTAAGTGACTTTGAACGAGGGATGATCGTCGCTGCAAGGAGAGCTGGTCCCAGCATCTCTGAAACGAGGGCTTTTTTGGGATTTTCTCACACACAGTATCTCGGGTATTTAGAAAGTGGCAGTTGAGAAAAAAACTTCAAGCGATAAGGGTTATTCTAGTGAGAAAAAGGCTGGTGAACGAGAAAGATGAAAGTTGTGTAGCGCGCATAGTCCGCAGCAACAGAAAGGCAGTAACACGACGAACTACAGCTGAAATCAATGCAGGTGCATCACAAAGTATATCCCGACACACAACAAGGCGTAATTTGAAAAGTATTCTCTTCAGCAGAATGAGACCATCAAAAGTGCCTTTGGTATCCAAAAAATAGGAAAAGGCGCCTGTAGTGGGATGACGAAATCGGTCACTCGAGGACAAGAAAAATGTAGCCTGGTCCGATGAATCTCGCCTCCTGCTCTTTCACGAAGATGGCAGGATCAGAATAAGGCGCAAACAGCACGAATTCACGGACTCCTTCTGCCAAATGACAAATCTTCAGACTGGTGGCGGTGGAATCATGGTATGGGGAATGTTTTCCTGTAGTACATTGTGTCCTTGATATCTGTGGCCACAACTCAGAACAGCATAGCTTTCCTCAACATCGTTGCTGATCACGTGCACTCGTTTATGGCTATAATGTTTCCTTATAGATATGGCCACTTTCAGCAGGAATATGCACCTTGCCACCGTGCTCGACATCTCTTAAATTGGTTTGAGGAGCATCAATCAGTGTTTAACCTGCTTCCACGGTCAGCTCAGTCCCCTGACCTCAGTCCTAGAAGCATTTGTGGGACAAAGTCGAAAGAGCACTTCAAAGGTTGGAAACGCTACCATCCAATGTGAAACGATATTAGCAACTTATTGAGTCCAAACCAAGAAGAATATCAGTTGTTATCAGAGCTAAAGGTGGACCAACTCGTTATTAGAGGGGGGTGAGTGATTTTCTTTAGCCACTCAGTGTGTATTTATTCACACACGCATAGGACATAACAGACCACTCAAACAAAAGAACTGGTTTATATTTCCATTATTTCCCACCTAAAATACATAAAATATTCAAAATTTTTGATTAAAATAAATTTAAACGGCATTATTCCTTACTTGATTCTTTATTTAAATTCTAACGGACTACCTAATTTTAGAGTTTGTTTTTTTTCTTTAAATATGAGAGATAATATTAAAAAAAAGGTGTTACAGAAGTGGCAGAAATTGTGGGCACTCTGAAACTCTTTTTGAAATTAAAAGTAAGATAACATTTTTTACATTAAAGGTGCTGGAAGTTTGTTTATTCTTTCAATTCAGAATTAAAATTCCTTTCAAATGATAAACATTTGCATTACATGAAGTATTTAATTTTCTATAAGCATGCAAAATTAAAAAAATTAACATTCAACATTTTGACCACCTCTGTAGTTCATTTCAGCCATACTTGATTTTGTAACACATATTCAGAATTCACGATTAAAAATCTGGAGCGATTGCACTCGACTTTCCGAACTCTGGTGTACGTGACTAGGAAAAAAAATGTATATCAATTTCTGACACAATATCAACGGCTAGATTCGAATGCCGACCTTCTTAATTTGAAACGGGAGAAGTTACTCTTGCTCTACTAATCTTTGATTACTTTACAGCAATGCCTATCACCATGGAATGTCTCTTTTTCAGGCCGATTATGGATAAAATTGATAAATAAAAAAATATAAGGGTCTTCGTGCGTGTCCAGAAAGTTAAAAAAGTAACTTAATAGCATTTGTTGTGTTCGAACTCAAGGCCTCCTGTTTTGAAATTGGGAATGTTACTTCTGCGCAACTAATGCTTGATTGTTTCGCCACAATATTTATCACTTATACTCTGTCGAATTTTCCTGGTAATTTCCCCTATGGAATTGCTTTCAAAATGATTTGAAAATGGATTGAAAATGAATTAAATATCTAATCCATCGGACAATTTACACGAAAACCTATGCAGTTATTGCAACAGTGGTTTAGAAGATATTCGCTAAATGGGAACTCAATTTGAAGTAACGTTTGGAAGTTAAGTTATCGTGTTAACTCATACATACATCATGATTACAATAGTTTCTTTATATTATGTATTCCTAAAGTAAAAAGAATAAAAACCTTGCTATTATTATATATCGCATTTATTTTAGTTTACTGCCTAATTTTAGATTTGTTTAAAGATCACTTGAACGATTACGTGTTTGATCACTTGAATGATATTATTTTTGTTATCCTGTTGGTTTGACGAAAAAATTTTAAAGTGTCAAGAATTTCTATTCGGTTAACTTGTTGAAACCCTAAATACTCCTAAATATCTGCCTTACAAATCTCTACATGTTTTATTCGAGACTAGAGTCATGGCCAAGAGCCAAGAACATTGAATACATTTATTGAAAAAAATATGTGTACGATCGTGCATTCATCAGTCCTTTCAAGTACCCTGCTGTGTTTTTTAAAGAAGAATATTTCCTTTAAAATCGCGACTTTTGTATTGCAGTAGTAAATTAAATTTGCTTACAGATAGCTGGAAAATAATATTCAAGAAAATACTGAATGATCTCT
This sequence comes from Maratus speciosus, assembly GCA_963932465.1. Taxonomy (NCBI): domain Eukaryota; kingdom Metazoa; phylum Arthropoda; class Arachnida; order Araneae; family Salticidae; genus Maratus; species Maratus speciosus. The sequence continues at coordinate 322,342,225 of OZ010787.1, read as the reverse complement.
CTTTTGAAATAATAAGTTTAAAAGATAATATTACAATTGAGATACTGAAACGCAGGAATATTATTGTTATTAATAAACGACTCTCATTTTATATTAATTTAGCTTAGTATTATTTTCTGCAAAATTAACTCAGTGCCACACCAATTAAGATAATTAGTCTCTATCTCTATTTTAAAATGTTTTTGCGTTTAAATGTAAAACTAACAAACTCTGAACAATAAGCTAAAATCATAACCTTAAATTTCAAATTTTTACACTAATGGCGTAAAAAATTGTTAAACTTTTAAATTCCTTCTAAAAGAGATTACAGAACGAATCTTGCATCATCTGGTTTAAACATTTTATTTAGGCTATAGATTGATTTTTTTCATTCTTAAAAGTCTTTGTTCCTGTTAAAAAGTGTTCCAATGGATTTTAATAATGTAAATATACACAGTCGACCTTAAATGTTTATATTTTCTCTGCTCTTTTTAATTCAAATTTCAGCTTCTTTCCAGTAAAAAAAGGCAAATAAAAAAACTAATAAGTTCTACACTCTTCGCTTAGTTAGTCAAACAAATCAATCGATTTTGTTTAATAAACCATTAAAAAAAATCCAATGTTTAAAAAATCCAATCCAAAAAGTCCAATGTTTATTCCAGAAAAGGGATTCATTTAAGCACTAATAAAATGAGTAAATAAAAATGTGGGATATTCCACTCTGGTTCTCAACTAAAGACAGAAAGTAATGACAGAATATTTCTCAGATTTAAAAAAGGCGAAAAATACTATTAAAATTCAATACTGACAATTGGCCCAGTGGTACGCAGCTGTTCCATCACTATTTTAAGGGATTAGGTACCAACAATATGTATGATAATCACTTTTAATGAAACAGACTAAGCTAAAAAGCACTATAAAAGTGATAAAATACCTTTATTTAGATCAACGAACGTTTCATTGCACAAACGGCGACATCTTCAAAATCCCGAATAGAATTTCTTAGCTGTGTGGATCATGTACCTTTGAAATGAAGAGTTGGAACCAGAGTGGAATATCCCACATTTTTGTGGAAAATGATTTTGAAGTGTTAAAGTATTATATGTCATGCCATCTATTGACTGTCTAATGAATTTTATCAATTTTGAAACTTTCAAGCCAGTTTAACAGTTGGTCGAACGTAAGTTGGATATGAAGTTACCAGTGCATGAGTATATCAAGTTGATTGGTCCACTCTGGCACTGCCTATGTAATCACCATATGCTTGATGAAGAAGAGTGGTATCCTCAGACACTGGCAGAATTGGCGTAACAGATTTTGACAAAAAAGTGTACAAATTTTGGAAAGCAATTTACTCCATATCACAGCTGGTGAGTTTAGTTCACTCTGGTTCTCACCGCCTCAAATACAAGACGTTAGAAAGCGTTTCAAACTTATTATCGTAACACTATTTCTACCAGTGTCAAATGACACCTCTTAAAGTTTTTATTTATATTTATTTTACTTGTAATTTTTAAAGTTAATGAGCATAAAAATAAGCCTTCAATGTATTAGAAATTATTAGTGATTGTTTTAATATAACAATTTCAAATAACATAACCATACATCGAAACCTTTTAAAAAGGTGACATTTGACATAGTGTTAAGTAAAAAAAATTAGATCCATTCGTGCAAAACTTAATCTATTTTTATAAACATAAGCAAAAAATATATTATATTATTAACCGGAGGATTAGAATTTTAGATGATTTCATGTTCATTCTTTATTAAACATAATATCAAAATTCCATGAAAATCTGGCAAAAGCCCGAATCTAGATCATGAAAATCTAGCAAAAGCACTAGCCACATTTGTGAGACACCATATACATGCGAGCTAGCTATATTCTTAAAATCGTGCTCTCAAGAAGAGAAAATCCTGATTTGAATAAAATGACTTTAAAAATAAGCATTCCTTATGCAGTATAGGAGGAGGATAGGATCTTTTTAGCATGATTTTTGATCTAGTTCAAAATTTTGAATGTGTTTTTGTTTAAAATATTATATTATGCATATATAAGTACTGCTTCACCCTTTTCCGAGAAAAAGTAGGCACTTTTTTCTTGTCAAAAGAGAATAACGACTTATTCAAAATATATTCAATTGAAAAATCATTCGTCCATTTTAGAGAAAAAGCGATTTTTTTCTTCAATGGAAAAAGCCTGGTTGTTTCGCAGCAATCCAATCTCCAATCCAATTTTCATTTTTTCATAAGACCTGAACCGCTATTCAGAAATAGTGCTGTGCATGTTGAGAAATAAACGGTAATCTGAAGGAGCAACATCCAGTGAATCCAGTCTGTTTGGTAACATGCCCAAGGCTGCCACAGGCGACAATTTTTATATTCTATTCGCACCACTATTTTTAAAATACAAATTTTGTAGTATATTTCTCTTGTACATGTTGGCAATGTGTATATAAAACCTTTTTGTTTTGAAAATGTGGTGCGAGATAGAAAAAAATAGTCGCATGTGGCAGCCCTGCGTACCTCATCGAAGTGCTTCTAGAGTTTTCTTGACTGGTCTTATAACGCGTAACCTAGCATCGGATAGGACAAAACGGTTCGTAATCTGTTTCAAGGGTGAATGTTATAAGCAATTATTATTCAATTTGAAAGAAGTAGTCAAGCAAAAATATCCAGATTACGCCGAAAAACGCACCAAGCGTGTTTTCAAATATAGCAATGTTCACTCTGGCCTTTATGTTGTATTCATCCGACATTGCTCCTTCAGATTACCATTTGTTTTGCTCACTAGAGAACACTAATTCACTAGAACATAAATCGATAATTGACGTGATAATTTCTAAACAATCATACTTCTTCCACTGCAGGATCAGTTTGTTACATGACAGATGGAGAGTGTTATAGCTTCTGATAGGATATTCGTTATATGCATTATTTTTATCTGAGCCATACTTACGCACCTAACTACTTACCTAAATAAGTGAATAAAGAAAATCCAGTTTAACTAGATTTAATTATGTTTGACCCCTTTCTCACTGTTGCTTTATTCATTTAAAAAACAAAATGTTTATTTGACATATAAAAGTATAAAGTTATTTATAACGTAAACGATATGATTATATCTAATTAACTACATAACTGCATATGTAGTATTGCATATATCCACAGCTTTCTTATTAATAAAAGTAGTTTAATATACTTTTCTCAATCATTTTGGGCCTCCATTCGTAGCACATCTAAGACATTGAAAACCACTGAGTTAACACATTTGTTTGAGAAACATTCAAGATTTCAAAAATCATAACGAAATTAATAACTGCCTTTTTTAACGTGTCTTATATACGCTTTACTAATAGAAAATAAAATACGAGCAATCCTATTTTAATTTCTTTTTATTTACTTGTCCATCAATTGTTTTAGGTAGCATTCATTACAAAAAGCTACCTATTGCAGCCGTTCGGAGGAAAGCGATTTCAAAAAATTTTGGTATATTTTCATCGATCATGACCCCCAGACACCGAAACCACCCTCCGTTCAAAATTGATATATGTATATATATATATATATATATATCCATATATATATATATATATATATATCCATATATATATATATATATATATATCTGACCTATGTCACACTGTAACTCTCGTATTTATGAACCGATTTGGATGTAATTTGGTGTGTACATAGTACGCACCAATATCTCAACCGAGTTCGTTGGCCAGCTTCATCCGACATTTTGTTACAAAATGGCGGCCATTTAAAAAAAATTTAAAAATTTAAAATTTGAAATGTGGTACCAAAAAATTAAAAATGGAAAAATATTTTTTTCTTATGTAATTGATCTTTATACAAAGACTCCGGGGCAGATTTTGTTTCGTCTATATCTTAAAAAATGGCTGAGTTATAGCATTTTGAATTTCTAGCGTGGCTGACATTTTGAAACGTCCTGAATTTTGTCACGCGATAAAAGGAGTATTTATGAACCGATTTGGATGTAACTTAGTTTATCCAGTACGTACCAATGTCTCGACCGAGTTCGTTGGCCAGCTTCATCCGCCATCTTGTTTTAAAATGACGGCCATTTAAATTTTTAAGAAAAATTTAATTTTGAAATGTGGTACCAAAAAATTGTAAATTGAAAAAATATTTTTTTCTTATGTGTTTGACCTTGATAAAAAGATTCGGGAGCAGTTTTTGTTTCGTCTATATCTTAAAAAATGGCTGAGTTATAGCATTTTAAATTTCTAGCGTGGCTGACATTTTGAAACGTCCTGATATTTGTCACGTGATAACAGACGTATTTATGAACCGATTTCCATGTACCTCGGTGTGTACATAGTACATACAAATATCTCGAACGAGTTCGTTGGCCAGCTTCATCCGCCATATTGTTTCAAAATCGCGGCCATTTAAAAAAATTTAAAATGAGATACAAAAAAATTGGAAAATGAAAAAGATTTTATTGTATGTGACCTTAACACAAAGATTCCGGAACAGGTTTTTTTTTTGTCTATATCTAAAAAAATGGCTGAGTTATAGCATTTTGAATTTCTATTGTGGCTGACATTTTAAAACGACCTGATTTTTTTTCACGCGATAACAGGCGTATTTATGAACCGATTTGGATGTAACTTGGTCTGTACATAGTACCTACCAATGTCTCGACCGAGTTCGTTGGCCAGCTTCATTCGCCATCTTGTTTCAAAAGGGCTGCCATTTAAAAATAAATTAAATTTAAAATTTAAAATGAGGTATTAAAAAATTGGAAAATGAAAAAGATTTTTTTTTATGTGTTTGGCCTTGATAGAAAGATTCTGGAGCACTTTTTGTTTCTAAAAATTTGTTCTTTTGTTTATATCTTAAAAAATAGTTGAATTGTAGCACTTTGAATTTCTAGCATGGCTAACATTTTGAAACGATCTTGCATTTGTCACGCGATAACACACGTATTCGCCTATTTCGATGGAAGAAGGCATGTGGATAGTATGCATCAATATCTCGACCAAGTTCGTTGGCCAGCTTCATCAGCCATCTTGTTTCAAAATGGCGGCCATTAAATTAAAAAAATTATATTTAAAGTGAGGTGCAAAAAAATTAGAAATTGAAAAAGGTATCTTAAGTATTTGACCTTGATATAAGGGTTCAAGAGCATTTTTTGTTTGTCTTTATCTTAAAAAATGGCTCAGATATAGCAGTTTCAATTTCTAATGTGGGTGACATTTTGAAAAATCTTATTTTTTGCCTGCGACAGCACTCGTATATATCAACCGATTCCGATGTGTGTGAGCATGTGCACAGCAATTACTAAGGTCTCGACCAAGTTCACTGGTTAGCCTCATCCACCGTGTTGTCTTAAAATGGCACGCACTTTAAGAAATCGCCGAATTTGGCAGCCAAATATAAGTTATTTTAAATAAAAGCAGCTTGGATAAAGCTGACTAATTTTGCGAAATTCTCATTCATAATGATTTAGTATTGATAAAAATTAGTATTGAATCTCCTATATTCGATTTCCACTAAATTGAGCTTCGTGTGTTTGAATAATACAAGTTGGCTTTTTTAAAATAAGGAATATGAAAGCTACCTCTTCCTCCCGGCACTGGCCGGAAGGACTTTTTTAGTTTTCTTTTCTTTTTTTTAAACATTAAGTATTAGAAAGTATTACATAATAAAAATTTACTGAAACATTCAGTGACGTAGAAAAAATGATTTGAAAACTCAATGCTCCCTTATCTTAAAAAGAAGCTTTAGGAGAAAAGCAAACCAGAAACCTCAGAAACCAATAAGTTTACGAAATTAACAAAAGAGACTTTTTCAAATATATGGGAAGAAACTTATTTTAGAAATGTTTCAAAATCTTACTATTTTATGAGGTTTTGATTGTTTTTCGCTAATTGGCTTATGAAGATAAGGGAAAGTTTTTTGGATTATGAACAATTATGAGGTTAGACTGAAGTATCGCAAACATTTTTTCTGTATCAAGAAAATTTTCGACAGTTTTTTATAAATATACAGAAGAAGAAGACATTGTTACTTTAAACCAATATGGAACTTTAGTGCTGCGAATACTTAAGATAAATCTAATCAAATTCGTTTGATCACTTTAGATATACCGCTATAATAACATGTAATTATTTGACGAGTATAATTGTATGCCATCTCTTTTTTCTATAATGTAGCCATAAGCACTGTAACAACAATAAATAAAATAAGATATTGATTTTTTAAGAAGTATAGAAAAAAAACTACACATTATTTCGGTAACATTTTATTGCATATGTTAAAAATGTTTGAAAATATGCCATTTGTATTAAGAATTACTTACCGTGTTCTAATTTAAGGGCTATATACCATGCTACAAACCTTTACAATCTTATATCTATATAATACACTTTTGCAGAGGAACAGAAATCTTTAAAAATTCCATTCTAAAGAAAATAATTCTATCCAGCCTTTATTTTTGGATTTTGTTACTTACAGAAATGCAAAAAACCTTCCATTACCGTCGACTGTTGTCAGAAAAAATTCCGACCCTTTCCTTTTGAAAACGGAACCGCAAAAGAAGAAACTGGATTTCATGATCAGGAAGTTTTGAAATTCGAGCGAAGAAAATTTAGATTTCTCTTCCACCATTCAGAGTTCTTTTCCTGCATGGCTACATAGACTTCTTCTCTAATGCTCTTCCGTCACAGGCGATTTTTAGCGCATTTTTAAAGTGTTTCATGAGAGCAGAAATATAACTGTGTAGAATTTATTCTTTACAGCCATGTTATACTGTATTTTAACTACAAACATATGCATATAGATATGTCTCAAAATCAAACTGTATTTTCAAGCTGTGAAAGGAGTTGTGCTTCCGTCAAGCAAAATCACAATAAAATATTTCTCTCCTTTTCATTTTTTTTCCAAAACCGAATCTGGGATTACATTTCTGAGTTTTGAGTCTCCGAAATTACTTGTACATCTCATTTTTCTTCTTCTTCTTCTTGTTTCTTTTTTCTTGTATTTTAATGCAGTGCTTTTGTTCGCAAATCAAATTGAATGACTTCTTAATTCAAAGACTCGATGTTCGTATGTATTTTAAAATAACAAACTATCATTTTTTAAAACACTTTTTCTTACCAGAAAATAAAATGACAGACTTCGATCTCGATGTAAATATAAGTTTTAATAGTTAAAAAAATTCCTACTGAAAGATAAAATGAAACAGTTAGATATCTATCTATCGAATCAATTTCACTAAAAGCATTATTTCAATGATATAAATCGTTTACAAAGTCTTTCTCTAAAAACAAAAAAGAAAAGAAAAGAATGCGCCGTCGATCAAGCCCTTATTTTTGGATTCTGTTACACTAAAAAAAAAAAAAAAAAAAAAAAAAAAAAAAAACCTTCCATTAGTGCGGACAGTTGCCAGTAAGAAATTCCAATCCTTTTCTTTTGAAAATGGAACCGCAAAGAAGAAACTGGATTTTGCGATCAGGTAGTTTTGAAATTCAAGCGAAGAGAATTTAGATATCTCTGTCAACGTTCAGAACCTTTTCTTTGCATGGATGGATAGCTTTCATCTCTAAATCTCTTGTACCCACAGACTATTTCTAACGCATTTTTAAAGTGTTTTATGCAATAGGATACTGTAACAGAACGAAAACATTCATTTTTCATCCGATTATCTTTTTAATTTAAAAAAAGTTTCAAAATTCTGTAATTTTGTAATATGTGAAAAAAAACTTTATTCTAATTGAACTTTAAAATTTGTAAAATTTCTGAGACTTTTGCATGCAAGTAAAACATATTCAAATAGTTAAATAAATATGTTTAAAAGAAATTTAAAATAGATATAAAGAGAGAATTTTTTATTTATATCTAAAATAATATAAGAACATTTACAGGTGTAATTGCTTTTCTTTTACACTTCTAGAGACTGAAATTACTGTTGGTGTTGATTATTGTTCTCATTTTAAGTGATGATTTATAACAGTTATTGTTTTGTTGAACTGCACTTCTTAACTGTTGAAAAGGTCGCTTGCTTACACATGTATATCAACAAATTCCGAAAATTGTGATTTTCAAAAAAAAAGTGGATACTGTAGAGATGGGGGGGGGGGGAGTAATATGGTCAAGATTTTACCCTGGCGTGATTTTCAGCATTTAAAATAATTTACTCGTGCATATCTGTAAAATAGGGTTAAGTGAAAATGGATAAAATTATTAAACTGCATGTATCAAACTTAACAAATTTTATTTCAAATAAGAAACAATGCTAAAACTAATAATTATAAATGTAAAAAGAATTTTTTTAAAACATGATTTCATTAAAATTTACAAAATGAAAGAAATATGGATTAATTAATTTAAATGGGAATTTCGCAAAATTAGTCATCTATTGCCAAATTGGCTTCATGCATGACAACTTATTTTTATCGCCAAATTTGGTGGCATTTCGCCAAGTTGGCCAAAATTTGGCGCTATTGTAGTAACCCTGCTCTTAGTACTTTTCAACAAATACTCATTGTTGAAGCTGATTATTATTTCTCCAAAGAAAATTAAACTATAATTGCGTAATCATTATAATCATCATACTTAGGTAGTGTTAATCTTTGTAGTGTTAGTTTAACGTTAAGTAGTGTTTTTGCAATGTCTTTCGAAAACAGAAGGCGCTTTCAGGAAGGCCCCCTTTTCCCCTCTAGGGGTCGAATTTTGAAAAATTCCGAAAATCATGTTTACTAATTTAAGTTATACTATAGGCATATAAAGTTTCTAGATTTTATTTCCATTGGTTTATGAGATAGGGTGATTGTTTTTTATTTTAATTTGCACCCCGTTGCCCCCTGAGGGATCGAATAAAAAAAAAAACTCGATGTCCAAATCATATATTGCCCTCAAGAACACATATATATTCCAAATTGTAAAGGTCTATGTCAATAGGAAGTGGAGGAAAAATGAGTGACAAGATTTGATTGCCACATACGAACAGAACTGTAAGTTAACAGAAAGCATGTAAAAAGAACAGGATGTTTTGCTGAAAGATCCGCAGAGGAAACTTGAAAGAAGCAGTTATTCTGAACTTGCCAAGCTCCACTTTATAACAAATTTCTGTTAAATACATGAGCAGATATTTCCCAAACCGGCTCTGTAGGAAGATTGAATCGCGAAGATGTGATAACAATGGCTCTTTAAGTATAATCAATTACGTTTTCGATTTCCATTGACTAACTTTTAGCGAATTTATAAGACTAAAGTAACTTTAGCAAACTATCTGTTTAAAATTTTGTTCTAACCTATTTGAGGGCGTCGTATTTCTATGGTATGTTGTCTGTCTCCAATTCTGTAGATTGGAGTACGAATCCAATCGGCGGAATGCCTGAAAAAATGGAAAATTTCTATTTTTCAATGTGTAATTAAGTTATAAAAATTAATTTTAAACAATATTAACAATTAACATAATGTGAGTTCTTTTTAATATTTGTTATAGTGATTGCAGTTTTAACGTATCTCCTATTTTTATAGATTCTAATGCAAAGATTTAGCAGAATCCACTTATATTTTTGTTTTAATGGTAGCTCATCCATTCGTTATAGTGATAGCTGCTTTGACGAATTTAATACTTTTTTTAAATTGCTACACTCAGAGATTGCTGCATCTAGTGATTTTTTGTTTTGTGGGCTCGAAGCATTCATACATGCGTTAATGATCGCAGATCTAACAAATTTCATGCATTTTTGAGATTGCTACAAAAACATTTTAATATGCACACTTTGACAATTAACTTTGTTTCCACCTAACGCTATATTGTCAGCAGCAGCAAATATTTTATTATAATATCACAAACGTATTTTTTCTAAAACAGCGCAAAGTCACCAAAATTCGTAGGGCTACTTTCTTTGTGAGCATGGATATTGAGGGAGCCATTACAGTAGGTAACAATCCGCATCGCGAGCCAACCACCTTACGGAGCCGGTTTTGAAGTATCTTTATATGTTAAATACAAGTAACAAGCATTTGAAACCTTTGCCATTCATAATAATCCATCAAACGAAACTAGTCAAGGCAAGATCTTGTATTTATTTATTAGGAATAAATCTAGGTCCATCTATGTTTACTCTGGTGGACCGATTGTTCACCAGATTCTCTGGTAAACTGACTTTATACTCTAATTATGAGTAGCCTCAGATACCTAAAAACTATCTAACAAATCATTGTTCGAGAATCGCATGTCACCACTCTCTTATCAAGGGAAGCTAGCGAAAATTCCAACTCTCTTGGCTGTTACCCCCATGGGGATACCTTCTTTAGATATTCACGGGCTTCGCAATCCCAGGCACCTGAGCGATCTTTCTCTTTTCTTTTCTTCTTATTTCTCTTGTCTTTCTTTCCCCTTTGTTTCATTCTCGTTGTGGTTTCCTCTTTGGAGGTGAGGGCAATTCTGGATGAGCCGATATCATCCATTCTATAACGACTCATGGAGAATTGTAAATTACCCACGTGTTTGAGGTGCATAGCGACCCGTGTATCTGGAAAAAGGGATCCTGGCAGTTGAAGGAAACCAACACACTGTTTTGGCCTCTGCTTCAGGTAGACGGGAGTACATATTGGTAAAGTATGCATCAATCGGCTGGTCAGCTGACTTCTGTCACTGGCTAAGGGACCAAGTGAGCAGTTAATTGTCATCTCGTTAAGGGTAAAGACTGACATAGGATTATCTTGTAACCGCATGGGCCCTGGTTAGCGCTGGTGCACGAATGTGCATCCCCTTGTTGGGCTCGGTAGTGGGTGGTGCGGCCGGGGTCTGAATTGCTTTATTTCTAAAGCGGGTGGAAAACATTCACTTCCTTCTATTTCAAACCCATGTCGAGAGCAACAAATTGTACAGAGCTCCTCATTCACATATTTCTTCGTCATCAAACTCACTGATAGTCTCTCTGATAGTTTTTTTTGGGAGAACTTCATCATTCCTTACTACAAAAACATTCCAGTCTGTCTTGGGGGTTGGTCATTCTCTTAAAAAATTGCAATCTGGAGATTTACTTGTTGAGGTTTCTTCAGCCAAACAATCAGAACTTCTCTCTAATTGTTCTCAATAGGCCCCTTTTCTGTTTCTGTGCAGGTACATAGAACTTTGAATACAAGCCGTGGTGTAATATCCGAACCTGATATTTTATTCTCGACCGAGGAAGAACTTCTACAAATTTTGAAAGAAGAAAATATCACAGATGCCCGTCATATTACTATCCGTCGGAATGGGCAAGTGCGTCCTACAAATCACATTCTTCTGACTTTTAATAACCTTATTTTACCAACAAGAATTAAAGCTATTTACCTAAGCTGTCCATTTCGGCCTTACATTCCTAATCCTCTCCGTTGCTTTAAATGCCAGCGTTATGTTACACTACTATTACCTGCCGGGGTTCCATTACCTGTGCACGTTGTGCAGAAGTTGACCACGACAATAAATCATGTGAAAATTCTGAATGCTGCATAAATTGCAAGGGTAATCATACAGTGTACTCCCGTTCTTGTCAAACTGGATTCGTGAAAAAGAAATCCTTTCTGTTAAAATAACTCAAAATATTTCTTACCCTGAAGCTCGTAAACTTATTGAATCCAGACTCGCATCTGTTAGGATATTTTACACAAGTATACTAAAACAACAATCAAAATCTATAAGACACATAAGCACCCACACTGAACTCTCATATCCACCAAATAATTCACCTGAAACACAATCCATCACTATAAGTAAAAACTCCCGTAGTGTTAAATTTACTGCTAATGCAATACCTATTCCAAAATTAAAACTTTTGCCACCATCGTCAGAACCAGTTAAAATAGAATATTTTGATCCTGCTGTACGTTATTACATACCTTTAGTTGGCCAATCACAAAAACTTTTAAGTAACCCTACAAAGCTAACTGAATGGAAACCTGATAAAAAATTGAATCCTGCAAGTAAAATGCAAAAACCTCAAGTTTCCCCAACACAAAAAACAAATCAAAAATCATATGTACAGAATAAAATATCAGGAAATTTCTCAACACAAGCCTCTTCACAGTGGAAAACTGTGAAGAAAAAACAGAAAAAATCATGTCATAGCCCATTTGTTACTAATTTGAAAGATCCCAAGCAGTTGCATAATTATGTGTAAGAGGCTATGGAGTCAGCATCTTATGACTCGAGTGCAGATGAGAAGAATACCATTTTTTAAGAGTTTGTGCCTAATTGATTGTATATTTTTAATTTTGTGATTTTTAAACTTGTTTTTATGTAGTATTTTTACATCATCTTATACTTCGTTTATATTTTAACAATTATTACATTATAACTTTTAAAGTTTTAATTATAATAATTTGTGTCTTTTAATTAAGATCTTTGGACTCTTGTATTTGATTTTATTTACATATGTCATTACTGTTTTTCATTTAATTACTTTGTTTTTTTTTTCATCTTGTTCTTAGTCATTTTTTACTCATACTTTTTGTTCTCATTTTGACTTTGTCTTGGCGCAGCATGTCCCTAAAGGGACTTTGCGCCGCAAAACCCATTCAACAAACCAACCTACCAACACTTGGCTGTAACGCGATTAAGACAGGCTAGTTTGCACCAATGGACCTTATGCGCGCGACCTGAGTTCGAGGCTAAAATTCTTCTGCTGGCAGTATTTAGCATAGCAGTATATGGAATGTGAGTTATTAATGCTTGTTTCTTAAAAATACCGCAAAAAATCCTTTGTTGTAGCAGCATATACTTAATATATTGTAATATAAATTCAAAATATTGTTCTGTGTGCGAGAAAATTCCCTAAGTTTGCTAATTTTCAGTTAAAATCTATGCACTCAACCTGGATCAAAGCTAAAGTCGTCTACTAGCGGTGTTTGCGCCTGCGCATACTGGCATTCTGACGGTGCAGTGGCTAGAATAACAGATCACCATACCTCCAGCTCTGACGTCTGACGTCACCATAGACTTCTAATATAACTGGACGCAGAAATGGCAACCTTTTCTTGAGGCACATATCATGCTTCCCACCATCACGTGATGGTGGGGAGAATGAGCGCCGAACCGGTTTTTCCCGCATCCCAACAAGACCTATTTTGTCTGCGTTCGTTTTGGAGCGTTTCTTTTATCACGAGAATGAAAGCGGAAAATTGCCAAGAAAGGGATCACCGCCAAAAAATGACACCCTTTTGGCGATGAAATCTCCGACATGAGTGCATCAAGGCTCCACAGATGAGAACAATGGGATTCGCTCTCTATTCAATTCCTCCTCTAAGGACGTCACCTGCATAAACATCATTGTCAAACTGCCATATGGTAGCCATCAAGATAGGTTGAAAAGCAGCCGAGGTCTGCGGGGTGCCGTGACCTGTCGCTTTCGTTAGCTGCGTTTTTCCTCCTTATAACCTTATTATCTGTTTTGCAGGAAAGCGTTTAATCTGTAAAAAATATGAATCGATTTCTGACAGTTTACAAAAGTTCTAGTCGCAACTTATCAATTATATTGAATTCTTATATTCAAACTGAAGGCAAAAGAAAGTTAATAAATGAGATGAAACATAAACTGAAAAAAAATTCCATCTATAATGCCTATCTATATTAATATAATTAGCTGACACGTCTGGCGTTGTCGGGCCCGTGGAAAAATAGCACGATAGACGAAAAAACTCTGAAAATCACAATAAAAAATCGCGAAAATTTTTTGAAATGTGCACAAATTTCGAATAAACTTAACCAAAAACAGAAGAAAAGTTACAATATTGGGCTATCAGATTGAAACCGGATTTCTATAATAATGTCAAAAAATCGCCGCGGATTGCGAAGAAATGTAAAAATCGCAAAAACTTAAAAATTCACGAATGGCAAAATTTACAATATTTAGATAAAAGTTTCAAATCTAATTTCTTGATGAATGTCAAAAAATTGCCGTGAAATGAAAAAGCGCAAGAAAAGCGCGATAAAAAACGTGGAAATGTAATAAATTACACATAAGAAAATTTATAATATTAGGTTAAAAGTTTGAAACCGAATTCCTTTTCCGTATCTCAAAAAATCGTCGCGGAACTCGAAAAAAGACGCTGCAACACATTAAAAGTCGCTGAAGAGAACATTTACCATAATAGCCGAAAGTTTTGAAACCAAATTCCTATTAGGCTAAAAGTTTAAAATATAATTCCTTTTTAAAATGTCAAAAAATCTTCGTGAAAGCCGAAAAATCGCATTGAAAATCGAAATAATAATCGGTAAAAATGCAAAACTTGAGGAGGAGAAAATTTCCTATTTTAGGCAAAAAGTTTGAAACCAAAATCCGTTTCCGAATGCCAAATAGTCGCCACGGACCTTCAAGAAACCGCCGAAATCCCATTGAAAACAGCTTTAAATTTTTTTAAATATTCAAAAATCGTTGGGGTAAAACTTTACTATTAAGGTGTAATACATTGTAATCGGAAATCATTCGTGCATGGCAAAAAATTGACGCGGAATGCCAAAAATCTCTAAAAATAGTTAAAAATCACATTGAATATCACATTTAAAATTCGAAGTTAGAAACCGAATTCTTTTAACAACATTAAAAAATCGCTAAAAATCACACTAAAAATCGTGAGGATAAAATTTACTACACTATGACGCAAAAGTTTAGACAATGAAGAAATTCTTACATACTTTGAAAAATATTTATTCAATTTTCAAATCACTGCTTGAAATTAATGTGCTGTACATATAAACAATATTTATAACAAAGAAAAGTGGAATTGTGCATATTGCAATAAATTAAATGGTAACAAAAATAAACTGCTGTCTCAAAAGTTTAGACACAAATTAAATAAAATCGAAATAAACAATTTTTAAAACCTGGTTGCGCATCCATGCTTATGTATTACGTCATATACACGAGATTGCATGGAAGAAACTAAATCTTGCATAGTTTGTGGATCGATATCGTACCATGCATTCTCAATAGATGTCTTAAGTTCCTTTTCAGAAGAGTATTGTCTAGCGTTGCTATAAACTTTGCGACACATGATGCTCCAAAGGTTTTCTATAGGGTTAAGATCTGGGCTACATGCTGGCCAGTCGAGAACTCTTATATTATGGGAATTAAACCAAGATTTTGAATGTTTTGCAGTGTGAATTGAAGCATTGTCTTGCTGAAATTCCCACTGAGGACCCCCTAGAAGCTCAGCAAATGGCAGTAGGTTTTCTTCTAATGTCTGTGTATAATGCTGTGAAGTTTGACGACCACTGGTGAAGGTCAGAGATACTTGTCCATTATAGCAAAAGGCTGCCCAAACCATCACCGAGCCCCCTCCTTGTCTGCGACTAAAAAAACGTCGAGGTTCCTTCCGCAAGTCATGCCAATACGATAAACAACCATCTGGACCATCCAGATTCCACTTTTTTTAATCGCTAAATATGACTGACTGCCATTTCTCTCCATATGACATATGCTTTCGAGCTCACATAAGTCTTTGTAACTTATGATATGGTTTCAGAGCTGGTTTCTTCTGCATTTTGCTATAAACGATTGTTCCTTTTTCCAAAATTCGCCTACGAATCGTATCCTTTGATACAGAGAGTCCCGATGAGCTTTGAACTCCACGTACGCTCATTTGTTGAGTACTCGCTAGTCTTTGTATCAGGCGATCCTCTCGTACATTTGTCACACGTGGCCTCCCAGACCGACATTTTGCTTTATATTCGGAACCACTCGATAAAACTCGATAAATAGATTTTTTTGACGTATTAATAATAGCAGAAATTTCAGAAACGCTCTTCCCTTCACCTTTCAACTGCCAAATCCTTGAAACCTCATTCACTTGAATTTCTTTAGCTCTCGGCATGTCGACTATGAAGCGCAATCGTTTGCAGAACTTAAGTACTCCAAATTTGTGACATCATCGATTCTAAATTTGCATATGCCAGCGAATATTCAAAGAAATTTAGAATAGTGTCTAAACTTTTGCGACAAGCACATTTGAATTTTTATGAAAAAAATTAGTATTATAGCAAATAAAACGACTATCTTTTGTACATAGCATTTTAAATCAGTTTTTGAATATATTTACAGGTTTTTGTAATTCTGACATCATAATTCTACATTTTAAAGCTGAATGACGTCATTGTCTAAACTTTTGCGTCATAGTGTATAGTACTATAAAAATTTTATACCTAATCCTTTTTCCGAATGTCAAAAAATCGAAGTGGAGCTCGAAAAAACACTAAAAATTGCATTGAAAAATGCTAAATATTCAAAAATAGTACAGGACAAAATTTACTATAAAGGAGTAAAACATTGTAATTTGAAATCTTTCATATATATATAAACTCGGTTTATGGCCATCCGAAGAATCTACAAGACTATTTTTCCATTTCTTCCGGTCAAGGGTCTATTCCTCTTCCAGACCTCTATCCCTCATTGCCTTTGAAATATCATCCATCCAGTTCTTTCGTGGTCTTCACCCAATCGCGCCCGTCGGCCTAACCGTTTCGGAGTTTTCGTGGTTTTCTTCGAAACCGTGGTTTCCCATGCGTAAATACGGGTTAGGTTCCCTTAGAAAGACCCCCACGAAGGGCACTCCCCCCAGGGCCTATATCCCACGTGTTGATAATCGGCCGTCATAAACACAAACAAACAAACAAACTTTCGTGGTCTTCCCCGTTTCCTTTTTTTGTTTGTTTCATAGCTGAATGTTATTTTGGGTAGTCTTTCCTCATTCATACTTTTGACATGACCATACCAGATTAATTGCTTTTTTTGAATATAATCTAATATGGTTCCCTTTATTTTCATCATTTCCTTGATTCTGTCATTTCTTATTTTTTCCTATTCTTGATATCCTGCATGATCTTCTTAAGGCGTCCATTTCTACTGCCACTAATTTCTTTCGTTCTGTCTCCATAATTCTCCATCCTTCTGCTCCATATAATAATATGCTCTTTACAATAGAGTTGTATATATTATACTTTCTTTTCCTAGAGATCTCCTTACTCCACCAAATAGAATTTAATTGTTTTACAGCCTTTCTCCCCTGATAAATTCTGTATTTAATTTCCTGTGAGTCTCTTCCTTCTCTATTAATGTCTACACCTAAATATCTATAATGAAATCTTTTTTTAATTTTATGAAATCTTTCATAAAGGACGAAAAATCTCTAAAATTAAAAAATAATTTAGAACAAAATCTACTACATTAAGCTAAAATGTTGAAACCGAATTCATTTTACAAATATCAAAATATATCTGCGGTACTCGAAAAATCGCTTAAAATTGCATTCAAAATCGCTAAATTTACACAAATTGCTGGGGTCAAAATTTACTGTAATGGGGTAAAACGCTGCAATCGAAAATCTTTCAAGAATGACAAAAAATCGATGCGGAGTGTAAAACAATTTTGAAAAACCGTATTAAAAGTCGCTAAAATTCAAAAATCATAGGTGGTAAAATTTGCTACATTAGGCTATAAGTTTGAATATAAATTATTTTTCGAATGTCGACAAATCACATTGAGATTCGAAAAAACGCTAAAAATCGCATTGAAAAATGCATTAAAAACCGGTAAATATTCAAAAATAGCAGGGGACAAAATTTACTGTAACCGAGTAAAACACAGTTATCTGAATTATTTCATAAATTGCAAAAAAGTGACGGAAAAAGCAAAGCATCTCTAAAACACGCTAAAAATCGCAATTGAAAAATGCATTAAAAACCGATAAACATTCAAAAATAGCAGGGGACAAAATTTACTTTAATGGAGTAAAACATTGTTATCTGAATTCTTTCATAGATGGCAAAAAAAGCGACGCAAAACGGAAAATATCTTTAAAAATCGCAAAATATCGCATTAAAAATCGCTAAAATTGAAAAATCGTAGAGAACAATATTTACTACATTAAGCTAAAATGCTGAAACCGGATTCTTTTTACAAATGTCAAAAGATCGTCGCGGTACTCCTGCAATCGCTTCAAATCGCATTAAAAATTGCTAAATATTCAAAAATCGCATGGGTCAAAATTTACTATAATGGGCTAAAACACTGTCTTTAATGAAAGTCTTTAATGAAATACAAAAAATCGACGCGGAACTTAAAAAATCTCGAAAAATTACTGAAAATCGCATTCAAGATCGTTAAAACACAAACATCGTAGATGGCAAAAATGACTTTATTAGAGTAGAAGTTTGCAACCAAATTCCTTTTCCGAATGTCAAAAAATCGTCATTTGTCTCGAAAAGCGCCTAAAAATTGCATTGAAAAATGCATTAAAAATTGCTAAATATTAGACGAATAAGACAACTATTGCTGAACTTTGATTAGATATTTTGCGTAAGACGTTTTTCCAAGGATTTTTTTTTCCTTAATATATACAACCTGTGGCCAGAAAGTTCGGTGAATGAATTTTTATTTCAAATACAGTATTGTGCAGCATCAAATACAATTTACTGTCCTTCAAAATAATCTCCATCGATGATAATGCACTGTTGGGAACGAGTATATAAATCCTGGTAACTCCTGTAAAACAGTTCTTTCGGAATGGCTTTCAGCTCGGTCGTCACGTTGCGTTGAATGTTGGTGATGTCCGTAAATCTCTTTCCCTTCAGGACTGACTTCAATCGGGGGAGGAGGAAAAAGTCTGCAGGTGCCAAATCAGGTGAATAAGGGGGTGATCAAGTGTCACAACTCCATTCGCGGCCAGAAACTGCCGTACAACCAAGGCGGTCTGTGGCCAGGCATTATCGTGGAGAAGAGTCCAGGAACCTTGCGTGGCGTACTCAGGGCGAACACGACGGATCCATTGCAGTAAACGCTTCAGAACATTGGCGTAGGCAACAGCATTCAATGTGGTACTCTCAGGGAGGAATTCTTTGTGAATGAGACCATTAGAGTTAAAGAATGCGAAAAGTATTGTCTGTATACACGATTTTTCTGACCGTACCT
Organism: Maratus speciosus; assembly: GCA_963932465.1. Classification (NCBI taxonomy): domain Eukaryota; kingdom Metazoa; phylum Arthropoda; class Arachnida; order Araneae; family Salticidae; genus Maratus; species Maratus speciosus. Next base: position 322,323,311 of record OZ010787.1, on the reverse strand, counting down.
TGTTTTTTTTAGGCGACGATGGACTCCGCCGTGATGGCCGAGCTGAAAGCCATTCCGAAAGAACTGTTTTACAGGAGCTTCCAGAACTTATATACTCGTTCCCAACAGTGCATTACCATCCATGGAGATTATTTTGAAGGACAGTAAATTGTATTTGATGCTGTACAATACTGTATTTGAAATAAAAATTCATTCACCGAATTTTCTGGCCACAGGTTGTATAAATGCCATACGAAACAGAGTTTCGTTAAATGCTACACCATTTGGTTGATTTTTCTTTCGTATTGTTAGGGAAATCGTATATTTTTCTTTTACATGCACCACAGAATATGCACACTCTCATTTATACAGCCGAGTGTTTTTTTTTTTTTTTTTTTTTTTTTTGTTTTTTTTAATGATTGTGTCAAAGTAACTTGACTTTTTCCTGATTGTCTTGTAATGATTTACTCGTATGCGCGAGAATGTACTTTGTATTATTGTGATCGCCATCTTATTGAATTTTTATTTGATTTACCTCTAAGGCCCTCAAATTTAACACGGGCAAAGTCAAGTGGTTCTGTGAATATAATAGACATCTATCACAGTTTGTGCTAATTATATTATGCATGTTTTATCAGGATTTCGTTAAGCTCCGCTCACATTCGATCACTAGCAGTGGTTCAGGAAGAATAGCTTTAAAAATGAAATTTGAAATCTTAGTCTATGCAAATATCCATTGATTTATAAAATTTTAAGTATGAGATATTATCCTATTGAGAATTAGTAATTTTAGCCACTGGCCTGGTCAAAAAATAACGTGACGAACAATAAAGTTTATTATTTAATAAAATCAGTTGCCGGACATACCGAAAAAACACCATTGTAAGCCACCTTTTTTCAAATGTAAAAGCAGTTAAATTTGGAAGGGTGCGAGGTTTTAATTAATCCCGAGTAATCGAGATTTAAAAAGTCTTCATTTAAAAAATTATTTTTATCATTAATTCAGAAGTAAAAAAGATAAATATAGGGCTGAGAATCTTCTGCATTTTCATGGATTTCCCCTTTAAAGAAAAAGAATTATCTCAATCCTACCTGAAACTTCCTCCACCCTTAAAAAATCCTTACTTTTTTTCAAATTTTTTCCGCCTTATTTGTCATTTTATTGTAACAATAAATAACCAAACATCTAGTCCCTCCCAAAATTAACACTTCCCTCTTTGTCCGTCCCCTCTGGGACCAAGCACGTATAGTTTTACCTTTAGAACTTTCCAATGTTATTTTATTCTGATCTATTTAATACACTACAATAACAATAAATTAATAATATATCACCTAATTTATCCCATCCTCCCAAAATTTCTGCTTTTCTCCTTTTTGTTCCTCCCCCGCATCTCATGAAGTTTAAAATATTTAAAATTATTTCGTTATTTTCTGTTCTGTGTGTGACTATGTTGTAACAATAATTAAATAATCATCTAAATTACTCCCTCCCCTCCCCCCCCCAAAAAAAAGTCCTCCTTTTCCCTTTTGCTAGCAAACACAGTTTCAAACCTTAAAAAAATATTTTTATGCCCTGAGTCGGGCGACGCTGCCCCAACAAACTAGCTGAAGTCTAAAAGACATATTTTAGTATTGTTTGTTTTACTTGCTTTCCCTCGGATTTTTAAATCAATTTTTTTCGCAAAAAATACATTTCGTTTAGGAGGAAGGGGTTAGATTTGGAAGTGGAAAATAAAATAAAAAATGCTGAAAAGTGTCTGGATTTCACATTTATGACTCCGTAAAAAATACATTATGCATAGTTGCCAACCTTCCACTAATCTTCCATAATATCTGAATTAATTTGACGCAGATTAACCGCTTTCAAATCAGAAAATATATACCTTGAATCTTTTTTGATCTTTTGATTTTTTTAATTCGAGGTTTCTACGTGGAACGCATTTAATTTCATTTCTTCAAAAAAATTCTGGTTCGAAAAATATTGAACCAGGGTCAAATTAGCGCCGTATTACGGGAGATTAGTTTGAGGTTGGCACCTATGCATTATGTAACACACTACTTATAAGAGCAAAACTAAGATTCTGCTGCATGACAAGCACAAAATACGGGCATTTTAGTAAAGCGTGAACCAAGCACCCCAGATCTTTCCTACATTACACTATTTTCTACAAGTTTTAATTTTGTAAATGTTCTGGAAAGGTGTAAGGGAAAAAAATCCCTGACGGCTCGGCCTACCGGCACAGGTAGGTTTCGATGTTAACTACTAATTTCACAAACAAAAACTAAATCAAGATTAGAGATAAGCCCAATTTAACAATTTTATCTAGCCGCTTTTGACGAGTAATTAATTTAATTTTTCTGTAAGAGTTAGTTTTATCAGAATCATGTTAATAAGATAATTTTTTCTTCTACAACCCCCCTTTTTTATTTTTATTTATTTTTTTTTTTTGTCCTATCAAAAACTTATTAATATAAAAATTGTAAATAACATTAAGAAGATTTATGATATGTTTAAGCGGATTTGGTATCTTGTGAATTGATGAAGTTATGAATATTTTTCTTCCTAAAAAACTGTATTTCTGCCCTTGAGGCCATTTTTAATAATATCATAAATCTGTCATACATAAATTTTTGGCCCTTTTCCTAGAAGTAATAATAACTTTAAACCGATTCTATATGCATCATAATTAAGAAGGTGCGGGGAAGAAATATCTGTTAAGAAGTTACCTGTTTCAACCCCTGCCCCATTTCCATCCCCTTGGTCCGATTTTCCCCATTAACATACTTCACCGTGATTTTCTGCCCCTTTATTTTATGTATCAGTTTGGAAGAGATTTGTGCAGAATTATGGAAGTTATCGTATCCATAAAACAGTGATATATGTATATATATATATATATATATATATATATATATATGGATAGATAGATGAACAAAGTTTTGAACTGGGGTTGGTTTTGGGTTCGAGGGTCATGATCGGCGTAGATGTACAAAATTTTTTCAGAAATTCCAACATAGGGAAGAATGTAATAGGTAGTGTTTTGTACGAAATCTACATATGCGTAACACTTTATATAATTCTGTCACTAGTGAAATGTACGCATTTTTAAATACGGTGTAAAGTAAACATTTATAGAACATGCTCTTTTCACACAGATTGTGGATTATTTTTGCTACGAAATGTTCTAATAACGTTGTATAATCGTTATTATTACTGTAACGTTATATAATCGTTATTATTATATTCATATTATATCACAGCTTAAAAATTTCTATGGATAACATAAAGGAACTTAAATATGTTTTTGTAAATAATTTTCTTGGGTGAGCTTTTACTTCTGCATAAGTTATGCAAGTACTCATACTTCTATCCATATTCAGTGCAATGCAAAGCAAAAATAGTTATGTGATTGCAACAAAATGTTGAGGAAATTTTTACCATAAGACCATGTTAGGGAAATTTACGATAAGAACCAAATTAGTTCGGAAAATCAGAAAATAGAGAGCAAGTACAGTGAGTATAAAAACTTTAAGGACAGCAAAATATTATAAAAATTTTGATAAATTGAAAATGCAATAAGTGAAATGGTAATTTAATGTTGATAATAAAGTGGATATACTAATATAAATGTCAAGAGAATGTATCTGTGTCCATTTTATTGCGAAAAAAATCATAATTATGCAAAAAAAAAAAAAAAAATGCTATTTTTGACTGTGTAAAAACTTTAAGGACAGCAGTATTTTTTTTTTTTTTTATAGAAATGTAATATAGTATAATTATTATTAAGGATTGACCGAAACAGGTTTTTAATGACGAAAACGAAACCGAAGCGGAATTTCAGAGATCTTCCTATTTTCGGCTGAAAACGAAAAGGAATATGTCCAAAAACTTTTTTAAAGTAATTAAATTGTATGTATTAAAGTAATTAATAGATATATAAATATATTATTAATTAATTATACGTATTTATAAATATGCATAATAATGAATTATGCGTATTTATTAAATGTACAATATAATTATTAATTAATTATATGCGTGGCCCAAATTGTCTTCCTGTGCCTGAGATCTGGAACTTTTTTTCATATAAAATAAAACGTAATTAATTCATCAACGACACAGAAAAATTTTCCAATTATACGGATTTCATTTAATTTAAAAATATTTTAGCTTTATGTATATACACCTCGATTTATCTTTTATAATGATCTCTGTAAATGATCATCTGTTATATTAGAACTTTCTCAAAGAGTATTCGAAACTCTTCTGCGGTTTCAAACTGAAAATTTTCTATTACTTTTATTTCTACAGCTTTTAATGAGCACGTGAAAAGTTTAGTTATATATGCATTGCTTGCTTTATAATTTGCATTCACGTCTTGAATCAGTCATGACTGATAATTACAAACAACGAAGTCCATAGCATTAAATAAGCTCATTTGAGCCGGTCGATAAAGCTCAAATAGATGAGAAATATTAAAAATTTCCGAAGGACTTCGGCGAAACTCAGATTTTAGACCGAAACTTAACTGAAACTATCAGTATTCCAAAAATCTCGTTTCTTCCTTTGGAAATTTTTAACATTTCTCATCGATTTGAGCTTTATCGGCCGGCTCAAATGAGACAATTTATTGCTACGAACTTCGTTGTTTGTAATTATCAGTCATGTCTGACTCAAGACGTGAATGCAAATTATAAAGCAAGCAATGAATATATAACTAAACTTTTCCAGGTGCTCATTAAAAGCTGCAGATATAATAGTAATAGAAAATTTTCAGTTTGAAACCGCAGAAGAGTTTCGAATACTCTTTGAGAAAGTTCTAGTATAACAGATGATCATTTACCATCACAAATCATTATAAAAGATAAATCGAGGTGTGTATACATAAAGCTAAAACATTTTTTAATTAAATGAAATTGGTGTAATTAGAAAATCTTTCTGTGTCGTTGATGAATAAATTACGTTTTATTTCATATGAAAAAAAAAGTTTTGGATTTAAGGCACATAGAGACAATTTAGGCCACACGTATAATTAATTAATAATTATAATGTATATTTAATAAATATGCATAATTAATTAATTATTATGCATATTTAATAAATACGTATAATTAATTAATAATATATTTATGTATCTATCAATTACTTTAATACATACAATTTAAGAACTTTAAACAGTTTTTGGAGATTTTCGGTTTCGTTTTAGGCCAAAAATCGGAAGATCGCCAAAATTCGGTTTCGCTTTCGCTTTCGACCTAAAAAACCTGATTTGGACGATCCTTAATAATAATTATACATATCATTTCTATAAAAAAAAAATGCTGGTGTCCTCAAAGATTTTACACATTCATAGATAAAGTTCATTTGCATAATTATGAATTTTTCGCAATAAAAAGGACACAGATACATTCTGTTGACTTTTATATTAGTATTTCCACTTTATGATCAACATTAAATTACCATTTCACTTGTCGCATTTTCAATTTATCAAAATTTTTGCTGTCCTTAAAGTTTTTACACGCACTGCAGTAGTTTTATTTAAGAATATTACAATAAATTATTTCATTCATTTTGTAATCGCTTTAAACCATTCGATATGATTCTCAATATTATAAATTAAGGTTTGAAACCTGAATATGAAATGATTAATTGTTTATCGCGAAATTTTAGGTTCTAAACACGTAACTGCATTGTGAGAGTTTGACAAATATTGCGTAATTTAATCCTTTATCTACTGACGGTTATTATAAGTAAAACTCACTTTAAAGATTCATCCCATAGTGAATATTACAAATATTCTAATGGTACTGTGCAAAAACACTCTTTTAACTCCACTTTATCCGGATAAATGGCAGCAGCAGTTCTAGGTTTGTTATTTTAGCGAGGAAGGAAGTTATCTTTGACAAAGACGATGGGTTTTGTGCCGACATTTTGTACAGATTTTCGCGGTCGTCTTTTTATTGCTGCAAACGCAGTAAAGGATATAAGATAAGTGTTGGATTTTTTTTATGTGTTCATTATGATCTTAGAATACAGTTTGACTAGCTATTTTCGGTGAACGGTGTATGTATTTGATTTGACAGTTTAATTACTCGGTAGTACTTATAAATACCGTCAGTACACTGGGTGTTGGAGAAAAACGTCTTGTTTACTTTTCTTCTGTATAGTTACCCATCGTTTTCAACTGCTTTTAAAATGTAATTAATAAATTGTAGTTTAGTAGTGATTTCGCTGATATTTCTTTTCTGTTTCATTGTTATTTTTTATAGGAAATCGAAAAAGTTGTGGCACCTGCTCGTTTTTGCTATGCTAGAAATGGCATATGTAAATTCATATATTGCATATGTGGAGATGTGAGAGAACCTGTTGTCCTTAGAATATAGACGTCGCATAACTAAAGGACTGCTAGCAAAATCGAAACCTAAAAAAAAATATTTTAACCCTTTCAGGGGCAAAGCATTTTCAATTCTAAAGTTGTGAAAAAATAATTGGCTCCGGAATTTGCCAAAAGATTTATTTGTAAATATGAAAAAGGGCCTATATTTCGCATACTTATAAAATCCAAAATATTTTCTGGTGTTATTCGAAATACCTTGTGGGTTTTCTGTTAGGACATTTTAGTCAAAGTGTACAGTCATTCAGGGTAACTTTGATCCGCATTTTCACTATTTTCATATGCCACACTCTTATTTTAAGAATATTGTTGCAACTAGGGGCATAAAAGAGAAGAAATGATCCTAAATTATTATTTGACTATCAAACATTAAGGAATAATAAAGATAAAAGGAATAAAAATGAATTTTTAGCCTGGTTTCTACGTTACCCAGGCATTTAGGGTAACTTTGCACCATATGATAAATATTATCTAAAGTAATTCATTATAAAGAAGTATTATAGTTAGGACAACTTTAAACCCCCAAAAAAGGTTTCCAGAAATGTAAAGACTCCGAATTTACATTTCCCAACATCACAAGATTTGTATAATTCATGATATTACAACAAATATTATGCATAAGAAAAGTGGAAGAAGAGATCCATGAATATTTAGAAATAAAAAAACTGTTTATTGTTCATATAAAACATAAAAATGCAGTGAAAAACAATTTTCAATGTTTTAACTCAATAATATATCCATAGTTACAGCAATAAATACTAGTACTAGTATTATTCAAACAAGAATAAAAAATGTCGAATGTATGAAATGTCAAATTTGAGTAGCTCCGCCCCGAAAAACGCCTTTGAATGAATTTATGTATTTTACACATATTTGTGAAAATATTTACATGTTATATCTAATGCACATTTTCGGCATTTATATAAAATATACGTGCAAATATGGGAAATTTTTCACAGTAGCACCTATAATCAGTAAATTATAAACATCAGTATAACTTTGAGCCGGCTCAAAGTTACCCTGAAAATGTGGTAAAATGTTAGTGCCTTCTTATTTTACATTTTATTAACTACTTCAAAATAGCATTCAAAATTAACTTGAAAACAGTACTTCACAAAAATGGTTAGATGATGCAATTAATATCGCATAATGTTGCTAATTTATTTTCTAAAATAAAGAGTAGAAATCCCAGTTCAGAACCTTGCCAACAGACCACAGTTCTGGAGTTTATTTAGTCTTTTGGAGTAAAAAATATTGAAAAATAGGAGGTGGTGCAAAGTTACACCCCGTGGTTCAAAGTTACCCTGAATGACTGTACTGACAGTACGGTAAAGTACCACTTTAATTAATTACCTCTAAATAATTAAATTTTTCACGGGTGAATATTTTTTTATGTTTATCTTTTAATTTCCATTGTAGTTACTGAAATAAAAATATTACATGAAAAAAATTGCAGTAGATTATAATTTAGTAGATAAAGGGTTAAAGCAAGACTCACATGATTAGAAATAATAAAAAAGTTGGAATATGGCAACGTGAGAATAAAAATAATTTTTTTAAGTTTGTTTCGTAAAACTGGATTATGTGTGGTAAAGAACCACCAAGATCATTCTGCATGAATATCGCTTTTCCTAAATAACTACGCCTTTTAGGTAGATTTCGTATGAAATACTACCTATTGGAATCGTTCCTGTGTTGGAATTTCTGAAACATTTTTGCAGATCTACTCTGATCATGACCCCTAGAGCCCAAAACCACCCTCAGTAAAAAATTTATATATATATGTGTATCTATCTATCTATCTATATATATCACTTTCTTCTGGATACGATAACTTTCGTAATTCTGCACCAATCTCTTCCAAACTGATACATAAAATCAATGGGCATAAAATCTCGGTCAAGTTCGTTAATGGGCAAAATCGGACCAAGGGGGTGGAAATAGGGAGGGGTTTTGCGAAAAACGAAAACCCCCCATAACTTAATTTTTATACATATCAAATCAGTTTAAAGTTTTTATTACTTCTAAAAATAGGGCCAAAATTTTATGTATCACAGATTTTTGATAAAGTTAAAAATGGCCTCAAGGGGCGCAAAAATAGGGTTTTTGGGAGAAAAAAATTCATAACTTCGTCAATTCTCAAGATATCAATTCCAATTAATTTTATTATAAATCTCCTTAATATTATCTACAACTTTTATATTCACAAGTTTTTGATAGGACCAATTCGTACCGCAAAAAAAATTAAAAACGAAAACAAAAAGGGAGTTTGAAGAAGTAAAAAATCCATAACTCCGTCAATTCAAAAGATATAAAATCCCAATGAATTTATCATATATCTTCTTAATATTGTCTACAACATCTATATAGACAAGTTTTGGATAGCACCAACTCTTACAGCAAAAACAAATTAAAAATACTTGGCGGTTGAAAAAAAAAATCATCTTATTAAGGGTGTATTCAAATCCAAACTGCTTATTTTCTGACTCATTTTATAATTCATTTTTGCTCTCAAAGGCTTCCAATTGGTACGTTTTCTTACACAGAAACTATATAATGTACCGTAATGGTCGATTTTTAGATAGAGGCAGAATATATTTTTAAAAATGCAGTTAAAGTGGGCATTTGGAACCGAATTTCCCGAAGCGGATTGTGTTGGAAAAATCATTGCATTAAGGATGCACTCAAATCCAAACTGCTTATTTTCTGACTCATTTTTAAATTCATTTTTGCTCTCAAACGCATTTAAAACCACTTCAACGGCTGCCCCGAGATAAGTCGGGGGTAAAAGCACTGTTTCCCTATACCCGTCGCCGGTGAAGTGGTTAATTGGTAGATTCGCTTATTCAGAAACTATACAATGTACCGCAATGATCGATTTTTTGATAGAGGCAGAATATATTTCAAAAAATGATGTCAAAGTGGGCATTTTGAAAGGAATTTCCATAAGCAATTGTGTTATCACTTTCTTCTGGACACGATAACTTCCGCAATTCTGCAGAAATCTCTTCCAAACTGATACATAAAATCAAGGGACATAAAATCTCGGTCAAGTTCGTTAATGGACAAAATCGGACCAAGGGGATGGAAATAGGGAGGGGTTTTGTGAAAACAGAGAAAAATCCCATAACTTCTTATTTTTTGTACATATCAAATCAGTTTAAAGTTTTTATTACTTCAAAAAATAGCGTCAAAAATTCATGCATCACAGATTTTTGATAAAATTAAAAATAGGCTCAAGGGGCGCAAAAAATAGGATTTTTGGGAGAAAAAAATTCCTTACTTCGTCAATTCTCAAGATATCAAATCCAATTAATTTTATTATATATCTCTTTAATATTATCTACAACTTTTATATTCACAAGTTTTTGATAGGACCAATTCGTACCGCAAAAAGAAAGTAAAAATTAAAAACGAAAACAAAAAAGGGTTTGAAGAAGAAAAATTTTCATAACTCCGTCAATTCACAAGATACAAAATCTCCACGAATTTATCATTTATCTTCTTAATATTGTCTTCAACATTTATATAGAGAAGTTTTTGATAGAGCCAATTCTTACAGCAAAAACAAATTAAAAATACATAGAGGTTGAAGAAAAAAATTATCTTATTAAGGGTGCATTCAATTCCAAACTGCTTATTTACTTACTCATTTTATAATTCATTTTTGCTCTCAAACGCATCCAGTTGATTGATTCTCTTCTTCAGAAACTATATAATGTACCGTAATGATCGATGTTTTGATAGAGGCAGAATATATTTCAAAAAATGATGTCAAAGTGGGCATTTTGAACGGAATTTCCCGAAGCGATTGTGTTAGAAACGAAAAATATTGTCCTTCTGAGAAAATAATTGTTTATATATCAAGTTTTAATTAATTGAACAAAAAATGTTTAATACCTTGAACTTGTTATTATACTTTGAAATATTTTCCTCATTCCAAGTGCACGTTTCATGGTTTAAGCCTTGTGCATCCGTTTCGGAACTTTTTTCTATTATTTATTTATCTTAAATTTATATATTTCCTTATCTAAGATATTTATAAGTTCTTACTTTAATCTCTTTATAATTTCCAATAGTTTTTATAGCGGTTTACTTGTACTTTTCCGGTCCTTTTCGTTTTTTTTTTTTTTTTAGTTAGGGGTATTTCTGAGCTGGGCATTTGTTTTTACCGCCATCTTGGTTGTGTAGAAGTTGAGTTGTTTTTGTGTCTACTGCTCCTGTAATCTTTAATTGTGAGTGGAGATTTGTTTGAGTGGAGTGGTCTTGTCCGTAGTGTACTTTGATCGGTTTGAGAGCGTTTTTTCGGTTGCTTAGTTACAGCTTTCCTATGTGTCTACTCCTTTTGTAATCTTTAATTGTGTGTGGAGTGGTCTTCTCCGTTGTGTACTTTGATCGGTTTGGGAGCGTTTTTTCGGCTGCTTAGTTATAGCTTTCCTATGTGTCTACTGCTTTTGTAATCTTTAATTGTGAGTGGAGATTTGTTTGAGTGGAGTGGTCTTGTCTGTTGTGTACTTTGGTGGATAGGTATTTATTTATACTGAAAGAGTGTTCTGTTTGTTACCGTCAGTTGGGTTATCGACGTAGATTTTCGGCGTTTTGTGTTTTTTGCAATTTCTTCGCTTGGTTTTTTACTTTTCTGTTTGGCTTTTATTTGTTAGGGTATTACTATTTGGATTTTGGGCCTTTTTGGGATAATTATGCGAAATTAGAGAAGGCTACAAAGGAGGTTTTAGCGGAAGCAGGTGCGTTGGAGTTTCCTGCTGCTGTAAGTCGTATAAATTCTTATATGTATGAAACTCTTGAGGCTCAACGTAATAAAGGAGGTAAAGTCACTGAGAATATTATGGGACTAATAAAGAAATGTATGGATAGTATTGCTATTTGGCTTGTCAAGGCTCATCGGGACTGTGTTTCCAGTGAAACGAAATTGAAAACATTGATTACTCATAATAAAGCGTACGAGGCCCTTGCAGAAAGATTTTCGAAATCTACAGATCATTTGGATGAATCACATCAGGCTCCTGTTATGACATCAACACAGCAAAGGGATTCTGATTATTCGGTGATTGTCACGTCATCCGGCGAAGAGACATTGGATAATATTAAAAGGGATATTAAAGAAATATGTCGATCCCAAGTGGAGGTTCCTATACCTGGTGATGTTGTCTTTACTAAGGCTGGTCAATTGATTTTAAAGGTAAAGTCAAAAATTGATTCTGAGAAATTAAGGGGTTATTGGTGGATTCGTCGAGTTTGAAAGATAGAATTCGGGTTTCAGTTCCGATGAGGCGTCTTGAACGTGTTTTGATTACTAGTGTCGATCCGGAGGTTGGTGAGGATCTGGTATTAAAGTCATTGAATAAAGTTTTAAATGACGCCGGCAAAGGCGTGTTTGGTGACATTGATATTGTCGGGGATGTTGAAATTATTAGACGTATAGTAACTAGGGTTGGAAAGTCAAACTGGTTGATTGGAGTAGGTAAGGAGGTGGCACAGTTTTTAATTAAGAAACGTCGCATTTGTATAGATCTGGAAAGATACCGTGTGGTGGGTTTTGTTCCCATCATACGGTGTTACAATTGTCAAGCTTACGGTCATGTCGCCTCGAAATGTGAGAACGAAACAAGGTGCGTTAAATGTGCTAGTGAACATTTACTTAATGATTGCAGCTTTGACTCGGAAATGTGTGCTAACTGTATGGGTGTAATAGATTTGGATATTGATGCGGACCACAGGGCGGACAGTCCTGATTGTCCACAATTTAAAGCGTATCGTGCGGATCAGTTAGCTAAAAGGTTGTGATAGTTCCTCCATTTCTTCCCCAGTCTTTGGATCGCCTAAACTTTGTTCAGATAAATTTACATCACTGCTCAGATGCAACTAATTCTCTTGTTCGGTATATAATTAATTTTGATATTCATTTTGCTCTTTGTCAGGATCCCTATATTTTGAATCATTCTTTTGTTGATCTGCCTCCTGACTGGCTTTGTTTTCTTTCTACTTCTTGTACAGCAGCGATTGTCTGTCCCTATAAAAACTATGCATGTGTGAAAAGTCTCACTTTAGATAATAGTGTATTTATTAATATAACAGTGGAAACGGGTTACTTTATAATTGGTTCCCTCTATTCTGCACCTTCCGGTGATCTGGAAACTGATTTGCGAGACTGGTGTCATCATTTTCAAGACATTAACAGAGTAATCATTGGCGGTGATTTTAACGTACCATTATTATCTATGGGATATTCAAGAGAGTCAGGCCGCTCGGAGACTTTTTTGGAATACTTGATGATTAGTAATATGACTATTGTGAATTCAGCTGATGCAGATTTTACATTTGTTCAAGATAACAGAAAAGGACGTCCAGATTTGACTCTGGCGGGTTCTAACGTTCTTCCACTTATTGACAACTGGACTGTGGATGTGACTACATTTTCGTACAGCGATCATCGTTATATTCGGTTTTCTTTATTCTCAACTCCATTACAGATCAATTATGGAAGGTTTAAAACAAAACATAAGAGCATGAAAAAATTTAATAAATTGTTCGCAGAGAAGTTGCCTGTTCTTGCAAATACATTGAAGAGGGTTTGTAACACTTCATCGCTTGATGTATGGATGGATGGATTTACAGAATTATTGCAGTTGTTAATGAATTGATGCTTTCGTCGTGGCACGCTTCAACATAAACCTACAGTTAACTGGTACGATAGTGCCTTGAGGTCTGAACGTAACCGAGTAAATGCTCTATATAAGCGATATATGAAAGATCTAGATGTGGCTATTTACAAGGAAAATTATATTCAAGCAAGACGTAAATATAAAAGAAATCTTAGACAAGCGAAGCGTTCAGGATGGCTTAATTTTGTGAAAAAACGGACAATGCTTATGGTAGTCTCTATAAGTTTATTTCTAAAAAGAAAACCTCTCAAACAGATCTTGTTTTTAATACTCTTAGAAATTCACATGTTTTTGCCTCCTACGACAATGTAGCAGAAAATCTTATGTCTGAGCATTTTGCGGTGAATGAACAACCTTCAGAAACCTTTGAATTTATAAGCGACATCAATTTTGAAGACTCAGAAGACTTCATCCCTATTACAAAACGTGAACTGTTCTTTGTACTAAGCAAGCAGAACAATAATAAAGCTCCTGGTTATGAAGAGATTGATGCATTAATTGTTAAAAATATTTGTAAGAAATTTACATCCTTTATGATCTCAATTTTCAATACCTGCCTTAAGTTTGGTTACTTTCCAAAATGTTGGAAAAAGGGTACAGTTGTATTTTTTCGTAAGCGTAACCGTGATCCAAGACAACCTAAGTCCTACAGGCCCATTACTTTATTGCCAATTTTGGCAAAGGTATTTGAAAGGATAATTAATATTCGTACTATTACAATGCTGGAGTCTATGTCCTACTTAGATGACGGTCAACATGGCTTTAGAGAAAGTCGGAGTACGGTTTCAGCTCTTGCAGCTTTACGCAAACTTATAAAGGAATCATTATCTACTCATAAATATTGCGCATTGGTGTCATTCGATATAGTAGGCGCCTTTGATGTAATGGACTGGTTTGTTTTAGCTGCTCTGATAGATGATCTTCCAATTTTTGAATACTTAAAAATTTCATTAAAGAATTATATAACCCATCGATTTATTGGTTTTAAATTTGTTCGTTGTATACGATGGTTTAGAGTTTTTCGCGGCTGTCCCCAAGGTTCTTGCCTGGGACCATTACTTTGGATGATAGTAGCATACAAGATCTTGAAACGTTACAAGCAACATAGTCATAGAATTATATCGTATGCGGATGACTCGGCTACAGCTGAAGGAGCTGATACTAGATCTGCCTTGGAAAATACAGTCAATAAAAGTATTAGCATCTGTGCTTCGATATGCCGCGAACTACGTCTAACCATTAGTGCGGAGAAATCTGCAGCCATGCTCTTCTGGAGATTTACACTTAAAAAACGACGTCCTATATTTAAGCTTGAAGGGAAGAGTATTTCAGTTAAGGATAACTTAATGTATCTAGGTTTTTATTTGGATAGCAGGTTTCATTGGTTGGAACACCTAGACATGGTACGTGAGAAAATAAAAGACTTTAGTTGCAGCATGCAAAAGACCCGTATACGTGATAAAGGCTTACCTTTGCAATATCTTAAGATATGGTACAACTCTGTATTGAAAAGGCATATATCGTATGGTTACGAGGTTTGGTTCAATGATCATAGATACCATGGTATTCGGCGACTATCTTCGTGTCAAAGACTTTGTTTATTATCCATAATACGTGTTTATAGATCAGTTTCAACTGCTGCTCTGTGTGTCTTATCAGGAATACCATCAATTGAGACTGAATTAAAGCAGTTGGCTCTTTTTTATGATATTTTGAAGAATGACAGTACAGATTGGATAGGTGAAACCTATGTCTCATGAGATCGTTTAGCTAAAAAAGTTGCAAAGTTTGATTATCCATATTTTTATTATACATATTATATTAATTTTGTTGGTCCAGTTACTAAAAGTGTCCCACATCATACACATCCTGTATTATACACTGATGGCTCAAAGATGCATACGGGAGTCGGCGCTGCCTTTGTGGTTTTTATGTCAGACGTAATTTCACTAGAAAAGAGAATTAAATTGCAATCATTTAATACTGTGTTTCAGGCAGAACTTACAGCCATTGATGTAGCTATAGAATGGTGTAGAGACTCTACTTATAGTACATTCCTTATTTATACAGATAGTCTATCCTCAGTCACGGCACTTAGAAATCTTTACCCGACTGATGAAATTTTATACAATATATATACAAACCTGCGTTTGTTGAAGAATAAAATCGTCAACATTGGCTGGATTAAATCACATGTCGGCTTCAGAGGCAATGAGCATGCTGATTATCTCGCTAAATCAGTTATCGAATTGGGAATTTATGACGTTGAGATAGCCGCACCAATTCCTGTCTCATTAGTAAAACATTATTATAAAGAGAACATTGTTAAATTGTGGCAGAATGATTGGACATACAGTGATAAAGGCAGGGATACATTTAGTATAATCAAAACAGTTGACACCTCATTTCTTTGCTACTCTCGAGTCATTGCATATTTTATCACATCTCATGGGGCTTTTCCCAGTCATCTGTTTAAGTTGGGCAAGCGCCAGAACGATAAGTGTTTGTGTGGTAGCATCGGTGATCCAAAACATTACCTTTTCGGACGTTGTCCACTTATGCCTGTCTCATTTGATTTTGTTCGGAATCGCACATTGAGCTGGAATATGAAAAATATCTTACTGTCAAGATCAAATTATAATAAACTTAGACAAATATATAATGAACTTAACAAACATTTCTCTTTTATAAAATACTAGTTCTGATTTTGACTTTGGCTTTGGGGCATAAGTTTTTTTTTAACATTGTTGACTTGTGACATTTATTAGTTTGCTCAGTTCAGGACTTTCTATGTCTGCTTATATTTTGTATGCCAACTTTAAGATTTTATTTAACGTTTTTTCTTCTCTGTTACAGCATGCATTACTGTGCACATGACTCTATACATTGTATACAATTATTTTTTATGCAGTCATATGTCAAACCTGTAAATGACTTTAATTATTGTTTTTTTTTCTGTTATTTAACGCCGTTGGTTTTCTGGTGCTGCTCCCTTGCCAGTTGTATTTGGCAGAGGGGATTTTTCTGCCGGAGGTTTTCTGCCTTTGCCATTTTTTGGTTGGCTCCCCGGTAGAGTGTTCCTGTCCTTCAAATGATGGTGCATTCTAGCGTAAAACTGAAGTGACCGAGTCCGCCCAGTCAGAGACGATTGCATTGTTCACCACGACAATGCGCCCTCTCACACGTCGCTCGCAGCCGCCAAAGTTTTGGCTAAGTTTAACTTGGCAAACCTACCACAAGGTCCCCTACAGCCCCGAACTTGCTCCCAGCGGCTTTTTTTTTTGTTCTTCCGGATCAAAAAAAGACCTGAAAAGTAAGAATAATGGAAAAGACACTGGCAGCGGTGCTTTGATGCTCAAGGTCCATATTTCGAAGAATTTCAGTTCGCTGTACAAAAGTCGAATTTCAGTATCTGTCTGAAAGTAGCTGGATTAAAAGGAATTTTCCACGAATTGTCATTTTTCATTTTTTCTTATTTTTTATTGTTTTTTTCCCCCTCCTTGAAAGAATAATCAGAACGAGTTCATTTGAATAAAAAAAAATTATCAAGATCGAAGCATCTGTTTAAAAAATAATCCGTTAAATACGTCTTCTTTGTTGGAAGTCAGATAATAAGACAATTTGTGAAAAATCCTTTATAATCCAGCTACTTTTAGAAAGCAACCGAAATTCAGCTCACTATATCGCCGATATCTTTCTGAATTTTTACGATATTCGATTGGCCTTGTAGCTGCTCTATATAAAAAACATGTTTGTTCTCATATTTTTCATTAAATGTTTGGTCACCAGGGCGATTAAGAGATCAAAAACAAATTGAATAAAGAGTAATATTTGCGATTGTACTGTAAAATTAAGTGCTCGAGATTATCTTTATCTGTAACAAGATTAAGTGGATTTATCCTGTGCAGCATTTTCATTCATTTGTGTAAGAATAGAGGTACCCTATAGAGGTACTTACTAAATTATGCTAAAATATGCACTGCAAATAGAGGCGTCTTAAATTTAGACACATATGTAACTGAAAAAGAATTTTAGAAACTTACGTGTCTTAATCTGAAAATTAAAACATTATAGATGTCTTAATTTAATATACATAAGTGTCTTACTATGATCATGGTGTAAACGAACTGAGAATAGTGTCTAAAATATCCGCAAACTTCTTATTTTAAGACACTTCATTATTTTAAACGTGTGTTAATTTAAGACGTATTGATTCTTTCGACGCAATAACCACCATGGGGGCACTCTCAGTTGCACATGCGTTTTAGATGTCTTTCGTTTGAAGTTGGTATACGTTGTAATTTAAACTGAAAGTTTGTTTTTATGTAGCGTGTATTTTAATTCGTTTTTTGCGGAGTGTGAAGTTCTGTGATTTTCATTCGTATTCTCTTCGGTTATTTATTTATTGAATACATACATCTGACGTGTGTGCTTGACATCAAATGTCTCTTAGAAGCTGTTGTCGATATAAGGGCGGTATAGACACAGAAGTAGACGACACTTGAAGATTAAACCAGAGAATTCTACAAATCGTGTGCAATGGAATTAGTGTTAATTTGTATTAATTTATATCAATAATATTGTGTTATTCGTCTTCGTCCTGTCGAAGCTGGCAAAAAAAACAAAAAAAACAAAAACTTTTGTCTTGCGGCTTATGTTTTGAGGATGAAACATTTCATTCTTTAGATATGGCTAGCCGGATATATTATGGGATTTCCTTTTAAAATGATGCAAGTCTTTCTCCTTCACTGTGGTAGTTTTTAAAATTTCAAATCGAGGAATTTCTCTTACCTCTTGCAAACAGCGATTGAAGTAAGTGTCATAATTTCTTTATAGTACTAAAATTAGTGTCTTTTATGATTTTATTTATTGTACTAAACAAAATCTTCCATTAAATTCAATTAGTTGTTAATTTGTTTGGAAAAAAACACTAATTCTAGAAGTATATATTTTTAAACTTATGACGTTGTCTTTTATTACAAATTATGTATTCTAAATTCTCATCTTTTTCCCAAATTTAAAGTAATAATATCACTAAAAGACAGACATTTTAAGTTAAGTTCATTCGCTTGTTTTCTTCTATGACAGTTCTTAGTTTCAATGGCTAATCCTTGTCTCACACTAAACGAACACAAGGAAATAAAGGGAAAAAAGCTTTGAAAGATCTCCTAATGCTTTCTTACCTCCTAGCTAGGCATTACAATCCTGGGATACGGGATCCCGCTTTAAATTTAATCCCGAAAATCCCGGGATTTTTTTTCAGTGGAAAAATATTCAGCTGAAACTAAAAAATATATGTGTATAGACTTCCGCTTTTGGAAAAAAAATTGATATTTATGAAATTTATATATCGTTGAAAAGGAATATATATCTCCAGTACTTTTTAGATATATTTCTAAAGCTATTAAATCTTTTAATGTGGAAATTTTTTTGACTTGGAAACAGATCTAAACCCGCACAGCTATTAGTCAGGAAAAATGAAATCATTTGTTTATTTCCATTTCGCTGCGAGTGTAGAAAATATCTTTCACTTCGAAGGTCATTTTCCAATTGGAATTTAATTATAATCGTCGCATTTATGTATCATAGTCATTATTATATGTTAACTTCTTTTTTACGGCTATATACTTATTTTGCTTTAAAGACGTCTAATGAAAATGGTTTAGTAGCTCATAGGAAAGACAACCATAAGGGCTTACCCATGTGGCAATATACATTTTTTAAAAATCTAATTTTTAAGTAATAAGGATTTTCATTTTTTCCGGGGAAGGGGGGGGGGGATTTTCTATTAAATTTTCGTAAATCTGATATCTAAAATCTTGCACTAAGGAAGGGAAAGTTTTGAACTTTTAGAGTAGGACAAGATTAAAAACACAAAATATAATTAACAAAATACCGAAGTAATTTTTTTCTCAGTATTAAAGTAAAATATTTATTTATTTATTTATTTATTCATAGTTAAATAGCTGTTATGATTATCATCTGATATATATGTAAAATTGCCTATGTGGCAATATAAATTTTAAGAAAATCTAATTTTTAAATTATATGAAGTAGAGTAGGAAAAGATTATAAAAATATATAGACATCGTGAATCATAAATATCGAAACAATAGGCTATTTTCTTAAGTATTGCCCCTAGACCCATACTTCCAATTACAAAATTTCATTAAAAAAGGTGCAAAATATGATAACATAAGTTGAAACTCCATGGGGGGGGGGGAGGTCTATTTGAAAAAATACGAAAATTAAATTTTTATACCTCCCCCGTAAAGTAAAAATTCCAATTAGAAAAACTTTCCTTATTCATTCTTCACTTATGCACAAAAAATTGCATCTTCATATCCGCAAAACTCTCAGCGTTACGGCCGTTTAAAGAACTCACCAGGTTTTAAGGGATCAGACACAAATTGAAATGCTTGCAATTTAAGAAACAATGTTACTTTAAGAGTTCTAGGAAACATGTAAAAATATATTTGTTGAGTTAGAATTTTGATTTTTTTTCTTTTTTTTGTGATAGTTAACTATATAATTTGCAAACAAATCACATCCTTAAATTTCTCATAAAGTTAAATTTTTTTTTTAAATGATTGGTATTTTTTTAAGTGGATTTAATTTAAAATCTTTATAACTCGAAACATTTTTCATCGGATTTCAAATTTGTTTCATTTAATTAAAGAGGAAAGTATAACTTTAGTTTGTTTCAGGATGTTTTTAAATATTATTTTAAAAATATTAAAAAATATTTATTTAAAAAATTGTGTAACTTATTTTTAAAAAATATCTTTCTTTCAAATGTAATTTTTTTTTTTTTCAAATTTGCCGAAACAAAATTAATGTAAAATACTCAAAACAGACATATTCAAATTTGCGCCTTTTTTATTTAACGATTCTTGTCTTATAATATTTAAAGACGACAAGTGGTAAAATAATAATAATAATAATAATAATAATAATGCAGAAAAACGCATCTAAAATTTTAAACATAGATTGGCTCCTAATAAATTGTTTAAATGCTTTTTTAAAAAATTGCACGTGAAAAAGTAATTTCATTCTGAATCTTAAACTTCGAATTCAGTTTAACATGCCCGTTTCCACCTCCTTTCTGTACTATTTAAATGTCCGTAAATAAATGATAGATGTGTATTTTAAAAGAATGCTTTTTCTAACATGCCGATTAAGAGTTTTTTCATAATTTTAGCCCTTACAACTTCAGGCTTTTTGTCGTCCCGGCGAGGCCGTTAAAAAAGTCTGTTTCTAGGGTTGGGGCCAGGTCCCGGAACTGGCGAATTTTTTCAAAAGACTCGGCCCTAACGTATTTTTTCACACCGAACCGGGTATTGGTGTGATTTATGCCAGTTATCTATCTACACGAGGGATATGGGCCCGAAGGGGGGGGGGGTAATTTCCGTGGGGGGGTCTTTCTAAGGGAACCTAACCAGTATTTACGCAAGGATATCCAAGGTTCGAAGAAAACCATGAAAAACCACCAACAATTAGGCCGATGGGTACGATTGGGTTCGAACCATCACATCCCATCTACCAGCTTTGAGAGCAGAACCTCTCGGCCACTGGTTATACCAAACCGGGATTTGCTTCCTTCCTCCTAGGTCTCCACGGGGCGAAATTTTCAGTCCCGGTTTCGACACAACCCGTAATAAAATCCTTGTCTATAATCCGTGCAAAAATAAGTAAAATTTGGCTCAGCCAAAAAACTTTTACAACAAATGCATATATTTTTAAATGGCCATTATTTTACAATAAGACTTTAAGATTTATTTTTTTAAAGGATAGTAGATTTTAAAGAAAAAAAATTGAAATACAGTAAAACTAGTGAAAAAAACCTGTCTATGAAGGAATCCTTTCTTAAACGGAAAAATATGTTGATAGATGGAAAGTGAATATAATAATACCTGAGAAAAAATAGACTACATTTACAACTCCTTTTAGGAGTTGTAAATGTAGTCTATTTTTTTATTCTAAGGGTATTTGTATATATTTTTTATTCTAAGGGTATTTGTCTATAACGCATTTTTTTCTTTTCTGTGTGATTCCGTTTTAAAAGATTTTACTGTATAGCATTTTTCAAAGCCTCCAACACATGGAATATTGATTAACGATATTAAAGGACAAGTGAAACATTTGTATATAAATAGAGATTCATTAATAAAACAAACAATCACAGCTTTTGGCACTTCTTTAAAAATAATAATTATAAACATGTAAAAAGAAAAGCTATTATAAATATTTTTCGTCAGAACTCCTCCATACGAAACAATTTTTAACCCTATCGATTTAAAAAAAAAAAACTATGTAGAAATTCAGTCAGGCCAGGCCGGGCTATGATTTGAACTTTTTTCCAGGCAGAGCCGAACTTTCTTCCTATGGGTAGGTTCGGGACCGGACCTAGATATTTCTCCCGTGCAGACCTGTAGTGCAGACCACCAGCCTATTTTGAAAGTAGGTTAAGGTAAATTTTATACGCTACTACTTTATGCCCAAAGGAGAGGCACTGTCTTAAATCGACTTTTAATAATGTGCAATTTGTGGATGATCCCTATCTTGAATTTAAAATGAGTGAAAACTCGTCGCTCAGAGGGATGAATAAATGATGTATGTCACGAATTTTGGATTTTAATATCTTCTCGAATTTTGAAAATATCGAGAAGGATTTTTTTTTTGTGTGTGTGTGTTTAATTCAGGAATAGATAAGGAAAAATTTCCTAACTAAGAATTTTACTCTTCTGGGGCCGTATAAAAATTTAGCTTTTGTATTTTCTCAAATACCTCCATGGAGTTGCAATTTATGTCATAACATTTTACACCTTTTTTTATGAAACTTTGCAACTGAAAGTATGTGTCTAGAGGTAATATTTATGGAAATAGCCTATTGTTTCGATATTTATGAATCACACTGTATATTTATCCATATACCTTAAAAGCACTTAATAGCGGACACTTCGGAACTGCGGAATTTGTCAGATAATCGGAGATATCTGCTTTTGTGAGGTAAAAATATACAAATATGTATGCCTTGCGGATTAAAAAAGTCCTTCCGGCCAGTGCCGGGAGGAAGAGGTAGCTTTCATATTCCTTATTTTAAAAAAGCCAACTTTTATTATTCAAACAGACGAAGCTCAATTAAGTGGATACCGAATGTAGGAGATTTAATACTAATTTTTATCAATACTAAATCATTATGAATGAGAATTTCGCGAAATTAGTCAGCTTTATCCAAGCTGCTTTTAATTAAAGTAACTTATATTTGGCTGCCAAATTCGGCGATTTCTTAAAGTGCCTGCCATTTTAAGACAACATGGTGGATGAGGCTAACCAGTGAGCTTGGTCGAGACCTGAGTAATTGCTGTGCACATGCTCACACACATCGGAATCGGTTGATATGTACGAGTGCTGTCGCAGGCAAAAAATCAGATTTTTCAAAATGTCACCCACGTTAGGAATTGAAACTATTATATCTGAGCCATTTTTTAAGATAAGGGCAAACAAAAAATGCTCCTGAATCCTTATATCAAGGTCAAATACTTAAGAAAGAAACCTTTTTCAATTTCTAATTTTTTTGCACCTCACTTTAAATATATATTTTTTTAATTTAATAGCCGCCAGTTTGAAACAAGATGGCTGATGAAGCTGGCCAGCGAACTTGGTCGAGATATTGATGTATACTATCCACATGCCTTCTTCCATCGAAATAGGCGAATACGTGTGGTATCGCGTGACAAATACAAGATCGTTTCAAAGTGTTAGTCATGATAGAAATTCAAAGTGCTATAATTCAACCACTTTTTAAGATATAAACAAAAGAACAAATTTTCAGAAACAAAAACTGCTCCGAATCTTTGTATCAAGGCCAAACACATAAAAAAAACTTTTTCATTTTCCAATTTTTTAATACCTCATTTTAAATTTTAAAATACATTTAAAAAAAATCGCAACCCTTTTGAAACAAGATGGCGAATGAAGCTGGCCAACGAACTCGGTCGAGACATTGGTATGCACTATGTACAGACCAAGTAATATCCAAATCGGTTCATAAATACGCCTGTTATCGAAAGACAAAAATCAGGTCGTTTTAAAATGTCAGCCACAATAGAAATTCAAAATGTTATAACTCAGCCATTTTTTTAGATATAGACGAAACAAAACCTGTTCCAGAATCTTTGTATTAAGGTCAAACACATACGAAAAAATCTTTTTCATTTTCCAATTTTTTGGCATCTCATTTTAAATTTAAATTTTTTTTACATTTATTTAAATGGCCGCCATTTTGAAACAAGATGGCGGATGAAGCTGGCCAACGAACTCGGTTGAGTTATTTGTATGTACTATGTACACACAAAGGTACATCCAAATCGGTTCATAAATAGGTCTGTTATCACGTGGCAAAAATCAGGGCGTTTCAAAATGTCAGCCACGATAGAAATTCAAAATGCTATAACTCAGCCATTTTTTAAGATATAAACGAAACAAAAACTGCTCCCGAATCTTTTTATCAAGGTCAAACACATAAGAAAAAAATATTTTTTCAGTTTTCAATTTTTTGGTACCACATTTCCAATTTAAATTTTTCTTAAAATTTTAAATGGCCGCCATTTTTAAACAAAATGGCGGATGAAGCTGGCCAACGAACTCGGTCGAGACATTGGTCTTTACTATGTATAAACGAAATTACATCCAAATCGGTTCATAGATACGCCTTTTATCGCGTGACAAAATTCAGGACGTTTCAAAATGTCAGCTTCGCTAGTAATTCAAAATGCTATAACTCAGCCATTTTTTAAGATATAGACGAAACAAAAACTGCTACGGAGTCTTTGTATAAAGGTGAAATACATAAGAAAAAAATATTTTTCCATTTTCAATTTTTTGGTACCACATTCCAAATTTTAAATTTTTTTAAAAATTTTAAATGGCCGCCATTTTGTTTCAAAATGGCGGATGAAGCTGGCCAACGAACTCGGTCGAGACATTTGTATGTACTATGTACACACCGAATTACATCCAAATCGGTTCATAAATACGAGAGTTACAGTATGACATAGGTCAGATATATATATATATATATATATATATATATTGATATATATATATATATATATATATATATATATCAATTTTAAACGGAGGGTGGTTTCGGGGTCTGGGGGTCATGATCGATGAAAATATACCAAAATTTTTTGAAATCGCTTTCCTCCGAACGGCTGCAATAGGTAGCTTTTTGTAAAAAAAGTCCTTCCGGCCAGTGCCGGGAGGAAGAGGTAGCTTTCATATTCCTTATTTTAAAAAAGCCAACTTATATTATTCAAACACACGAAGCTCAACTAAGTGGAAACCGAATGTAGGAGATTCAATACTAATATTTATCAATACTAAATCATTATGAATGAGAATTTCGCGAAATTAGTCAGCTTTATCCAAGCTGCTTTTATTTAAAGTAATTTACATTTGGCTGCCAAATTCGGCGATTTCTTAAAGTGCCTGCCATTTTAAGACAAGATGGTGGATGTGGCTAACCAGTGAACTTGGTCGAGACCTTAGTAATTGCTGTGCACATGCTCGCTCACATCGGAATCGGTTGATATATACGAGTGCTGTCGCAGGCAAAAAATCAGATTTTTCAAAATGTCACCCACGTTAGAAATTGAAACTGCTATATCTGAGCCATTTTTTAAGATAAAGACAAACAAAAAAAGCTCCTGAATCCTTATATCAAGATCAAATACTTAAGAAAGAAACCTTTTTCAATTTCTAATTTTTTTGCACCTCACTTTTAATATATATTTTTTTAAATTTAATGTCCGCCATTTTGAAACAAGATGGCTGATGAATCTGGCCAGCGAACTTGGTCGAGATATTGATGTATACTATCCACATGCCTTCTTCCATCGAAATAGGCGAATACGTGTGGTATCGCGTGACAAATACAAGATCGTTTCAAAGTGTTAGCCATGATAGAAATTCAAAGTGCTATAATTCAACCGCTTTTTAAGATATAAACAAAAGAACAAATTTTCAGAAACAAAAACTGCTCCAGAATCTTTGTATCAAGGCCAAACACATAAGGAAAATCTTTTTCATTTTCCAATTTTTTAATACCTCATTTTAAATTTTAAATTACATTTTTTTAAAAATGGCAACCCTTTTGAAACAAGATGGCGAATGAAGCTTGCCAACGAACTCGGTCGAGACATTGGTATGTACTATGTACAGACCAAATTGCATTCAAATCGGTTCATAAATACGCCTGTTATCGCGTGACAAAAATCAGGTCGTTTTAAAATGTCAGCCACAATAGAAATTCAAAATGTTATAACTCAGCCATTTTTTTAGATATAGGCGAAACAAAACCTGTTCCGGAAACTTTGTATTAAGGTCAACCACATACGAAAAAAATCTTTTTCATTTTCCAATTTTTTGGTATCTCATTTTAAATTTAATTTTTTTTAATTTATTTAAATGGCCGCCATTTTGAAACAAGATGGCGGATGAAGCTGGCCAACGAACTCGGTTGAGTTATTTGTATGTACTATGTACAGACCAAATTACATCCAAATCGGTTCATAAATACGTCTGTTATCACGTGGCAAAAATCAGGGCGTTTCAAAATGTCAGCCACGCTAGAAATTCAAAATGCTATAACTCAGCCATTTTGTAAGATATAGACAAAACAAAAACTTCTCCTGAATCTTTTTATCAAGGTCAAACACATAAGAAAAAAATATTTTTTCAATTTTCAGTTTTTTGGTACCACATTTCAAATTAAAATTTTTCTTAAAATTTTAAATGGCCGCCATTTTTAAACAAAATGGCGGATGAAGCTGGCCAACAAACTGGATCGAGACATTTGTCTGTACTATGTATAAACGAAGTTACATCTAAATCGGTTCATAAATACGCCTTTTATCGCGTGACAAAATTCAGGACGTTTCAAAATGTCAGCTTCGCTTGAAATTCAAAATGCTATAACTCAGCCATTTTTTAAGATATTGACGAAACAAAAACTGCTACGGAGTCTTTGTATAAAGGTCAAATACTTAAGAAAAAAATATTTTTCCATTTTTAATTTTTTGGTACCACATTTCAAATTTTAAATTTTTTTAAAAATTTTAAATGGCCGCCATTTTGAAACAAAATGGCGGATGAAGCTGGCCAACGAACTCGGTCGAGACATTGATATGTACTATGTACACACCGAATTACATCCAAATCGGTTCATAAATACGAGAGTTACAGTGTGACATAGGTCAGATATATATATATATATATATATATATATATATATATATATTGATATATATATATATATATATATATATCAATTTTGAACGGAGGGTGGTTTCGGGGTCTGGGGGTCATGATCGATGAAAATATATCAAAATTTTTTGAAATAGCTTTCCTCCGATCGGCTGCAATAGGTAGCTTTTTGTAAAGAAAGCTACCTAAAAGCTACCTAAAAGTATTCGCTAAATAGAGGTTTCTGCTATTTGGGAATGTCCATTAACCTCCACAACAGATACTCCCGAATGCCTTACATCTCAATTTAGTTCAAACCATAATGCAGGGTTCCATATTTTTCAAAAGAACTTCTTGATTAAAAATGGGCATACTGGGCCGTGCCTCGTCCGCCTACGATTTTAGTGCCCCCATATTTGATGTGCAATATTTGTAAAGCTTATATTTTAAATCTGTTTCGAAGTTGTACTGATTATAATCAATATTTAGAACTTTTAAAGAAAAATAAGATTAAAAACGAAACAAATAAAAAAAATCTAATATTTAGATAAATATTTTTTGTTTTTAATCTTGTTCTACTCTTGAAGTTCAAAATGTTGATTATAATCAGTACAATGTGGTAAAAGATTTAAATTATCAGCTTAACAAAAATTGCATACCAAAATTGGGAGCACCAAAAAAATTAGGCTGTATGGGGGTGGAGGGGGCAGGACCACAGCCAAATGTTTTTACAGGATTCAACGTGGTCAAACGTGGCTACGTATGATGCTTACAAAAAAAAATGCATGCTATTAAGACGTTTGAAGTATCTGAAATTCAGACGCAAAAAGTGTCTGAAAAAAGTAAGACATTTTAAAATGTCAAAAAATTGAACACTCCGTTTCAGACATTTTAATTTACAGTGTGCTGTTGTTCTTCATGTGCAATTAAAAATTATTTCATTAAAATGCTCATACTTCACCCGATACCTAGTATATTTATACACTATGACGCAAAAGTTTAGACAATGAAGAAATTCTTACATACTTTGAAAAATATTTATTCAATTTTCAAATCACTGCTTGAAATTAATGTGCTGTACATATAAACAATATTTATAACAAAGAAAAGTGGAATTGTGCATATTGCAATAAATTAAATGGTAACAAAAATAAACTGCTGTCTCAAAAGTTTAGACACAAATTAAATAAAATCGAAATAAACAATTTTTAAAACCTGGTTGCACATCCATGCTTATGTATTACGTCATATACACGAGATTGCATGGAAGAAACTAAATCTTGCATAGTTTGTGGATCGATATCGTACCATGCATTCTCAATAGATGTCTTAAGTTCCTTTTCAGAAGAGTATTGTCTAGCGTTGCTATAAACTTTGCGACACATGATGCTCCAAAGGTTTTCTATAGGGTTAAGATCTGGGCTACATGCTGGCCAGTCTAGAACTCTTATATTATGGGAATTAAACCAAGATTTTGAATGTTTTGCAGTGTGAATTGAAGCATTGTCTTGCTGAAATTCCCACTGAGGACCCCCTAGAAGCTCAGCAAATGGCAGTAGGTTTTCTTCTAATGTCTGTGTATAATGCTGTGAAGTTTGACGACCACTGGTGAAGGTCAGAGATACTTGTCCATTATAGCAAAAGGCTGCCCAAACCATCACCGAGCCCCCTCCTTTTCTGCGACTAAAAAAACGTCGAGGTTCCTTCCGCAAGTCATGCCAATACGATAAACAACCATCTGGACCATCCAGATTCCACTTTTTTTCATCGCTAAATATGACTGACTGCCATTTCTCTCCATATGACATATGCTTTCAAGCCCACATAAGTCTTTGTAACTTATGATGTGGTTTCAGAGCTGGTTTCTTCTGCATTTTGCTATAAACGATTGTTCCTTTTTCCAAAATTCGTCTACGAATCGTATCCTTTGATACAGAGAGTCACGATGAGCTTTGAACTCCACGTACGCTCATTTGTTGAGTACTCGCTAGTCTTTGTATCAGGCGATCCTCTCGTACATTTGTCACACGTGGCCTCCCAGACCGACATTTTGCTTTATATTCGTAACCACTCGATAAAACTCGATAAATAGATTTTTTTGACCTATTAATAATAGCAAAAATTTCAGAAACGCTCTTCCCTTCACCTTTCAACTGCCAAATCCTTGAAACCTCATTCACTTGAATTTATTTAGCTCTCGGCATGTCGACTATGAAGCGCAATCGTTTGCAGAACTTAAGTACTCCAAATTTGTGACATCATCGATTCTAAATTTGCATATGCCAGCGAATATTCAAAGAAATTTAGAATAGTGTCTAAACTTTTGCGACAAGCACATTTGAATTTTTATGAAAAAAATTAGTATTATAGCAAATAAAACGACTGTCTTTTGTACATAGCATTTTAAATCAGTTTTTGAATATATTTACAGGTTTTTGTAATTCTGACGTCATAATTCTACATTTTAAAGCTGAATGACGTCATTGTCTAAACTTTTGCGTCATAGTGTATTCTAATTGTAATATATTGTTTCTACTGCTTCAAGTTTCCTGAAAGTGGAGTTAATTTTGATTGAAGCATCTCCATGCTATAAACAAAAAGCATACGGAATTGCCTTTAATTTTTTAAATATATCTTTATATCTCGAGGAATATATGTTCTATTCTATGTGAAGTTCCAGAAGAATTCGTCAAGTATTTCTCGAGATATTCGATAAAAATTCTAAAATCGAAAGATATTCTATAAAAATTCTAAAATCGAAAGTGCCCGGTGACTTTCTGACGTACAGTGTATATATATATTTATACATAGAATATAGTGAAATTAAAATATATATCAGCTAGAAAACGCATAAACCAATTAAATACAATTTTCTGAGATTGACCATCCGTAGATGACGGTGTATTCATACCATTTTGTGCAGGCGTGTAGGGTAAACTGGATGAAGATGCCGTAGTTTTTGACTTTATTGTTTTTAAAATCGCCTGTTGTTTTTATTTGTTATTCATTGATTTCTTGTTGAAGTTTGCAACCTTATGTATCATTTAAAACCTTATTTCATTTTACAGATATTATATAAAGCATGAAAAATTTTGTTTTTGTAAACACTTGCATTTCGGCATCTTACCCATACCTATGGGTAAGATGGCCAACTATCTAGGGGTAAGATGCCTTGTGGAGTTTCAACGTAAAAAAGTCCTTCCGGCCAGTGCCGGGAGGAAGAGGTAGCTTTCAAATTCCTTATTTTAAAAAAGCCAACTTATATCATTCAAACACACGAAGCTCAATTTAGTGGAAACCGAATATAGGAGATTCAATACTAATTTTTATCAATATAATGAATGAGAATTTCGCGAAATTAGTCAGCTTTATCCAAGCTGCTTTTCTTTAAAGTAACTTATATTTGACTGCCAAATTCGGCAATTTCTTAAAGTGCCTGACATTTTAAGACAACATGGTGGATGAGGCTAACAAGTGAACTTGGTCGAGGCCTTAGTAATTTCTGTGCACATGCTCACTCACATCGGAATCGGTTGATATATACGAGTGCTGTCGCATGCAAAAAATCAGATTTTTCAAAATGTCACCCACAATAGAAATTGAAACTGCTATATCTGAGCCATTTTTTAAGGTAAAGACAAACAAAAAATGTTCCTGAATCCTTATATCAAGGTCAAATACTTAAGAAAGAAACCTTTTTCAATTTCTAATTTTTTTGCACCTCACTTTAAATATATATATATTTTTTAATTTAATGGCCGCCATTTTGAAACAAGATGGCTGATGAATCTGGCCAGCGAACTTGGTCGAGATATTGATGTATACTATCCACATGCCTTCTTACATAGAAATAGGTGAATACGTGTGTTATCGCGTGAAAAATACAAGATCGTTTCAAAATGTTAGGCATGCTAGAAATTCAAAGTGCTATAATTGAAACATTTTTTAAGATATAAACAAAAGAACAAATTTTCAGAAACAAAAACTGCTCCGGAATCTTTGTATCAAGGCCACACACATAAAAAAAAATATTTTTCATTTTCCAATTTTTTAATACCTCATTTTAAATTTTAAATTTAATTTATTTTTAAATGGCAACGCTTTTGAAACAAGATGGCGAATGAAGCTGGCCAACGAACTCGGCCGAGACATTGGTATGTACTATGTACAGACAAAGATACATCCAAATCGGTTCATAAATACGCCTGTTATCGCGTGACAAATATCAGGTCGTTTTAAAATGTCAGCCACAATAGAAATTCAAAATGCTATTACTCAGCCATTTTTTTAGATATAGACGAAACAAAAACTGTTCCGGAATCTTTGTATTAAGGTCAAACACATACGAAAAAAATCTTTTTAATTTTCCAATTTTTTGTTATCTCATTTTAATTTTTTTATTTTTAAATTTTTTTTAAATGACCGCCATTTTGAAACAAGATGGCGGATGAAGCTGGCCAACGAACCCGGTCGAGATATTTGTATGTACTATGTACACACCAAGGTACATCCAAATCGGTTCATAAATACGCCTGTTATTACGTGACAAAATTCAGGACGTTTCAAAATGTCAGCCACGCTAGAAATTCAAAATGCTATAACTCAGCTATTTCTTAAGATATAGACGAAACAAAAACTGCTCCCGAATCTTTTTATCAAGGTCAAACCCATAAGAAGAAAATATATTTTCAATTTTTGGCACCACATTTCAAATTTAAATTTTTCTTAAAACTTTAAATGGCCGCCATTTTTAAACAAGATGGCGGGTGAAGCTGGCCAACGAACCCGGTCGAGACATTGGTATGTACTATGTATAAACGAAGTTACATCCAAATCGGTTCATAAATACGCCTGTTATTACGTGACAAAATTCAGGACGTTTCAAAATGTCAGCCACGCTAGAAATTCAAAATGCTATAACTCAGCCATTTCTTAAGATATAGACGAAACAAAAACTGCCCCCGAATCTTTTTATCAAGGTCAAACACATAAGAAGAAAATATATTTTCAATTTTTGGCACCACATTTCAAATTTAAATTTCTCTTAAAACTTTAAATGGCCGCCATTTTTAAACAAGATGGCGGGTGAAGCTGGCCAACGAACCCGGTCGAGACATTGGTATGTACTATGTATAAACGAAGTTACATCCAAATCGGTTCATAAATACGCCTTTTATCGCGTGACAAAATTCAGGACGTTTCAAAATATCAGCCACAATAGAAATACAAAATGCTATAACTCAGCCATTTTTTAAGATATAGACGAAACAAAAACTGCTCCGAAATCTTTGTATAAAGGTCAAATACATAAGAAAAAAATATTTTTCCATTTTCAATTTTTTGGTACCACATTTCAAATTTAAAATTTTTAAAAAAATTTTAAATGGCCGCCATTTTGAAACAAAATGGCGGATGAAGCTGGCCAACGAACTCGGTCGAGAGATTGATATGTACTATGTACACACCGAATTACATCCAAATCGGTTCATAAATACGCCTTTTATCGCGTGACAAAATTCAGGACGTTTCAAAATGTCAGCCACGCTAGAAATTCAAAATGCTATAACTCAGCCATTTTTTAAGATATAGACGAAACAAAAACTGCTCCGGAATCTTTGTATAAAGATCAAATACATAAGAAAAAAATATTTTTCCATTTTTAATTTTTTGGTACCACATTTCAAGTTTTAAATTTTTTTTAAAATTTTAAATGGCCGCCATTTTGAAACAAAACGGCGGATGAAGCTGGCCAACGAACTCGGTCGAGACATTGGTATGTACTATGTACACACCGAATTACATCGAAATCGGTTCATAATTACGGGAGTTACAGTGTGACATAGGTCAGATATATATATATATATATATATATATCAATTTTGAACGGAGGGTGGTTTCGGGGTCTGGGGGTCATGATCGATGAAAATATACCAAAATTTTTGCAAATCGCTTTCCTCCGAACGGCTGCAATAGGTAGCTTTTTTGTAAAGAAAGCTACCTAAAATAATTTTTGTGAAGCAGTTTAAATCATAATGGGACGAATAAAAGTAACTTTAATATTTTATACATACTAAAGTTGTTAACTTACTTAATATTAGGAAATTACAAAAATATGAATGTAACAAACGTTAGCAATCTAATAAAAGGACAAACTAATATTTGAAAAAAAAGTTATGTTTTTCTTAACATTTAAAAGAATTATGACTCTTAAGTATGCCTATTTTTAAGCATTATAATAAGTTTGAATACGATAAAGTCACTGTGACAAAGTGCTTTAGAGTGCAGATTTTTTGTTGGTGTTTTTCATATGCCCCTCTGTTCTTTTCAGCTATAAGTCAGATCTGCCACAGACTGCACGTTTGTATAGGAACTTTGAGCAACCTTTATATAGCCAACATTTTCACCGAATGCATTTGATCCAATCGCATTTTTCAGAGGTTTTTTTGCACTCAGCTAGACACTCTGAACACTCTTTCTTATTCACTTTAAAAAAATCCTCATCTTATGAATCTTAGTAGGAAATTTAATCCGTTATCTTTTCAAAGCAGATACAATTAGCGTGCTTTTAGAGTCTGCGGTGTCTTGATGGAAGCTGGGGAGCGTAGCTCGTAGGGGGCAGAAGACCCTAGTTATCTAATACTATATTATATGCTAACCGATATTTACACTTATTGAAATTACTTGTAACTGCATATAACATCAAATTTTTAACAATGATTAAAATTAATATTTATTAACCAATTATTTATAAGGCCAATAAAGTTTATTTATAAGACAGAATACATATAGAAACCTTTCAAATTATGTTCATCTTAGATTTTAACAATTTTTTATGTAATTTTAAACATTTACAAAATTTATGATTTTAATCAATGAATATTTTTTAATCAGTTGATTAAAATCACGATTTAATCACTGATTTAAATTATCTGATTAAAATCCTTGACAAGTAAGTTAATAGCCGAGAGTAATTTAAACAATGAAGAAGCAACCAGGCATTTGAACGCAAAGGAAAATAACCGGCATCTTACCTCAAGAGAAAACAACCGGCATCTTACCTCCAAAAATTTTCGTCGACTCGCCCCAAAGTATTGGACAAGACGCCGATACCCCCACTGACGTGAAGAAGCGGGAACCGACCGCCATTTATGATCTGCAGAAAGGCCAGGAACTCTAAACACATCAGCTTTATTTCTCTGGTGTTTAAACTAAGACTTATATAGGCAAATAAAGAAGTCACGCAAAAGATTTTTGACAATTACCAGAAGTGTTAAGACGAAATAGCAATAAAATACAAAATAAAATGCAAAGTACCACTTAATTTTTTTAAAAAAGACCGCAAACGAAAATTAAAGTATCACCAGTGAACCCTCTTCCTTACAACTGAGCAGAGTTTCCGTACAGACCCTGCGCATATGAAAACTACCTGAATCGGCATCTCACCTCAAGTTACCCTATATAAATTTATTTATGTTACACTATTCAACTATAAGACCATCTAATATAGCAAAATTTGGTTGAAATATAAAATGCGTAAAACAGTTAAAAATACATTTTCAGAAAATCCATTTTGTAGACGTTAATCCGAATTCTTTTGAGTGAACCTACATCTATAGAATTTGTACACACCATATAATGTACAAAATTCAGCTCGGAAACGCATAACTAAAAACGCATTTCCAGTGAACCTCTATATAATAAAAGGCAGTGTAACGCATCCGGGGCTAACCCATCAATCTTACCAGTCTCCGATAAGATGAAACCACGTTAGGCATAATTTTGATTTGAGATGTATATGAGAAAACTTATCTGCCTAAATGCAAATATTTTCCACCTGAAATCCCTTCTGGTCAAAATAATTTTCTATAAAAGATTCAAAACTAACAAAATTTCAATGATTTACTCAGCCATTTCCGAAAATAAACGTAGCGCACTTCGTGCGTAAAACGTAAATAAGAAGCTGTGGTAGAGAGTCATTCCTTTTGTGATTCATTGAAAAAAATTTAAACTATGGAGCTATGAAGATTAAAGGAGATGGCATAAATGACATCACTTGAAGCTGTCCCACCCCTGCTGCGTGACGTCAGCCGCGGATAAACAGAAGAAAAACACCAATAGACGTGAAGAACACTTTAACAATGCTCTCCCTTCGTTCTTTCGTATGGAGTTCAACCCGAGATACCTATTTATTAATCAATATACATATAAAAATTGGGGGGGTGGGTTAAACGATAAAAATACAATTTGAAAGTGTTATTAAAAAATAGTATTATTTCAATAGTTGCAGCAGACTGTTTTAATTACGCACTTTTATTGCATATTTGTTAAATTTTTGTTTTATTAAGAAATCTTAATTTTATTATAGTATATTAGCCGGAAAACCTGGTTTACCCAGAAATATTGCAAATGCTAATTGTATGTTTATTAACCATACCATCATAAACCAGCCGAACTTTGCTCATCTAAACGCTTCCATATTGTCAATTATTTTTTACCTGATTTTCAAATTTTAAGTGAAAAACACAATTTTTACCCACCGTCCTAGGACGGGCATTTACACTAGTACCATAAATAAACCGCAATGTATACAATATCTTCTGCGCAGTCCTGAATATGAAATTATTTACTGTGCAAGTATTTCTTAGTACCGTATTTATTCGTGTATAATGCGCCCTTTTTTTCCAAAAATTTAAGCGCTAATAAAGCAAGGTGCACATTATCGGATGCTTTCGAAAATTATATAAAACCAGAACCACACATTTTTTCACAACGTCACTGAATGACCGCTTTCGAGTTGGAGCTTTTTGCAGTTTTTCTTCTTCTTTCTTCCATAATCCCCTCCTCTCTAACCGTATGCAAGAATCTCCCACACTGAATTTTCCAGTTGTTGATGTGTTTCCGATTACTATAGTAGAAACTAGAAGTTTGCACACTGCAGTGCAACTTGTTCTCTTTCTCGTCAGAACATCAAACTAAATGCATAAACAGACGCAGAAATCAGAATATACCCAAGTACGTAGTACTGAATTTTCTTTTTCACTTTTCATAATTTCTACTAATTACTTGAAATATTCAAATGTCGATGATTCAAGATAATTCAAGTGTCAATAAATATTTAGAAACAAAGTTTTTAATATGACAAAGTATACATTGCAGAAAACGTAATTTTATGGTATTTTATGTTACAGTAAATATACAATTGTAAATATAGAAATAGGGTTCTTTTCTATTGTAAATAAGGAATTTTACAGAGTTTTCTTCAAATTCCTAGATTATACACGAAACTTATTTTTTCGTTTTTTCGAGTCAAAATGGTGATTGCGCATCATACATAAGTGCGCATTATACATGAGTAAATATGGTATATTAAAACATAGTGCAGCGATTCGTGTCAAGTATGGGGACATCAATGACGGCTTGGTGTACATGTGACCATTAACAGAGAAGATACGTTCTAAGATTGGGATATTAACGAGGAGCGTCAGGAAGTTCATGTAAACGCCTCCCTATCATGCACCATACATGATCAATGGATTCAATTACGTGATCGTGATGGGTATTCTATAAGAATCGGTGTTTCAGTTTGTAATTATTACCTGACAAATCTGAGCCATGTGAACTTGAGCATTACTGGCTATAAAAACAAAATTAGAACCCATGACTGCAAGACGTGAAGGTGCATACTGTGACAGAATGTCATCTTTATATTGCATTGATATCACAGTACAATGAGGAAATATGTGGAGATCGATGTGGCTACCGATAGAAATATCGGCCCAAACAATCAAACCACTATCTCTGTATGTTTGCAATTTTTTGGATTTTACTGACCTGATACCATGTTCTAGGGATCTTACAGATCATTAATGTTTTAGTATCTGTCTGAAAGCTAAACGGTATTCATCGGTAAAAAGTAATGGCCCCCACTGTTGTTGGATCCAGTTGGGTTGATCTCGAGCACAGTTTAAGCAGTTTCTTTTGTGCAAGGGTGTCAATGAAACGATTAGCTGTATGCAAGGAGATTTCCATACAGCTAATCTGAGTGTAGCTGTATGTAACCATTTGCTGTTATAGAGCTTTTTACTTTGACGCTTAAAGGTCGGAAGCAAGCGTGTGTGCAGTCATTGATCTGCACCATCTTTGCAGATTAGAAAAATTCCTACGTGTGGAATGTCCATCACGATCACCCGACTTATATCCATTGAATATATGTGGAATTTGCTGGAGAAGCATTTATCATCACTTCCTGACCATCATTGGAACTTTCCAAATTAAAAACCTGTCTACGTAAGTGGGTGTAAATAACCCAAACCGTCGTAGGTGGTCTTATGTTTAGCATGAATCGACACTATTGTGCTTTTGTGACCATCAGAGGTAATCGTCTTCCGAACTGGAAATCCCCTGTCACTAAACTCTTTTGTCGTCAAACTGCTACTTTTGTGTTACCCTATATTATCGCAAGAGATAAAGACAGATAACAAAAATTTTTATGCAAAGTAGTAATGTTTTAGAAAACAGAGGCTGCTTTTTCAAGATAAGTAAATATTACTTAAGTATTAAAAGATTTAATATAAAAGTTTTGGCTTTATATCTTTTAAGTAGAAAGATATTTTAGGTGTGATGCTTGTTCACATCCATTCAAATGAATTTGGTGCAAATATTTTAAGATTATTCCTCTGAAGCGTTTTTTTTTTTAATTCTAAACATAAGATACCTTATAGACTTGCTCAACTGAATCCCTTCAAGAATTGAACACGAACAGCTTAAAAAATCAAGATTTAGATTGGATCTCGTATAGGAAGAGGAGTGAAACTTCCAAAAATCTTCAAGAAAAACCTTTAGGTAACGTTTAGGTAACATTGCAATAAATTAAAGCGTATTACATTATGTAAAATATAGATATCTCGTGTAGGAAGAGGAGTGAAATTTCCAAAATCTACAAGAAAAACCTTTTGTGATTAAATTTTTAAATGTCATATTTAACAAACATTTTACAAAATAAAAAAATAATTAAAAGTGTAGCTTTAAAACTGAAACTTTTACAACAATATTTTAAAGGAATAAACTTATAGGATTTTATTTAATGCCTACTGCTTTACATTGGTTACAAAAAATAATTAAATACATCTGTCCAAATGTAGAAGTCGTTTTAAATCTTTCTTAAATTCAGTTGATATATTGCTTTCGAATACGACTTTTTGCTAACACTGCAGTCGTGATTTCTTCAACATTAATTTATCAAATGATTTTTCTTTATCTATCAGTATCTCTACAAAAGTAAAGATAAATGAAATAAAGAAAAAAACAAAGTAACTTGTCACTTCAAATCGGCACGTCATATTTTTTAACTCATCAAAGCCATCGGTAGTTTTCTAATTCTTTCTAGACATTTGTACTTGCATAAAGTAACGAAAGAATTTCTTTTCGTTTGACAGAAGTCTTTTGCCAAAGAAAGCATTCTTTTTTATTTTAAAAGATCAGTGTTGCAAAGTGACAGTAAAGTTCGAAGAGTTAAAATGTTTTAATGGTCATTTAATCTTTCTTAATGATTTTATCCTTATTAATAGTTCATATTTATGCCAACTTTTATCTGTGTACATGGATATGTGTCTATGCATATATCTGTATAATGAAGGTGAAATGTCAGAGTTAACAATTACAGACATATTATAGTTTTCGATTTACTTAAATATAAATATTAAATGTTTTCTACTTTAAAACGATGCAAAAAAATGTTACTAATAATATACAGTCGACATATATTACACATTTAGATATGTAAATAATATTTTTCTTGGAAATATTTTCGGAACATATTTTCTTAAATCATGTACAATCGTCAGTATTTTTTATACTCAGGTTTGTGCCTATCTAGTGAATGGTCTTTGTTGACATAGATTTTAACTAATATCATGATTTGTGTACTATTTGAAAGCAATATTGAAGACCATAAAATTGCTATCTTGGAACAATTATATGTGAATAAAATTATTGAATGTTTAAATCATGAAGATTACTGGGCATAGATTTTCATTACGTTACATTGCAATACTTAAAGCATGTTGCATTATGTAAAATATAGATATTTCGTGTAGGAAGAGGAGTGAAACTTCCAAAATCTACAAAAAAACCTTTTGTGATAAGTAATATTTCAATAATCAAGAAGACATAAATATCTACTTTACTCCGAGTAAATGTTGGAATTGTCTACATTCATTACCATCCCAAGGTGACGAACATATAAAGAGAACGATTTGCTCTGATGTTTAACGTTTGAAAAAAAACATTTAACTAGACGTAAAAGTATACAATAAATTTGTAAAGGCATTTTCCCCAAAGGTAATAGGTATGTTGCAATTTTCTTTAAACGTCCATAATTCTACTAAAAATAATGTCGATATTTTAGTTTAAGAATTGGCATCAATAGCGATGTTACTAAAAAACGCGATATTCACGATACTATCAATATTATCTATTTTTACCTCCTGAGCAATTTTTTCAACCAACCAACAATATTTTCATATAAAGAACATATAATGTGAAAGCTTTGCTCTGATGTTTAATTGTTGAACAAACCATATAACAAGACGAAGAATTATACTATAAATTTGTACGAGTCCAAGCGCTGGGAGTCATCCTTTCTGTGTCACAGCGTCAAAATTAATCTGAATATCAGAAAAAAAGCACGTTCTAAAACAAACATGCGGACAAGTGACGTTATCTATGATCGACATTTGGAACTAATTATTTTCTCGAAGAAAAGTTTTTATCCTGAGAAGCATATTAGTCCAAACTGCACTCGTCTATGAAAATTACTTGATTTTATATCGAATTTTAAAATGTGCCCAGGAATTTTTGGACACCCTGTATAATGGATATTCAGATAACAATGATATCTCAGCCTGTCCTATCTGACAGCTTCTCCAATTTCCGTAATTAAATAAATAGCTGGAGCTCTTTTTATTGTTTTAATCCAGACAGCTTGAACAAAAGGAACTAATTCTTATAATCAGAAAGTTATTCATAAAATATATCTCAAATGCAAAATGAATTTGAACTTTCAGATCGGTTTTATGAGAGGTTACGTTTATAGATGAAGTATTTTTGATAACTTTAAAGAAAGTTCGATTTTAAAATTCAGCTTGGGATAAAGAGTATTTCTTCACTAATTAAATAAAATATTATGTTGGAAATAACAAAAATAATAACTAAAGAATAATTTCGACTTTCGAATGATGGCATTTTTCAGATCGCTAAAGGAAAAACTGCTACTATACACTACGAGCTATTTATACTCTGAAAAATATATCTGTTAGTATCTAGTTCCATGTTAAAGTTACAAAAATTTTAGACTTAGGGATGCTATAGATTTCAATTTCCTCTAATCCTCAGACTAAGTATTTCCACATGAAGATAACATGTTTCATATCGTATATCCGAGTTAAGCTTAATGGAATATCATGCATTAAGAGATCAGTTACTGCAACCGACAGCTACTTATGAGTTACTGCGGTTTCTTTTTTCAGTTTTTTAATATTTTTTA
The DNA here is from genome assembly GCA_963932465.1 of Maratus speciosus. Lineage (NCBI taxonomy): Eukaryota > Metazoa > Arthropoda > Arachnida > Araneae > Salticidae > Maratus > Maratus speciosus. The sequence goes on along the minus strand of OZ010787.1, from coordinate 322,283,460 downwards.
ATGTTTTATTTTAACAATTTTACAATTTTATTTTAATGCTTCGAGCTATTATTGAATTTTTATGAATATTAGAATTTCCTAATATTTCCTTTATTTAATAGAAGTACTTATTTTTTAAATAACTCTAAATTCTTTCTTTTGTCATATCGAGAGAAGTTTAAAAATCGCATATTAAGCTGTTAATCCTTCATTTTCGAATATATATATATTTTTAAACAATAAAATCAGCGTAAATCATCAAAAGTTACTCTCTCCAACACTTCCGTAAACGATATGAAGAGAAGAAAATTAGCTTTAATTTATAAATTATTGTATATTACTTAAGAATTTTTTTTATATAAAAACTATAAAAAATGTATACTTAAAATTGGCAAAATATACATATTTTTAGTATTTTTCCAACGTATAAATAAATGTTTCGAGTGGTTGAGACCTTATTTTATGAAACACGCGTTCTCCTTTTTAGAGTGTCCACAAAAAATGTAAATAATATTGTTAGTTAGGCAAACTATTTCGTTATTTGCACACCAGAGCTAAAGAGAGCGTTTAAGAGCCAACACTAATCAGCTTCAAAATTTGAATGGTTCTTTGCAAATTTCTCGTTTGAATTTCGATATTTTTAAATGATTCTTTTGCACAATCTATCTAAGGTTGATCTCTAACGTTTTATCTTTTACTTTTTTTTCAAATTTTTATTACAGTTTTATTCCACGTACACTTTACATTTTCATAAAGATCTATTGGTTGGTTCAAAAAACTGAAAGTTTCTCAGAATACAAAATAAAGAAAAAGTAGAAAAATACAGTGTTAGACATCGATCTCAAATATCTAACACAAAAAGAATATTTTAAAAATATTGAAATTTAAACGAGAAATTCGAAAATAACTTCTTCATTGATTTAACATTAGCTTGTGAATGTCGTCACTTTACTAGTGTAGACTTTTAATGTCTAAACAAGAAAAGGTACTCGATACCTTTACCTCTTAAGCTGTAGCCACCTACTTAACTAGTAACGGAGTCAAATAAATTACTGATATGTGTGCAAAAATTTATAGTTGATTAAGTTTGAAGTGCACAACTTTTATTCTTCAAATTATTAAAACAAAATATTTCCGAATTTTATAGATATATTTGTTTAAAAATTTCGCTTGAAATGTACAAGTAAAATTTGTTATTACGATTATATATATATATTTCTTGACAAAGTTATTTTTAAATATGTATGATTACTTACATTTGAACATGCCATGCACTCGATTATATTATATTTGTACTTAAAATTAAAGGAGAAGGTTCAAGTTAGATTTTTTTAAGTGAATTTTTAAGGATATAAAATTCTTAATCCATTTAAATTTGAAAAAGATTTAAATTTCAAACATAATTTGTCTTATCTGGAACATCAAATTCTAAATGAATATTTTACATTTCACTGTCTTAAATTTTGAACTGTACTGATAATTTGAATCGTTAAAGTTAAAATATTACAAAAAATTGCATTATTAATGGCATAAACTTATATCTAGTTTATTTATTAGTTTTTTTTTTTTTTACAAAACCTTACCTCCGGCATAACACTGATTGCAGTCACTGTCGCAGTAAGAGAAAGGCGATATTGAAAATTTATTCGATAATAATAATTGTGAAAATGGGAACTAATGACGAAGTGTTTTATTATTTTCCAAAAAAAAATATGAGCGATTTAAATGTGTTACATAAAAGCAGTAAAAAAAAAAATAAAAATACGTTTTGTATGATCGTAAAGCAAGAAATATAACAGAAATTAACCTTTGGTTGAAATTTCTTTCGCTTGACGTCGTTAATTTTCCATCTGTTTTAAATAATTAAGGAATTCAATGGAAAAGAAATAAAAAATAGTGTATCTCAGAGATGATTTTCTGAATTATAAACTAATAGAGATTATGAAACTCACTTTTAAATTTCTTAGTTTAAATATACACTGTATGCTTCTTGAATAAAAATAATTTAGATAAAAATCTATTAGAAACGAAAGATAATTTTTATTAAACCCCACAGTTTTCTATACTCAGCCACAGGATTTCAAGCTCTGATTCCTATTTTTTTTTTTTTATGTTATATTGTGGTGAACCCCTTTCACATATTCTAGGGCATAAATAAGATAAGGCTAAAAGCAATGATGTAAGTTTAGCAGCAGAAGGAAAATTATCATAATACGGACTTATGGTATCACGTACATGAGATATATTCCATGCTTGTATTCTCGATATAACTACGAGGTTTCAATTTGGAGATAACCCCTTGTGTTGTTTAGTGTTTAAATAAAAATTCAGAAAAATTAATAGACGCTCATAGGGTTAAAATAATAGATGACGGCATCAAAACAGGTAAAGAAATCTATCCGTAATTATAGAAGCTACACGACTCTTTCTCAATAATCCGTTCTTCGGTTTATAATGTCATAATTGTTGTTTTTTTAATGTATACATCATTTAAATAAACGTTATTCTTGTTAATTACCCAGTGTTCCAATTCAATTGCATCCATGTTATTTTTAGTTAATTTAAGGTACTAGGATTGTATAATGACGACTGTAACTTGTATCAAAATTACTATATTAATAGAAAATAGCACGAGAGCTCATATGGAGTTGGTTACCGATTCAGCAACTTTTATAGTACCTATTAAATATTTTCGCAAAGTATTTCCAAATCATAAAATGCTTTCTCTCGATGTTCATTTAAGAACTGCAATTAGTGAAAAATTTAAATTCACACAATATGCAAATAGATAATAATAAAACTAAAAATTTTAAAACATATTTTGTAAAAGAAGAAAATTTCCTTTTATTATTCGATAGAATCTGGATTTCTGAAATTAATATGCTTCCTTGTAAATTGAAGTCAGTGTATGTAAATCAATTTTCTCTGACAGTTTAGAAGCATTATTAATAGAGTATTCTAATTTTTTTACGGATAAGATTAAGGATATAAAATTTATGAAGGTAGAACTCCATCTAGAAAAAAAAATATGATACTCCTATATTTCGTAAAACTAGAACTGTAACTTATGCATTAAGTGCTGCAGCAAACGAAGAATTACAAAGGTTATAGAAAGAAAGTATTATAAAACCTGTCACTAGTATAAAGAAGACATCCCCTGTAGTTCCAGTTATTAAGCGTATAGGGAAAAATCTCTGAAGTGGATTAAAAATTAATTTTAAATATTTTATTGAAAATTTAAATATAACATTTACCTACAATAGAACACATTTTTACTACATTAGGTGGTTTGCAATTTACGAAAATTTATTTAAACTTAGTATATCTAAAAATACAATTAAATAAAAATTCATAAGAACAGTTGAAAATAAATACCCCGAAAGGACTCTGACAGTTCTTAAAGTTACCAAGGGGTCTTACAAGTTCTGCTATTTGGCAATGAATGATTGATAAAATTTTAAGCGGAAATGATGATGTTACAATTTTCGCTGATGATATTAAATTACCGGTGAAACGGATATAATACATTTGCAATTTTTAAAGCAGTTATTAGAAAGAATGCGTAAATATGATATTAGGATAAATAAAGAAAAATCATGTTGTATGGCTGGCAAAATTACGTATTGGCGTATGAAATTGATATAGATGGTATTCATAAAACACAAGATGAAATAAAAGCTATTTTAAATGCTTCTCGACCAGCAAAAGTATCACAAGTTGAAGTTCTTCTAGATTTAGTTTGTACCAAACCTGTCTACAACTGCACATCCCTTAAATCAATTGCTAAGAAAGGATGTAAAATTTATATGGCCCTGCTTCCTCTGAACAGGCATTTAAGGAAACCAAAGGACATCACATATGCAAACTTCTTATACATTTCAACCCTAAATTAACCTTTGTTTAGCAACTGATGTTTCTTCTCATGGCATCCCAGCAGTTCTTTCTCATGTACTGCCAGATAACACTGAAAAACCCATTGGTTTTGTGTCAAGAAAGTTCATTCATGCAGAGAAAAAGTGTAGCCAGTAGGATAAAGAAGCACTTTCTATTATTATTGGGGTGAAGAAACCTTTTCAATAATTTATATGGTATAAGATTTGCTTTATTTATAGAGAGTAAAACCCTCATGTCTATTTTTTCTCCTATAACGAGTATCCCCGTACTTTCTGCTGCTAGAATCCAAAGACATGCTTTATGTTTACAAATATTCAGTATGATATGCAGTGGCGTAGCGAGAGGGGGGGGGGTTCGGGGTTACCCCCCCCCCCCCCCAGAGCCAAGACAAAAATACAAAAATTTCCATTTTAATGAATCAAATCATTTAAAACAAACTAAAGTTAGAATTATATTTATTTTGTTCGAAATTCGCCGCTTTATCGAATCAAATCCTGCTTAAAAGTTTGATTCGTTTAAACGGCGGTAATGTATTTTACTTTAAAAATGGGGAAAACACATGGTAACAGGTATCGGCTTTTAACGAAAACTGGTCACTCATTTCGAGAGAGGATAGCATTCATTCGCACTATTGGAAATCAGCCGTAGGCTAAAAAGAATGGTCATTTCCTGTCACTGTCAATGCCGCCTTGGGTTCTTCAATACTGCACTATTGGGAGTCTTAATTAATTGCATCTGTTTCTTGCACTTTTTTTGGAAACGGAATTTGACCCTCCAATTCCAGGAAAAACACAAAACGCATGCTTTGAAGAGTAAACTTCACACACATTCTGTTATTAATTGCTGTTGTGCGTTGTGCTAAGGAATTAGTTTGATATTAAATCCTCTTCAGAGGAGAAAATTATGAAAAAGATGATAAGAAAACATTTTTTTTTAAGTCTTTGACTTCCTCGAAACTTTCATTAATTCAGGTATGTTCGGAAAGTATATAATTCTTTTATATTTATGTTTCTGGAAAGATATGAACGTGCATGCTTTACAGCTCTTGTATATTGTCCTTTTGTTAAGGCTGTTTTTAAATCAAAAGGGTCTTTCAGACACATTTTTTAATTAATTGTTATTCAGCAAAACGCATGAAATAGGCAGGTTTTGTCATTCAAAAACCATGTAACTGAAAGACGTTTTCCATTCTTTGATAAACGCAAAAGATCTTTCAGAAGATATTGTCACAGTGGATGTTTTGAGCCGAATTTACGACGTGATAGCGACAAAAGGAGAAAAAACCGGTCATCACGCGATCAAAATCGCTTATAACTCAATAACTAAATCACTGGTGCAGTGAAAGTGGGGAGAGTTCAGAGTTAAAACCCCTCCCAGAGCTACAAAAATTACTATAATTGCCGCTTATATGAATCACTAGCTCAGCAAATTAACCGCTTTTATGAACCAAAACTAAAATTAATTAAAAATTTTTTTGGCTTATTTTGAATCTGTGGCTTTGCTGAATCTAATTCTATTCAGCAAAGTGATCGAATTAAACAGCAAATATTGTATTTAAAACTGTGAAAGCGTATATTACATGCATTGGTTAAGTAAGAACTAGTCATTTGTTTTGAAAAAGGTCAGTGATCACATTTTCGAGATGTCTTAGGCTAAGAGAATGATCATTTCCTGCCGTATAGACGCTTTGAGTTTAAGTATTGTACAGTGTACAGTTCTTTAATTGCATTTCTGGCTTTGCTCCGTTCGAAACGATAATGGACCATCGACTTCCAGACTAAAACATAAAACATACGCTTTATAGATCTCTCTCAGTTTCAAACTTCTTGTTAGAAGTCCATACAGGCCGAAATTTCCTCCTCCGAGCGCGAACCGATCCGTAGAAAGAATTTCGGCCCGGTATAAAAAGCGAAAATTTCAGCCCAAGCCCGGTCCGGTCCGTTTTTCCATTTTTTTCACAAAAAAATTATTGGCCCAGTATCAAATCTAAAAGTTCGGCCTGGCTCATACAAAAGCTTAACAAGCCCTACGCTGCCCGACTGAATTTCTCCAAAATAGAGATTTCTACGCCATTACGGTTAAAAATTGTCTTGTAGGAGGAATTCTGACAAAAAAATACTTATCTTAGCTTTTTTCATGTTTGTATTCTCCATTTTTTCAAAAGTGTCCTGGGCTGCAATATTTATTTAGTTATCTTGAAAATCACAGCAAATTTTCTGAAAGATTACAGCAGAGGGGGAAAATTCCTCTCGGCATTAATTATGTGTGTTTTCCGCGATGCTATTGACGAATTCTGCGTTTTTTTTTCGTGATCATTTGACGAAATTTGAAGGAAGTTTTGCGATCCTTTCATGAAATTTGCGTTTTTTTCTGCGATCCATTGGCGGAATTTGCTTTTTTCGCGATCTTTTGACGTAATTTACGGGATATTTTCGCAACCCTTTGACGAAATTTTATTTCTTTTCCGCGATCAATTCACGAAATTTGCGGTTTTTCTGCAATCTTTTGACGAAATTTGCATGTTATCGCGATCTTTAGACGAAATTTGCGTTTTTTTCGTGATCTTTAGAAGAAATTTGCGTTTTTGTCGTGATCTTTAGACGAAATTTACGTTTTTTCACGATCCTTTGACGAAATTTGCGGTTTTCGCGATCTTTTGGCAGAATTTGTGTTTCTCGCGGTCTTTTCACGAAATTTGCATTTTTGCACGATCTTTAGACGAAATTTTAATTTTTTCTCGATCTTTAGACGAAATTAGTGTTTTTTTTTCACGATCATTTGGCGAATTTTTTTTTTTCGCGATCGTTCGACGAAATTCGCGTTTTCTCCACGATCCTTTGGCGAGCTTTTTCTGCGAACGATTGATGAAATTGATTTTTTACGGTGACCATTTGTCGAAATCCGCAATATCTTTATGTCCGAGTTTTCGGAATGATGACCGATTTTATTTTTAATTTCTCGGAAAATTCAGAACAGAATCACCCGTGGCTATGTCGTAAAATTTTCTAAGACGAAATCGCATAGGAGAGCAGAAATGTTCATTATAGACAAGTTCCCTTCTTAGCAGGTACACCGTCTGTTGTAAATGTATTATATTATTTTCACACGTAATTATTATATTCATTTTGTATGGATCAACACATTTTTCCGTTTAAGACAGGATTTCGTCACATGCAGGTTCTTTTTCAAACGTTATATTTATTTTTGTTGCCTAGAAATTGTTATTGTCTATAACATTTATTGCCTAGAAAATGGCAAATCTTTAAAAATAATAAATTGAAAATTTTAATTGTAGAACAATGGAAATTTATTACCCTATATTACGTATGATGGGTAAGTAAAATATATGCAAGTTTTGAGAAAATTTTTGGGTCAGGCGAAATTTTACTAATTTTTGCAAGGATATATAATAATGCCAACTACATTCTAAAATTCAGCACTGTTTGGACATTTATGATGATAAACTTCACCAATTCTCGTGATATTGTTATATCTGACACAATGCAAGGTAAGTCTATTGAAAATTTTTCTAAAATTGTTTAATTAATTTTTAAGTTAAGAACAAGAATTCGGGACTGTCTTGGAGTGAAATCCCGTGTGTATGTTTGACTGAACAATGGATTCCTGATTTTCCGTACAAAAATTGTTGCTGTACTGTGTTCTTCCATCTCTTAAAGTTTTCCTCATATTTTTTTAAACACTTTGTATAAATCTAACATAGTAGTAGTATAGTTATTTCATGAGCCGAATTCTGGCTGCGCCACTGTGATATCCATTCTAAAAACCCACTAAGCATGGGAATTAAAATGCTCTTTCAAGTCTTCCATTACGTAGTTAATTCAAGTGATGTGGTTGATGAATCTGAATTTAAGAAGAAAAAAAAGTCAGTTTTTAGTTTTACCTTTAATTCGCAGATGATTGCTTTAACTACAAAATCAAATCCCCTTATACGTCAAACTTATAACCACCTCATTTCTGGTTCTGAAATATCTAAGATTTTACTTTTCGGCGCTAAACAAGAAAAGTATTTAGTCTCCAAATTTGTTGCATTTAAAAATGTTGTAGAGTAATTATTATTCCTGAAGTTAATAGAAAATAAATTTTGAATGACTTACATTTTAAAAATGAAGTCTTTAGATCGCAGTTTTCTACCACGGTATCGATAAAGATTTTGAAGCTCTTTTCCAGAATTGCACTACTTGCGTAAATTTGGAAGATAATCTTTCAAAATTAGATATACACCATTGGGAATAGCCTACAGCTCCTTGGCAAAGAATTCATATTGATTATTTGGGTTCTATTATGCTAAAACACTTTTCTTGTGATTGATGCTGATACTCATGCGAAAAGGACCAGAAACTTTTATTGTTCTTAATACAAGTACTGAACATACTATTACTTGTCTTTCTTCATTTTTTGCCAGACACGGTATCCCAATGTCTTTGGTAATAGATAATGATCGCCAATGTACTTCTGAAGAATTTAAGACATTTTTAAGTAAGCAGAGTAAAAAACAGATGCTAAGTGCTCCGTACAATACAGCTACCAAACTTCAAGCCGAGCGATATGTACAAATTCTCAAACTTCGATTAAAAGTAATGGCTTCAGAATTATGGTACGCTACAAGTGAAATTAAAAATATTTTCTTTCTCAATATAGGAAGAGAGTCCTGAATATCAACATTTAAAGCATCACATGGGAACATAAATTTATTTGATAGCATTAAATATTAATTTTTTTTTTATCACAGTTAAGCAAAATGCTAGAAATTATAATTATAAAATGATAACATTCAAAGTCAACCAGAACGTGGCTGTAAAGAATTACACTAGAGAAGACAACTGGAAAATTGGTCACATTATATCAAGAGAATCCCGGTTGCAATATAAAATTTAAGTGGGTTCAAATAGCTGGAAGACATGTAGATCAAATAAATAACATAGCATCAAAGGTACCATTGGCTAATGATACAGATTTTGAAGAAATATATATACAGAAAATTACAGGAATGAAAGTACGGGTACTTAACAAGGTGATTCTCATTTGAAACATCCTAATACTTTAAGTTTTAATCTAGCTGACTCTGATTTTATATCTACTGTTGAAACTCTTAAAAATACTTTTAATCCAGCTGCTTCAGACGCTTTGAACACTACTAATCGTAGTCCTAAAAACTCTAGAATTCTACAGATTCTATAAAATCAGATTCTTATTGTTACCCATAGTGACGTGGAAGGTAAAAAAGAAGAGCTTCTGCACAACATCAGTATTAAGTGGCGGACAGCTGTGATGGTTTACGTTACGTATAAAATAACAGATGACAACACAACGAAACAGCTTAAGAATTCTCTGTGTAGTTATACAAGCTACAGGATTCTTCTTCTATAATATGTTATTCCGTTTAGAAAGTCGTATTTGTGACTTGTGTTTAAATGTGTACACCATGTTGATAAATGTTAATCTTGTTAAGTATATTGTGTGCTAATTGAATTGAAGACATGTTATTTTTAATTCATTTAAGGTACTAAGATTAACATCTTGAAATCGGCTCTTTGTAAAAAAAGTTGATAATTTAAAAATTAATCGTAGAAAAATTGGCGTGCAAATTCGTTTGAATGCTAGTTCAATCGTGTATGTTTTATTATAGCAGCAAATTTGGGGGTTACTGCTGAAAAATGCACAAATATCAAATAACAGTAGAAGTAATTCCCAATCGATTGGCACCTTTCTTTTTCTTGAACGACAAACTATGTTGAAAATTGCAGGTGGTGGTTTGTTGTTTTTGCCCGCAAATGTTGAACTGTTTTTTTTGCCAGCAACTAAAAAAAACAAGAGATTTAGTTTTTTACAAGCTAATATATATATATATATATATATATATATATATATATATTGGATAAATGCAAGATATTTAACTGTTTATTTTTGCGATATCGGGCGGAGAAGTAGCAAAATATTCAGCTTGAATAATATAACTTTTAAAATGCACTTTTCTCATGCCTTATCTGGTGATAATTGAAGTTCTTTGCATCATATCTTTTTTCTGATGCGAAATTGTGAATGCGGTTTAGTGTAAAACAGTACAAATTAAACTAAATTTAAATATGAGTAAATATATATTTTACATTTTTTGGTAGATTTATAGGGGATTCTGGACTCTTAAATACTAATCATTATACCTTTGTACTCATGGAATGCAAACAGACAGTTCATTTTACCTTTAAAAATTATAGTTATCATTTTTATAAGGGTATTTTTCATTTTTTATGCATGTAAATACACAAATGTATGAAATGCATGCCTACAATTATAAAAGGAAAAGTTTCTATCGAGGATAGATGTAACACAGCGTCTTATAATTTTCTGAAATATTGAAGCAAGTAATAACAGCATTTGAATAGTATGATTTTGAAAATTTTTATTAAAAAATGATCGACATTTTATTTTTCTATATTAATATCAAAAATTTATTTTCTAATAACCAAATTAAAATTTAAGTAACTACATTATATGACGTATATTAAATCGTGAAATTGTCTAAAAATTTAAATACCTGTATTGAAAAATGGCACGCTTTACGTGAAAAATTTTATTTCATTCGAAACACATGATAAAACTTGACACTTTTTCATAAACTTTTAGTCTTAAACACACATTAATTTTTTAATAACTTACAGGGGAAGATCTTGAATCCGGAAATTCAAAACATTGGGAAACTTTGAGCTCATGAATCTATGTAACGCAAACTTTTTTGCCGGAATTTACTTTAAAGGACTTTGTTTAAAACAACTTTTATCCTCGCAATATTTTTAACTTCATTTTACAACTTATTAAGGGTTAAAAAAAAAAAAAAGCCTTATCATAAAAGTCACTTTTTTCTATTGACAAAATTAACAATGTAATTTCTAACGTATAATCTGCGGAATAAATAAATAATTTTCGCACCAGACATTTTACATAATAAATAAAGTTTTATAATTACTACATAAAAATAAGTTGCATCTTCGTGAATAAAATTTCTGTTAAAATATGTCTACTTATTCTGTGTAGTTATGGTATTAAGTAATAAAATTTATTTTTTATCTTTGTTACAATTTTTTTAAAATATTATAAACATTAAAATATTTTTCCATTATTATTTTGTTAGCAATCGATAGAACTTATATTAATTTATTTTTCTTAATTGATTTTCTACGTCTCTTTCCAATAATGATTATTAAAATAAGAGTAGAAAAATATTCTAAGAGTAAAAATTGCCTTCTTAATTTGGACCTAAAAGGAAAAACGTCCTTCCGGCCAGTGCCGGGAGGAAGAGGTAGCTTTCATATTCCTTATTTTAAAAAAGCCAGCTTATATTATTCAAACAAACAAAGCTCAGTTTAGTGGAAACCGATTATAGGAGAATCAATAATAATTTTTATTAATACTAAATCATTATGAATGAGAATTTCGCGAAATTACTCAGCTTTATCCCAGCTGTTTTTATTTAAAATAACTTATATTTGGTTGCCAAATTCGGCGATATTTTGAAGTGCCTGCCATTTTAAGACAACATGGTGGATGAGGCTAACCAGTGAACTTGGTCGAGACCTTAGTAATTCCAGTGCACATGCTCACTCACATCGGAATCGGTTGATATATACGAGTGCTGTCGCAGGAAAATATCAGATTTTTCAAAATGTCACACAAAAAAGAAACCTTTTTCAATTTCTAATTTTTTTGCACCTTATTTTAAGGGGGCTCAGGGCTTGATCGATACCGAAAAACATGTAAACAGAGCTCTCGCTTCGAATCCATATAAAAACAGAAGTATTCAATGTAACTAATTTAAACTTCCTGATATTTTTAAGGTACGTTTCTAGTCTTATAAAATTATAAAATGAAGTACTTCAATGTATTAAAAGAAAAAAATACATCAAAATCTATATAACACAATTTTCGAAAAAAAATTTAGGTGTCCTATCACCACCCGCAAGATATCTTAACGTTGAATTGACATAAAAACCTAATTTTTATTTTAAAATGATCAAGAAACATTACTCTATAGAATGAATTAAGGATATAACTATCTCAAAGGAAACCTTATTAAAAAAACTCTCAAATTTGAAAATTAAAAAACCCCTAAAAAGTACAAGTTTTTTTCCTTATAAATACGCAAAATATTAATCTATCTAAAATATATTAATTCATTCTATAGATAAGGATGTTCTATGCATGCAAAAAAAAATTAAGCCATTCCGTCAAATAGGTTTTTTTTAAATCTTACGGATAGTCGTCAAAAATCAAGTTTTGAGAAAACGCGACTTAAAGTTGCAATTAAATGGGAGCGGCTATGAAAGTGATTGTTACATAAATGCTTATAACTCTGTTAAAAATGCAAATATTTTTTATGCGGATTTTTGCACTGTGTTTAGAAGTAATTGAATAATTAAAATAGATACTAAAAAAAAAAATAAAATTTTTGAAAAGTTTTCAAGCCCGGAGCCCCCTTAAATATAATTTTTTTAATTTACTGGCCGCCATATTGAAACAAGATGACTGATAAAGCTGGCCAGCGAACTTGGGCAAGACATTGCTATATACAATCCACATGCCTTCTAACATCGAAATAGGTTAATAAATACACGTGTTATCGCGTAACAAATATCGTGTGACAGATCGTTTCAAAATGTCAGCCATGCTAGAAATTCAAAGCCCTATAATTCAACCATTTTTTAAGATATAGACGAATGAAAAACTGCTCCGGAATCTTTGTATCAAGGTCAAACACATAAAAAAATCTTTTTTCATTTTCCAATTTTTTGATACCTCATTTTAAATTTTAAATTTAATTTTTTTTAAATGGCACCCCTTTTGAAACAAGATGGCGAATGAAGCTGGCGAACGAACTCGGTCTAGACATTGGTATTGTCTATGTACACACCAAGTTACATCCAAATCGGTTCATAAATACGTCTGTTATTGCGTGAGAAAAATCACTTCGTTTCAAAATGCCCCCACAATAGAAATTCAAAATGCTATAACTCAGCCATTTTTTTATATGTAGACGAAACAAACACTGTTCCGGAATCTTTGTATTAAGGTCAAACACATACAGAAAAAATCTTTTTCATTTTCCAATTTCTTGGTACCTCATTTCAAATTTTTATTTTTAAAAATTTTTCTTAAATGGTCGACATTTTGAAACAAGGTGGTGGGTGAAGCTGGCGAACGAACTCGGTCGAGACATTGGTATGTACTATGTATACACCAAGGTACATCCAAATCGGTTCATAAATACACCTGTCATCGCGTGACAAATATCAGGTCATTTCAAAATGTCAGCCACGTTAGAAATTCAAAGTGCTATAACTCAGCCATGTTTAAAGATACAAACGTAACAAAAACTGCTCCGGAATCATTGTATCAAGGTCAAACATATAAGAAAAAAATATTTTTTATTTTTTAATTTTTTGGTACCACATTTCAAATTTTAATTTTTTTTTTAATTTAAATGACCGCCATTTTGAAACAAGATGGCGGATGAAGCTGGCCAACGAACTTAGTCGAGACATTGGTATGTGCTATGTATACATGAAGTTTCATCCAAATCGGTTCATAAATACGACAGTTACAGTGTGACAAAGATCAGATATATACATATATATATATATATCAACTTTTGAACGGAGGGTGGTTTCGGGATCTGAGGGTCATGATCGATGAAAATATACCAAAATTTTTTGAAATCGCTTTCCTCCGAGCGCCTGCAATTGGTAGCTTTTTATAATGAAAGCTACCTAAAAGATACGTATAACACATCTTCATGACCGCTAAATAACCCCAAACTTTCATAATTTTTTTTCAATTTCCGGATTTGGAACCTTCGCTCGTTTCCAGTGCAAGCGTGTTTTTTTTTTTTTTTTTTTTTTTTTTTTTTTTTATTATTATTAAATATAAAATATTTTATGTTAGATGTTTTTCATAATTTTTGCTGTAAATAATTTTACAAATTCAATTAACTGCATAAGTTTTCTTTTCTTTTTTCAGTAAGACATATATAATTTTTAAACTTTGAGGTATCTACCTACCTTAATAGAGATTTATTTTTTAGTTAAAAAATGACTTATTTTGTACATTATTCCGTACAATACGCATAAAAGCTTTGAATAACGAGTAAAATAGTTGTATAACTTTCAGTATTATCATTTTGGGCAAATTTTGGGTTTAAAAAACACATAGAACTAGGTATACAATAGCATTTACGCAAAAGATCAGAACGCAAAATTTAAATCAAGATACGTTTATTCCGTAAATTTTATTATGATGACTGAAACCTCCCCCACAAAACAAATTTTTTTATTAACTTTAACCGTGCTATTTGAAAATGTATAGAAGGTAATGTATAAACACGCAGAAAACTAGTCAAAATTACTGAAAATTAATATACGTCAACTGCTATCAAGAAGAATATGGAAAATAATGTACATATAAGGTCTCACTTCTTAGGACAATACACTTCCGTCAATTGCTATCAAGAAGAAAATGGGGAATAATGCATATACCGGGTCTTCCTTCTTTTCATTGACCAGTGGCTGTATCATAAATTGTTAGTTTTAGTGGTATAGTTTTAATTTCAAAAATGTTTAAAATTTTGTTCTTCTTCATATGAAAATTCATTTACATCAAAATAGTTACTTTTTAAAAAGCTGCGAAATTAAAAAAAAAAAAATATGGTCACTTGGTCCTATAAGATTTATTTGAGAAAAAGAAAACTCTATCCATGCTGTTACAAATAAAAAAGTAAAAGCATGTTTTTCCTTTATTATTATTTTTAATATAGTATCGCAAGTTACACATAGAATAGCTTTTTTCATGCACTAACAACCCTCATAGCATGCATGATCACAGTGACGTCGTTGTGACGTCATTGTAAGTTACTGTGGTCACGTCACATATGTGACCAAAATGTCACCACTCAGTGATTTCACATTGCGACTGAGATGTGAACTTCTTAGGAAACTTTAAAAAATTACAAAAAATATTCAAAACATGTTATTTATGTAAAATTATATTTTCTGGTAATAAAAAAAATTGTGACGTCACTGTTATGTCACTGCATGTAACATACGTCCCGTCACATATGTGACGAAAAGCCCCATCATATTGTAAGTCACAGCGTGACAAAAATATGAACATCAAAAATCTTTGAAAATAAACCAGAAATATTTTAAACAGGCCCGAGTTACAGCGGCATAAGAAATGAAAATATATTAGTGGATAGCAAATAGTAAATTCGGAGACGAAAAGAGGGGGGGGGGGGGCATAAAGAGGAAAATGCACGGTACAAGAATCAACAAACTAGATTTTCATTATATATTTTATCAATTTGTTATCTAAGACAGTGAAAGTATACTTTTTTCATGATTTCAATTTTATCTACCATTGCAATTTAATATAATAATCCTTCACTGATTGTTATTATTATAAAAGTGTTTTCGGAAAAATGGTGCATGCTGGAACAATTTCGAAAACATACATAGAATTAGGAATATTAAAAATGTACACTTTACATATTTAGTTTGCAGGCAAAAAGTTGTTTTATTTTTTCGTCGACCAGTGGTATTCGAAACACTTCTGTGGTTTCAAACTAAAAATTTTCTATTACAGTTAAATCTGTAGCTTTTAATGAGCACGTAGGAAGAGTCTTCAGAGTTTAGTCATATATGCATTTCTTGCTTTAGAATTTGCATTCAGGTCATATTTTTTCCTGTTAGTATTTAACTATTTTAAGGAACTATTTTTTAAAAAATTCTACTTCTTTCAGACTTAAAAAAAAAAAAAAAAATAGCATTTTCCGAAAATATATATATACAAAATTTATATAAAACCCATGATATAATTATCCGTATTTCAAATTTGTGTTTTAGAGATATGACTTTAAAAAAGTTATTTTACAAATTGTTTTATTCTACAGAAAATGAATATGAAAAGAATGACAGATTGACAATGAAATTTTTTTTATCCTCTATACTCCCTTTTCATTTATTAAGTAGATACTTATTTTGTATTTATTATGTGTAAAACAAGATTTACTAAAATATGCAATTTAACAAATTACAACGACCATTTGGAAAATGATTTTTTAAAAGACTAAAATTTAAGGCATAAAAAATAGCACGGAGTTGATCATACATTACGTACGCCATGAAGTAAACATTAATAGTGTTTTTTTTATATCGTCGTATAGAGAAAAAAATGTACTTTTAAATGCAATTTGTTTGAAAGCAGTACCTCAATTTGTTTCTGAGTTATTAATTTTTTTGCAGTTTTTATTACTTTTTTGTCATAGTGGCAACACTCTGTTGTCCATCTCTGTTGAAAGTAAAGGGAAATACCGATTACTGTATAGACCGATCAGAAAACGAATAAAATGATGATTAAACTAATAAAAACATTCAGATATGCTTTTGATTTCCTAACCTGACGAGGACAATAACCATTTTTCCAAATGATAAAAAAAGAGGTGTTTTATTCCAATAGGAAATTTTAATTACAGACACTCTCATAAAGATAAAATTATTGCGCATTTAAACTCCAAATCTGTTGTATACAAAAATAATAATAATAATACGATTAGAAACACACCTGCTTGCTCAAAATCGTCTGCAGTCGATTTGACCGCATAACAAATAAGGATCAGAGAACTTTTGACGCGGGAAGTTCGATCAACGCTTTTTTAAGATAACAGAAAGATGTCTGTCAGTTTAGGATAAAACACGGATATTATTACATTATTTATGGAACATAAAAGGTATGTCTTATTTAATTTAAATCTTTTATTCCTGTTTTATAGATTATTATCATGAGTTAAAGAGTTTTATGTTACAATGAGACTGATCTGGATTTCCTTTTCAGAAGCGATATTTTCCGATTCGATACTGTAACATATTTTAATCTGCCATCGCTAGAAAAAAAAAGTTGACGCAGAGACTTATTCTAACACTTCATTATTATTTTGGAGTTAAATATGATATTCGATTATAATGATATTACGAAATTGTTTCAATTTAAGGATTAACATTATACTAGGAAAATGTCTTTTTACATATTATAGTAGTGAAACTTTTGAAAGATTTTTTTCATTGTTAATAATATTTTAAATTAGTATTTAAAATCCCAAATCTTCATACCAATGTTTTCAGATTTAACATTTGCCAAAATTATAAAATAATAGGAATTCCTTATAACATATAGAAAGATTTTTGAGAAATTGTTAAGTCTAATAATGCATTTCATTCATATATTGTAGTTTATTGTCGTTTAATAGTACAATTATAAATACTAATTATTTAGTGTTTTTGAAACTGATATATTTATTTTTTTTAATTGCATGCAAGCGTTTTTTTTTCTGTTTGTGATTTTAATCAAACATTTAATTGTAGACATTCATAATCAGTTATTAAATTTTCTTCGATTGTAAACTCATTTTCTACGTTTTCGATACACGTAATTATTGGCATTAAAAAATATAATTAAATATTTAAGCATTGAAATAAAGTGTTTTTCATGCCTGATAAAGTTGAAAAGTGTTTATGACTTCGGTTTGTCTGGCCGTCTTGTCCGCGCTCTAACTCGCGTAAATATACTCGGATAGCCCTGAAATTTTTGGATGTTATTGACGTTTACCATAGCACGGTCTCTATTTGTAATGAAGTTTGTAGCATGTTTAGTTCATTTACAAGGACAGCCAAAAGTATTCCGCTACATTACGGCCTATGGGAAAAAATCGTTTCAAATGATTTTTAATGATTTTACGCACGCTTTCAAAAAGAATAAAATTGATATGGGTTTATGAAGCGCACTAGAATAGGCATTCTGTTGACAATGCGATGCAAAGAATAGTTATTGTTCATTTACAGGGCTAAAAAAGGAATTCCAATACATAATGATATAGGGGTGGGGGAAATTTTTTGCTACGTACTTTAATTATGTTAATCTATTTCATGTATAATGAAACTGATATACGTCGCTGAGGTTTACATACTATAAATTATTTCATGTACAATACGAATAATACGTATATAGCATTTACAGGGACACATTATATAAAATATTTCAGAAACTATATTGTATCCGAAGTACTGTACATTAGCAATGTTGACTGGAAATGCATTATTAATTATGATATGCGCTTTTATGATTCACTATATTTATGCATAGTATATGGTGTATATAAATGCTATAATTCCTATACAAGGCTACACAAAAGTATTCGTAAGGGTTACTGGTTATGGGCGCAAATTGCTTAAAGGTGGTTTTTAAATGAGTTATGCATTTTTACGCTAAACTGCATTTAATTTACTAAGAAATATTTGCAGAATATAGATAAAATGTTATACAGTGCCATGCAAAGAATTGGATACGTTGCCGTCTATAAATTATAATTTCTTGAAATGTGATTCCAGCAGTTTTAAGAGTGTTTTAGTTTGAATTAAATTTTAACTAAATAGTGGAGTGTAATAAAGGTTCTAGGTAAACTACAGGGTTGTACAAAAGTATTTAATTATGTTTCCATATATTAGTATAAATTGCTGAAAGAGAATTTCAACCTGTTATACACTTTCTTGATAAACTAAATTGTTCTATTATATAGTATATATATCAATCTACAGATCAAATACAGGACTGTTCAAAAGAATTGGAAAACATATTAGGTTATGGATGGTAACTGCTGAAATCAGTTCTTCAAATGTTTTATGCGTTTTGATGTTTACTTAGTTATCTTATTTACGTTATTTCCCTAAATTACGATGTCTTGTTAAAGCATTCAGGAAGTGTTGGAAAGTGTTTTATAATCTATGCTTAATGCATGATTTTTCTTACTTGTTTTTTTATTTCCCAGATCAGTCTTTTCATATAAAACATACCAAATCTATTTAGCTCATATTCACAAAATACAATATACACAGGAATAAAAAATTTAAATAAATAGGGCTTCTTATGTCGTTCTATAAATAAGACTTGTATTAATATCAGTTAGACTCCATGTTCGTATTTAATAAAACAAAGACAAATCACAACACATTAAAAAACTTACACATTCTTAATATCAAGCTTGAATAAAAGATCAAGCTTAGAACTTAATAAAAAAATATGTCAGTTGATAAGCATTGTTTTTTAAATGGAAAAATTAAAAATATTTTAGAAGAATAGGACTCCAAAATAGCGGTATTTTGCTAAAAAGTACGGTAAAAAGATAAGATTTTATATTTAGGACAAAACTTTACTTTAAAATTCATCGCAGTGTTTATGACAAGAATCATCACAATATTAATACTTGGAAATTTTTCCAGAGAGAAAGATTCGCCTTGCATACAATATTTCAAATAAAAAGCAAATTTCAAATTAATTGCTTAAAAGCCTCAAAGGCCAACATAGTGAAAAATATTCCCTGCCGGGACTTGAACCCTGGCCATCAGTATAGCGCACTGACATTCTACCGACTGAACCACATGGAACGATACCTTGCCTGGAAAATTTCTCCCTATTACATGTTGGCAAGGCTACAAACGCAACACAAGATGGAATATTTATCGTGAGCCACCGACATGGGGAAACACGAAACTTAATTAAATCCAGCATCGATTGAATCTATATTAATACTCGGAAATTTTTCAGAGAGAAACATTCGCCTTGCATACAGTATTTCAAATGAAAATCAAATTTCAAATTAAAATTGCCTGTTAAGCAATTAATTTGAAATTTGATTTTCATTTGAAATATTCGGGTTCGAGTCCCGGCATGGAATATTTTTCACTATGTTGGCCTTTGCGCCTTTTAAGCAATTAATTTGAAATTTGATTTTCATTTGAAACATTGTATGCAAGGCGAATGTTTTCTCTCTGGAAAAATTTCATTTGAAATCATCACAGTGTTTATAACAAGTTCGTCACAAATGACACATGTTTCACAAATTGGTCGAAATGTGACTTCAAAACATTGTCGCTTTCGTCACAAAATTAATGCGAAAATAATCACAAATGACACACATTTGACAAATTTGTCACACCGTGACTTCACAGAGTGATCACAATGAAACGTCACAAACAACCTCTAAAACGGCCATAACGACTTCGCATTCTAGTGACTATGACGTCACGTGACGTCACATCGACGATCACAAAGTCACAGTGTGACTTCACAACGACGTCGCCGTAACGTCACCATGCCTTACGGGAAGTAATACTCTAAAACTCCTTTCTTCTACCACCACATTTATTAAGTTTTAATATTTTGAATTTTACGAATTTGAAACATTTTCTGGCACTAATAATGGAATAACACGTTTTAAGGCCAGAAAAGGCTAAACATTTATAAAATTTCAAGTATCAAACTCGGTGAGTTTTGGTTGCTCAAAAATGGAATACCTGTTAGAGCATGTAAAAAGTTTTTCTAAATATGAGGGCTTTTCAATAAAGAATGATCATAATTTCGTTATAGACATAATTTTTTACTAGCAAATTTAATTGTATGTTGCATTGTTAGCTAATGAGTAATGAATATTTCAGGAAAGGCAGATTATTAAATAAGGAGAATAGTACTATTTTAAAGAAGTGATAGAAATCAAGCAATTTGATTTTTAAAAAAAACAACCCAACTGGCAACCCTAATTGAATTTCCCTAAGCCATTGCAACCCAGTTCCATGTTCTTCTGTAAGCAGATTCATTGTTTCTATAAAAAGAACTTAAACTACTAACATTTTCTAGTAAATATACACGAAGCTGTTTAATAAAGACAAGTCATTATTTTTTATTCGCATAATTTATTACACACATTTTTAATTTTATGTTTCGTTGTTAGTTTAATGTGTAATAAATATGGGGTGAACTTTTTAATTATTTATTTAGACTAGTACATCAGTATCAGCTGTGCAAGTTCAGACACGTTTAGTGTCGTCTCTGGGAATGCATGAGGCAACACGCGATGAGTAATATGAAATTTTATTTTCGCCTGAAGAAATTTTCAGCCGAGGTCTATGAAATACTACAGGAGACTAATGGAGGGCCTGTTTTTTCCTATAGCACAAGATGGAAGATGATTTAAGATGTTTAGTGTAGGAAGACAATCAAATTCAAAGGAAGGCGGACCTGAGGCCCCAGTCAATGCGCATAAAGAAGTCAAGATTAACACTGTTGGTATTATTGTCAGAGATTATGGTCGAAAACTTGAACAGAACTTGAACTTGCATGACTGCCACTGATGAACTGTTGGAAAGAATAATTACCATCGAAAGTACTATCGGAAAAAATTACCGCATATTTATTACACGTAGAGCTAACAATGCAACATAAAATTAAATCTCTGTAAAAATAAGTTATGCGAATAAAAAATTATCATTCTTTATTGAACAGCCTTCGTATGTCTTATATTATTGAGGGATCATATAAAATTAAAATTTTCATAACTTAAAAAAAAAAGAAAAAAAATTCTGTTGCAATTATATTTCATTATGTTAAAGAACAACATTTGAAATGTTTTTGCAACTAGATCTATACCTTTAAAAATAACGGTTTAGGAATTAGCTATTGGTCCACGATAAGAAGAGACATCATTTTTAAGTTTCCCATAGTAGTAGTTCCCCAAATAACCCGCCTCAGAATATTCCAATCGAGTTTCAAAATATTACACTGACATTTTTCTTCGTTATGATCTTTTGGGTTAAAAAATATCTTAAAATAACTTCATATTCTGCTTCTACCTATTAATTTACTAATATTTAAATCCCTGTAACTGAAATTTTAAACAAGATGGAAATGTAATTCTATCTGTTCTAAGAAGTCGGGATTTAAAATTGTGTCAAGAATTAAAAATATATCTTCTGATAAAAAATTGCATGTTATAGACAGCCTAACACGTTAATAAAAAATTATAATAAAAGGGGATATTAAGAAATACTATTTTCAGATCAACACATCTATGATAGAATGATGAAAAGATGAACAATAAATTTGAGAAAAAAAAAGGCATTACTTAAAACTTTTACTTTTGTATTTTTTAGACTGAAATTTATTTGTTTCTGACTTACAAAAATCAATACAATATAAAAAGAAACAAATATTAAAAATATTTATTCTATGAAAAACTTTTATCTATTCATAATGCTTGATAAATCTAAATTTTCAACATTAATGTATTCCACAAATATCGTTTATAAAAGACCATAATTTATAACTAACATTATTTTCCAAATCCACTCTTTCTAAAATAAGTTTGGACACTCTATACCCTTCCAAATATTGGTAAATCCATTAAATCTGAATCTTCAATATTTGGATCAACACAATATTTTAATATTTTACTGCGTAAATGCGCATATATTGAGGAAGTAAAATAAATGCCAGTTTTTTACCCCGTAATGGTGGTAATGACCCTTTTTTCATAATCTTCAATGACAGACGTGGGCACTTTTATTCATGCAAGAAAAAAAAAATGCATACTTTTTCCAATTTGAAAAGATCTATATTACTGAATTGTGAAAAACTTTTTTTTTATGCTGAATGTATTAAATTAATTTTATATATTTCATTTATATCAAAAATGTCTCATAAATTAAAAACTATGCGGAATATTCTGCATATTTTTTGCACGGACACATTTTGAAATAGGTGATATAGATATGCGGATATTTCTAAAATATTTTAAGAAATGTTTGTCGTTTGTAATGTTTTATAAAGTAAAATTACTTGAAGTATTGAAAATAAAAATGTATTTTATGATTTTTAATATTATTTCAAATTATGAATGTATTTATATAACAAGTTAATTTACATTATCTGCTTTTACTCTCTCTTTAAATTATCTTTTCTGTGTATAATTTTGCCATAGAAATTGTCTTTCATAATTAACGAAAAATTATTTCTCTTTCATCGCATAATATGGCTATTTTTGAATGGTCAGAACGCACATTATATATAAATGAATGGCAGTTTTATATAATGTCAATTTGATATGAACCGCATTCTACTGTTGCTCGGATATTATTAATGAAACAAAATTTCATTGCTTGAATAGAATTAAAATATTGTTTTCTTTTTATCTTCATCATATAGCATTAAAATTAATGCACAAAATTCAGACAGAAATCTTTTTCTCCAAAATTTTTTATAAATTCAATAAAATTTATTTTAATGACATTTATTTTACTATTTCATCTTAATACCATTTTCTTAATAAATATTATCAGAACAATGATGTGCTATCAGTAAAAGTATAATGATGCTAAGGGAATGATTTGTCGATAGAGAATACATTTCTGAATCTTAAATAGATTATTGATAGATTTATTAATGTCATTTTAAAGGATCTCACTTTGGCTTCATATTTTGAAAAAATATATTTCAAAATATATTGTACTCGCTGAAAATTCATATTTTTCATTTTATATATATAAAAAAAATTCGTACTCAGTAAATTCAGCACAGAGCTAAGACCCATTATGTTTAAATCATTGCCTTCGATTTTAATCATAAGGTAAGGATAGATGTGAAGATATGGATAACTAAAATTCATTACATAAGAACGATGCGCAAGTAATATTCCATGTTAAAATTTCGAAAATTTTCAAATGATACAATTTGGTGTGCAAAGAATACGCATAAAAATACTACAAAAAATAAAATTTGTTTTTTACTTATTACGAAATTATTACAATAACAAATTCTTAAATTTTAGATATTGGGTTGTAACATTTCAGTATTCATATACGTCGAAATATTTTGATTTTGAAAATTGTTAAAGGTATTTAGGAAAACTACACGCTTGTCCCTAAAGTACAGAGTGACATATGGACCAACAGTTCTTTGGTGATCTTTAAATATCTGTATATACTAATTTTTTTTTTATCTTCTGATTAAACGATAACTAAATAATTTACAGCATCACAAAAATTTTTAAATCTTAAAGGAACAAAAGAACCTATGGTATTTTGTCAGAACTTCTAAATATTTAAAATGTTATTTAAAAAAATACTTAATCAGTAATTTACCCTATTAGCAATTATCCAAAGATAGTATTCTTACGGTCTACAATAGTTATTTTCAATCATTATGGATGGGGTAAGCTAACACATAAAATATTTTAATAAAACCCATCTATTTTCTAACACTACGAACGCCTTACAGGACAAGATTTGCCGAGTTCGAATTCTGATTTAGCTTTTGATTAATATAAAGATTCATAATCCATTTCAAGATTGAGATCAAAGTCTGTTTATCTGAACCACCGGAAAAAAATTAGCAAATCTTAGATATTCCTGTGATTCTCAAGTTATTAAAGTTCATGGAGAACAATGTTAAAAGTAATGGAACAGACTTTAAACAACTGGGTAAGTGTGATCACAGATTGCACAGAGGGTTTTGTTTAATATTCCTTTCAAAACACTTTATCATTTTGCAAAATCTGTTAGTTCCACATTTCGCAACCAGGAGGCACACTCTATTCTAAACAAACCTCTATCCGAACGAAACTCCGTATTACAATTCGTAGATATATTAGTCGATTGGATCGGGGCCCAAAGCACCCGAGATAGGTAGGATACCCCTGGCGGTAAAAATTGGAACTAAAATATGTACGGCTATGGTGCATAATATGAAAGAGCGTCCAAGGAGTGTCGGCAAAAGTTAGCAAAGTTCACCCCGGGTGAAAAGGGTGGATGTTAGATAAATTGCTAAAAATACAAAATTTAGAGCCCGGAGGGGTAAATAATATAAGACTTTTTGAAAATTTTATTATTTTTCGTGTGATCGCAAGTGTTGTGCTATAAGTATGCAAAATTTCACATCCCCAACTTCATTTGGGATGGGTTAGAAAAATTGCTTAAAATACACAAGTTAGAGCCCAAAGGGGTAAATATAAGACTTTTTCAAAATTTTATGATTTGTCATTTGATGTGAGGTGTTCAGTTATAAGGATCCAAAATTTCAACTCTTCAACTTAATTAGGGGCTCAGTTAGAAAAAAAAAGCTTAAAATACACAAGTTAGAGCCTAGAGGGGTAAATATAAGACCTTTTCAAAATTTTATGATTTGTTGTTTGATGTGAGGTCTTTAGATAAAAGAAACCAAAATTGCAAGTCTCCAACATATATAGTTTCTGAGAATGGACTCTGTAACGAACATGCAGACAGACAGAGGAGTGTGACGAATAGGGCTTCGTCAGATGAACGAAACCCTAAAAACTGAATTTCCATGAAGTAAAAACTTTTTAACTAATTAATACGAAAAATCAAAAAAAATTTAAATGAGTAAAAAATTTTTTAAATAAATAAATAAAACTAAAAAAATGTAAATATATGAATAAAAACGCACACACACGTGTGAGTAAATATATACGCACTATCAGTTCATTTATAATATGACATTGTTTGTCCTTGCAAATATGAGCATGCTAAATTTTGATACAAATAAAATTTTAAAAGTTCGCGCACACATTCTCTTATGAAACTTCTCCACGATCACCGTCTCTGCATAAGGGAAAAGTGCATGCTGCTAATCGAGAAATTCCAAGATTCCTTCTTCGTACAGAAGTGGGCATTCGCAGGGTTCAAAATCTGCTTAAAGCAATTAAGCTACTCAGCTGAGTCAACTGATCAAAGGATGGTTAAAGAAAAACTAGCATAAATTTAACTTTAAAAAAAATAGAAAAGATAATTAGCAAATGCATTAATATGCACGGGCAAAAAAATTTTCTTAAACATTTAATATTTATTTAAGAAAGTGATTTGCTAGAAGGTTTACAATAAGATTACATCATCAGATGGTATTTAGAAAAAAAATATTTCTTTCAACATCTTCTTTTTATTTATTTATATTGTTTCTAAAGCAGAAGGTATTATTAAGTTAAACAAATTTATTCCGTCATATTTTTCACACTAATATCATAATAATATATTGCAGGCATACTTTTGGACAAGATATAGGAAACAACTTAATACCGAAAGTGCGAAAAGAATGACACTTCTTGATTAATACCACGTTTAAATTTGAATTTAAAAATATAACCAGTTGCGTTTCTATTTATTTTATTGCGTTATAATGATCTATAACTACTCCAAATTTTCAAGAATATTAAATAGCATGGTATAACGTCCGAAGATCAGTCTTAAAGCTGAAATAAAAACTCCCAAAAATGAATATAGAATGTTTTACGAAACATATTTAGGTCTGTATCTATATACAAAGAGTGATACAGCTATAAGTGTGAAAAGAAATGCTTTTCTAATCTGGAAACATGCTCCTTCATTATTAGCATTTTTAAAAATTCAAAGTTCTGTTTAACCTTAATTTTCTTATGGCCCGAAGAACTTACACTCTCGGAAGTTGTTCGAATTTATATGTCGGTGACATTCCTTAAGTAAAAAATTCCCCATAGAATGTTTTTGCGAATTATATTTACATTTGTATCTATATAGAAAGGGAGATGGAGTTATGAGTAAGAATTGAAAAGTTTTTCTAAAAAAGAAATACACTTCTTACTTATTAGCGTTCTTATAAATTGGAATTTCTGTTTAACCTTAACTTTCTTAGGGTCCGAAGAAGTTACACTCGCTAAAGTTCCATCGAATTTATGTGTCGGCGGCATTCCTTTCTGCGGGATGCCTGATGATTGGTTCTAAGTCGCGATTTAGTTGTGAAGATGAGAGATCTTATCCTATTCCTGCTGGATCACTGGTTTGAGGTGCGCGCGCCTTCGTAACTCACTCTGGATTGGGCGCGGGAGGCCGCGGAAACCGGCGCTGGGATAAGCTCGAAGTCCCCCCACTTAGTTGGCGTGCGGAAGCCAGAGCGAAATAGTCGCGTGTCATGGAGAGTAAGCGCGGTCCCACGACGTGGCTACTCTTTGCGATTCTCTTCCACTGCTCATCTCTTATACCACGTAAGTCATTTGATAACTCTCCATCCAAAAACATTTCTCGTCATTTTCATTAGAATGAATATTTGATATATGGTATTTTTTGTTCTATGGGAATTTTTTTTAATGGGTCCGAAGGGCGCAACAATTTTTATATAAAGAAGAAAAAGTTTGTAATGTCTAGTATAGTAGTATCGTGGTCATCACGTGCAGGGTCGGATAGGGTTTTATTTCTTTGTCCCCCAATTTGTGAAAAAAAAAATATTTTGTGATAAAATATAATAACTTTGTAATGAAATATCAAATTCCAGTTTCTGGAATTTGAACCAAAAATTTATTAATGATAAATTTTTAAAGTTCTACAGCTAAATTGACAAAACAAGTTCACTGAAAAAGGAATTTGGTGAACTTGTTTTGTTTGCAAAGGACACATTTCAAAATTTAACATAATAAAAATAATTAATGAAACATTTTAATTTATGGAATATAATTTGATGAAGGGGCTCTTATATTACGAGGAATTTTGTGAAGGGGCCTATTTTATTAAAAGGAATTTTGTGAAGGAGACAAATTATTAATAGTAATTTTGTGAAGGGGTCTTAAATATACCCTGACCGCCCTCTGACGTGTTTTAATTTCTTTAAAATTTTAAAAAGAATAAATAAATGATAAAAATGTTTCAGTATTGATGAAAATTGATAGTCCCAAATTATATACATTTATGAAAAAATCTGAGCTTAAACTTTCTTTTTACTCAGCTCATATTTTATATGTTTTTTTTTTCTTTTTTAACTTTGTATGGTTCAACAGTTTTTACAAATGAGGGCAAAAGATAGGCACTGTTCAGTATTTTAATATCACAAAGATCATGGCCATAAATTAAATAAAGATTTAAAGATTGATATTAATGTTGAAAAATATTTCAGTGTTGTTCAAATTGTATAAAATCTTAAAATCACACTTTATTTAAATTCAGTATACATTTCGTACGTGTTTATATCAGCCCAAAAATTTTTTAAAAACATGCAAGAGGATTGAAATATTAAATGTCTATTAAGACGTAAGGCTGTGCATTTGAATATGGTGGTTTAAGACAATTTCTACGTATATGCCATGCATATTTTAAAGACTTAATGTTGTTAGAATCATATTATGCATGATGGTGACGCATTAGTATTTTATGATTAAGAAATCAACTTATTACCAAGAAATTAATTTATTATTAACAAACTAAATTTTAAGAAAGTGACAAAACAAGTTAAATATCCAATATAGATCGTTAAATATTTAATTAAACCAGCATCGTCCCGAAATAAATTAAATACAAGATTTTTTAAAAATACCATATCTATTTAACAATTCGTTAAAAAGTAGCTGCGGATAGTGTCAGTATGTGCATTAGTATTTGAATAGCCTACATATTTATTTACTTTATGCACTAAAAAACTCAATATAAACTTTAAAATATTGTTATACCATTTTTTAATCAATTATGACGTGACTGAAAAAGACAGTTTAAACGCTTAAAATATTAAAGAACAAACTTTTTTAAGAATTGCAATAAGAGTATTGAGCATTTTTAGGCACCTTAAAGTAATGCAAAATGTGTGAGCTTTCTATGCATCGTATAAATTTCTTTTAAGCATTTCTGTTAAAAGAACTTGCTTATAGCAGGTATTGCAGATATATTTTTTTATGGCTGAGATATTTAATATCTGTAAAACTAAAATATTATAGGTTTTAATATAACAAGTTTTCAGTTTAATAATAAGCTCCGCTGTATAATAAAATTACCAAATAACTTTAGTATATTATTAGATATTTAGCATGTATTTAGATTACGTTTTATCATTTTTTTTTTTTAATTGAAAATTGATTCACTATGTTAATTTCAGCTTTCGAAATTATAGAGGTAAACCTTGGTAACATTTAGTAAATTACGTTTATTTTTAAATCTTCTGTCAAAAGATCTTTTACTGTATCGAAATGATATACGTGAAATTAAAATAGTCCATAGTATTTGGCAGAATTTTATAAAATTTTATCTACCAGACTGACTCATATCTAAAGAAAATTTGTTAAGATAATTATAAAATAAACTTACCGTTTAAAATAATTTGTTATGAAAATTTAATATTTTAACATCAATAATACATAAAATAACAAAGAGAAATAAAAGCATCATACATTAAAACTAACGCTATATAGGTATTTTACTAGTTAAGCAAGTTATGCTGAAACTAACTACCGATAGGTTTAAACATGCATTATATAACTTAATATATAAAAGCATTAATTATTAATATATGTATTCAAAAATGTAAAGTAATTTTATGGGGCTTTTAAGGCTGAATTTTAATTTTTATGGCTTTATTACAGTTTGAACTATTGTTCGACAGATTTTAATTAACAACTTTGTTAAGTATCGGTAAATATCGAGAGAAAATATTTTGTTAAGTAAGAACAATACTTATAAAATTATGTTATTATGACGAGTTGGTAAAATAAATCAAGTTCAGCAGTAGGATTATTAAAAACATTTTCATATAGACGATATAATTTTAATCACGTGTGTACTTTCATGAACACGGTATAAGGATGCTAGCCCATCTTATTTAGTTCATTTTGATTGTTGCAGTTTAGCAGTCTAACCTTATTTTAATATTTGAGAAAATATATTAAATTTATTTTATGATATACCCACTATGGGAATAATTAAAGGAGAAAAAATTGTTCACAGGCTCAGTTGAAAGAGCGAGCACATTGATTAAAACAAATAGATATAGTTTTCTGAAAATTAACATTTCCGATATGAATTATTGTAAAGAATTTTTTTTTGCTTAAATATATATATATAAAGGTAATTTGGTAACGATTTCAATTCTATTTTTAAATCTCGAATATTCTATTAAAAATCTAAATTTTTACGACCTTGTTTTCAGTTTAGTTACTTTCGATATTTTTCTTACGCCCCAGCGCAACCAGAGTAATAAAAGAGTTTAAGTACAGAACCATTTAATAACAGTGTTTCGACGTAATATAGACTATCACGTTATAACTCTAGTAAAAAGGTGTTTTAAAAGGTATATTTTATTAAATTTCTTATTTACTATATATATAGACCTACTTCTCAATATTTTAATAAAAAAAGGCATAATGAAAATATAATTTATAAATGCACTACATAATGAATAATGTTAACTGATATTCTTATAAATCCATTCAAAGGGAATATATATAATAAATTAAAAAACGTATTCCATGTATAACATCAATAAAATTTATTACCTATAAAGCACAACATCAATGTATTTTTCCTTTGATTAAAACTTATTTTCAATGTATAACATCTATACAATTTTTATTGAAGTTCAATAAAATAACCATCCGATGGAAAAAAAAATGCTGTTAGGGATATCTCTATCTGGATACACAATTTAATTTTATAACAGAATAAAATTAGATAGTTTGATTTTAGGGTGTGATTTATCTTTTCTCTATCTTATTGATATAAAATACAGAGATAAATCTTTCAAAACCGAAACGGCATAATGAATTTCATTAAATATGTTCCTTTTCAAAAACATATATAGTCCTTTTAGAATGTAAGTGCTATTGTATATACCAGAATCGTTAATTATAAATGGACAATTTTCAAAAATTATGTTTATGTTGCAACACGTGTATATTTTTTACCTATTCCTTTTTTAATCACTAATTTTTAAGAGTGTTTAAGATGTTATTTATATCTTAAACTCAAAAAAAAAAAAAAAAAAAAAAAAAACAATTAACAACTTTCAGAGTATTCTTTTTTTGCTTATTAAAAATAATGTTCTTTAATCTTAAAGCTAAATTAGTTTATTTTTTTTAATAAAACAAAACTCTTAACCTAATTAAAGTTAAACCATAGAGATCTCGTTTGTTACCGCTTGTGTTTAAAAATGTAGATTTTATGTGTAGGTTATAAGTATACAAATTAAAACTACAAATTACACTTATTTAACACCTTTTTATAATTTCATATTTAGTATTTCGTTTTATGAAATGTGAATGTAAAGAAAAAAAGAGTAATTTATTTAAACTCAGAACTGCTTTATACTATTTCATTATAGTTCTTAACTATTTCATTATAGTTAAAACTATTTAATTAAAGTTAAAATCTTTGTTATTACGAAAATACCTACGCGAAAAAAAATCAATGTTTTGAAATTTAGAAATATATTTGGAAATTCATATTCGATGAAAAGAGAGCAATATTTTTTCCCCGTTCTGCTGTCACAAAAGGAACAGAACGTTTAAAATAGAAGAACGCATAAATTTATCAAACAGCTGCCTGAACCGTGAAATTCATTTACGAAATTGTGCGAAAGAATATGAATGGATTAATTCCGAATGCAATTAAAATATTTTATTTTAAAAATAACATTTGTTGTTTTCCAATAGACATGATATTAAATTTGGAATATGAAAAGGTTTAATTTTGTTGATACTTCACATAATATAATTATATTATATTTTCGATATTTTAATTTAATATAAATGTATATCCGTTTAAATTAAAAGTTTCTCCGAATTTTAATATGTGAAATTTAATTCATATAAAAAAATCACTTTAACAATATCACATATGTTATTTTCAATTTATATATATATATATATATATATATATATATATATATATATATATTTTAATATATATATAAAAAATGCATTTTCAAGAAAAATTATAATTCTAAATCCATTACTGTCTAAACCCTTCTTTTTATAGCTTTCATAGTTTTTAAATGCTTCAAACTGCTGATTTGCAAAAAATAATTAAATAAACAAATAAAACTTCAGGTCTGCTTTATCATTTTTCACAGGCAAATTTTATTTTGTTTAAGATAAAATTTACATTTATAATAAGATGAGATGATCTTGTTTTCCTAAAAGTTTTAAAGTTTCAAAAATATTCGAATCAGATTTCCCAAATGTTTCGAATTTTGTATGGAAATTACTTCCTCTCTTTAGATTACCGGATGTAACTATTATCTGTTTCATTGCGTTTTCATATGGATACAGCTTAAAAATTAATAGTATAAAATTTATACTAATTATGAAAAGTTTCTAGAATTATCTGTATTTGTATTGATATGTTCTAATGATTAACATTTAATTTCTGTTTGCAAACGTTATCGTACGGAAAGTTTTCTTTTATGATAAATTGAAACATTTAAGAAAATGCATTAAAATGTAGACAATTAGTCACATGCATGTGTACCTTACATGTGTGTTGTTAAATTTTACTTTAATGGATAAATTAATTTAAAAATATAAATGTTAAGATATTTTAATTTAATTGTAGTTTTGAATTGAACTTGCATAAATTTTACATCGTCCTTAATTAATTTATTGTAAGGTTCTTTAGTTAACTCATTGTCATTAGCCTATAAAACAAAAATGTTCATAAAAACAAAACCGAATTTCTTTGCAATAAATATCAGTATGTTATTATGCATCGGCCATTTTTGGCCACTTGGCAACGCAAGGTATATTCATTATGTAAGTAGATATGCCTTCGAGTTGATGAAGTACTCGTTTTCGTATATGTTTTTTGTTGATTATCGATGAATCCCCCCACCCCCCGAAAAAGGGAAAATAATCAAAAAATATCTTTATAATCAAGCTAAAGGTTAAATTACAGTTCTTCAATCTGAAAATGTCATTAAAATATGTATGAGATTTCATGCGTATGCATCTATAAAAACTCTTATAGTTTAAAACTTCTTCTGTATGAAATTATAGTGCAAAGTGATAGTGAGTAATGGGGGTTGATAATGAGCAATTAATTTTAAACTGGAATTAAACTATGTCTTAAACAGCAAGCAATCTATAATTCTTTATCTTTACTTTTCATTATTTAATTGACTACTTTTTTCTTTCCACGATTGCTTAGTTTCTTATAAAAAATCATACACAGTTTGTTTGTGTTCCAAGTGTATAAAATTTATTATAAAAGAAAGTGCGAAAAAAAAAAACTTATGTTAGAATATATTATCAATAATCATACAATAGACATGTCTACAGACATTTCTCTTAACAATGAATTAGAATTTAAGCACTTGCTTTAAGTTTATGATGCTTTTCAAAGTATGCATAAAATATAATTCTTTAATTAGTAGCAACAAGTATTAAGCATTTTAAATCATTAAAAATGCATTTAAGGAATCAAAACCTCATAGAGATTTTGTTTGTGATGCTTTTATTTGAGAGCTTTAGGTTTCATGTGAACGTTAGAAGTACGGAAATTAAAATTGCAAATTATATTTATTTCCATTTTTTATAATTTCAAACTTGGTATTTGGTTGCATGAAATGAGAAAATAAAGAAAAAAGTATTTTAATTAAACTTAGAACTGCGCTGTTTTAGAAAATTAGAAAATATTTAACGATTAAAACATATTTGAAAAGGTACATAATTTTTTGATATAAAAGTATTATTAAAAATAAATTTCTTAATTATTAAAGTTATAGATTATTCTTTATTGTGTGATATTGTTACTCAGAATGTTACTGTAGGAAAAGAAAATAAAGTCTCAATGAAATTACTTAGAAAAAAATTTTGCCGAATGGGTTCACAATTTCCAAATTCATATGAAAGTTATGTGTTTGTTAATCTTATTTTCAAGTTAGAATTATTATAATAAAAAAAAAATTTGTTAATATTATTTATATAAAATGTAATAAAAAATCGTGTATGGTTACAGGTTAAGCCGGACAATTGATATTGACAAAATGTTTTGTATTATATAATATAGTACTTCATTTGAAAGTAAATTCACATGTGTTGAAAGAGGTTGTTTGCGTAACAGGTGCATATATTCCCTAATATTTATAATGATATATAGATTTTTTACAACAGTAAATCCTGAGAGGTATGTAGTAATTAATAAGTGCGCTGTAATACTAGATGCAGTCTTTTAGATGTATTGCAAATTACAACAGAATTCTTGATCATAGGGCTGTTGAGTTGACGCAAATTGTTAGACTCTTCTTTTACTCAAAGAGTTCATACAATAATTTTCTCATTGTTTGATTGGAAATATTGTTGAGTTTGAAGACGTCGTCCTAATGTATTAAGATAAAAGAACATTGATAGAAAGATACTGCGATGAATAACTTCGCTTTACAGAGATTTCTGTTTAGAGCGTGTGCAGAAGGATGACAATTTATCATTACAATTATTATCATCAACAAATCGCCGAAAGCATCATTCTTTTCCCTATTTCAAGACTTAAAATTGCATGTAACCATTGATCTATGCCTACCATTACCATTATACAATATACAAGATAAACATCCTTTGTGTATTTTCTTGAAAATAAGCACCATTTAACCTCATGCCATATCAGTTTCTGGCTCAACCGGATAAATGATTCTTACGTACTCTCTGTTAAGAAGAAAAATTTTTTTCGATCGATCTCAGTTCAAATGCTATGCATGCTAAATAATTGCAGACAAACTGTCTTTGCATGTTTGAACACAGAATACACTCAACAGGTGTTTGGAAGTCTATTCCCATATTTTTAAACGTCTTGAAAGAGTATTCCAGCATATCTGAGTTCCAGTCCCTGCGTGTAATGTACATGTCACTTAACTGTTTGCTTAGTTCAGTTTCTATCCGCTGTTGAAACAATTCTTTCTTGCTCATTCTATGGCAAATACGACTTTTAAGCTTGCACTTCTACACATTTCATTTTTTTTAAATTGCTACCCGCAATACATAAACAAAATTGTAGAACTTATGTTAGTTATTTTGAACCCAAGTAACCAATTCATCCAATAATAAAGCTTATTTTTTGCACTTGGCCAGAGTTACATTTAATGATATTCTTGAAAAAAATATTTTTGATAAAAGAAAGGACTTTAAATCAAATGTTATCAAAATTTATAATTGGTTGTCAAAAATATATATCTCAGTCATTAGGCTCTTAATATAGATTTTAATCAACACAAATATCAAATTTAACAATAATTATTTTGTCAAAAATGTAGATATTGAAAGGTTTTTTAATGAAGGAATTTTTTGACTACGTATTAATTTTCCTTTTAAATTATTTAAATACTTTGGGTTTAAACTCTTAGCAGCTTTCTAGTTTATACCAAGTATCTTAAAAACTTTAAAGATCAAAATAACGTTTGAACACTAAAAGCAACGTTTCGATGTTCTAGCATATGAAACCTACTGCATCGTGAAGTCGAATTTTAAAAGTTTGTGATCCCATCTAAAAAATTATGGGACAATGTAAAAAATTTCACCTGAAAATGTGCATAGAGTCAGCAATTTAGTAAGGCATAACGCTCTACATACACGAATAACTTGAACATTAACCCTGAAAAACACATCCGTTGGCATCGGCATACCTTAGAACATCCGCATAAATATATCACAATCGACTGCAAAAGTGTGAGACAAATGCAAAATAATAGTGCAAAAGTATGAAACTAATAACCCTTTAAGACCCAACCCGCACGATCGTGCGGATTAGACATTCATTTAATTGTTTGCTTCTAAGTCGTATATAATAAAAACTCGAATCGAACGATCGTTCTGGTTTGCAGATAGAGTAAAGTATCATTTTTTATCAACAGATAGCGGTTGCAGTCCATGTTTTACTTTCTAAAGGCATGAGTAGTTTTGTTTACAAATACACCGGGTCTTAAAGGGTTATGATAATGCAAAATAATAGTACACAACGAATACATATTAGTAAGATGAATTACCCTATCTTACTGAATCTTTCTTTGATGTAGGTTCGTAGAATGTTACTATCATGGGATGGTAAGCTGCACTCCTTAATTTTACATAATCTTAGAAGAAAATATCCAATATGCTTAAATCAAATGACTTGTATAGATATTGAAAGATTTCCTCTATAAGCGGTTCTCCTTCACCAAAAAGTGTCTGAGAAGAAGCTTGGCGCTAATGCTAGCTGATGTCATAAGTTGTCATACAGATATCACACAAAACCCAGATGGACCAACCTGTCTAGGAAATCGGATTATGTAGTTTGCTCCAATCTCTTCTTTCTGTTTGTGTCTTGAAATACTCAGTCCTCAAGTTGAATGACACAAATGTTTCAAATATCGCATCGAAACTGAGGGAATCGCCGCAGCTGATGACGAACTTTTTGTTGTTTTCAAGTGCCGAGTGGTGAGAGTTTTCTCAAATTAATACACTATTGCGATCAAATTTTGCCTATCCGTTCATATCAATTTGCCAAGAAATTTGGTTTTGTACACAGTGTGTTCATCAAATAATTTGCATCAATTTTATCGTTTCTGATAATCTCTTGTCTATTTCTCTCATGTTAGTATTCCCATGTACGTGTGAGATCACACTATACTCAATATATATACTATACATGACAAAATACTAGACCACAAGCCACACTGATGTCTCTCGCACAAATATGTGTATGAATCGGAACATACGGAGCATCTGTTAGTTATACGTGCCCACCTCAAATTTCCTCTAACCTGAAGCAGAAAGACTTATAATTATTCCAGTTTCTGCGTTCCTGCAAGCATAATCGATAGTAATAGCTGCAGCATGATGAGAATTATTCGGAACTATTTTTTTTATGTACAGAGAAGCCTACTATGTTGCTTCTCTTAGCAGACGATTACATTTGCCATTCAAGATACTATCTCATAGTATTCCTTCGGATATAACTGCCTATATTTAGGCTAGGATGGCCGCCCAGGGAAACCCAGCAAATGCTTTTGAGTTTTAGTGCAGTCCCAAAGTTCCACTACAAGAACTTTTGAGAAACTATTCCTGATGCCAATTTTTACATTCCGGTGAGGTATAACGTAAAGATTTCATACGCATACAATATCATATAGATTCATATATCAATGTTTTAGAGATAAATTTCTTCTTAAAATTTTACGCTTTGTGATGA
Organism: Maratus speciosus; assembly: GCA_963932465.1. NCBI lineage: Eukaryota > Metazoa > Arthropoda > Arachnida > Araneae > Salticidae > Maratus > Maratus speciosus. The sequence goes on along the minus strand of OZ010787.1, from coordinate 322,246,750 downwards.
TAATATTTAGGTACTTATGACGATAATTGATTTCTCGTGTACTTCCATTTCAGAGATACTCATTTTTCATATTGGCTTTTTATTACTTTATCATTTACTTTTCATAATAGGGTAGCTTGTTTAACCCGGGAGAACTCACTAGTGAGAATGCCCAATTGCTTTTCTTTTATTTTACATTCATATAATATCAACTTTTTTGGTTGGCTTAGTACTTATATTCCCAAAATAGGTAAAATAATTGAAAAACATTTTGAAATTTTAAATAAAATGACAAATGATTTAAATAAGAGTCTTAAAAAAGTACGACTGTGAGAGAAAATCTCATGCAGCGAGTTCTCCCGGGTTAAACAAATCAGTAGGTGTGATCGCAGATCGCACAGAGGATTTCACTTAATATCTTTTTTAAAACACTTTACCCTTCAATTAATAAATCAAAATTGTTAATTTATAAATATTAAATCCTTACATAAGTGGCAGCACCATTACATTTAATTTTAAAATAATTAAAAAATATTTTTAAATCAAATTAAAAATATTCAAGTAAAATTATTTATATAAAATAAAAAAAAATCGAACATTTTTAATTTCAGCAATTTAAAAAAATTGGTGGAATCAGAAATAAAATATAAAATTTTTAAAAGCAAAAAAATGTTTAAAACATATTTAAAATGCTCAAATAATTCAGAAAAAATCCATATTAATTGTTTCACTTTCCAAACATTCACTAGATGGCGCCGAAAATAATGTTAACATTTCTTTAAATTTGAAAAAAAAAGAAAAAGAAAACCCTTTCAATTCTCAATTTATGCTTATAATGATAACTTGAAAAACTTTGTCAATAGAAGTCTATTATTTCAAAAAAATTGATAGTAGATGGCAGCAGCTGTTTATTCCAGATTCTTCCAGTATTTATTCCTCTGTATCCTATTAATTATTTAAAATGAGGAATTTTGTTATATTAAATATGGATTTGATTATATCATCTGACATGTTAAACATAAATTGTTACTAAATACGCATTTTTATTTTAAAGATAAGTAAATAATTCTCTTGATTTTTTTTAATTTAAATTTCAGATTTTCTTTGTCTGAAAAAAAAAAGAGAGATTTTAAAAATTACCGCTGATCAAAAATAAATAAATAAATAAATAGAATAATGAACCTTTAAAATTGCCAAAAAAGGGGTTTTCTTTTAATTAAATCCATCTGAAAAAGAAGTGTAATAATAAAAATCAAAATTTTAAACTTCCGCCTGACAGATTCGAACCCACAATCTACTGTGTAGCAAACGTGCTCTTTAACACGGCGCTATCGGTCCTCTGCGATATTTGCTGAATTTAAGATAATGTTTCTAAAAACCATGCATTCGCTTAGTTAATATAAGAATTTTTCAAAATTTTGTGATTTTGGGCATGGCAGGGGGTATTGAGGGGGTATCTTAAAAAATAAATAAAAAATAAATAAAATAAATAAAAATAAAAAAACAGGCCGGAACTTAAATAGTTTCCGAATACGAGCGCTGTGACGGACAGGCGGACAGAAAGAGAAGCGAGACTATAAGGGTTTCGTGAAATGAATTAAATCCTAAAAATGCGCCTCCGTGGACGCTGCTATCGATCTCATAGTAAAGATTTTAGGCTCATTACACTAGGTGGAAACTACCTACACACCTCTGGCTTTTAAAAGTTAGTTCAAAATGATTTTGTTATTTAAGAACTTTACTATACACCTTGTGTGTGTCTAACTAATGGTCCTTCTTATATTATGTTTTATTTTTGGACTGATGTACGTAATTCCCATTTTAGTGATATGACATTTCCTTTAGGGTTCACATTGTAGACATTATTATAAATATAATGTTTAGCTTTTCAGCTTTTTTATAATTCTTCAAGTGTTCATAATATTATGATTTTACATTTTGATTCATCTCTATTTATGTGAGATCAGTTTTTATTACCCGTTTACATTATTTTTCTAATTTCATTTTTGTGATGTTTTTATCTATGTATTGCCGAAAGGAACGCTTGAACTGTGTATATTTAAAACTATCTATTAAATAAAAAAGAAAATGTATTGAATGTGTAAATGCCCGTTCAATCATTGAAAATATTATACTACAATAAATATTTAATATTTAAAAAAATTCATTTATTTTCATTAAAAAAACATCATTCATTTAATTAACTTTCTTTTGTGAAAAAGATAAAAGTTTAATGTGTCTGTTTATATGTGTTATGGTAGTTTTACTCTATTAATTCTTATTATCTATCTTATTATTTCTTATTATCTATCAATTAAAATTAAAGTTTAAAAGTTATTATGATTAAATCTGCATGAAATCTTACGTTCATTAAAAACATTTATAACTTCGTTAAACATTCATAAAACTAATTTTCATTTAACAAAATATGTTAGACTTCTTACAGCTGCAATTATTTTAATATATTAAAAGTTTATGGATTAGTTTTTTATAGTTTCAATGATTGTTGCACACTAAAGATTATTTATAAAAAAAGTAAATGGTAAGAAATGAATTGAATACAGAAATTATATATTTTATAAAAATTAAATTTCTCTAAAAATAATAAAAATTTATAAAATTATTTCATTTTTACCTATTAAATAATTAAAAAGCTAACGCAATTTCTATAAGAACGGAACGGGTTGCGTACAGTTTTGTCGCAATTTTGTAACAGAACAGTTTGCCTTATTTAATCGCAGAAATTTTTTACAAATTCTACAATTAAAAGAGTTGATTGCGAATTGTAACGCTGAAATATTAAATAAAAATTTTTACTATCTGAAATAGTGATGCCAGACTGCTTGAAAATTTAAAGGCGTGTATACAGCTTGCAAAAGTAAATTTTTCAATTGAATAAACTGTATTTTAAAAATTTTCATCATAAATTCATAAAAAATTATTTTATTACATTTCTAAAATGTACAATATACATAATTACAATACACATATTTACTATTATATTACAATATACATTATTTGCTATATATTATTTTTTATAAATATTTTTCAAGGTATTTTGGACTGGTTACAAATTTAGAAATATTTTAAAAGTTTTTTTTTTTTTTTTTCACAATAGTTATTCTTATTTATTAAGTTTGCTAGAAAATATCCAGTTTTCAAAATAAAATGTAAGACATTTCAAAAGAAAATATGCATATTTTATGTTGAGTAAATAATATGCAAACTTTTTAAAAGCCTTTAAATAGTCAATTTTGTAATAGTTTAGTGAGGAAAAATGTGTTTTCAGATGAAGCTTTCACAACAGATGTAAAATAATCCTCGTTTTAATACACAAATAGTCTTCGTTTTAACTCAACATTTTTCTGCTTCATTATTTAACGGAGAAATATTCTGGTCTCATGGTAGTTGTCTGACGCTTTGTGATTTTCTTAGCGAATGTGTCAAAAAACTTATCTCTGCTGTCTCGTTAACCGCAAAGTTTAAATGCTTTAAAAAAGGAGATATAATCCTTTGTCAAAATCACACAGAATGTTGACATTTCACCATTTGAAAGGAAAGAAGCGACTTTCATTTGAAAACGATACCAGAGTCGTACAAAGATAACTGTATAATAAAAGTTTTCTGCTTCTTCTTTCGGAATAAAATTCTGAATTTTTTACATTTTGCAGTGTCTAACGCATTCGTACGTATACATGTCTGTGCGTGCACACATAACTCTCGTAAATTTAGAAAATATTACTGATATTTCCAATCATTCATTAAGTTGAAAATACACACACAAGTTTTCGAGAATCGAGTTTTAAGGCAACTATTCTTAAAAAGTTCAAATGCAGGCTGTAAAAATTTTTAAAAAGAGAAAAAATTTTTTTAGCCTGCACATTTAACATATTTTTTTCCAGCGTATTTTATATTTTTTAAAAATGCAAATTATTGTGGAACTTATGCTTTTTAAGAATCGATAAAGTATGTTCTTTTCCAAAATACAATAAAATTATTTAGAGCAACGATATAATAAATATACCATTTAAGAAATATATCCTCACCTTTTTCTAAAATATGCTTACTAATACTTCTACTTAAATTAATACAATTTATACAATTACTCCTTTTTACTTTTTAATAAACTTTCAACAAAGTAGGTTGAACAATTCCAATTATATATATAATGCATGTTGCACGTATAAATATTTAATGGATGCTTCAAACATCCCTTTTTTCAGTTATTTAATCATCTCAATCTGACGGTGGTCCCATTTCGATACCATCAGGATCCAACAATAATATACATGTCCGTCTCTCTTTTTCTTGAGTTTTTTTTTTTTTTTTTTTTTTTTTTTTTTTTTTTTTTTTTTTTTTTTTGGTTTTAACTTTATCCTTTGTAAAAATTGGTCCATCCTCACGAAATTTAATGTGATACACAGTACGATTTTCAAATATAGTCGTCGTACCGTGTATAGAATTCTAAAGAGGCACGTCAAATATTTTAATATATCTTCGTCTACTGCTCTTAAAAATCAATTATACTTTCCAGAAAGGCAATTAAAATGCATGTGAATTAGTCTTGCATCTGGATTTTATCCGGGTGCTACCGAACCAGTGGTTCGAGTCGATTTTATTTCTTTTCATTGCTATTCGGTTAAAGCCAGGTTGACTCAAATTGTTTCAAGTTTTGGTCGATTTCCGCTTGAATTTTGACTCTGCCGTGTCGGATTTGGTAACCCGCTTTTGGAAGTCCACAATACCGTGTCATTTTAAAAAATATATATAATGATATATACACATATATAATCATTTTTCTAAATAAAGAATAAAGTTCATATTAGGTGTAGAATTATAGAATATTTTCCATAATAGCATAAAAATTTAATTATCTTTCATTGAGTGTCAATTTCGAGTAGTTGTGCACTAGATTCCGGTTAAATAAAATAGAATTCGGGTTCAGATCTGGTATTGCCCGACTTGTGCAGGACTTCAACGTGGGTAGCAATAAAATGTTGAGAGAAAATATAAATTTAAGAAACATTCCCTCGATTTTATTTTATTTCTTAAAAACAACTTGTTAGAGTAGGGGTGCACAACCTTTTTTTTTAGTGAAGGGCCACTTACAAAAATTTCTGCGTTATCGAGGGCCACATCAGTAACACGGAGAGAATTCTATTTCGAGGAGGTGATCTGTGGCTTTTAGTCACATGAAAAAATGTATTTTCAGAGGGGAGGGGAGTTTTACCCCTCCCCCCAGGTTCTTCCTACCATGACTACATATCCAATTCAGTTGGCTAGGATATTTCAACAGTATACGTTTCTATATTGAACAGAGGCATAGCAAGAATTATTTAAAAAGAGTGATAATAATCTTTGACTTTATTCGGGGGAGTAAAATTTGCTTTATTAAAAGTGCTAAAAACCAGGCATAGGCATGAAATTTGGCTAGTACCGAAAAAAAAAATGGAAAGTTTATGAACGAAAGAAGGGTGGAGGAGCCGATCGACGAAATTTGCAATTTTTCCGTGAATGGTCGACAATTTTCGCAATTTTTAGGCGCCTGATCTTCGAAATTCACTGCTTTTCGGCTCCCGATCGAGGAATTTTGCAATTTTTCGTAGCCTGATCGACAAAACTAGCGATTTTTCTATGAACGACCGATGAAATTTACAATTTTCCCGGCCCTGATCGACGAAATTCGCGATTCTTAGCTAACGCTGACAAAATAACGCCACACGTTCACCCATTGCGGTCCACTTTTGGCCCGCGGGCCACAGGTTGTGCATCCCTTTGTTAGAGTATTGCAATTTAAAAAGTAGACGCCACTATAAAATAAAGCCTTTATTCACCAGTGTTGATTTTAACATGTTAAGCGCTATATATATCTAAATAAGTACAACGTATCATAGCCTAATAGGCCACTTTTATTAGTTTGCATATTGTGACCTACATTCTGATTCTGATACTTGTATTCTTGATACTTGGATACTTGATTCTGATACCTTTCCTGCCAGCAGTTTTTTTATCCACAAGAATATAAGTGGAATAAGAAATTGAACTCCATGATAAAAGTTTATTCAAATAAAATGAATAGTTAGAACATATTTATACAATATTCAGATTCAGAAGAGTTTAAAAAATATATTTTTTCATTATACACATCCCGTCCCAAAATTTCGCAGTCTGGACGATTACCAGCCTATAGATGGCACTGCGTGTCCGCAGGTGATGTCGAAAGCACGACTACACTTCGTCTTCTATATTCCTTTTCACTAACAGAGGCGCATGACCTTCACACTCACCTTCGCCAATTGGCATGAAAACCACACATGGTACCGTCTCTTCTACTCCGCGTTATCGCAGAAACACGGTTTCAAATTGTAAAGGCGAATGTAAGGCGTGCGCCTCTGTTAGTGAGAAGGAGTATAAGTGGTACAATTTCACGTCGCTATCTATTCTCTGATGCTAAGTGCATCTGGATTGTTGTAACAGTGTAACGTGATCATGTCGGAGCTCGCGAAGTTCGAACAACGAACGAACATAAAATTGTGTGTCAATTCTCTGTCTTTGGAAGTGTTGAAGCATTTCATGGCCCGAGTACGCAGAGTTCGTCCTCGGTACCGCCAGCAAGACAGTTGGTTTTCTTGCACGATAACGCACTAGCACACACTTCGATCATTGTGCAAGAGTTTCTTGCTTCAAAAGGGGTCGTCGTACTCAACCATCTTCCTTATGTCCCATATTTATCCCCTGTGACTATTTTCTATTCCCCAAGTATTGCATCTAAAGGTGACCACCTTTAACGGCATTTACGCATAACATTTAAGCGACTGAGATCGACTATTTACGCACATTGCAGAGGCGGACTTCCAGAAGTGTTTTGATGACAATTACATCCATTGTAAAAAGTGTCTTGAGTCCAGCGGAGATTATTTCGAATAAACATAGGTCAAAATTTTCATTTTAGTTCTTAATGGTAATAATGTAAATAGTAAATAGTGTAAATGGTAAATAGTGTAAAGTAAATAGTGTGAATGGAACGCTATATAACAAAAGCTCAGTGTGTTAAAGAAAGACATTGCATACAAAAATAATAAAAAGTAATGATTGGCTAAACTACAGGTAAACATATAATATCATGTTTTAAAAGCTGTCAACTGCTACAATGTTTTTTTCTATAGTTGAATCAGATCAATTCAGTTTTTCTAATTAAGATTTACATTTTTCGTACATTAAAATATATATATATATATATATATATATATATATGTATATATATATATATATATATATATATGTATATATATATATATCCATTAAATTTAGTTTTAACTATGCCATGTATAAATTAAATTTAATTCATACTTACAGAGTATGAAAATTAAGAGCTAAGTTTCTTTTCTACATTTATATAAAGACAATACTTTAATGAGTTATATACCTTTTACCGTATCCTAATGCGTTTAAAAACTGTTTATTTTCCTTTTGTTCACATATTTACATTCTTATTGATAATACGTAAACATTTAAAAGTTAATAAAGCACGTTTCAATTATTATTAAAGTAGAAAACGAACGACTTTAATGAATTCCAAAAAATGTAGCGTAGATAGCAGAGAATGTTTAGAGCATTTTATAATATAATCTGTCTATGATGTGTGCTATTTTTAGAGAAGAGATACAAATACACGATTTGCCGAACACTTCGATTTGAAAACACGTTTCATTTATCAAAATAACAGTAAAGTAGCTTGTCAAATTTTTAGCCCATTGATAAAAATTTAAAGACACTAAAATATTAATTATTTTATTTTTAAAATAATAGCTTTAGAGATTTACTCATTTTTTTAAAAAATCTAGGCAACAATATTTATCAAATTAGCCATATTTTGAACACGAAATATAAATTTTCTTAGTAAATTGGGAGACAAAGTTGCAAGTTTCTAAATTTATAGTAAAAATTCTCTCTGAAATGGAAAATACGAAAAAAGTTTTCATAAACAAAGAGACTTAATATAAGGTTGATATATAATTGGGAAATATCCTCACATTCATGAGGCAATAATTCAATCATGTATTGAAATTATGCCTAAGCACATTAAAGGCATCATCGCAGCTAAAGGAAGCTACACAAAACTTTAAGGTATTTTCTTCATTTTTAATAATAACATTATTACCTTTATATTTTATTTAAAAAATAATAATAACACTGTAACATTTTTTTCAGGTGCGAATATACAATAATCACTTAAAAAATAAAAATAGTCTCTTGCAATATATACATTATTTGTTTTTAGCTTCAATTGAATGTTTTTTCCTTGGCGTTTTTGGCCTAATAATTTGGCAAGGTAGTGTCAATAGGACAAAAGTATTTTTTTAAAGGTAAACAGGAAAAGAGCTGATTTAAAGAAAGAAATAGCAAATTTGTAATTATTAGTTCTTAAAAGTAATTTGGAGGTTACATTACTTTAATAGCATTAACGCATTCTACAGAATACTGCTTCAATATTACATTAATGCTGACTGCATGTTAATGTAGCCAATATAAATTATGTTACTGGAGAAATTGTGAAAAAATGCTTATGAAAATTTATGACATTGAATGGGCAGTTTTTATCGCAAAACTATTTAAAAGTTTATTATGTTACTTTTAAAATCTTGATACGTTTCTTCAGTAACCTATAACTGTTTCTATACCTTCAATTAATAGTTAAAAATTTTTATTTTTTGCATGCACTCTTATAGATCATTAGATTACATGATATCATTTCAGACAGCCCGCCTTTTTCGGTAATAGTAATGCAAATGTACTATGTACTAATATATTGTGTACATATATGGTTAATGCAAAATCTGAATGTACACTTATTAAGTACAGATTGAAATAAGGGGCTAAATTCAAAATGTTACACTGAGAGATACAGAGAGACAATAAGTGATTATTGTCTCTTATTACCAGTGCAAAATAACAAACGGGTTAATGAGGAAAATAGCTGAAAATATGTGTCTAAAAATACGTTTACAATGTATATAGTAGAATATGAATTAGCATGTTATTAGTCAAAGAGTGACTTATCAGTTCTATCTAAAATAGAAACCCATTTTATGCTAGAAAATTTTATTGTGATAAAGCCATCAATTATTACGACTAATTTAACCCCTTGAAAGGCGGCGGAATATAATTTATCCCACTTAATTTTATTCCCCAAATGCAACATAGAGACCAGAATTTTTAAATAAAATTTCTCCTTTAATAAAGTACGCAAAGAAAAGCTTTTACTTATTTACAAATAATTTATTTTGTTAACCCTGGTGTGAATCAATCATATTTCAACATTTTTGCAACAGAAGTACTTTGCCCATGAAAGGGTTAAATAGTGGGTAATTTTTAAAAACAAAAGTTATAAATAAAAATAATGATAGTCTTTTATTGGTCAGGTAACAATAAGTTAGGGGTAAAAGCTTTATTTAGCATATTTCTTGTATTTCTAATACATATTAACCCTCCTCCTATGAGACGGGTCCAATGGAAACGACAGGAACATTCAAAATGATTTTTTTCATGAAAAAAAAGAATGAAAATTCTGTGTAAATTTCTGAAAAAGTAACATATTTAAAGGATTTCCAGTCTTTTTTTTTTTTTTTTTTTTTCACGAGAAAAATCATTTTAAATGTGCCTGTTGGGTCCATTGGACCCGTGCGGTAGGCGGAGGTTTAAGACAAAGTATTCTTGCTCATTTTCAATCAATCACCCGACATTCTCCTAACGAACTTAATGATAGTGGATGAAGCATGAATATACAATAGTTTATACTCAGAGTAACTCTGAGAGTTTATATGAATATAAAATTGACAGTAGTCTTAGGGAGTTCTTTTACTTCGCCAAAAATCGAACTGTATAGTAACGAACAATTAATAAAGGTCAAATGTGTACATCTAACATGACCTTAATTGAAATCCCTTTTTTGCATTTAGTGAAAAAAATATTTGCTTTTCCATACGTCTGAACAATATTTCTAACTCTGTCAAATGACACTTTTTAAAGTATTTCGATTTATTCTTTTTTTATTTGTAATTTTTAAATTAAAACAATAACAAATCATTTTCCATACATCGAACAGTTATTTTTATACTTATCAGTATTAAAAATTCAAGTAAAATAAACATAACGGAAAAATTTTAAAGGTGTCATTTTACACCTGTAGAAATAGTGTTAATAGAATATTGCACGAATTTTTAAATAAATTATATAACAAATAAGCGCGGTAGGAGTAGAATATTAAGGGTTTTTCTTTTCTATACAAGGACACATAATAATTCTTTAAAATTATAACTTCAAAACGATTGAATTTAAAATAACAATTTACTATTCAAATTGTAAATTTTATTTAATTTTGAGATTTTCTTACACAAAGCATACATTACCTCAGATTAAATGAAAAAAAATCACTGCCGGCTCGGCTTACAGGCGCAGATAGATTTCGAAGTTAAGAGGCTACTTTAGTCAAATGAAAAGACCCGTTCGCTAATGCTAATCCTATGGAAGAAATTTATAACGATATCTAGGTTGCATTTCAATATTTTTAAATGATTTTTTTTGCATTGGATAGCTGAGATCGATCTGTATGCAGGCCGTTTTTTACTTGTTCGATTTTGATTATAGATTTTTTTATGAGCATGCTTTCAGTTTCGAAACCGGTTCCGAAAATGAAAGCGTCCTCATTAAAAATATCTGTAAACAAAATGGAAAAATTAAAAAAACGGCCTTTATACAGATCGATCTCAGCTATCCAATGCAAAAAAAACCATTTAAGAATATTGAAATGCAACCGAGATATCGTTATAAATTTCTTCCATAGGATTAGCATTAAAGAACGGGTCTTTTCAGTTGACTGAAGTAGCCTCTTAACTGCTAATTTAAACAACAAAAACTAAATCATAATTAGGGATAAACCCACTTTAAGAATTTTATTTGGCCGCTTTTGACGAGTTTTTATTTCATTTTTATATAAGATTTTAAATTCATTTTTATTTATTTTATCAGAATCATGCTAAGGCGGTATTAAAAAAATACTTTTCCATGCTCAATAACTCTAAATTTTATAGCACATTTTCAAATTCATTTTTAAAAGAAAAAATATGAAACTTGCTGACGTGATTTTTGAAGAGATTTATAAGCGACCTGTGTTTCTATTTTTTGTTCAATTAATTTAAACTTGATTTATAAACAATTATTTTCTCAGTAAGACAATATTTTTTATTTCCAACACAATCGCTTCCGGAAATTCGGTTCAAAATGCTTAGTTTGACATCATTTTTTGAAATATATTCTGTCTCTATCAAAAAATCGATCATTACGGTACATTATATAGTTTCTGAATAAGAGAATCTACCAATTGGATGCGTTAGAGAGCAAAAATGAGTGTAAAAATGGGTCAGAAAATAAGCAGTTTCGATTTGAATACGTCCTTAATACGATGATTGTTTTTCTTCAACCGCTACTAATTGATTTTATAAAATTTGTAGATAATACTAAGGAGATTTATAATAAAATTAACTGGATTTGATATCTTGAGAATTGACGAAGTTATGAATTTTTTTCTCCCAAAAACCCTATTTTTTGCGCCCCTTGAGCCCATTTTTAATTTTATCAAAAATCTGTGATGCATAAATATTTGGCCCTATTTTTAGAAGTAATAAAAATTTTAAACTCATTTAATATGTACAAAAATTAAGCAGTTATGGGTTTTTTTCGGTTTTCACAAAACCGCTCCCTATTTCTATCCCCTTGGTCCGATTTCGCCCATTAACGAACTTGACCGAGATTTTATGCCCCTTGATTTTATGTATCAGTTTGGAAGAGATTTGTGCAGAATTACGGAAGTTACCGTGTCCATAAAAAAGCGATATATATATATATATATATATATATATATATATATGGGTACACGACATTTCGGTCCCGCCGTTTCGGTCCTGAGACATTTCGGCCCCTGGCCATATCGGTCCCGATACATTTCGGTCCCGCCGTTTCGGTCCTGAGACATTTCGGCCCCTGGCCATATCGGTCCCGATACATTTCGGTCCCGAGACATTTCGGTCCCTGGCCATTTCGGTCCCTGTCCATTTCGGTCCCTGTCCGTTTCGGTCCCTTGCAATTTTGGTGCTCACCACCTTATAACTCGGATTCTAATTGTCGTGGGTCCGCCAAACGCTGCAATTTGAACATTATTTGGGCCGTTTTAAAAAATATCCCCCCCCCCTTCAAATTTTATAAAAAGCTGAATATAACAGTCCGATAAATTTAAACTTTTATAACTCGTGATTATGAAATCACAGCGAGCTGAAAATTTGTTTGATTGAACAACGCAACGTGATATAATTTTACAGGGGACATTGTCTTTTTTTTTTAACTATTATTATTTAACAGAATGGATTTTTTAAGTGTTATTATTTATTATTACTATTAGGTATTTTATATATACTATAAACTGCCGTACAATGTTTTTTGATTGTTTTCATACATTTTTAGAACGTTTAAATTATCATTAATTAAATAATTAAACTGTGCTTATTTTTTCTTTTTCCAATTAGATTATTCATAAATGTCTTCAATAATTCAATTAGACACTTATAAGCTATTATATGCAAATATTTCCTCAAATCACCCCTCTACTCCCTCTCCTTTAATAATTCAGAAATAAGATATATTAATTGAAGCACAAATTTAATTTTTCTTATTATTTTTGTAATACAAAGTTGCATCTTATAAATTTGATTTCGTAAGTTACTTTACCATTATAATCATTGGGAAAACAACAGTGATTTGGTAACTAGGCGTGCTATGAAAAATATTTTGTTTTCAGAAAACCCCACCCACCACATCAATTTATATATTATATATATATATATATATATATAATTATTGCTTGCAATTTTTTAAGTCTTCTCACCCTTTGAAGACTATTTTTGTGAGCTAACTTTATTGAATCTGGGCCTATTTCTTTGTAATAAGATTATTATTTTTAATTTTATATAAAAATTTAACTATTATTTTAATTAATTTTATTTGTAAATTTTAACTGACAAAACTAAGCTTTTTTATATTTGTCTTTTTATATTAACCCCTTAACAGTTTTGACGATTACAGATCAAAAAGCGTTTCCTTACGTTGTCATTAAAAGCTTTTGAACACCACTAATTTTTCATTATAACTTTTGCTTTAATTATTGGTAGATATTTCAGTATGGAAAACGTGGTAATTTTTCCCTATTTTTAGTTGTGTCAAAAAAAAAAAAAAAAAAATGAAATTCTTAATTGGTTAAGACATCTTTCGAGTTCTGAAAGATAGACAATTACTTGGCATTGTGAGAACACATAGTGTTCATAGACTTGGGTTCGTCTAAATTTGCGTGACTTTTACGTCGCTTCTAGTCAACTGAACTGTAAATTAATCTAACCATTTCTAGCAAAAAAAAAAAAAATATATATATATATATATATATATATATATATATAATTTATCAGGACCTTATACTTATAATACACTAAAATATAGAAAATGTCAATCCCCCTCCCCTGCTTTTTAAAATGATTACCATACGAAATTTGTTTGAGCTGTTACTAAAATTTTAAGGCCTTTATTTAAAAAACTCTACATTGTCCCCTATAAAATTATGTCACCTATTTCAAATGCACAAAATTTCAGCTTGCTGGAGAAGGGACCGAAATGGCTAGCGACTGAAATGACTCGGGACCGAAATAGCCAGGGACCGAAATGGCTCGGGACCAAAATGGCCAGGGACCGAAATGGCTCGGGACCGAAATGTCTCGGGACCGAAATGTCTCGGGACCGAAATGTCTTGGGACCGAAATGTATCGGGATCGAAATGTCTTGGGACCGAAATGTCTCGGGACCGAAATATCTTGGGACCGAAACAGCGGGACCGAAGTGGCGGGACCGAAACGTCCTGCTTCCTATATATATATATATGTGTGTGTGTGTGTGTGTGTGTACATATATATATAACCATTAAATAAACATTACCGACCACCAACAAAAACTGTGAAATTATGGATAAAATTACATTAACAAATACAGTCCCCCCAACACACTTAACATAGATTCCAAAAACATTGCAAAAAACTGCAGAAATTGAATAACATAAATAGAATGATGGAAATTTGTAGAACTTAGACAGAATCATCGAGTCCCAAATGCCTTAAGTTCCACAAATAAAATGTGTGGTTTCATATTCATATTAGCCATAAATTAGCTAAAGAATATGAATTTGGGACTACCACACACATAAAACCGAGAAATAAATCATTGAACACCAATTAAGTTCAAAATGAAACAAGATTAAAAAGGATAGAGGGAAAAAAAATACCAAATTAAAATCCATACTGTCATAGCATTAGGTATAACAAATACACTCATTACGCATTATATTCTCATTTAAGATAGTATATTATTAAAAATTGATATGATATTGTCCTGAGTAGGCTAAAATTTAATTACAAGTTATTCGTTTATGTATATAGATAGATAGACAGATATATAAAGTTTTTTACTGAGGGTGGTTTTGGGTTCCAGGGGTCATGATCGGTGTAGATCTGCAAAACATTTTCAGAAATTCCAACATAGGGGAGAATGTAATAGGTAGTATTTCATACGAAATCTACCTAAAAATGCAACACTTGAGAGAAAGCCTATTTTTGATAGGAAAAACGCCACCTACAAACTTTTAAGTGTAAAAATGTGAAGAATTGCTTTATCACACTTTATATGCCTTATTACTTATAAATATTGAAAAAAACTTTTAAAATTCTACACGGTTAAAAATTTTGCACTAGTTTGAACAAAATTTTGGTACTCACAAGGAAAGTCTCCATACGGGCATATTCAGAAAAATCTGAAAAAATTACAGAGTGTTCGTCTCAGGTGGATATATATGTTTATAAAAAATTTTTTGGCGGAACCCCGGTAGGTAGTATTTCATACGAAATCTACCTAAAAATGCAACACTTGAGAGAAAGCCTATTTTTGATAGGAAAAACGCCACCTACAAACTTTTAAGTGTAAAAATGTGAAGAATTGCTTTATCACACTTTATATGCCTTATTACTTATAAATATTGAAAAAACTTTTAAAATTCTACACGGTTAAAAATTTTGCACTAGTTTGAACAAAATTTTGGTACTCACAAGGAAAGTCTCCATACGGGCATATTCAGAAAAATCTGAAAACATTACAGAGTGTTCGTCTCAGGTGGATATATATGTTTATAAAAAAATTTTTGGCGGAACCCCGGTAGAACGTTCGTAAAAAAATCATGAAATTTTCGTTTATTTGACGATTTATCATCGATTGGCGATGAAATGAAATTTCGAAAAATACTTTTTCATGCCGAATACTCTTTAAGTTAAATTATTTCACATTGAACTTGTTTAAATAAATTTAACTTAAATAACTGTAGTTTTGCCAGTTTTAGTTTGATTTAGCTATAGTTTTGTCATATATGTATTTATAATGAAAGTTAAATATCAAATTTTATGAATTAAAACAAAATTAAAATTGTTTCAATATCTCAAAATTAAGTCCAATTGAACGCTGTCGGTTCAATTTTGTTGCTATGGAAACGACGAATTCCTTGGTTTGAAATGAATAACTGCTAAATGAATCTTGCCTTTATTTTGGAATACGCTTAAATATATGAAAGTATTTTTTATAGATGAAATTGTTTTTAAAGTAATAAAATTAAGTAACAAGCAACATAAATATGTAATACGAAAAAATCTATTTATTAAACTCTCTCATTGTTTATGTTTGAATTCATTAAATACTTTTTACACGCATTCTAAAAATCAATTAACAAACAATTTTCAGATGCATTAAAATCGTTTGCTTTTGGCGAGGAAAAGTACTGCTCGCCAATTCGCATGACGCTTTCGTCTTTTCGCGCCAAATACACGAAAGTATTTTATTTTTTTACAGACTTTCTACTGGAATTCCGCCGCTAAATTTGACTGATTCTTTATTACATACACAAGTAGTTTAATTGGCATTTTTTTCAAAATATTCTGAGTATGCCAAGTATGGAGACCTTCCTTGTCAGTAGCTGCCACCATAAGATGGTGAAATCTCTTTTCAACTTTTTGAGCTCCGGTTGAACCATACTTCCCATTGCCATTTCGTTCCAACAATGCCAAAATTTGGTTCAAACCTAGACAAAACTTTTAACAGTGTATAATATAACATTTTTGTTTACAATCTAATTAAAAGTGAATGTATTGTTACGCTTTTACATTTAAAATATATAGCCATAGGTCTGGGTATTATTGGGCTACTATTGCTGTTATTCCTACTATTTCGGATAATAACATTGGCTTTTATCACAAGATCATAAATTAATCTAATCAGTCTGTGATATGTAAATAAAGTCAGTATTTAAAAATGTAAATAAATATAAGGTAATATGTAAAGAACGTGTTCTTATAAAATATATATATTTTTAAGAGATAAAATTTCTTAAAATACAGGTATTTTGAAATTAAAATAGACATATAAAACACTAAAATCAATTGTTTCTAGTGTTTTATATGTCTATTTTAATTCAAAAATGCCTGTATTGTAAGAAGTTTTATCTCTTAATTTATATTACTCAGACGTAATGTTTGCTCAGTTTAATAATATACATATTTATTCAAATCTTTTTAGTATGAATTATACAACATATATTACTTTACAGTTTATACGGCATTAAATATGCTAACAGTCATTTTATTTCATCACTAAAAATAAATCAGTTTTACTTTATTCGTTTTCATTGTACTCAAATATGAAGCAATAAAAGTTGTGTCCCAGTAATTTGTAGACAAATGCATGAAGGGTATCAAGAAACAATATATCTATCTATACATACATACACAGATAGATGTGAATGAAAATTTGCATTTCATTAAAGATGCATTTATGCATATATACGCATCAAGGCCATTTGTTATGAGCTATTCGTCAAAACATCTCAGAAAAATCTGAGAGTCGTAAAAAGAAATGTCAGATCTACATGTGATGGCATTTTTTAAGAGCATTTGATCTATATCTGAAACATCAATGAGTTTCAGAGTGTGTCTTGGAAAAAAAATTTTGTTGTTTTTACAAGCAAGATGATAATGATTGTGGATTAATATCATGTACAAGAAAATTAATGTTGCTATTACATATTTACTATAAAAAGAACTCTTGTTTATGAAGCTCAATAATTCTGAAAAGTATTACAATACGTAGTGTATAGAATATTTTAGGAAAGATGTTATAAGTAAAATCAGCTATCAAAGTTTTTACAAGAAAGTTTAACAATAAAAAAATTGCACGGAAACATGGCAAGATATTTTTTTTCCAAATATCTTTTACATAAAAGTATAAACATAAAGTGTAAACAAATAGTTTACCATCTAAGTTTGCATTTCTTTTTAACAGCTTTTTTACACGTACAGGCATAAAAAAAGAAAAAAAAACGTAAAACAGAGGGACGACGTAAATTCATTTTAATCTCCAAATTGTCTCAGAAAAAACATAAATAGCAATTCAAATGTAAATTAAGGCTTTGTTTAATTTATGATAAAAAGATATGCTTACGAGATCGTCTTCAAAATAAAATTTTAACAAACTCTAAAATTATCAGTATGCCAACACCTAAGTTTGACATCATATATGGCCTTTTCGGTGCAGTTTACTTTAAGGTTACCAAAATGGAAGTCATTCGTTCAAGTAGTTTGGGAATTATGCAGTTTTAAAGTTCCAAACGTCTAATATTAATTTCATTTGTAATCGTTGCAAAACAAATTGCAATGCGGATAGATTTTTTAAAGAATAATTTAGAAATGATTTGGCGAAAGGAGCTGTATTTTTAATTCCCATTTTTGAAGGTTTTAGAAATTGATTTATGTAAAAAAAAAAAAAAAAAAAAAAAAAAAAATGCAAGTTACAATTCGTAATTTTTTCGAAAATATATATTTCCTTAAATTAATTTAAAAAATATATATAGGTTGGAACGCATATTTTTTTTTTAAACAGAAATCGATTTCTAGAAGCTTTAAACGTGCGAATCCAAAATTACAGCTCTTTCCGCTAAGTAGGATTTGATCTATACATAAAAAAATACTTGCTAATTCAATCTGTTTTTCAATGTTGTGAATACGAAACTTTGAACTACATTTACTAATTTACGCGGCTGTGTAAATTTCCGTTTGGTATTCTAATTTAAACTGTACCCCCAAAAACAAATATGATGTCAAATTAAGGTATTCGTATTAAAAACATCAGTTTCGTACAATTTTAGTGTGAAGGTGACCCTCTAAGTTAAATTTTTAACATATTTATTTTTAAGATATAATTTTCCATCGAATGGTTATTTTATTTTCTGTGACAATTTGTAATTATAATGCATGGGATTATTAATAAAATATCCTCAATTATTGAAGCCTGGTTAGATAGCCTGGTAAAATGTAAATACCGTCTCGTTCCTATCCCTTGTGTGTATTTATATCCCCCTTATATCCAAATGAAAGTAGGTCATTTAAATGCTTTAATGCTGCTTGAATATGTACCCTAATAGCAAACCAATATTGTTTCTATCAGTTTTATTGGGGCCCAATAATGCGTTCTTGGGAAATACTTCCAAATGAAACACCAATATTTATATTGGTTGAATATTGGCTTTAGATTGGAAAATTTTGCAGGCACTATTTGATAAAAACAAATTTTACTTTGGAAGGACCTTCAATAAAACTTCAATATTAGCGAACAATACTTTGAAAGCTTTAGGTTGAAACCATTGCGAATGAAGTTTCTAACTATATCTTGGCAATATTACACCAATATTGGCAAGATATAAACGCACCAACATTGGATTAATATTTCATGCGAATATTGCTACTACTGACAAGTTATAAAAAATGCAAAAGACATTGGTTAAATATATAATTTTTTTCGATCAATGTTTTTTTTTTTTTTTCTTTTTTTCTTTTTTTTTTTTTTTTTTTTTTTTCAAAACCATTATAAATGTGCATGTTGTTCTACGAGATAAAAGAAAGAAAAAAAGAAAGATCATAAAAGACAATATAAAGAAACTCCATGTAACTTTAATAGTATTAGATAATCTTACAAATTATGAATGCATTTTTAAAAACTGGACGTGTTTCCGATTTTAGAGACTACGTTATAAAAAAAAAAATATTTGTTATATTTTATCCGTTTATATTAGAGCTGTGCCGAGTAATCGAATAATCGAAATCAATGCTTAGTCACGAATCGATGCTTAGTTAATCAATATTTTAATCGAGTTTATCTGTTTGAATAACTCGATTAAATTTTTTCAAAGTTAGATTAAATCTTTTTAATCTATTTGTTCCAGAATGGTTTTTAATCTAATTGTTCTTGAATGGTTTTCAATCTACATGGTTCATACACTTGAGAACCAAAATATTTCAAGCACTTATTAAATATTTTCAAGGACTGTTTAGGTACAAGCAATATTACGTATTGCATATATTAAAATGGCTCAAGAATAAGTATCACGCATAAAGGAAAGAATAACCGCACTGCCTTGTCACATGGACACACAAGGGAAAGAAATAAAAGGCCTGAGACATAAGAAATAGAAACAAAAGGCGCATCTATTTAAAAAGCTGTCTCTTTCAAATAATCATATCTTTAAAAATACATAATAGGTATACAGGGTGTTTCTAAACTCATGGTACAAACTTTAAGGGTAGGTAGAGCGCACAGTAACAATCATTTATTATTATAAATAAATTTAAATCAAGCTTAGATCCTGAAGTTTTTTGTAAATATGCTGGTTTGCCTACCGCACTGATTAAAAGAGAATCCTATATTATTTTTATAAATCCAGGGTCAGCGCGTGTAAAATGCCATGCAACTAGTCCAGAGCTTGACTCCGAGCTGGGCATGGCCTTTCATCCTTTCGGAGTCAATAAAATGAATAGCGAGGGAACATGAGTACATCCATGAGTGCTTGGGAACTAAACACTGTAGTTACCACGACATGCTGACCACTTGACTGAGACATATGCTGCATAGCACCTCAGGGGCTACGATGAAGAAAATATTATTGGGCAGTTTAGGCCCAGATCCTTAAGGGATCGTAATGCCGCGAGTTTAGTTTATATAATTTTTATGGCCTGATATGTGCTTACTATTAAAAAATAAACAAGTAGGTGACTTTAATTATGATCTTTCATTATGTATACAGTGCGGCTACCAAAATATAAATAATGTAACATACTCACTCTCATCTTTAAACCCTTCAGGGGCGGTGGGATACATTATATACCGACTAATTGTAATGAAGATTTTCACCAGAAATTTAAAAAATAGCTTTCCCTTATTTTGAAACAAAAATTTTCGAAAATTCCGGTGTGAGTTCGACATTACAGGAACGTAATTACTTGCCCCTGAGAGGGTTAAGGGCGTAAAAGAATAATATTAATTTGTTATTTATTCTTAAAATTTAAAGGAGCTATAATGTGCACATTAAGACACATATTAGGCTAAAATACAAGAACGAGGAATCTATAACATTGGATTACCATAACTTTTATGTCAAAATTACAAGTTTTGAAATGAGAAAATAGAGTATACATCTAATACTATTCATTAAAAAAGAAACATTATTAACATTTTGTTCTACGTTATTTTGCATTCAGAACTGCTTGACTGTGGTTTGGTATTACGTTGATAAAAGTGTATTTTTTTGCTAGATTATTTATCACACTTTAATTATAGAAATATTTCTAATCGTTCCCTGTTCTTAATATCATATTTTCAAACAATTTTTACAATTGAGACAATGGAGTTTTACCACACTGATATCTGGATATTAAGGTAGTGTGAGCAATTTAATATTAGAACTGTACAGTAAGTACAACTTGAAAAATCTAGCGGTATGCCTAGGGTCCTTATCATGTTGAAATAAAAAAGTTCAAATGAAATGCCCAAAATTTAAATTTTGGGTTTTCCATTTGAAATAAAGTTTCCAATTTAATACTATGTTTAAATATGTTTAACTGCTTCGTTTTATCCATGAATTTATCATGAATAAAAAATAAATTTTCTACCCCGTTCGGGACAGAAAGCACTTACATAATACTTTCATTTTTGACACTGCGAAAAGAGGTGTTTTGAGAAAGAAGTTTACAGTTAAGTTTCTGCTAAACATAACATTGACTGACACTCTTAAAACGTATAATTTGTTTTTTTAATTAATAACAAATATATTTTTTATTATTTTGAGACTTAGAAATTTGATTTTTAGGAACCCCTCCGCCCTCCCCCACCTCGCACACACTTTTTTCCGGCTCTCGATTTTTATTCGAGATGATTTTTATTCCTCTAGCCACACGGCAAGTATAATTCGTTTTTCGTATAGAATCTTTTGCGCATAAACACTTTTTTTGTACTTAGGAAAGTTTATCTAACAATTTTTGTACCAATCGTTTTGATATATTTTTTTTTCTTTCTTCGCAAATAACTTTTCTCTTGTGTTTGGAACTGAAAATTATTTTTCTTCATTTAGAAATTTTATTCGCAGTTTTCCAATCTTTTAATTATTTCGAATATTTTTGAGACCCATCTATTACTATTCTAAATTACCTTTGCAGTCACTTCAAAATTACAACAAAAAATATTTTCTTTGAAAATCTGTTCAAATTTCAGAATTTTCACAAATTCTGGAGCTCATTTTTATAGTAAATTTATTTATTTTTACGTTAAACTGAAGCATTAGTATCATTAGCTGACAAAAGTGTTATACTGATTCATTTAAAAACTATTGTGGCAGAAAAATCACATTTTCTATAAAGTGTTAATTTTGTGACTCTGAAATTTGAAACTTTCACATAAAAATTATGCCAACTAAAATATTATATGCTCTTGATTTTTAATTTTATCTTAGTTAGTACATTTCTTAATATGTACTTTGTCGTTTCTGAAAATATCATATGCTTATATGCGAATTTATTATTATTATTTTAGACCTTCAAAGAAAAGAGTTAATAGTGTATACTAAATTTGGGGGGGGGGGGGGGGGGCTACTTTATGTACATAATTTTAATTTTTAATCTAATTGTATGTATAGTCATAGGGTTTTTAATTGTATTTTTTATGAATATACATCAATTGAGGGGCAGCACTGCGAAATACTAACGCAATCAAACAACCTCATAATTAAAGATAAACTCAACGGGAAATGTATTTAATAAAATAAAATATAACAAACCTTTGCTTTACGAATGCGCGTTAAGATAAAGTTTTTGCAGTTGTGTATCGGACTGTTATATTACCTAAATATTTAAAATGTTTTTTTCATTTATTAGAAAAAAAAAAAAGGGTGAAGTTTTTTTTTTCAATAAATTAAATGAAAATTAAAATAATGTAAAACAAAGAAGAAACCGATGAAAAATCCGATTAATCAGTCCGTTAATTAAGAAATTTCGATTAACTCAGTTAAAATTTTAATTAATTCTAGTTCCAATCAATCCCTAGTTAAAACACAAATGATTAAAAAGATAACTATTGTATGTGGTGCAAAACGTACCTTTAAAAAAATATCATTAATAAAATTATAAGCTAATCTATGGATATCTCATTCCATGGTGTTTCTTTACATTGTCGAACGAAATTGAACAATTGCTTCTTACAGATCTCCATAGAAAGTTTACACATCTATTCGTTAAAAAGGAAACCTTCTAAATAATTTAGGTGAAATTCGAACTTTAAATTGAGGTAAATAAAACTTCCGTGTTTATGCCCAACATAATTGCACCAGCTTTACAAGAAGCTTTTAGCTATAATCAATTTTTCTAAATAATGCTTTTTTAAAAATAAAACACTATCTGGATATCTTTAAAGTTTTCGTTAGTTTTTTTCCCGAATGTATAATTTTGACAAATCTAAAAATGTTTTTAGAATAACTTTTGGTTTGGGATTTTTTTTTTTTATATATGACACAAAAATGTGGAGACAAAAACAGTAATGCATTGTACATGGGTTATGTAATAATTTTAACATAAAGTATTTTGTATGGCAGATTATGCTATCTTTATAATTTCTGCTCATGATCTCATTGAGATTTTAATATAGACATACAATAAAATTGGTGAAATACATTTCAAACTGATCATGACAGTGGTGTAACGTGAGATTTAAATGCTGCGGAAGCTGTTTGCAGAAACATTATCTCTCTTAAAACTAACAACTGTAATGAGGTTTCATTTTAAAATTAAGCATAATAACCCTTCGACATCCGTAAAAAAGACCATGATATAATTGCTAAAATACAAATTAACTACTGCTTTATAATAAGGAATACTACTAAATAATACAAAATAATCTTTACAAAACAGAAAGAAAAAATATATAGTAACGGTTAGACACTTATTATCATTGTCTTCAAATAGTAATGTGTACATGACGTACGAAGGAACAAAAATTACTTTTATGATCAAGTCAAGTTTTTAAAAATTCAAACTGCGTGATTGCTACTACTTTTAAAAAAAATAATAATATATGCATTATTTAATGACAGGTATTGTAAAATAAGGAGTGCATTACTATTTTAAAAGTGCAAGAAATCAAGAAATCTGAACAATAATAAATAAACATACAAACTGATACTCAGGCTTGAATGGGCCCGTCTTTGTAGTTGGAATGTTAAGTACTGCTTACATAAAAAAATCATAAGTACTATAATCATAAATATTAACATACAATTATTGTGTATTGACTAATATGTATTCACATTATTAACAAGGAAAACAATCAGTCTATCCAGACTTAATTTGATTGTGCTTACATCATCGTATGATATAAATAATTAATTTTTAGAATATTTTATATTTTTGTTGTGATATCTATAAAATTATCTTCGACACACAAGCATAAATAGAAAATTAGAAAAATATAAATATAAAGAGAAAAATATATATATACTGAATATATATATAATGAATAAAAATACTTATAACCTATATAGACAATTTTCAGAAACTCATTTTTAGCTCTCTGAAGTTATAGATTCGTTAAAGTTACAGCTAAGTTATTAAGTACTTGAAAAATGAACTTTTTTCTTTGTCTATATAATTTCAGAAAGAATCCATTTTCTTAAAAATATTTCTTTTAAACTTAGTTCTTTCTCTAGGCAAGAATAAAATTTCAACAAAAAGGTAATAATTGTTCATCATGCACGTAAAATTATTATACAAAATTTTATTAATAAATTTAGATTCTTTGAAAGTGGAAAATAAATTAATCGAGATTTTTTTCTGAAGACAAAGAAAATCACGTTATTATATTTTATAGTAAACTGAAAACAAAAAAAAAATATTTTATGAATCTTTTATCTTTTAACAAAGTTTTCATCAATGTTTTAAGGAGTTTGTGATTTCATAAATAAACATTCTTAGTCGAACAGTTGTATGAAAAGAACTGTTTTAAAGACAAATGCAGATTGTTAACCAGTTTCCTGTCAAATATTTTTCCTTTTCTTTTCTGGGAATAATTAACGTTGTTTTGTTAAAATAAACATGCAGATTAAAAAAATAAAATTTTAAAAAGATCGTTAATCAATTAAAAAAAAAAAAAATGTCTTTTTGGAGAATCGTGATACTCACGGCAGTAACCATAAGGATGGACTCTTTTAATTTATAAATATAGTTTTTGTTTATGTTTAAAAATTTTATACAACTTAACCGGCTATTTAATGAATGCACGTTATGTTTATATACATTCTGAAATAACCTAGATGAAAATTATTTAGAGATGAAATGACTTACAGTTCATCTACAGTTCATCTAACAGTTCATCTAAAAAAGCACATTTAACCTCAAAATATGTCAAATATATAAATTTAGTAATATAAACTTTAGAAAATTTATAATTTTCCAAATGGGAATGACATAAGGATATATATTAGCACTAACTACCTTTAAAAGAAATTCTGAAAGCTGCATATGGCTATTTTATATGGTGTAATATTTAATCTTCGAGCAAATTTGTGTTTCGATGATGTAATATTTAACGTTCATGTAAATTAACGATTCTGTGATGTAACATTTAACCTTGAAGTGAATGAATCAAGTGAATCATCAAGTTCGTTTACGGTATTTTTTAAAAGCTATTCCTTAGAATCTGTAAGAAAGCTTTTATAAATGTGTTATTTTCTGACTCACATTCATTTCATATTCTGAAATTTCATTTCTGAAAATAAATGAAAGGTTTATTTACAATAAGATTGTTTAACATTTTGTTAATTACTAGCTGACCCGCCCGGCGTTGCCCGGGGCCAAATATTATAACTATAAACAAAACTCAAGTTTGTATGATTTTATGTGTTTTGAAAATCTTTTAAATAAACCTACACTGTAAAAAAAAACTGTAAAATTACTAAAGTTTTTCTCGGAAACTGGGATTCCTAGAACTTTTTATGTAACGGCAACAACAAAAATTTCTGTAACAGCGTCTGTTACAGGAATTTTTCAGGAATTTTTCAGGAATTTTAAAGTAGATAAAGGACGCTAGAACTATGTTAAAGAAAATTGTAATACAATCGGATCATTTTTTAAGAATGCAACAAAGGCCCCAAGAAGGAGATTAATATTCAAAATTGGTAGTAGCTGAAGTCTGACTTTTTTTTTTTTTTTTTTTTTTTTTTTTTTTTGTCGTTTATGTAATAGCTGCAGGACTTAAGAAGTTATGAGAAGAAAAGCGGTAGTGAATCGGGCAATTTTTAAGGGAGCTATAATAAAGGGCCGAAAAGTGGACAACTGATAGTTAACAGCATGTCCCTAACATGAAAACATGTTAAAAGGTCTTACTTCTTAGAACTTTAGATCTTCAATTAGTCAAAAATAGTCATAAGATATGAATTAATCATTAGAATAAAATTTTAAAGAAATGCACAAAAATGGGAGGGGGAAATGCTTAAAAAAGAGCCCTAGGGTCCCAGTAAAAATATGAGGGTGTCAGTCCGGGGAGAAGGGTCAAAGACTCTACTTTCAAATTCTGCATTGAGAAGGCAAAAAAATTAGGGGGGGGGGAACGCATGGCGTACAAAAAGTTCAATGGGCCCCAGACCGCTCCCTAAGGGGCCCCAAGATTTTAACTGGAATATAGAAACAAGAGAATAATTCATTTATTGAATTAACATTCAAAATTAGTGGTTACTGAGATCTGAGATTTTTTTTTTTTTTTGTCATTCATGTAGTAGCTAGAGGATCTAAGAAGTGGTTAGAAAAAAAGGCTAGTGAATCGGACCATTTTTAAGAGAGCTATAATAGGGGGCCTAAAAGGGACCAACAGATAGTTGCGAGCAAGGCCATAACATGAAAACATGTTAAAATGCCTTAGTACTTAGCGTTTCAGATCTTCAATTTATCAAAATTAAGCATAGGGTGCGAATTAATAATCATTAGAATAACATTTTAAAGAAATCCGCAAAAGATTGAGTAAAAGCTTAAAAAAGGACCCTAGGGCCCGGATAAAAATATCAGTGTGTTGGTCAGGGGAGAAGAGTCCAAGAATCAACTTCAAAATTATGCACTGAGAAGGAGAGAAAATTATGGAGTGAAAAACGCATGGTGTACAAAAAGTTCAAGGGGTGCCAAACCGGGCCCTACGGGACCATATGGGGCACAGGGTTTTAACTGGAATGTTGAAACTGGAAAATAACTAAATGCAAATTGAGTCTGAAAAAGGCAGATAGGATTAAAAGGAAGCAATTTTTAACAATTTAGCACGCAAAATCTTCAGGGGCCCCTGTACTGAGCCCCAAGAGTCCAGGGTCTTAACTGCAATGTAGTTTAAAGACACTTCTTAGTAGTTCTTAAAATAGTCGGAGTATGATAAAACTATTTTAAGAAAATTGCAAATGATACGGAACATTTTTAAACAAGTTGCACGAAGGGCCCAAAGAAAGTGATTAATATTCAAAATTGGTGGTAACTGAAGTCTGAGAAAATTTTTGTCCTTCATGTAGTAGCTGGGGACTTAGGAAGTTGTTACAAGCAAAAACCTATTGAATCGGGACATTTTTAAGGGAGCTATAATATGTGGCTCAAAAGAGGCCAACTGATAGTTAATAGCTAAGCCCTAACATGAAAGCATGTTAAAATGTCTTAGTACTTGGCGCTTTAGATCTTCAATTAGTCAAAATTAAGCATATGGTATGAATTGTTCATTAGAATAACATTTTAAAGAAATACGCAAAAAATTGGTTAAATGCTTAAAAAAGGGTCCCAGGGTCCCAATAAAAATATGAGGGTGTTGGTCCGGGGAGAAGAGTCCAAGACTCAACTTTAAAATTATGCACTAAGAAGTTGCGAAAATTAGGAGGTGAAAAATGCATGGCGCACATAAAGATAAAAGTGCCCTGTACCAGGCCCTACGGGAGCCTAAGGTGGCCCAGGGTCTTAACTGGAATGTAGAAACGGGAGAATAACTAAATGGAAAAATGATCCCAAAAAAAAGAAGCTCGGATTAAAAGGAAACAATTTATTAACAGTTACGGCTTAAAAACTTCAAAGGGCCCTGGGGGTCAGGGTCTTAACTGGAACGTAGAAATGTGGGAATAACTAAACGAAGAATTGACCCTAAAAACGAAGAAGATCTGATGAAAAGTTATTAACAATTTAGGGCATCCTTAAAAAATTAAAAACCTGAGACTCATGTGCATCAGGACCGGTCTTGAACAATCCTCACCTAACTTTTCAGACTTCTACGTGCGGTAGATTTCGCTAGCCATCGCAGACACACGCACACAGACAGACACACAGAGCGGAAATTTATTTTATTAGTGTAGATAGTAATTTTAAATTCACTGGAATAAAAAAGATTTCAAAATATTAATTTTAAACAGGTTTTTAAATATGAATGTGTGAGATAGTTGTATTCATGAAAGAGAATCATACATGGTATTGATGTAAACCAATACTGAATGTCGCCATGCAACTTATTCGTACTTCTTTATTGTTTTAGATAAATAGCAATATGAATCAATGAGGAAAACAGAAAACTAGAAAACTATTTGATATCAATAAGCCACTAAAGACAAAGCAAAATAACTTATATTTGCTATGAGATGTAATGCATTTTACTGCAGATGACATGGAAAATATTTCAGCTTTAATTTTTATGTTGGTATCAACGTAGCAATTGGCTCCACATACTTTCGGTGGTATTCATCGCAATATTTTGTCGAATGAAGACTACGTTTTTTAGCGCAATTTTTTGTTTTAAATGAACTTTTATGTACTCCACTTTGTATTTAACGAGTTTTAATATGCCTGGATATAACTTTTGGCACAGGAATTAAATTTAATGCCAAAATAATTACAAAATATTATTCAGGAATTTTTTTTATAATTAATTCTTACTATTATAAAATATATGTATTTTTAAATTTTCAAAACTCCGTTTAAAATTTACCGTTTATTTTAGCACCTAAATGACAATAATATTTAAACAAAAAATTAAGGTTTAAAGAAAGCAAGAAATATGAAGATGGTTTACTCTACATCATTTGGCGAGAAAGGACGAAATTATTAATTTACCAATTGATTTGCTTAAAATGTACAGACATCCTTAGTATATTCTGCATAAGTTAGTAAAGACTGGATGGTTCACAATATATAAAAAAGGCTTTTTACACATATTTATGTACACATAAAAGTATTCTTTTCTCTTTGAACAAGTCAGAGTAACAAACTTTAAATTCCTTTTTTTTTCGTTTTGTGTTATTTTAATCAAAATGCTAAAACTTCAACATATACATTCATTGACTTCAAAGTTGGTTTCATAAAATTAGGAATGAGATTTTCTATAAGATCAATAACGTATTTAAAAAAAATTAAAATGTCAAGTAAATAATCATTTTTAGTGCATTTTTATATATGTCATGGAATTTTATTTATTTTTTTAACTAACTTTTTGGAAATCTGATCCCTACCATTATACAACACATTTGTAAAACAGCATGCAGAAAATATGTCTTAGAAAGTTTTAAAT
The DNA here is from genome assembly GCA_963932465.1 of Maratus speciosus. Lineage (NCBI taxonomy): Eukaryota > Metazoa > Arthropoda > Arachnida > Araneae > Salticidae > Maratus > Maratus speciosus. Next base: position 322,217,704 of record OZ010787.1, on the reverse strand, counting down.
TATAAGAGAAGTAGAATATTAAAATTTTCTTACATTTTTGGAAACAAAAAATTCAAATTGTACCAGGAGAATTGCATTTCTTCTTAATTAAATCATTTTGATTCACAGAGCCATTTAATAATATGTCAAAAAGATATTATAAAATTGTTAAATGAAAAAACTTGTTAAAAGGGTACCAAGTACCCTTAAAGATACACACTATTAATTATCAACAAGGTTCAAAGTAAAACGATTTCCAGGTCTTCCCACTGATAATATTTGAAACATAACCGTGTTTTACGATTCCAAATGAAAAACATTTTATATATTTTTGCTAGAAAAATAATTTTAAACTAAGATGAGTATATTAAACAAATAACCATCCATTTAACAAAATTAAACTTAAAAAAACATAAAGTACTAAATTAAAAAATATATATACAAACAATTGTTTCAAATATCGCATGGCATTAGAAATTTTCCGCGAATGCACCATTTCAATAATCATACAAAGGATTCGAATTTCTCTTCAGCGGCAAATTCATGATCCTGACTAGAATTGGCTTTCATAAACAACATCCATGCAAACGCAATTCATGGAAGTGATCTTAACGTAACAAAACGAGAATATGTTATGATACTACGTATTAATATATATCCAAAGTCTGCTTAATGTGTATTATAAAACTTTTGTATAGTGGTATTAGAGCAGAATATATATGTCATCACACTGGATATTTATAAGTTATTGAATGTATTTCAGGAGTACTTTATAAAGGAAACAAAGAACCCATCATCTCTATTTCTATTTAAGTTTATCCTCACAGGATATAGGCTGGATATGCAGGAAAATTCATTTCATGGATTTTACCACCAGCAACTCATTTTCTAATAGGCACATTAAGCCAGGGGTCTGGGGGTCCCAAATTGTACCTTCCATCCCCCAAAAATGTAACCCTATTTCATTTTTTGTCTCAAACATACTAAAGTTAGATATAATTTTAATATTTTAAAAGTATAAGATGTTCTGCCGTTATTTTCCCTATTTTCAAAGCAGTTTTTCTTAACAGTATAATGGTTTATGTTCACTCGTATATAATTAGTCTTTTAATTAAAGCAACTTTCTGGTTCATATAATAAGTGTGTGGAGACATGATGTCAATCAGTAAACATATTCTTTAAGATATGTTGTATTTAGGCCTCCCCCTCCTAAAAAAAAAAAAAAAAAAAAAAAAAAAAAAAAAAAAAAAAAAAAAAAACCCTGCTCAAAAAGCTTTAATTTTCTAAATAGAGCCCTGTATACTCTGACAATCACTTAAAGTATAAATTCGCTTTAAATATTATAAGACAAACTGTGATTCAACCAAATAGAAAATCAAAATTTTCTTAGTGCAATGCCTTTTTTCGATATATTAACAAGAAGAAAATAAATTTGATTTTAGAAAAGTTTTTTCTAACGGTTGGCTGAAAGCATAAAAACAGAAGACTATGTGAAAATTAGAGTTATAAATTCTTTGATAGAGATATACTGTTAAAAAATATATTCATTTGCGGTTGCGGTTGTTAAAATTTTTAGGCACACTGCAGAGAAACTGTTACAACTTTGACGGATTTAAAGAATGAAAATTTATTTTTACCTTTGTGTCGTTATTTGTTAAAAAGATGTCACAAGAGAGGAAAATGGAATGCTCTTTGTTGAGAAAGAGGAGGAGTAGACACAGCAATACAAATGAGCGAAGATAGTGATTTTTTTTTTTTAAGTTATTAAGATTGTTTTTTTTTCCTTTCAAAGTGGTTAAAAGCCATTATTTAAGTAAGGAAGAAATATATATATTTATAAAAGAAAAATAATCCACTTTTTCAAATACATTAATTTTTGTAATTTTATTTCAAAGGTAAAGGTTTGTGAGCACGAAGACCAATAAAGGGAAAATCTTGGTCCTAGTGTTGTCGCACAAGCGATCCACATAAAAAATGTGGGTTAAGGGCGCTAGTCACTCAGCTTCTGATTTCTCCTCGGTATTTTAAGTCTATGGGCGCTTGATGCGTTCGTATATTTAAAACATCTCCTCAGGAAATTAATATTTTTAACTTCTTTTATCAGTGTTCTCTTCTTAAAGGATGTTTCTTTTTTCTTAGTTGTCAAAGTATTTCTAAAATCTACGCTTAATTTTATATGAAGTGTTAAACTTTTACTCCCAGTTCGTCAGTATCATAAAATATGAAATTAAGCAGAGATTTTAGAAATATTTTGACAACTAAAAAAAAAAAAAGAGTGCTATCCTTTAAGGGGAGAACACTGGAAAAAGGAGTTAAAGATATTAATTCCCTGGGGAGATATTTTAAATATAAGAATGCATCAAACGGCCATAGACTTAACATTACCGAGGAGAATTCGGAAGCTGAGTGACTAGCAGCGTGAAATACTCGGATTATACGTGATAAGAGAATTTTCCGTAAGTCAGAGCCATCGATTTTTTTAACCCTCTCACGGGCAAACTATTTATATCCTATGAATGATTAAAATGATGAAATGATTGTATGACACCGGAATTTAGAAACAAATATATTTAGAAATAAGTAAAAGCTTTTCTTCACGTACTTTATAAAAAGAACATTTTCATTCCAAAACTCTTGTGACAATGTGGCCTTTAAGGATTAAAATTAAGGGGTTCAAAAATGAACCACCGACCAAACATCCGAAACAGATTATATATTTGCTGTATTTATCTGTGTATAAGATGTAATTTTTAATCAATGTACTTTTGATAATGTACTTTTTTAAGAAAAAAAAAGAGAAAGAAACATAATAGCTACCTTGACTAAGGTAATTTTTAGATGAATAATCATAATTAATTTTTAAAAAATGAATACTTTCATAGACTAATTATAGTAATTAAATATGCATATGTTACTGAAGTTCTAATATAAAAAAAATTTTAAAGTAAGTTCAGGAGATGTTATTTTTGCATTTAAATATATATTTCACTTTAATCATTAAAAAGAAGCTGATGTATTATGTTAAACAATATTTATCTCTATTAATAAAATGAAGTTGTTTGATGCAATCCTAAAAACAGGGTTATAAAATGGTGAGTTTTTTAATATGTACCACTTGTTTAAGAGAAAAATCATCTCGTTAGATTTTCCTTGCAATTTTTTCAGAAAAAAAATACCGAAGGTTATTTCTGTTGCAGTTGTAGAAACCTACGAAGAAAAGTTTTCTTAAAATTACTGGTATTCAAAAAATGAATAATTTGGGAACCCTGCAAAAGCAATCTTGAAAGCAGGCGGTCATAAAAGCAATACTTTTAAGATTTTTCCACCCCAGAAATGCGATAAATTTTGTGTTACGTTTATACAAAGGAATGTCTTATACATCAACATACAGTGGTGGCCAAATTTGTGGACATTTTTGAAATTTTCATGTTTTATATCTTTGTGTGCTTGAAGAATATAATACATTTAACTTAAATATAAATGGTTATATATCAAATTAAAGGAAATTTAATGTAGAATTTAATAAAAAAAAACATAATTAAAATATCTGCATTACAAAAGTTAACAAAAAGTTACGCTTACAAAAAAAGAGATCAATCTTAGATTTCATTGTATTTTAAAGTTACATTTACACTTCAAAATTTAATAGGATAACCCGTGTTTTTTATTACAGATTCACAGCGTCTTTCATTGCGAGAACTAGTGTTTGGAGTTCATACTTTTTAATTACATGAAGTCAAGTATTTATTATAGCTTCAATAAGTTGCGTTTTGTTAGACAGACGCTTTTTTTTTTTTTTTTTAACAAGGATTTTCAAACGTCGCCACAAATTTTCTGTAGGATTCAGATTAGGGCAGTTTCCTGGTCAGGTTAAAAATTGTATCCTTTTTTAAAACCATTCATTTTGTCGTATGGCATGGAGCTGAATCCTTCTGAAAGATAAATGGTGCTTTATTGGGGAAGAGATCCCTAATGGAAGGTATCAAGTTTGGTTCCAGGACAGTTTCGATGTATTTTTTTTAATTCAGAATGCTATCAATCACTTGAATGTGGCCCACACCATCTGCAGACATACAGACCCAAATCATGACATTTGTTGGGTTCTTTGTAGTTGCTTCAATGCAATCAATATGCAGCTCTTCCCCTACTGTATGTCTCACATATTTTCGCCCATCAGTACCAAAGAGTGATATTTTACTCTGATCGCTCCAGATTATTTGCTTTCACTGATTTTCTGGCCAATTAATGTGTTCTTTTGCCCACTGAACTCGTTTCTTGCATTGCTGAAGATTTAAAACCTTTGTGTTCAAAACCTGCTAGTCTGCTCCTTATTGTTTTTGAACTAACTGAAATACCATTTGGATTCATTTCACATCTAACAGCATCTGATGAAATTCTTCTATCTTTGAGGCATATCCTTTTTATCTTTCTATCGCCACTTGTACATTTTTTTCGGCCCGATCTTTCCTAATTTATCACTGATTTAATTTCTTTATAACGTAAACAGAACTTTCGTACGCCAGATCTGATCCACCAATTTCCTTGCAATTTCAAAATAAGATACGCCATTTTCTCTCAATATGACAATTCTACTTCTTTTTGTAGGTGTCCAATCTGTTCTTGTTGTTGACGATATTGTTTTAAATTATTTACATTAAGGAAAAAATAGAAATATATATATATATAAAAAAAAAAAAACATTATTCTATTTAGTTACACTAGTATTCACTCTTCTGCAAAATTTATTCAAGCAAAATACCGCTTTTACAAATCAAAACATACTACAGTTTAGTTATTGACATTTGATTGGTTCTCAGAACAGTCATTGTGATTGGCTAGGAAGTTTTTATTACAATACACTTCAGCAATCATGACTGATTGCGTTTGTATGTTAGACTAAAGTAAGTGTAACATTTTTTGTAATGCAGATATTTTAATTATGTTTGTTTTTTGTTTTAAAATTCCACATTAAAGTTATTTGAATTTGATATATAAGCACAACTTTATTACACACATTTTATATTGTATTTATATTAAAATTAATATATTCTATAAGAACACAAAGTTATAAAACATGAAAATTTCAAAAAACGTCTACAATTTTGGCCACCACTGTATATTGTGTTTCAGTAGATGCTGGTATTGCATTAAAACTTTCGGAACTCACAAGTAACAAAGATGTAAGTATGAAGTTTCGATGAAAAGTTTAAATGAAACACAGATTTAAAGATCGTATCATGGAAGACGGTAGTATTTCGAGTGACGCAGCCTTAAGACTAAAATCGTATCGTATCGTATCGTTAAAATCGTATCGTATCGTATCATAGAATTCGTAGATGGCGGAACTCATATATACAGCTAACTCGACATCAAAGAAAATGCGAAAAGCCGCCTTTTAATAACTCAGCAGATATACGTCTTATTGTTCTGAATTTTCTAGAACAGTCTTATATCTGCAGTCTAATCGTATACTGAAATTTTTACATTTCTACGTGCAGTATATTTTGAGATCTAAATAGTCATTTTTAAAGTGGAAACGTTGGTATAATATCGAGGAAGTTCCTAATTTGAAAATCTCGAAAACGGTTCTAACGATTATTTTTAAATTGATACATAATATAAATGTGATTAAGGCGAGGTGAATAACACTTTTCTTTTTTCTGGGAAAACTCTCGTTCGTTAAATAATTCGATTTTTTTTTCTCTCGAAAATGACACGAGCGATTTTTTAAAAATCAAATAAATATGTTTCAGATGAACCAAATAACAATTTACTTGTTTCCAGCAAGACTCTTGTTCGTTTTATAATGCGCATGAAAAATCGGACTATATTTCTTCGCCATTCTATGGAAATTTCACCGAAAATGCATGACACTGTATTCATACACATGCTTTCTTTTTAACCACTTTTGGGGAGAAAAATTTTGTCTTCCCACGGCTGAGTGGTTGAGGGCCATCGTCTACTGATCTTAACATAGGCAGTTCGATACTTGCTGGTGCGTGTGAAGTTTTTTTTTTTTTTTTAAGTCTGTTAGTTGACCATTATTCTCAGTTCCTTTGTAATTTTTTAATTGCTATTAAGTTAAATAAAATTACAATTATAATGACGCCAATTTGATGATGATTATTTCTTGGCAATTTTTCAATAATAAAAATATTACCATAAATTTTATAAATATATTTAATTTCAATCACTTTACAAAAAATATACATTAATACAGTAAACTCTGTGTAAGGCGGAATCGATCGGGACCAAGAAAATTTTCCGCAATAGACAATATTCCGCCTTAGACAAATTTTACTCTATGTCTATGGATTCGTAGGAACTTGAAATTCTTTCCGAGTTAGACAGATTTCCCTCTTACACAGAGTCCGCCTTACAGAGAGTTTACTGTAATTATTATTTGAATATAAATCACACGATCAGAAACGTAAAAAAATAATTCATTTCAGCTCTTCTTTTTATAATATCATTTTTTATTATTATGACGGTCAATCAATATATAATCACTGACATCCATAATATTATTATTATTATAATTATTATTTTCCTTGCATAAAAACTATTGTGATGTAATAATTATTTTATAATAAATAATTTAGTTGAAATGTTTTATTTATAAATAACAATGAAGTTTTACATAATAAGCATATCAGAATTCTGGTGTCGCCATCTTTTGACGCGATTGCGTACCACATTTCAGGGTCGTACTGGCATAACTGAGAGGGCGGTGGCAAAATGGATAAAAAGGGCGCCGATTGCCTTACAAAAGGGCGCAAATGCTTATATATACATACATACACATACTATATAAATTATGTATAAAAAATCACTTTAAAAATATATACGAGTATATTGCTATAGCGAAAACTTTATTCCTAAAATAATTATGTCACCCAAATTAGTATTTTACACTATAGAAATGTAATATGCACAAAAATAGTTCCCCGCAAGGCATTGCAGTTAAAAAAAAAATCTGATGTTAGACCAGTGTTGCCAATTTAGAGGTATTTTTTTCCTCCACACTTTTCTAAGAAAGCTATCTCTGTTTTCGAATTTCGCTCTCCTTATCTAATGAGTTAATTCAAACTTTACCCCGAATATTTGAATAAAAATCTCCATACGATTATCTCCAAATGGAAAATAAAATATTAAAATAAAACAAACAAAAACAATTTCGTTGGGTCAAAACTCAAAAGTGCAAAACATTATTTAATACAATTCAATAATATTTTATATAATACAATTTCTAGAATACAAATACTAATTATGGTGTATAAAATTTCAGGAAAGTTATTTTTGTTTAGTTCAAGAGTGACGTCTATTTTACGTGAATTATTTTTAAAATATGTTTTATTTCTTTATTTTTTCAACATTCAAAAGATATCATAGATTTTTTTTTTTTTTAATTATGGCCATTTTTTTTCCATTCTGATCAGAAACAAAATTATGGCCATTTTTTTTTCATCCTGACCAGAAAAAAAAAAAAAAAAAATTATGACCATTTTTTTTTCCTTTTCTGACCAGAAAATCAGAGTTCTAACTTTTTACGACAGCTCTTTCATCTTCACCTAACACTTCATTTATAACGGTTGTTTCAAAATAATGGATGGCACCAGTCCATCAGTTCAGAAGAAAATGATCCATTCCAAAGGTATAAGTTCGATTGAAAAAAACTAATACTTTGAGCAGAAAGAAGAGGCTACACCTGCAATTTTTATGACACTAATAGAATCCCATAGCTGCCAATGTGTACGGTTTAGTTACCTCTAAAATTTAACACAAATTTTTGCCATATTTAATCGTTGACAATTGTTAGACTTTTTAAACTGAAATTCCGGAAGTGACAGCCGATTGTTCCCTTGCGACGACATTCCTCTGGCTTCAACTCGTAAAACTTGGCTAAAAGTGCTATCTTTGACAACATTTTCTGAATGAATCTTTGCCTTTATAAGAAAATGGGAAACTAATTTCCTGGTATCTGAACAAAATGGGCAAATTTTATATTTTTACGAATATTAATGCAAATTTTTTGTATTTACGAATGAAAATGACTTCGCGAAAGTATCAGAAAAGTAGTTAGTTTGGATTTGGGAATAGCTTTCAATATAAAAAATTCTCATAACGAGGATGTGATCGCCCCCCACCCCAAAAAAGGAAATCCATGACCCCCTCTAAATGATGAGCTGAATCCGTCCTTGGCTTTGTCGAATATTGATTGATTAAAATCTCGGAAACGGAATCGAAAAAAAATCCGCTTTATACAGGATCCTTATGCCATATCATCTTTAGATTCTTCTATGTTTTGTCATACGCCAGACAGAATGATTTTAACAATACCGTGCAAAACACAGATGCGAGAAAAATCGACAAACAAAATCTTCATTTGGCGCCCGGGGCACATGCCCCCTCTGCCACCCTTAATTTCGGCCCTGCTTTCAAATCAGCAAACTTACAAAGGCTGTGCCCAATAATGGAGTTGTTTCTGTTTTTCAAAGATCTTGTTCTTTTTTACCGCGATTCATGTGTGTACGCAGGGTAGGGGGGCAGAAAATCTTTGGAAAAGTAATACATTCTTTAAAAGTATTACGCTGAATGTAATTATTTTGAAAAGTAGTATTACTTGAATTTTATTGCATGATAATTTTGTTTTAAAGGTTTTCATTAAATTTCATTGTAACTGCTGGCTGCTGGCTGAAAATACCAATTATTTTTTATTGCCCACCAGAAACTTTTTAATCGAACTGTCTTTTATAGCATTAAAGTAAATTTATGAGTACTGCATACTATTTTTTTATCCTAATTTCTGAAGAGAAAAAATTATTTCGGTTCCATTCTTAGGTACTGGTCTGAAAAATTTTGAAAAAGGGGGAAGGAGGGGACATGAGACTGCTGTTTGTGAAACAACACAACGGGGTCTGGCTTATTCAACTTGGTTTTTGGTGACTTCAATTGGAAGGTGGTTTGTTTAAAAGAATGCGTTCCCTGCCCCATGAAAATTGGAACTATTGGTGCACCATCTATGTAAGGATTTAATAATTATAAATTAACATTTTGGATTTATTAATTTAAGGACAAAGTGTTTTTAAAGGAATATCAAATGAAACCCTCTGTGCGATCAGCGATTATACTTACCCACTTGTTTTTATATACAAACTGCTATAAGGAAAATTGTAATAAAATAGTAAAAATTAAATCTGCATTAAATTCCATAAGTATCTTTTTTTTAATCATTTTATCACTAACCTCAAAAAAGTAATGATATCAATGCAAAAACCCTTGACGGGTTAAAAGTTTCTGACGCAGCAATTTATCTTATGCTCTAAGAATTTTAAATATGGAACTTAAAAATACTGATATCAAATTTTGAGTGACGTTATGCTATTTCTTAAAAAATATATTTGTATTTATTTCATCATTTTATTTTTGTTTTATTTATAATCGCATGTGCAAAAGTTATGTTCAACATGAAAAGCTGCATAAAATTTTATTCGCTGTTGCTTTATCATTTACATCTCTCATAAATTCAAAATATGAGTTTTAAAAGATATGATATAAAATTTAAGTGACGCCTTGATGTGACTTTAAAAGGTTTGTTTTAAAATTCAATTTAAATTATTTTTGACTTGGTTAAAATATTTTTTTACATCTACACAATACTTTTAATTTTCCAATTCACTGTTAAATATATCACTTTCATTGAATCTATACTATGCATTGAAATGTATTTATTTCAATAAATTGATTTATCTTTTGTGTCACGCTATTCAAAATTGTGAGTAAGATTTATGTAAATGGTTTCTTTGCGTCATTGTGTCCAAACTACATGAAATGTATGAAAAAGGATAGTTTGACGCAAAGAAACCATTTACATAAATCTTACTCACAATTTTGAATAGCGTGACACAAAAGATAAATCAATTTATTGAAATAAATACATTTCAATGCATAGTATAGATTCAATGAAAGTGATATATTTAACAGTGAATTGGAAAATTAAAAGTATTGTGTAGATGTAAAAAAATATTTTAACCAAGTCAAAAATAATTTAAATTGAATTTTAAAACAAACCTTTTAAAGTCACATCAAGGCGTCACTTAAATTTTATATCATATCTTTTAAAACTCATATTTTGAATTTATGAGAGATGTAAATGATAAAGCAACAGCGAATAAAATTTTATGCAGCTTTTCATGTTGAACATAACTTTTGCACATGCGATTATAAATAAAACAAAAATAAAATGATGAAATAAATACAAATATATTTTTTAAGAAATAGCATAACGTCACTCAAAATTTGATATCAGTATTTTTAAGTTCCATATTTAAAATTCTTAGAGCATAAGATAAATTGCTGCGTCAGAAACTTTTAACCCGTCAAGGGTTTTTGCATTGATCAATATATATGTAATTTTTCACGTTTATTAGATTTGGACAAGACTTACTGTTCAAACTGTTAAATAAAAAATATTTGTTTTCATTTCATGACCATTGATGGAAATTTTGATACATTCCAAACCATATTTCTCTTAAGGTTTTTTTTTTTAACAAAACTTATTGTTTCAGGTATGCAATACGTGAAAGTTTAAAGAATATATATATTTACACATTATGAGTTAAAAATGAATTTCTTCACAGCTATTACAAACTCTTTTAGACAGAGACAGGGAGCAGAAATTTCAAATTTGAAAATTTATCATAAGTATGTGTAGAATTTTATATTGTAAAAATTCAAATGCTGTTTATCGTCAAACCAAACAATGCGTATTTTATGAAGATTATATTTTTACTTTTACAATGATACTTTTAAATTTAGGAACTTATCAAATGAAATGATCTGTAGGTAACTAGTCTATACGCCTTTGTAAAGATAAGCAAAAGATATGGCCGTCAAAAAAGGAATGCAATTACTTCAGTAACACTAATTGATCTGCTAAATAAAATATCCTAATTTGGTGACTTCTTATTCTGAAATACATTCTAATATTGCTTAAACTTTTACAAAAAATAATCTAGATTTATGCTATTATGTTTTATACGTCTTCTACAATTCCTTCGTTATGACACCCAGGGTTGCCAAAAAAGTACAAATAGTAAATTTTGTATACCACTATTTCGAATTATAAGATTCAGTTTGTATAATTACAGAAATTCTGTGATGAAATAAGTTGAATATTATTATAAGAAAATAGTCGTATTCAAAATTCAATTGTAGTATTTTTCTGAGAACCCTTCCACCAGTACGCCTATTATTATTTTCTGAAAAACATTTTCATTTCTTGAAACGTCTTCTGTCGTTCTGATATTTTTTACACTTTATTTATTAAATTTGGGATGGGCAAACATTTTATCTGAAACGCGTTTGTTTCAGCAAATACCGAAAGGTAATCTTCTTCTTATTTAATCCGAAAATTTCTATCATTAAACAAGTCAAATTTGGAGCTTGGATGCAGAAAAAATAGTAGCTTGTTGGCCCGTGAACCACAAGTTGAAGACACCCACGTTAAATAGACGAATATAACACTTACAAAGTACATTTTAACAATAGTTTTTATTTTTTTTTAAATTCATTTATCTTCAGTATATATTTCTAAAATAAATAAGATGTTTTTACAGTAAAGGGAATGGAAAAGTCGGTTAAGAACTTTTTTTCCCACAAGCATATGTTTTCCTCTAGGATATATTTAAACGAGGAAAGCGATGTATTTTAAAATTTGTTTGTAATCTAGCTTTTATATGTAAGAGAGATTCCCCTATTAGGGGTTCAAATTTGAACTTTGATTAAAAACGAAATCCAAAATTTTTTTTACAATTATACTGAACACAAAATTTTTGAACACAAGCATGTATCAAACTAAACTAGTGTAGAAAATAAATCCAAAGTATATCACTGTACATTTTGTTTAATATATCACGAAATAATAAGTTAGGGGCTACTACATAAAAGCGGGAAATTCACATTTATTTAAAAAATCAGTGGAGACTATGTACATTATTTATTACTCTTATTACTTATGCATTAATTCCCAACTGAATGATTAATATTTAAACACCTCTTTTCTACAGGGTGTTTAAAAAAGTATACACAATTTATTCATTAATAAATGGCATTTCCTTCTTTTTTTTCGCCGGCCCCAAATTTAATTTGAAATAAGGGCTGAAACCAGTCTAATCTTCGAGGGAAAAAAATAATCCTTAAAAACAGATACCCCACACATTTAAAATTTAAAATATTCAGAATCAACGTTCGGGAAGGTGGCGTTATATATTCGAAGTTAATATATCCGATCGTCAGGCGAGGATTTTTAAAATAAAATGTTCATTCACATTTTAAAGTGCCTACGTTGGAACAGCTACATTCTAAGATTAGTCTATGCTGTCAATAAAGATATTTCGGACAATTATACTCATTAAATTGAGTATGCATTTTTAAAACACATTGTATATGTTACTGCAACAAGGTGCAAAGGACAATGACCCGTATAAGTTACATTTTTCAGGCATTTAGCTTTTTTGGACAAACCCTAGAAAATTTTGGGTGATTTTGCGTTTTTTAAGTGAATATTGTTCGAATTCTTTTTAAATTTTCTGCCTAAAGCTCTTTCCCATGACGATAAACATTTTTCTCTTAAATCAATTTAATCTGTTTTCCCTACTGATTTCAGCTACTTTTTTTTCTTCTACAACCTCTTTTAAAGAATAAAAATCAGTACAATAATCTTGTATTTGCAATAAAAGTGTATTAAAAATAAATTGCTCTGTGCTTGCATTTAAACATCTTAATTAAATTAACATTAACGTTACATGTATACCGGTGTACGTTATTTTTTGTGTTAATGAATAGTTTTTCTGATTTTATTTTAATTTCTTTGCTTCCCCATATGTGACACATTGTACAGGCTGAGAATCACTGTCATAGTACACCACTGAACTATCACCATATTACTAATATTAGTTGTGACTCTTAACAATCCTATGTAATATAGAAATATGTAACATATTTTTTGTAAACTAAATATGATGGTGGTTTTTATTAAGGCGTTCTTTGACAGGAGAGATATGATGCCTATGTAAAGGACTTTCTATGGGGAAGTACCACAAACTCTCTTATTATAGATCCATTCATCATTGAAAATTTTACTCAGTTCCTTTGTTTATTGATGCGAAGCATCTACTCGCGTACTCTAATGTTCTGATATAAAAGCATCTGATACAGCCATTCACTAGTCGCGTTAATTATCTTTTATAAAATTAAAAGTTTGATTTCTCACAGAAATTGAATTTTACATTCAACTATATATTTCAGTAGTTCTTGCCATTTGTGTTTCAATATTTATTAATGGCTTATTTTAAAAGAATTTATACCAACAACGATAACTAAATATAACAAATGGGTAGGTTTTATAAAATAAAGTTCATCTCATAAAATATTTTTGGATAAAAGTAGAGTGCTAACTAATACAAAAAAATCTGATAAACTTTTTAAATAACTTGATTTTAATGCACATCTATTCCTTAAAAAAATATTTCTTGCCCATTTTACTACATCACATTAAAATATATATATATATATATATATATATATATATATATTTCTGTGTTTTACTTAAGTTAATTGTATAAGGAAATCAATGTTTAAATGCAATTATTGTTTGAAAATTAATAATATTCTCCGTTAAAAAAAAAAAAAAAGAAGAAGAAGTGGGAAAGAATTAATGCCGGCGACCAGAAAAGAGTCGCCTCTAACGCAAAGAATTCGGAAAGAACTGTCGCCTAAGAATGACATTTTGCCTATCTATTGAAATCAAACCGTCAATTTATCGGAGACCACTAGAAACAATAAAAACTTTGGGATAGAAGAGACGTCTGTACCAAAGATCCCTGATAAAGTTTCGGGGGTAAAGATGACGCTAAGTTCGTCTCCCCTGTGCTGTCAAAGGATCAAGTTTTCGTGAGGTGAATTCCCCGTATAACTTTTTAGCGGCTTGAACCAACTTTATTCAGCATTCAATCGATAAAAAGCGTGCGAGTTTGACGTTAGTATCATGAAATCTGGGAGAAATGGCCCCAACGTGAGCTGAACTTCGAATGAATCCGGCGCTGGCTAGCTGTCACCCTTTCTTGCATTCCAGTATAAGCTATTCTCTACGTTGTTCATTAGGAAGATTGAGATTGTGAGAATGGGAGAACCTAAACAATGCCCGTTTGCGTAGCGGATATTCATATTAACCGACCTCGTTCAGTTTTATTTCCTTTTTATTATCACTTCGAATGGATATTTGGGGGAGACGTGCTCAAGTGCTTTTAGGGTTAAATGATAGCGTAAATCTTTAAACAGGGGATTAAGCGAAAATCTCCGGATGAAGATTAGTAAGTTGGTCAGAGAGAACAACGGTCATCATAGAAACATTTAGTCGAACGGTAGATAATTATTTTATGGGATGTAATGGGTCCCTAAACTGACCATTTTAGGAATTTCGGAGATTTAAATACGTTCGTGCTGCAGGTCAAAAAAAAATTATGCTGAGATATTTATATTATTTTGTAATATCATTTTATTTATTTCTGAATGCACTTATTTATAGTTTAAATGATGGTATCACGTTCTTACTATAATATCGTCAGAAGAATTATTGTTACTATGATTTTTTGTTGAAATGTAAAATTAGGAATAGAAAAAATTAATACTTTTGAAAGTACGAAAAAAAATCATTATGTGCACATTCAGAATTATTTAAATTACTCCTTACTTAAATAATAAATATATACTAAAGGGTAAATCAATTAAATAATATTGTTGCAAAATTTTGAACTGTGAAACTAACAACGAATTTCTTATATTTAATTTAAAGGGAAGAAAACTGATAATTTGATAATCACAAATCATATGATTACATAGTTGACAACTTTTACGCTTTTTTCTTTCCACGAAAATTTAATAACATTCTTTTTTTTTTTTTATCACTGGAATCTGAGATTAAATAAGGAAAATTTTCTATTAATATTTAGTGATGAAAAAATTTTAAAAGTTGGCATCTATGTGAAAGGAAAACTTATAATACAGGGTGTCCGGGCTAAAAGTATCCAAAAGTTATTGCTTATTTTTACGGAACTACCCATTCCATTAGATTAAAAAAAACTATTCATATAAAAATAGCATGTCACAATGTTTTAATATCAATAGGCTGCGATGCGTGCACCTTTGGTAGCACGACAAACATCTAAATGGTAACCCAGCCCTCTACAAATATTTCGTAGCATATCAGGAGTTATTAGACAAATTGCTTCTATGATACACTTTTTCCACTCATACATAGTTTCAATTTTTTTGTTTTGTTCAATGTTTTAAAATCTCGTAGGGGTTTCCAATCCACGTAGGTGAAGTCTATTATATTCTAATTTGTAGTTACTTAACAATAAGACATAACTTTTGGATGCTTATAGCCCGGACACCCAGTATATCCGTCTATGTGCCTATCTATCTGTCTATCTATCTATCTATCTATATATATATATATGTATGTGTGTGTGTGTATGTGTGTGTGTGCTATAATCATTATTTCGAAAAAAAAAAAAAAGACGTATCTGTCAATTTACCTATATTATATCAAAACCTCACAAATTTCAAGTTTACAAAAGCATTTCATTGAGATTTTGTTTCAGTTTGCACCGTTTATCTGATATCTTTGATATAAAATATCATGTTTGATAGTCATCACGCGTACTTCGACGTAAGTTTCTCGGAATTCTTCTTTATCCTAACATTGTCATATTTTGTATCGGTGATATTCTTATGTTATACTCCTTATTCAGTTAGTTGATCAAAACTGCTGTGAGATATATGTCTAGTCGTGAAATTATTCGGTGTTCAGTTATTTCGAAAAACCTTATCACTTAAATTTATAATACTGGTTTATATTTAATTATATAAATAATAAATATGAAACACAAATATTTTTCTCTTTCATACATGACACTGATCGTAGTTTTCATTCTTCTCGAAATTATTAGTTGTTCAGAGTCAATTTTATCCGCCCATTAAAATAAAATTCATGTATCTATTCGTAAATATTATATTTTGATTGTTGTTAAAGATCAAGAAAAAATTAAGAATATGTTTTAATACGCAGGGCTATTCATGTTCCAATGGTTTCAAATTTATAAATTTTCAGTTTTCTCAATACGGCAGGCACACTTGCTTGTATAGAGATTAAAGAGCAGGTTACCAACCAAAATGTGCAGGTTTCGGATTTCAGTTTGGACTTAGATTATCACTGGGTTAAAAATCATGTTTTAACAAGATATTCATGTCTCATTGGTGGCCATGTGTTAAGAAAATAATCGCGTTCAAAATCAAAATAACTATTTAACGATGTTTTCAGTTTAAATAAGTGTATTTTCTGAAATAACCATTTAAGGACTTAATATGAATTTCCTGTGAGTTTGATGTTCCCTATTACATAAAGTAAGATATTTCATAATGCTTAGTTATTTAAATGATTACATAAAAAATATTTCACAATATGAAACACAAATATTTTTCTCTTTCATACATGACACTGATCGTAGTTTTCATTCTTCTCGAAATTATTAGTTGTTCAGAGTCAATTTTATCCGCCCATTAAAATAAAATTCATGTATCTATTCGTAAATATTATATTTTGATTGTTGTTAAAGATCAAGAAAAAATTAAGAATATGTTTTAATACGCAGGGCTATTCATGTTCCAATGGTTTCAAATTTATAAATTTTCAGTTTTCTCAATACGGCAGGCACACTTGCTTGTATAGAGATTAAAGAGCAGGTTACCAACCAAAATGTGCAGGTTTCGGATTTCAGTTTGGACTTAGATTATCACTGGGTTAAAAATCATGTTTTAACAAGATATTCATGTCTCATTGGTGGCCATGTGTTAAGAAAATAATCGCGTTCAAAATCAAAATAACTATTTAACGATGTTTTCAGTTTAAATAAGTGTATTTTCTGAAATAACCATTTAAGGACTTAATATGAATTTCCTGTGAGTTTGATGTTCCCTATTACATAAAGTAAGATATTTCATAATGCTTAGTTATTTAAATGATTACATAAAAAATATTTCACAAGTGATACGATATGTTTTTATTTACATGTGAAGATTATCTGCAAAGCAGAATACTTATTAATTCTGCTATGCCAGCACAGTTTTGCTATTATCTACAGTTATTGTTCCCAACAGAGAATTTCCAAATCTTTAGTCGTAGATACGTACATTTAATTTAAAAATATTCAATATGAAACATTTTAAAAGCCGTTTGTGTTAATATCTAAAATTCGATGTAGTAGTACATTTAAATTTTTATGTTACTATCTTAATTTTCTAAAAGAATTCTAAATATTCTAAATTTTTATGTATTGTTAATTCTATTAAAAATAATGTTACAAAAATGATTGCGGTACCGATAGGTTAAGAATGACATTTGCTATCATGCAATATTTTAAATGCCTGTAGATTCTATTTTCATATAAAACGAACCATATCGCTTTAATTTTCAAATAATAGCACTTAAATTTCACACAACAGCAGCAACAAATAAATAAATCTACACGTTTGAATTACTCTGAATGCAAAATTTCATTACATTTCTATGTTTAATTTTAGAGTTATTAATCTTTTTAAAGTGAGTTGATTGCAGGTATTATCTACTTGTTGAAACTTACTAGTAAGTAATTTGAGACAAAACTAACAAGTCACGAAAATATCTAAAAGAAGGTATGCAATAGCTGTTAAATTAAATATTATCAGTATGCCATTTAAACCTGTTCAATTTTAAATAGTGGGAACACTTTATATATACTTTTTATTTGTTTAGGTTAAGTTAAAGAATAATGTACATTTTATATTGAAAATATTTTATCAATATTGGGTTTTGCTATTAAAATTTAATTAGTATACGTATTAAAAATAAAACAAAGCATTACTTATGCATACAATTTAACAATGGTCATTGTCTCCAATAAACTGGCGCTGAAATGTTTTTTTTGGAAATCTATGATATTTAATTCGCTATAATTTTAAACAAACTTATCCATCATATAAGACGCGTGGGAGAGGGAAGGAGAATACGACATTCACTAAATATCTAACATTTGTTTCTTAATAAATAAACGGGAAACCAAATATTTTTGAAGCAATTAGGTAAATGCTATTACTGATGATTTGAAAATTTTAAAAATGTCAGTTATTAAATAAACATAAATACTTATATCACCCAGTCCTATATGTATTCAATGCCCGTTAAAATCAATACGATATAGCTTAGATCAATCTCTTTGGGATGAGAATGAACGTTCAACGATGGTTGACAGTTACACAATCTGTTTAAACCCTCAACTGTATTGAGGTCATTTGAAGCTAGATACAATTGCAGTGTGTTCGGATTATTGGAATTTCAGTTCTAAATCTGCTTCTAATGTGAAAGGCCTCAGAAATGCATATTATTTGAGAGTAAATTTAGAGAGTTAGAGAAACAAGTTTTAATGTAGCTGTTTACCATATGAAAGTTAACTTCCTATTCTAGTACTTACAGAGCCTATATCACGAATGATGTTGTTCTAATGCATTTGAAACTACGCCTGTTAGAAATGCGATTAAATAAGAAAATTTATCTGCGTATAATTTCACAAAATATACATTTTCAACGATGACTTTCTCCGGAAAAACTTGAAATTTAACATATTTTGTGAATTTCATTATATATTTTACATGCCACACAATTTAGGTGTTGTAAAAATAATTAAACAGGAAATAAATTATTAAAAATATGTTTATATAGGAACTGTAAAATTACTTTAAAAGTTAATGAACTGAACTTTTATCCAATAAAAACAGTACTTTTCTGAATTAGGTTTTTTTTTTTTTTTATCCGACAAAAATAAGCGAAATAATATTGTTACTCACTTATGTCACAGCCGCAAAACACGGTCTTCCTTTTCACAATTGTATTTAAGAGAAATCTTAATAACGAAACAAATAAATATAGCACTACACGATGCTAAAGGCATGCTAAAAAGTAATTTTGCAAAAGGAAAATATTATTCTCAAAAATTTTTACCTGGACCTCCTCTGAATTTGTTGATGTAAATGGAAATATATGTCTTTGAAATAATGAATTATTGCAAATACAGCATAACGTTAAGTGACAGTTAATTACCTGATGATTTTTCATATAACTATTTAGTAAAAGGTTTGAATATACGTAGGATGCGTGCAGTTCTACCAGACTTTTCGCCTTATTTAACCGCATAAAAATATTACAAATCCCTCGTTTAATCGCCAAAATAATTTAATCTCAAGAAAAAAATATTAAACAATGATTTATAATTTAAAATAGGGGTGCTAGACATCTTGGAAATTCTATGGATGCATTAATTAGAATTAAATCCATATACAATTTAAGTTCTAGATGCAATGTAATATTTTGTAAGAACTGTAGACATTTATAATGATGAAAATTGAAATATGTATATACGCAGGGTGTACCAAAAGCATCGACCTCGGCTTTTATTCCTTAAATATTGAACATAGACATATCTTATAAATTATAAAGTTACGTAAAAAAGGGCACAGAATTCTATGAAATCGATTAAAATTTTCAGGGATTAAACTTGATGAAATACAATTTTTTTATTTTTATATGGCCCCGTAAAAAATATTACCCAATGAGTAAAAAGTGTTCAATGCACTAATAAGGTCATAAAAAGTCGCAGAGATATAAAAATACATAAATGTTCACTTAAACTACTTTTCAATGCCTAGATATGAGTTCGAAAAGGAGAAACTCATGTCGGATGATCGATTTACAAGGGACGTACACAAATTACGAAAGAAAACAATAGTTGCTACGCTAGCTGTAAACATTTACATTTTATATGCATAATTTTAATTAATATTTCAATTAGTTTTCAGCAGTGAAATTACCACCAAAATTATTCAATGTTAATACGTGAATTATCACATTGCTAACTAAGCGTATAACCAACAGAGTGAAAAAATTCCAACCCGGTGATCAAACCCGGATCCTTGGAACAGCGTTCCAATGCTCTATCATTTGAGCTACAAGGACGATCCCCAGCCTGGCATCTCTTACTCTCATATGTCGACATATGCCCGGGTTCGATTTCCGGCTTGGACATTTTTCGCTCTGTTGATTTTATTCTTAGTTTGCTATATGCGATTATTCACGTATTTAATATTTACATTTTAATTTATGATTAACCCATCACCAAATTTGTTTAAACATCTGCGAATTTTTAGATAAAATGCTGAAATTATGTGCCTGACCATATCAGAGTATGAGGCACGTTTTTCTCATTGGAAAATTTTTGGAAGGGGGCCGTATAAAAATTAAATTTTGTCTTTCTGGAAATTTAATCCTCTGAAAATTTTAATCGATATCATAAAATTCTGTACCTTTTTTTACATAACTTTGTAGTTTATTATAATGTATGTCTAAGATCAATATTTAAATAATAAAAGGTTTTTTTTTTAAATACACAAAAATTTATAATTTTAATTGTTTCTTTCTCAATGTAGAATTAAGCTCTGATATCAGACGAAACTTATATATTTGAAGCAGGTATTATATGTACTCTAAAACAGTTTATGGGAAATAGTTTTTTTTTTTTTATCATATTTAAAAATCGTTAACGATATTTTTCTGTCTCGTGAAGACGTATAAATTTTTATGTAAATACGTTTTACTGGCCCCATCAAGAAATCAGTATTTATTTTTTAGGGGAATATGTGTGGCTTAATAATAGCAGATTGATATTTCATCAGCATGGCTATATTTAAAACCAATTTTTTCAGTTTCTACTCAGTTTGATCAATCTGGGAGTCCTATATACAGGAATCTACGTATATAGAAGTAGAGATTGGGTCTCCTGTAGTAAAATATATACTTTAAGATTTTGTAACTATTCTATTTCAGGATTTTTCAGAGGTATTCACCAGGATCTCGCTTAGAGTTCCATGTCTTTTATTTTCCCTAAACTTCCTTGCAGCGCAACAATCTCATGCTTCTCTTCACCTCAAAACTAGTTTATAGAACCTAGGTTAAATCTAGTCTCTGACAAAGATAACCCCACGATTATTTTTCCGTTAAATGACAATTTATTCTACCGTAAACAAATTCAATGGCATTTTTAATTAAAATGAAAGTAAAACTACATCTAGCATAAATACCTATCGATGAATGCGGCAAACTTTCAGAAGTTTAAAAGTGGATATATTTTCAGGAAGATGCCGTATTTTTCGATGGTTGTTTTTTTTTCCCAGCCTCAAACAAATCTTGAATATTAATATTTGATCGGCAGAGTAATCTTTATAAATAAAGCGACCCTGGGCCAGACTTGAGGTTCTTCTTCCACGTAATTTTATTATTATTTTTTAAATAATAGGGGGCTCCGCCCCCTACGAGCTATGCTCGCCAACCCCTGTTCAGACTCTAAGAATCCGTTAATTTGATCTCCTTTAAAAAGATTACGGAAGATTGAGTTATAATTAAAAAACCAGTGGAGATCTCCCTGTAAATGGGTTTCCGTGAATTTCCCTTTTACTGAGGTATCGTAAGGTCGAATCAGCTCCTGTTAAATGCTGTTTTCTTGTTTGATTAAATGGTATTAGTTAAACATCTGAAAATTAGCTAATATAAAATGAACTAAGTCAACAAAGTCTTTGCTTCCCGGTGTTTTTTAACAACGCCATAAGAATATGATTTTAAATAAAATATTTTAAATGTAACAAGTAATTTTCGCCAAACTTTTCCTTTTCTTTGTAATATCCAACTGAAAATATTTTTATTCGTGGAAAGGTAATATTATTATTTGCGCTGTCCTAGAATTGGCATCACTAGTTAAAATGTTCATCTCGAAATATGAAATAAATCTCTCATGTACGTGTAAATATATATTTTTTAATTTAAACTATTTGTCAATGTTATTATTTGAACATTTGAAATAGGACGTCACTTAACCCATTTACTGCTTTTAACACATATTAAATGACTGATTATTTTAAAGTTTTTTCTTTTTTAATATGCTTGTGTAAAAACAATTTTTATGACGTAATTTTCAATATTTTCCTGCTTTTAACACGTAATCATTTAATTCCAATTTGAAAGGGTTTTTTTTTTTGTTTGTTTGTTTATAATAGTCACGCATGAATAAATTTTTAATTTAATAGAAATATTATTCTTTGCGCTGTTTTACAATTTGACAACAATTTAAAATAATAACCTTTTCTAAAATATGTAAAAAATATCTCTGGAAATGCTGAAAATTTGAATTTAAAATTGAAATAAACTCTCAAAAAATTAGTCAAATGAAAAAAAATAAATACAGTATGCACACTGCGCGTTTCTAATGAATATCCTTAGAAAGAATTATTAAATTCCTCTGTATTGTTTTTGCCCGTATAAAACTTTTTTAATGAAACGATTTTGACCAACTTTGACATTAAATATCTTATAAAATAATTCGTCGATTTAAAAACTGTCTGCTTCAACGTTTTTATCAAACATTTCTCTGTTATATTATCCATTTAGATAACTTTGTATGCAGTGGTTTTCTCAATATTAGGGAAGAAAGAGCACCAGTCACAAAATTTTCATTGACAGTGGCGGTATGACAGTGTTAGTTACTTTTATTTAGAATAGAGAGTTTCATTGGTAGAAATGTAAATCAGTATTGAATGTTCATGAACAGAACCTAATAACATATTCAAAACCTTTTATCAGCATTGACTTTTACTTTCATTTAATTTTAATGAAATTAAGAGTAGGTGGTTAAAACTTGTTTTTTTTTTTTTTTTTTTTTTTTTTTTTTTTTTGTAATGAAACGTTCCAATTAAAATTTACAATCCGAACGGTTTTAGAACCCTCAAATAATTGTAAGAATTCCTATATGTGTACTAAAAATATTCTAAATAAACACATTATTCATGAATATTTTCCCAAACTAGTAAAATTAATAATATTTTTCCTCAATTA
Source organism: Maratus speciosus (assembly GCA_963932465.1). Taxonomy (NCBI): domain Eukaryota; kingdom Metazoa; phylum Arthropoda; class Arachnida; order Araneae; family Salticidae; genus Maratus; species Maratus speciosus. Next base: position 322,194,693 of record OZ010787.1, on the reverse strand, counting down.
AAGGGTCAATTTATCCATGTTGGAAGGAAAATGGGAGAGAAAAGTTTATTGAATAGATTATTTACTTTTGGATGGGTCTGTTAAATATTGTACATGCTCTCAGTAACTGAAACTAATCTATTCCAGGTTCACTGAGATTTCTTTCAACTGATTATAAATATTTCTAGAAATACATTTAAATATGCATGATTTAATTTTACTTATAATTGCAAATAAAAAATTAATAAATTTACTTTTCATTTTTTTAAATTTATTCTCTTGCAAAGCTTGTTTGCAAATTTTGGGAAAAAATCAGCACGTTCAGGAATAACAGGCTTTTTATAATACGCAAAAAATAAATAATAAAAATATTAATTTAATTTTGAGACACTAACTTCAACTTTCTTAACTGCAGAATCTCTCATTGGAAAGTATTAGTTTTTTTAAAATTAGTTTTAACCTATACGTATTAAAATTATTTTTTTAAATTTTACATTCTAAATATTTTTAATATAAAAATGTCACATTTAACAATATTTCAAATTGGTAGATTCGCGTGTGTGAAAATGAAAGGTTGCTATTTTAATGAAAGGTTGTTATTTTAATATTAACGTGGGGTAAATTGCAAACGTATTAAAATGAAAAGTAACTAAAACTGAAAAAAAAACCATAATTTAAATTTTAAAAATGTTTTCGTTAAGCTACAAATAAAATATTTTAAATATTATAAAATATTAGTAATATTAATAGGGTAGTAAAATATTTGAAACTTCAAAACTTTGAAGATTTCTTAGAAATTTATAAATGGCGAACAATTGAAATAGTAATCACACCAGTAATTTGCAATCACATATGAGTGGAAAACATTCCACCTCAAAACTATACTATATGGGAATAGTATAGTTTTGCAAATATATGATTTTATAAATGTATAATTTTACAAACATTTTCATTAATCATATAGCAGGTTTATAATTTAATTTTAACAACAGACACACCCAGAAAAATATTGTTGATCCAACAAATTTCTTATTGCATAATATTTAAACAGAAAATATTGTTGAGTCAAAGATGTTTTTACTGGATAAATAAAAAATTTCTTCGATGATTTCCTTGATTTGTACTCGTAAGTTCAACAAAAATTTATTTGGTTTAATATATTTTTTTTTTGTTTAAATATGATAAAATAGGAATTTTTGTTGGATAAACTGTACGTTTTTCCCCTGTTCACATATCAAAGTATTGTGTTTTCGTCTCAATGTTGTTTAAATATATATGTATTGGCAATGATAAAATTACACAGATGCATCAAATAGTTTTTATATAATAAAATACAGTTTATTTTCTGCAACTTAAATATTATTAAATCAATAAGAAAAGTTAATAAGTTTGTAGGTAATTTTGCTTCAGCTAGGAACACATACGGAACACATGTGGGAAAATAAATTGTACGTATCTGATGCATAAATATTAGTTCTTTTGTTATTGAAGTCTGATTTAATAAGTTTAACAAACATGTTTCTAGGAAACATAAAATGTTGTGTAAGTTTGCTTATTTCTAATTCATTTTTCCTTAAATGTCAACATTCGAAATCACTAAATTCTTTTAAGTAAACCAAAATGTTATTTCTTCCGATGTAACAAATGTTAGACGAGATATATCTTTGCGAAGAATTACAAGCTTTATAAGTATAAGATGAAAGCTTATGGTGAAGTTTTAGTGAAAAAAAGTACTGAGTTTTAAGTTCTCATACATAAAACTACTCAAAGTATTGAAAAGGATTAGGCTAGATTAAAATATCCTGAAATGCACTCAAACTTTTTATTTAATAAAAATATAAAAATAAAATCTCGATACTTTCGACTTAAAAGTTGTTAAAATATTTGCGAAAAAAGTATAATATTACAAAGTTAAAACATGTAAAACAGTTTAGCTGGTTTATATAACGTTAACATCAAACAATATATAAATATCTTTTTTTCTGTTCAAAATTTTATTTCTTTAAAAATAAAAAATAATAATAACAGTAAGAATTATTCGTTGGATTCGTATATACATCTTTGATACTTTATTGAAAATTATTAATGTATCAGTTTAAAAAAAAAAAAAAATCAATAAATGAATATTGAAAATTTGTTTAATGAGAACTTAGTATCACTAATCTAAATACCTCTAAGCTAGATCGGTCAACATATTATAATAAAAAATATATTAGTAAATAAATATACAAAAAAATAAAGACTAACATCGATATGTTATCTGGGAAAATGAATTGAATGAATCTGCAAAATAGCTTCCCTTAATTAATAAACGGTAAAACATTATTGAAATTTTTAAAGACCCTTGGGAAATGTAATTCCTGCTTTATATTATAAGAAATGTAAGAAATATAGGAATGACCTCTTACTTGTTTCTACAAAACTTAGTTCGAGGAACGTAACATTGTCAGGAAAATAAAAAGATAAAAATAAAAGATTGATATTTTACAAAAGATACATAAATAGATGTTAACACTATGAAGCAGAAAAAGCTTTTACATTTTTATTTGAAAAACATAGGGTGCAGGGGGCGTAAATCACAAAAGAGATTACAATAAGAATTTTTTTTAATTTAGATAAGACTGGCTTATGCAATTAACGCGCATCAAAAACATCTGCAATGCATGCACGGTGGCCAAAAAAACTACTTTATTTTTTAGCAAACTACAATATTTTTATCAAAAATGTAGTTAATTGGAACTAAGACTACCTGTCTATTCATCCTGCGTTGCAAAACAAAATTTTAATACAGCTGTGTTACAGCAGTGTTACAGCCACAAAAACTTATTCCTAATTTCAGTTTTCGATTTCCATTATAGTAACGTTTACATGTAATTTTATTAGATTATATAAACAAATATGTTGTCGCTAGAAAGTTATATATTTAAATTGTAAAAAAACATCATATTCAAAATAATATTATAACCACAAAAAATAAAACTTACATCATTTATTTGACACTAAAAATATGGTTGGTACCTGTCGATTAATAATAACGTCGACTAATTATTACTATATTTAACTTTTACTTATGAGGTTGCCTACATAAAGAAATTGTAACAAACTTTAAAGTTTTCAATACTAACACCTACTTTTGTTACTTTGAATCTTTGGTAAATTCAGTTGGATATCAAAACGTAGTGTTTAGGTATTAGAGGAGGTGGGGGTAATTAGAATAACTTTTTGACAATTTGAACTTTTTGACAATTTGAAGGAAAGGATCAGTCAAAGCTCATATGTTGTGAAGGAGGAAAATTTCATTTAAATTGAACGTGTTGAGGCCTAATTAGGCCTAAAACATGCAGTCAAGGCTAAAATTTGGAATAAATACAAAATAAAATTGTTAAATAAATGTTTTGCTAACACAAAATGTGCAGTAAAGTAAACCAAACTAGGGGTATTTCACAGGATCTGAAAAATGAAAGAATAAAAAATGCATGTTAAATCACAATTTGATTTAAATAGAAGGTAAAATTTGTGATCCCAATTTACCCTTAACTCAAAAGCTCTATGATCCTATTTAACCCGAAAATGCTATTCCTGAGGTAATTAGAATCATGCAGATTATTAACATTATTCTTCGCCTGTTGCAAAACGTAACCATTTCCTCTTAAGAACAACCTTTTTCTAAATTTAAATTCATTGCTGTATTTCAATATTCCTGCAATTTTTTACGCGACCTTTTTAACTAAAACATTCTCACTTTGAAGAACAACGTTTTTCTTTGTTTTCTGAGAAAACAGTGACTACTTCTACAGGAACATACATTTTCACTCTAAAACAATTGCACATCTTGAATATTAGTCAGACTTTATAATTAGATTAGTCACTTTTCTTAATCTATTACAGATTGCCCCTGAAATGCCCCTGATCCTAATTACCCCTACCTGCTCAAACTGTTTAAAAGTTGGACACTTCTAACGTTAAATGTAACTCCTAATGTTTGCTTTCTAATAACTGCAAAACAGACTGCAATGTGCGTAGTTATTTTTTAAGGTATAACTTAAAAACTACTTGGCAGGACGAACTGTAATTTTGGATTTGCATATTTGAAACTTTTAGAAATCGTTTGCTGTTAAAAAAAAAAAAAAAAAAAAAAAAAAAAAAAAAAATATGGGCTATAATTCATAATTTTTTAGGAAAATTAATAAAAAAATTGTTTGAAATAAATATAAATCGTGATTTTTAAAAATTCAAATCGATTTCTAGACACTTTCAATATACAAACCCAAAATTACAGCTCCTACGTCAAGTAGTTTTTCAGATATGCTTAAAAAACTACCCGCATTAGAGTGCGCTTTACAGAGGTTAAAAATGAATTTAATATTAGCTTTTTCACCTTTAAGCATGTATAATTCCAGACTACTTGACCCTTGACTGAAAAACTTCCCGTTTGGTATCCGAAGGTAAATTTTAGAGAGCATTCGAAATATGATGTCCAATATAGGTGTATTATTAGACATTTTAAATTTTGTAACAGTTTCTGTATGTAGATGATCCCTTGAATAAAATTTAACTGTAACATTAATTAACAGATGTTATTACTAATCCGCGTCACATTACTATTCGAGGATTTGCGGCAGAGCTAATAAAGAGGAAGGAATACTTTTTTTTCAGGGCTGTATTTCTATTTCCTGACAGTCCAATTTTATTTTCAGAAATTCAGTTTGAAATAGTTATTATAAGTACTGAAAAATTGCAATTTAACTGCATTCCAAATCATTAAACAAAGCATTACAATGAATAATTATATAAACTAAGATGAAACGGAATGCATAAGTAATTTTTAGAGGCTAGTTTACTTCTTTTCCAAGTGATTACATGCACTTCTTTTGACAAAATGTTAAGAAAAAGGAATTCAGAAGAACAAATAAAGAAATCTTTTAAAACATATACAATCCTATGAAATAGAATTTCATTTAAAACTAACTCCTTGTACTTAAGGATTAAATGGGTTGGAATGTTTTTCATTTTTCCCCTAACATAAAAGAAAAATATTTATGTTTTAAAAATAATACTTTGTTTTCTATTTTGTGGTCAGAAACGAGAATCCATTTTTCGTTTAGTCATTAGAGATTTTTTTCTTTTCCGCGGTAAAGAATTTGCATGTTGTTTTTTGTCTGTTTTTCTTTATTATTAGTTCATTGATTGAAATTGGTTGTTAGCTTATAGCGGCCAACCTTCCGGTATTTTTCAAGTCAAATAAACATAATTTGAGCCAGAAATATTATTTAAGGAAATGTTTCTCGTTTCTATATTGTTAATAATTAACTTGTTTCTTCTTAACAGTTTTCTGGTTCTGGTTGATTCGAAAAAACGGAAAGTTCGCAGCTATGTCAGAATATTTTTGTTTGTGAGTCAGTTTAGTGAATTTAATTGGAATCATGCTCGTTGACATCCAATTTTCAGGAAACACAATTCTTATACTTTTAAGATGCATTGCGATGTGTTTTAATACAGATGTTTGTTTTTTTGCATATTGAATACTAGTTGACTCGTAATCTATACTCTTGTCTATGTTGACATAAAAAATATCTATAGACATGGAAATTATGATAGTGTCATTAATGCTCTGCGATTTTCACAATTTAAACAAAAAATTCACTGAGTTCTAAACTGATAAGAAATATTAAATATATATTTTTCAGTTATATGTAAATAAAAAGTTAAACAAAGCAATATTAGAAAATTTATGTATAAGTGCCTTCAAAGTTGATTAAGCTTCTATAGTTTAAAACCTTATTGTCGATAATTTCTGTCATTTCGGTAAATTATACACATTAGTTTTAACAATGTAAGCAAATCACCCTCTTGTAAACAAAGAAACGTTACATATAAATCTAATGTTTTGTTTAAATAACTATTTCATATGGAAAATGAAACCAGTATTAGGAATTCCCGTCGAAAAATTTTACGCACTTGAATCTGGACCATGATTGACAAAAGAGAAAAAAATTTTCGAATGGCCTATAAATGATAAAAATATCGTTGGTTCTCTGCGATTTTAACAATTTGGGCAGAAAAAATTCTCCGTCGTCTTAACGGAAAAGAAATAATAAATATTAATTTTACATCTGTATGTAAACTAATTTTAGAAAAAGCGGTATTAGAAGGTATTTAAATAAATAACCTTGAACATCTATAGATTAATTCCATATTATAGACCATTTGCATCTTTCTGGCAATTGTACACAATAGTTTTAAAAATGTAAACGAAGTACTCTTTTAAACCGAAAAACACATATAAATTATTTTAGTTGTATTTTAATACATATTGTATATAGAAAATGAAAGCACAATTAGAAAGTACTTTTAAAAAATTTATGAGCTTCTATTTGCACTGTTAAAACTTGGTTTAAGATTTCTTCGAAACATGTTGCCGAAAGTGTTGTCACCTTGTAAAATAGATGAGTGGGGAATAGTGAAGCCTTGTTTCAACTTCCAAAATTCGGTGCTCCGTCTGAACCTTAAGTTTATGTAAATTTTGTCATGACCTGGTAAAATGTTAAACAATAAACTAATCTTTTGCAAATAATTATTAGTCAGACCGACCATTACCTTAACCGACGCACTACAAACATCTAAACCCTGAACCGGGATTTGATATCCCCCTCCCCTTGGCACTTTTTAACTTGTAGGCCGAATACTAGCCACTAAACATGCAAAGCGGTATCACCATTCTACAAAGGAGCATATAGAGAGTGCATTGAACTACTTGTTGTGATTGGCCGTTACATATTACAATAAGGTGTATTTACAAAATGAAAAGTTCCAACGTCAGGAGTTTAAAAAATAAAGTGAATCCTGGTTTAATACTCTTTTGAACCTCCGAATAATAAAACGTTGAATGTGAATTTGGTACAGCGTGGACTACGGGCAACAAAAAATGTACCATAGACGTGTAAATGATTACAGTATCATTAATGCTCTTCGGTGTTAACAAGTGGAACAGAAAAACTCAGCATCTTCGTAACTGAAACAAAATATTAAGTACATATTTTGTAGTTGTACATAAACAAAAATTAAAACAGGTTAGTATTGGAAAAAACTTAACCAAAGTATCTTAACTGCTTAGAGATTAAATGCATGTTGACAAACATTTATAATTTTTTCTGGGAAATTGTAGGCAATAATCGTAGCAATTTAAGAAAATTGTCCTCATATAAAGCAAGACACTTACATGTAAATTTTATAGCTGTGTGAAATAAATGAATAAAAAAATCGACTTCAAATGGTATTATAATGAAGTGATTTTATTTATTGTATCTTGACCATACCCGCCAAAAGTTTCTTTTCCAGAAAAGCATGGTAAAAGTAGGAGTATCATTGATGGCTGTGGTTTTAAGGAAGAAAGCCCCTTTAAACGCCTCAAAATTTCAGTTATTTTTCATTATTTTTTTTAATCTGATAAAATAATCGGATCATTTTGACACAAAAGCATAACTTTATTACATCTTTGTAGAGTACAAAAAAAGTTTTTTTTTTTTTTTTTTTTTTTTTTTTTTTTTTTTTTTTCTTTTTACAAAATAGCGGCTTAGCAAAATTTTTCTTCGGGCGTCTTAGGCGCGAGGCCCAAAAGTGCTGCACTCGTCACTCTTTTTCAATTGATCTGAAAAAAAAAATATTTTTCTAACATATGCACGGGAAGGATAAACTAATAAAACGATAAAAAAGTTATAAAGTAAAAACTGAAGTACGGCTTTTAATAAAATGTTCGGATTTTGTACCATTTTTTTGACATTTTTCATTTCTAAAAAATTGCTTATTTACACGAAATCATTTAAACTTTAGATACATCCTTCCGGTATTGATATAAAGAAAAGCCTCACCAAAAATCAGCCAAATCGACGGATAACTTTTTGAGTTACAGCACGAGCAGTTTTTGAAAACATAGTTCCGAGATAATAGCGTTTAAAGTTTCAGTACGATAAAATTATTGATTTTAGTGACTTACCGATCAATCAGCGATCCCAGATGCATATAATAGACCTTCAGATTCCTCGAAAAGCTGGTTGTCTTCGAGTTGTGCTGTTTTCGGGCTGTGCGAGCTGCTTTTGTCTGAAAAAGACTCCTCCGGTTCTATTTCGTTACTCGCGCCTCATCGGCGTTTTCGGAAAAAACTTCGGCATAGACGCCAAAAGCAATATTTAAATTATCCACAACTATAAGAACGGAAGTGTAGCCTTCATTAAATATCCCAGCAGCGATGTATGCTTAAATTTCAACAATTTGTAGTCCAGAATGCAGGTGTTTTGGAGATAACCGCCAAACTGTTGTGTTAAATCTTTCATTAGCGTTCTGGGTATAGCCACCCAAGAATCTTTAGAGTAAGTCATCTCTAGATAAATCTTGGTAGATTGGTAGGAGATGCTCTTGAATTTATTGGGGAAATAAGGGAGGAAGATCTTCTTTAGTACAACATGCGGGCTCTGGCGCGCTCGACTAATAATCGGATAACTCGTTTAATATTGAATATTTTGATTTTTCCTCTTGCCAATATATTCTCGAGATATTATATTTTCGAAATATGACAAAAGAAAAAAATCGATTTTTTGAAATTTCTAAAGGGACTTTCCCCGTTAATTATTTAAATAGAAGAAGCACAGTCTTCTTAATTAAAAAGAAAATTAACTATAAATTTTGTTGTTGTGTGTAAATAAAAGCACTTAAGTAGAGACTTTTAAACGCCTGACGATTAAATCGATATTTTGGTCTATTAGCCACCTTTTCTGGAAATGGTACTCTGTGATTTTAATATTTTACAAAATGAAAAAACGACTGAGTTTAACGCTAAGGAATATTCAGCATAAATTTTGCAATTGCATTTAAATAAAAATTTTACATTTAAATTGCACCCCCCCCCCCCCGGAATCCTAATGAACGAACAAAAACCTAAAATTAAAGTTTAATGAATTTTCAAATAACAAGATTATAACTAGGCAAAGATTTCCCTGTCATAAATTAACAATAAACTAAACTCCCGTTTCCGTTTCTTTTTTTATATATCAATCAGAAGCTAGTAATTATAATTTTATTAATGTTGTTCAAGAAACAGCAGGGGGACGCTAAAATAAATCCAAGCCCCTTATTTTAAATCATTAACAGTTGAAAAATAAAAATAAGTAAATACTTTTTTAATTGCCTAATATCTCCCTCCCTATGATTATTTCATATTTCCTTGCCGATAATTTTAAAAGAAATTTCTTTACCAGATGTTCTAATTATTTTCTAATTGCACGTTAATTAACCGATCTTCTTTTTCACGCCATCTTTAAAACACAATTGCGCTGACTGCAGTGCTAGCAAAATTTTATGCTGCGTCGAATATCATATTATAAATGAAAAGCTCAACCATTGTTCTTGGAAATATGATAGTGTATGTGTGAGTGTTTTGTCTGAATTTTAATAAAAAAGTCAACAACTAAAGAATCTATTCAGAAATGTAAAAAGCCATTGAAATGCTTTAACGCACGAAAATTGGGTCAAAAAAAGAATTCTCCGGAAAGCAATGATAAATATAATTTCATTATTTTATTTTTTCTTCCTCGTTTTGTTTAAATAAAAAATATATAACTAATAGTAAATAAAAATATATTAATATTCTTTCTTTTATCAATAGCGATCAACTGTACCTTACATAAATTATTTTATTAAACTATTAAATTAAATTCTAACAGTTTAAAAAATTTTCAATTATTAATATACTCAACCAGTTTCTAATTCTAAAGATATACATTTAGCCAAAAAAAAAAAAAAAAAAAAAAAAAATCCCTGCTGACTCGGCCTACAGACACATGTAGATTTCGTCACTTTGGACGAGTTTTTAATTTCATTTTTATATAAGAGATTGTTTTAATCAGAATCATGTTAATAATCATGTTAATATTTTTCCACGCTCAACAACTCGAATTTTTCTGGCACATTTTCCGATTCATATTTAAAAGAAAAATATATAACTTGATGACGTGATTTTTGAAGAGATTTATACGCGACCTGTGTTTTTATTTTTCGTGCAATTAATTAAATCTTGATTTATAAACTATTATTTCTTCCGTAGGACAATATTTTTCATTTCCAACACAATCGCTTCGGGAAATTCGGTTCAAAATGCCCACTTTGACATCATTTTTTGAAATATATTCTGCCTCTGTCAAAAAATAGACCATTACGGTACATTATATAGTTTCTGAATAAGAGAATCTACCAATTGGGTGCGTTTGAGAGCAGAAATGAATTAAAAAATGAGTCAGAAAATAAGCAGTTTGGATTTGAATACACCATTAATACGATGATTTTTTTCTCCAACCGCTATGTATTTTTAATTTCTTTATGCTGTAAGAATTGGTCCTATCAAAAACTTGTCAATATAAATGTTGTAGATAATATTAAGAAGATATGTAATATATTCATGCGGATTTTACATCTTGTGAATTGACGAAGTTATGGTTTTTTTCTTTTTCACCCCCCCCCTTTTTTTGTTTTCGTTTTTTATTTATTTTTTTTTTTGCGATACGAATTGACCCTATCAAAAACTTGTCAATATAAAAGCTGTAGATAATATTAAGAAGATTTATAACAAATTTAATTGAATTTGATATCTTGAGAATTGAAGATGTTATGATTTTTTTCTCCCTAAAACCCTATTTTTTGCGCCCCTTGCGCGCATTTTTAATTTCATCAAAAATCTGTGATGCATAAATTTTTGGCCCTATTTTTAGAAGTAATAAAAACTTTAAACTGATTTCATGTGTACAAAAATTAAGAAGTTATGGGGTTTTTTTCGGTTTTCACAAAACCCCTCCCTATTTCCATCCCCTTTGTCCGATTTTGCCCATTAACGAACTTGACCAAGATTTTATACCCCTTGATTTTATATATCAGTTTGGAAGAGATTTGTGCAGAATTACGGACGCTATCGTGTACAAAAAAAAGTGATATATATATATTTATATATATATAAAGTTTTTTACTGAGGGTGGCTTTGGGTTCTAGGGGTCATGATCGGTGTAGATCTGCAAAAAGTTTCCGGAAATTCCAACATAGGAGCGATCGCAATAGGTAATGCTTCATACGAAATCTACCTAAAATGACGTAACATGTTCGTCCATTAAAGTACCATTAACAAAACCGGCTGATCCGCCTGATGTTGCCCGGCTTAATCTTGAACATTTACAGTTGTAACATACAGGTTGAGAATTATTGAACTATATGAATTTAAATAATCATAACTGAACGGTTTGCATGATGAAGTTCAACTTCATGGTTGGCCGCAGGGCATGATGGGAATTAGTATGCGCATGCACACGCAACTTGTACGCAATTTCGTCAATAAGCAAAATTGGCGCCTTTGGGGGAGTGAGAATTTGCATTTCGCTATCGAGAAGTCTCTCCACTCTCAACAGATGACTGTATGGTGTGCAATGTCCAGTCACGGAATAAGAGGTCCGATATTCATTGACGGCACGGTGACTACTGAACGATACGTGAAGATTTTGGAACATGGTTTCAATCCCCCTTATCCAAAGAGACCCTGATTTCGATAAGATGTGATTCATGTGGTTCATTCGACCCCATCGATCCAAGAAAATGTTTGATCTCCTGGAGGAGCACTTTGGGGACCGCATTCTTCTTCTGGGGTACCCAGAGGCCACTGGAATGGGACGGCACTTGGCCGCCATATTCTCCGGAACTGAACACATTTGACTCATTTTTGTGGGGCTACATTAAAGACAATGTGTACAGAAATAACCCCAAAACCATATCTGAGCTGAAAACTGCCATTCAGAAGGTCATTGACAGCATCGATGTTCCGACACTTCAGCGGGTCATGCAGAATTTTGCTATTTGTCTGCGCCACATCATAGCCAATGACTGCAGCCATATCGGACATGTCATAACCTAAATCCGAATATCTGTAGTGACGTTTACATGTTGAATAAAGTTTGTGAACTCAATAGTTCTTAAATAATTTACATTTTATCTCATATAGTTCCATAATTGTCACCCTGCAGAAACAGTGGCGCAGCCACGATCCACATCTGGGAGGGGCCTTGTGGTATTCTCATAAAATGAACAATTTCGTTGGTTACATGTCCATAAGGCAGTGTTTAGCAAATACGGGATATATAAAAAAAAATCGACATATTGAAAAGAATAGATAACCATAATAAATTTAGAATTTATTTGTTTAAAGGTTTCAGAAAAGAGAATCTCCTTTAATCGCCAGAGGAGGAGAAAAGGGCTATAGTAGTAACATACGCACTAAATGGTTGCTGTTGCTTCTAATTTTTCACTTTAATTAATTTTGTGTTAAGTAGAGGCTACTATAACCTTGAACTTATAATCTCCTTGAAACAGTTGAATGGTAAAAATTTTATGATGTTTTTGCTGTTTTTTTCATGTTTCTACATATAATTTTATCTCAATGCAAGGGATTTTGTATGCATCTTATCAATTTTAAATGCTCTGAGAGGAGTTTTGACCACGAAATACCTCCCCCTCACATTCCTGGCGCCAGTGAGTTAAAAAATTAATTTATAAAAAAGAAAATAAAGAATTTTGCACTTTTTTTCGCGGCCATAAATCGTTTATACGACAGTTACTGAAACCGGGTTCTGTATCATTAATGTCCATGAATCTTCTTCTATAATAGTAAAGAGAGAAGTTGGAGCGAGTACGTGTCTGTGTATTTGTGCTGTGTTATGAACAGACTATTGCGAACAGAGCTACAAGGCAGGTAATATGTCTGAATTATGTACCTCAAACCCAGTTTTTAGATTTCTTAATAATTAGCAGATCTTTAATTAAAAATAATAATGAACATCCCAAAACAGCGAGCTTCCTTCGTTCAGACGATTCTGCTTGACTATCTCCGGACGTGCAGCGGTTCTTCACGCAGATGACAGCGAAGCGTTTGGTATTTCCTGCATTTTGAAATCGCGATCGCTGGGGCCTCTGTGCAGTTATAAAAAAATAATAATTAAGTTCTATTTTCCTTCCCAGTTCTAATGATATCTTTCGCTTAAAAATATATATTTATTTTAAAATAAATATATTAAAAAAAACGAAAGATACTGTTAGAACCGGGAAGGTAAAGTAAACATTCTCGTGTTTTTTGTAACACTACAAGCGACCCATCGATAGCTATTTCAATTACTACTTCAAAAAATATTTTTATTGGACCGGAATTCGCGGGAATTTTCAAGTGTTTCTTTTTTCTGCAATTTGAAACTGTCGTATCTGCTTCCAGGATGAAAATGAAGAAAAAAAAGAAGGAAAAGAAAAAAGAAAAAAGAAAAAATACCCACTTATTCGGGATACTTTTCGTTTTCTAATGGTGTTTTTTTTTTTTTATTAATATTTACAATTTAAAAAATATATATATTTTTGCTTCGATTCCACGTTGTTTTTTGTGTTGTCTGATATCTTTCCAAGTTTTCTATATTTCCTACATTTTAAAACTTCCGCATCCGCTTCAAGGAGCAAATATAGCCCCCCCCCCCTCCAAAAAAAAGCATTTATTTCCGTTACTTTTCAGGTTTTAACAGTTTTAAAGGCGATTAGTAGATCTGTTTTACTGTATTAAAAAAGGGGGTCCTAGTTGTAAAGATTTTCTTACTATAATCGTCGATAAAATAAGAGAATAAGAAACAGCGACACCTAACATTGTCCGACGACAAAATTCACAGATGTATGCAAACAGTATCGTTCAACCCGAAAATGGGCCATCTATAGTTTATCATTAATAAATTAGTATAAAAGGCCACCTACAAAATGAAATGGAAGCAAACGTTAATATTTTAAATGGCCAAATTCGGCCAAATATTTTGATGTTCTTTTAGTCTGAAACTTTAAGTCATTCTTTTCTTGCATACATTTATGAACTTTGTAGACCAGGCAATCCATTCCGGATTAATGACGCCTACTCTACTGCCCGGTGTACAAAAAGTAGAAGAAAAACTTTTTTAATAGAAGCTCCAATACATATTTTACATTTAGTATATTCTCTTAGATTGCTAACCAACTATACTAAAAAGCATTTTGGTACTTTCGTATTAGAAGAATGCCTCTGATATGATTAGAAGCATGCCTGTGAGGTCAAGTATTTTAAACCAGATATTTTACTTCATAATATGTAGCTAATTTATGATCAAATTTTTTAATCACCTCTTGAATGGTACCTCTATTTGTCGAAGTGTTTATAAATAAAATTCCACTAAATCCTGTTTATTTTGTAGGTAAAATATAATACTAGGAATGTCCCACAGACAGGAATGATTTTCTAAGCCATATTATTAGCACGTTAGATGTTCCCCGAATGACCGCTAGAGTCAAATATGTGTGTATAGAGAGTGGTGTAACAAACTGTTAATCGTTTGAACGCCCCATATCATTTCAACGTACTTGTTGTGGAATGGAGGGGAATGGAGGGGAAAAGAATAGAGTTGACTGTGTTAAAGCAGTCTAACGGAATTTTATATTTATATTTATTTACAATATGAACAATATGAATTTGAAATTTTTCTGGAGTAATTCTGCTGATTGTTAAATTATAAATATTTTTAAAAATGTATCAAAATATAAATACAGCTAACTAATGAAGGCATTATACACTGGCGGAAAAAAAATCCCAACACCAAGAAAGACTTGTGTTAGATAAACGAAATTTGGTAGGCGTGTTTATACATCTGTAAGATGACATCGATTGAAATTTCGCGCTTCGTGCATAAGTGTGGCGCTAGTAGCGCTTGCAGATCAGGTTTACTTTAAATGCGTGCTGTAAAGTTCGTCAGCGTTATTAAGCTTCGAAATGTGACGTATTGAGTTGATGTTAGCCAAGAATGCCTTTAACAAGACGAAGAAGCCACTGTCAACAGCTCACCGAGTTGGAACGAGATCGCATATTCGGGCTACGAGAAGGTGGATTTTCTTTCCGCGATATTGCAGAAAGACTTAGCTGGAATGTATCCACTATGCACGATTGTTGGAAGCAGTGGTCAAGGGATGGTACTGCCTCAAGAAGACCGGGTTTCAGGCGGCCACGTGGCACTCCTGAGAGGGAAGATCGCCGTATTCGGCATACGACTGTGGCGCATCGTACTGCGTCTGCGGCAGAAATTCGAGCTGCAGTTGGTACCACAGTGACACAACGAACTGTTAGAAATTGGTTACTTCAAGGACAGCTCCGAGCCAGGCGCCTTGTAGCATGCATTCTACTGGCTCCAAGCCATTGCCGTTTGCGAAGCCATTTGTGTCAAGCCAGAGCTCATCGGTGTGCGGAGTGGAGTTTGTTGCGTTTCTTTTTCATCAGAAAATATAACAGATCTCCACTCCGTCCTCCCATGGGCTCTGGCTTGACACCAATGGCGGTCGTAAACGGCAATGGCCTGGAGTAAGTAGAATGCACGCTACAGGGCGCCTGGCTCGGAGCTGTCCTTGAAGTAACCGATTTCTAACAGTTCGTTGTGTCACTGTGGTACCAACTGCAACTCGAATTTCTGCCGCAGACGCAGTACGATGAGCCACAGTCGTACGCCGAATACGGCGATCTTTCCTCTCAGGAGTGCCACGTGGCCGACTGGAATCCGGTCTTCTTGAGGCAGTACCATCCCTTGACCACTGCTTCCAACAATCATGCACAGTGGATACATTCCAGACAAATCTTTCTGCAATATCGCGGAAAGAAAATCCACCTTCTCGTACCCCGAATATGCGACCTCGTTCCAACTCGGTGAGCTGTTGACAGTGGCTTCTTCGTCTTGTTAAAGACATTCTTGGCTAACATCAACTCAATACGTCACATTTCGAAGCTAAATAACGCCCACGAACTTTACAGCACGCATTTAAAGTAAACGTGATCTGCAAGTTCTGGGTGGCGCTACTAGCGCCACACTTATGCGCGAAGCGCGAAATTTCAATCGATGTCATCTTTCAGATGTATAAACACGCCTACCAAATTTAGTTTATCTAACACAAGTCTTTCTTGGTGTTTGGATTTTTTTTCCGTCAGTGTATGTTTACTTAATTATGTTTAATTCTACCTGCCATCTGCAAATAAACGCACAGAAAACTTACACACCTTCCTTTTTATACAACCCTCTAAAAAGGTTTAAAATTTATATATTTCAAAATTTTTAAAATTCCCTTTTGTTTCCAAAGGTAAAATTTACCGCAAAAACCAAATACGATGTCAAAATTAGGTGTTCGCATTAAGAAACAATGAGTTTGGTATTACCGTATATTAGGAAGACGGCCCCTAAGCTAATTTGCTTAACACAAAATAAAAAGACATAATTTCCAGTCAAATGTATACTTCTTTTCTTCTGTGGGTTGGGCCGGGTTGATTATTGACGGCCAATTATCTACACGAGGGATATAGGCCCAGGGGGGAAGTGCCCTCCGTGGGGGTCTTTCTAAGGGAACCTAATCCGTATTTACGCTTGGAAAATCCACGGCTCAAAGAAAACCACGAAAACTCCAAACAATTAGGCCGACAAACGCGAATGGGTTCGAACCCAGCAGCTCCCGTCTACCAGCTTCGAGAGCAGAACCTCTCGGCCACTGGTGAGGCCTTTTCTTCTGTGACAATTTGGAGATTAAGATGTATGGGGTGTTCTATTTTTTCTCTGTCCGACTGTACACTAATAACATATCTTTAATGGGTAAATAAACCTAGGAGCAATATTTATAAAACTCCCTTACTTAAATATATATAGATATATATATATATACAAACAAAGGAAACAAAAAAATGTTACACAAATGCACACGCATACCCTCATGCATATATACTTACAGTCATGCATATTAATATATCTGTACTCAAATTACTGAACCTTTATTATGTATTAAAGAATGTTTAAATAAAATGCTATTCCGAGTTTTGTCAGAAAAATTATATTTAAAATGCTTGTTTGTTCCATGTAAAGAAAATAATATCATAATAATTAAAACAAAAAAACATTAATTGAAAAAGGCGTCACTGCAGCACACACTGTCAGAACTTATTATAGAAAACTCTGCTTACAGGATGCTCATTTGTTTAATGAGCAGTTATTCTAAACCTCAGCCGCTAAGGCGTTATGCACTAGAATAAAGAAATAATTTTCCGATGAGAAGACATGACGCCAAAACATTAGAAACAATAAGCTTCTTAATGAGAGCTGCGTTATTATTTCTTTTCGAGAGGCAGAAAATAAAACAAAATGAAAAAGAAAAAAAAAATGAAAATTAAGAAAAAAAGGAAATAAATAAAAATTTAAAGTTCTTGGAACTATAATACTGGGTGATCCTGAGATGAAGTTTTTCTGTAGCATTTTCTTTTATTGTTAAAAAGCGCTTAAAAAATGCATTTCTCTCTTTTGATCTCTTGGTCACGTTTGGTAAGATCTTTTGCACTTTAAAAACGGTCTTTCTCCACCGTCGATCATTTTGTCGAGTGTCAAAAGTGAATGTTGATTTGTTTCCAAAAATTATTTAAAGTAAAGGGAAGAACATTCATAAGTTGGAGCCTTTCTAATTTAAAGAATGTTAGTGTATATGAAGAGAATCTCATTTTTTCAAAAATCATTATAAAAATCTTTAGGGTTTTTATATATTTATAACTTTTAGTTATTTTTTTTTCATTTAATAAGGTCAAGTTTATTCGTAATGCCATGGAAACTACATTAAATTTTTTATTTTTACATTTCAAGTTTTGCTGTTCTGTACGTTCACATATCATTAAAAAAGAGTAACAAAATGAGTAACGTAACTTTGGGTTACTCGGACTCACAAAAGGCCTATCTTTATCTCAGGTAAAAAATGCTTTTAATAAGTCTTGAGTGTATTGTGTTACTAGTTAGAGATGTTACCCGTAAAATATTGGTGATTCACGTTAATACTCTCAACACAGTTAATACAGTACTGATTTATCACACTTTGTTTTGTTTTGGGTCCAAGTAACTCTCATATACCTTAAATTATTTGATCAAGCATTAATAACATCGTCATCAAACTACTGACTGGTATAGCTGAAGGTGTAATTCAGGATTTCGTGAAGAGAGACCCGTAATAGATATACTCGGAATAGAGACACGGAATATAAATGTATAAATAACAGTTTAAATAAAGTGATTTGTAACAAAAGATTGTAATAAATATTCGAATTGAATACCTTCAATTTCGTTTAGCTTATAAGAATCAATGCTAATAGGATAAGCCTAATTAATAGCATTCATGTGAAAGGGAGCGTACTTATTGACAGGAAATACTCTTACAATGATAAGACTACATCATGCATATAATAAAAAAGGTTTACTTAAAGACTTATACTATACATAAATATACATAAAACATACAATATACTATACATAAATACTATATATATAAAGGTAAAATCTTTCAAAACATCAAAAATAAAATTAAAAAAAATCTAAACTCCTGCAAGTTTCAGCCTCTCTGTGGCCATCATCAGGGTCATACTTCAGTACCGAGAGACCCAAATATTTGTAGTTTGTAAAACTAAAAAGTAAACATATTACGTCGAACCCGCCACCACCATAGCGCCATCTGTACAGCTGCAATCCAACCATCCATGTTCACCAGAGAAAACATGAAGAATACAGAATGTTAATGCTAAAAACTGTATCAGACCTCTTTAACCTTGAGTTAAAATTTGTTTCAAAATGTTTAATCATAACTTATGTATATTCTATGAAATTCCTTCATTACAAACATCTCCAATTCTCAATTCAATTTCCAGGGATAATTATGCTTTTTTGCGGATAAGTAGAGAGTCAAATAATTATTGCATTTTCATAATATATTGCTGTAATCGGATTTTGAGAACAAAATCTTGCAAGAACTGTGGATTTTCTGTTATATTTTATATCTGCTTTATGTTCTTTTAATCTTGTCTCAAATTTTCTTTTTGTCATACCTATATAAAATATTTTCTCACTTTTCTGTTGAATAATCGGAATTTCATAAACAACAGCTAAACTCAGAGAGGGAGTAGCATCAATTTTACTTGAAAGTAAATTAATAATATTGGGTCTGGGAATTGCTATAACGGGAATATTAAACGGTCTGAAGTATTTTTTCAACATTTCGTAAATACCTGTGACATAACAAAATTTTCTGAAGATAACTTTAGATTTAGAATCGTCTTGAATCTTGAAACGGGGGGGGGGGGGGGGGCTAATATGCTTTACAATAATTTTATTTATCAATTTTACAGGGAAACCATGTTCAGCTGCGATTTGTCTAATAAAACTAAGTTCTGTTTGGAGGGATGTACCAGAGCATATCAGAAAAGCGCGTTTTATAAATGAAGAAAAAGCAGATATATTGTAGCTAAACAAAACTTCTATATAAAACTATACAAAACTTCGCGCTTTTGCACTTCAAAGTAGAGTTATATACGTTCAATTTGTCCCTAACCTAAAACAGAAAAACCTATTTTAAATCAATCGAAACCCTATCAGGACCCAGGAAATTAATTTTCGTCCATCGTGATACACAAAATAATTTTTGTCAACCAGCAATCCGACTCGAATCGGAAACGAAGCCCAAAATGAAAGAAAACTGATGCCATACTAAAATGTAATTAAAGGAAGATGTCTCTAATACGAACTTTTAAAAAGAAAAACGAATGTATATACATTAGGGTGGAACTTAAGTATAGGGTAAAAAAAAAAACTTTTTTATTTTAATGTGTAATAGTGAAAACTTTTTTCCTTTTTGGATGTCTAAACTTTTGGCTGAAAAGGTTTTTTTAAATTAAGTTGTTTTCCGGTTCCTCAAGGAGGTCAAAGTTTAGAAATTTCAGTATAAAGTAACTGAAAGTAAACAACGTAGCTGTTAGCTCATATCTACTTTTATTTAGCAAATACTATCCAGATGTCACCACGAAGAGGTGGTAAAATATCGACTTCCACCCTCCTTACCTCACTTTGTTATGAATTAATTAAATTGGATATTCAACCTACTGTCTTTTTAGGCAAACTTTGTCATTACATTGTGGGAATTCAACTTTCCCAAGATTAAGCCGTCTTTTGCTTAATATTTAAAGACGGTTGACGCAGCTTGCGGGACAATTTTGACACACGTTTCTACTGTTTGAGTATGACAAGGGAAATCTAAAATTCAGGTGTATCCCCTGTTTGTACTTTTTTAAAGTTCTTCATCCTATCAGACCGTCAAGATAGGATCAATGTTTTTGTAGTCTATAATTTCAATATGTTCGCATTTTTTCAAGTCGCTTTTCTACTGGTCCAGAAAATTCTTTTGTACCCGTAGTTTTTCAGCAAGATGTTGAAATAAGTATCTAAGAAAAAAGTTCATTTGCATGTAATAATCAAATTATCCATTATAAAGTTTTTAGGGTATTGCTTCCGATGTTTTAACAACTCCAGATTTGCATCCTGCATTAAAGGTGTTTCTGTTTCACCTAATAACTCTCAAACTTGAAATGTCTGTATTATTATTTTGAAAATACACCAAAATTGCAGTGGCTATATTAATATAAGAAGAGATCAATGAAATATGACCAATATATTTTTATCCTGGTTTTTGAAGTGAGGCCAGATGCTCATCTTTAATGATTCTTTATACTTTTTTCCCTCTGCTTCAGTTATCATAGCGTTATCCTTTCTGCCATAAAAATACTAACCTTCTAAAATGAACTTATTTCGTCTTTCCTGTTCTTTCAAATTCTTCCTTTTCTTTTCTCTTTGTCATATTCAAGTCCTTCTTTCAGTTACCTTTTCTTTATTATCATCAGAGATACCCATATCTTCTAAGGTGCCATTTGCAATAATATTTGCAGTTCTGTCTAATACTCTGGTTCTTTCACTGTGTTGATTATCAAATTCAGGTTTAAAAAACAACCGATTGAACTATTTCCTTCCAAACTGTTTTTTACACTTGACGATCATTCAATCTAAACATCATTTTTTTGTTTTAAAATAACTTTTTCCCTTGATATTTCCATTTCCAGTCTTGCTACACATTTTTTGTAGTTTTTATATCTATTGATCCTATTGTCATCACCCCATCTCTCTTTGGTCTTTGAGAAAGTGGCGTTCTTGTTCTGATACACGATAATATTTAGTGCTTTTACACAAAGAAATGTTTTTTACAGGATTACCTAAC
Organism: Maratus speciosus; assembly: GCA_963932465.1. NCBI lineage: Eukaryota > Metazoa > Arthropoda > Arachnida > Araneae > Salticidae > Maratus > Maratus speciosus. Next base: position 322,173,540 of record OZ010787.1, on the reverse strand, counting down.
ATTTTGCAATTTTATATTGGATGTGGGATTATTCTTTCTAATCTTAATATTTTTCTTCAAATTTTGACATTTCTCGCACTAGTCTCTAATCATTTTTTATGATTTGTGTATCAGAAACTATTGGAATTGAAGGTCTCAGCAATACACTTTTAATTGTATCATCAACAGCTTTAGATATTTTAGAAATAGTGTGTACCAGATTCCAGCTGTCAGATTTTAAGTTAAATTGAACCCAAAAATAATGTTTCATAACTTCTTCATATGTTCGTCAAAGATGACAGTCTAATGTTAATTGTTTTGGTTCACGAAATACAGGACACTTCAACAATTATCTAGATTTAGGTACGTTAACAGACTTTGTCACTTTTGACACCGAATGTTTATCGAAAAATAATTAAAGAAACTGTTAACACCCGTTAAATTGGACTAACTTGTTATGTGTCGCAGCCAAATAAATCAGAGACAATGAAAGCCGACGCCCACGATGCTGGCTTCTACAAAAGTCAAATAAAGTGGGGCTAACTTTTCTAAGGCACTCAAACTAAATTATTCTCTTTATTACAGGGCATTAACACTTAATTAATTTAATTTTGCAAAATATAAATTTAACAATAAGCTTAAAAAACTTGTCATGCAATTATTGGGGTTCTTTTGTTTTTTATGGAAAATCAGGTGCTTTGAGGAACCGGAAAATATCATTTTAAAATTAAAAGAAAAATATTTTCTTTTTATGGAGTTAAAAAGGAAAAAAATAACCACTATTAGAATATAAAATTCGAAACTTCGTTTTTTAGTTCCACCCTAATATACATGTATGCACAACAGTCATATTAAAATATTCAGAATTTTCGTCAGAACAAATATTCTGGTTTTTCTTCTGGAAAATGGGCTATATTAAAATATGTCCCGCAGAAACAAAATCCCATACCAAAACCTAAATAATTACCTTAAACCAAAACCGTAATTCGTATTGAATTCGACTAAAATCAAGGTACTCAAACTGAGGCAAATTTCCACAATCTGGATCACTTGAAGTGATTCTTTATCTCTATAGGAATCTATTTTCATCTATACGAATGCGAGATCTCGGATCACGTGCTTTTAGAAATTATTCTCTGAAACAAATCATTTTTCACAAAAAAATTTAAAATGATCTTTTAGCTAATAATGTTTTTATTATTCCTTTAACGCTGATGTTCTGTTCTCATTCAATGTGCCCAATTAAAGTATTATTTCAAAAATGGATTTTAATTAATGTTTATGTTTTCAAACATGTATTGTTTTCCTCTCATACCAAAATACTTTTTCGGTGGGAATGTCTCGCGCAATAGAACTATTTATGAAAAAATTATACATAAGATAAAATTATATTCATAGCTTAAAAAAATTAAAATTTTAAGCTTTAAATATTGCTCGTAAAGCGCGTTTGTATAATTAAGTAAGATGCAATTCTTTTCAAAACGATCCTCTAAATTTCTCTTCTACTTAAAGGAGTGGTAAACGACAGTTAAAATCATAATTTCATGCAAGATATACTCTAGTAATAGAAGCCTTTATACCAAGCAGAATTTACGTTACGGCTAAGGAGATCTTAAAAATATTAAAACAATTATAAATACGGACTGCGGGCAGAACCTGTGAACAGCTGCTTGACAGCCTAAATCGATTTTGGCAAGAAAACAAAATGATTGCACGGACTGACAACATATACTTACGATTGGCAAAAAGCGAATGTTAGGTGTTCAATTTCACTAAACAAAGGAAAACACCCCTACTGCTTTATCAAATTAAAGTATATCTATTTATTCACTTAGTGGTTAAATCTAAGTCTAGATTAATATAAAACCACAGTTCATCCTTCCTCATCAAAATTTTTACTTTTATTGTTATACTAATTGAATGAAAATATGCTGCTGCAAAAGTGCATCAAGAAAGTATGTTGCATTAGTCTTTTTATAAATTTCGATTCAATTAATAAATTACCTTCCCAAAATTTAATAAATGTGATTTTTAGGAACTTCTTTTGATGTACTGAAAAAATTGTGTTATATATTTGCTGTGTTCTGTTAACTTCTTAATTTAAGGAATGTTTACTTAAATAGTATTGTATTTTTCTCTGTTTAAATGCAACGTTTACCTTGTCAGGACACTTTATCTACCAACTTTCATGTAGGTATTTTATCTGACTTATTTGATGTTCTTATATGTTTAATATCAGAAACTTTTTTTATCACAATATTATAAGATGCTTAAAGCTTTTCAAAATTATTTTTATGGTTAAGGGTTTATTCTTAAAGCAACCGAGAGTATTTTTAAGATCTATCTTCGTCATCGGGACGAATATTAAAATATTTTCACTTACAGTTACTTCTTAAGAGGAACAAAATTTAAAACTCAAACAGTGAAGTAATTTTAAAAAGGTCAGCATAAACAAAAATTATGCGCAAATGATTACAATACAGCAATAAAAAAGTTTTGGTTATTTAAAATTATGTAATCTTGCAATTTCCAAAAACAATTCTAAGCTTCTGAAATGGCGTAATAGTATAAGGGTCGCCCGAATGAAAGTGGCATTGCTGTAATAACTCCGCCATTTGAAGTGAAAAATGATTGCGCATGTCCTATAGAGGGCGCAGAGTGCTGGAAATGCATGCGATATCGTCAGATCTCCCAGATGCGTGTCTGATAGCGTGGGAGTATGTTAAAAGGCATAGTTCACATCATGGATGCCCCCAAACTGTTTCAACGCGCGGACGTGCAATTTTTAACAGCAGAAAATGTGAGTACTAGTGAAATGTGTCGTCGAATGCAAAATGTATGTCGTATGTCACGGAGTGTATGTCACGCAGATCGGTATTCCGATGGTTTAGGGATTTTCGTAGTAGAAGGAGCAGTACTGACGACAGGTTACGACCTGGTCAAGTGCATGTGGCCTTCTCCCGCTGCGAAAATCCCTACACCATCGGAATACCGATCTGCGTGACATACACTCCATGCCATACACATTTTGCATTCGACGATAGATTTCATTAGCACTCACATTTTCCGCTGTTAAAAATCGCACGACCGTGCGTTGACAACGTTTGGAGGCATCCATAATGCGAACGATGCTTTTTAACGTTCTCCCACGCTATCACACCCGCATCTGGCGGGATCTGAGGATATCGAATGCATTCACAGAACTCTGCGCCCTCTATAGGAAAATGCGCAGTGATCTTTTTCTTCAAATAACGGAGTTATTACAGCAATGCCATTTTCATTTGGGAGACCCTTATAAATCGTAGTTCAAAACAAACATTTAATATATTTTACTCTTCTTAAAAGTAAGGAATTTCAAATTTATTCCGACATATTTACTTATATCACACAAAGAAACACCAGTTTAAAAACACAAAGTTTTCCCCAAAATAGCCAGTTTTTTATCTTAAATCTGCCATTTTTTCAATATTAAAAAAATCAAGTAACAGTTTGTGATATATGCTATTCACTAAAACAATCGTAGTTTTTTTTTATGCAATTATTTATTATTCTAAAATTATTAAAAAGAAACTTATAAATGAAACCAATTTTAAGGCCACATTACGGTAAAAGAAGAAGAAAGTGATTAGTTAAATTTAGGACCAATATGTAATATGTTTTACATAGTTATACTTGATATTTAATAAAATGATATAGATTAAATGACTGATATACATACCCACATTTTATTTTATATCTGCATATATACCTATTAAAAAATATGCCTTTTTTCTCTCTCTGTAGTTTGCATTAGATGAAAAGTCGCACAGAATATATAATAAAAGCATATATGTCTATATTCAATATTGATGTTTGCAACAAAAATACAACTTTCTGACTAGATAATAAAATAAGCTAGTAAGCAGCGAGGTGGCTCGAGCAGACCTTCTACATACACTTAAAACATTATGTCTAATTTTATTATGATAGAAATATCGATGCTTTCTAAAAATCTTAATCATATTTGTGTTTTAAAATTGCAATGCTTTTAACATAATTGAGAGAAATGAAGAAGTTGTATATTTCGTTACAGATATATATATATATATGTTTTAATGCAGTTAAATTGCATTGGGTACCATCGATTTATGTATTCGCATCCAATAACTGAAATTTCATATGATTCCATTTGTATTTATTTGTTTTTTAATTGCATCATCATAGGTTTTATGAACATATACAAAATATGAAATATTCAACAGTACAGAGAATGTAAAACTTGCAGTTCTTAAAAAGTTTTTAATTTTATTCTTTTCATATCACGTAATGAATGTCAAGTGTTGTTCCGAAATATTTTTGTTTTTATGTAAAAGTTACATCCACTAAAAAATAAATCAATTGCCAAAACGTCTGTTAACACTGTTGTATAAGTATTTAAGAAGAAAATCTTTTCAGGTATTTTACACCCATTTCATTTTATCACACTTGTATTTATTAATTTATTTTAAATTGTGTCATCATAGATTTTATGAATATATGTAAAATAACAAACTTAAAAATAAAAACAATTTAACACTTAAAGTATGCGACTCTTTGAATGGTTTTAGCTTTACTCTTTTTACATTAACCCTTTCCGGCACAGTGGTGTCCTAATTTTAATCCCAAACTTACAAACGACACTAAGAATATTTTAATAAAATTTTGCTTTTACGATGAACGTTTAAAGTAACAAGTTTTTAATTTCTAAAAAAGTCGTTAGTAAAGACCAGTGTCAATCAATCCTTTCATCATTTTACGAACAGAACTGTTCTGTGCCGGAAAGGGTTAAGTAATGAATATTACGTGCTGTCTCGAAATTTTCTGATGTAAATGGGCATATTATGTCCGGCAAATAAAATTAATTCTCAAAACATTTTGTTAATAATTCTGTTGTCTAACTATTTAAGAAGACATTTTGAGGTATTTTAACACATCTTATTTCATGCTATTTGTATTTAATTGTTTTTTAGTTGTATTATCATAGGTTTTATGAATATAAGATAACAAATATTTAAAAATATTGCGCGCACGTAAAGTTCGTGATTCTTTGAAAGTTTTGGATCAATTAATGAATTTCAAGCGTTGCTCCAAAATTGTCTGGTGTTTGTATACAAATTATACCCACTAAAAAATAGATTATACCAAAAAGTTGCGTTAATAAATTTATTGATTAAGTATTTCGGAAGAAGAAACTTCTGAAGTATTTTTACACCATCCGTCAAACAAATCTTTATGTAATCACGATTTTATGATTAGCTTTATTGAAATATTAGAAATCTTAAACACCTCTATGGTTAATAAGTTACATTTGCTTTTTATATGAACTAATATCATCCGGTTTCTGTTCAAATGTTAAATTAAAATAGCCCTTGTTTTATCTTAATGTTCAAAGTTTACTAAAAGTACTAAAAGTTTTTTATCTTTATTGATAAAGATAAAGATAAGTTAAAGTTAAATTTCAAAAGTTAAATTTCAAAAGTTAAATTTCAAAAACTGCTTATGTTCCCAAACACATAAAAGCATGCCAATGAAAATACATACATGTAAGTAAGGTAAGTACGGGATAGATGGACCGCAGGTTGGGATGGACCGGTCAAATATTTCCTTAATCCAGCGCACAGTGGGACGTTTTGATGATCTAGGTGGACAAAATCCATTTTTTCGATTATCTCGGAATTTGACAAAACCGCGTGTACTGGTAGCTGAATGTCTGTATTTACGAGATCCGTACAAGTTTTGGCCTAAAAAATCAGAAGTGTCGATGAATTGTGACCGTAAAGTAGCCATTTGCGCAGTTGGTTAGAGAGAGTTTCAAAAGACACACTAGCTTCCTCTAAGTTTGAAAGCACGTCGTGACTATTCTGTTTTATTTGAAAGCACGAGTTTGCTGACCACAGTTTGTCAAGGTCAGATTTAACCCACTTTTGTTTGAAAACAAGCGATATTAAACCCGCTTTACCGCTTTTTTCAGAGGCTGAAATTCTAGACGATCCTTGATGTTGTTTGCAAATTTTATCTTGACTTTTAATAAATTATTCAGCATTATTCAGCATTAAGCATATTTTTAAATCAAATTGCCATTTCTAAAGTATTGAAAAATTAAACAAACTCCTTCAGATATCTACAGATCAGTAAATGTTTATAAATAAACAAGCATCATATTAACTTCCAGTGCATGTATGTATAATTCAAATCTGGCAAGTCAAATTTAAATCACTTTTAATTATCCTATCGAGCCGAAAGGATGAATACATGTGTAATTTGAATGACGATACAATATTATTATGATATAAAGAACGTAAAAGTTTGTTTAGAATACTGTTTCTACAGGGTTTCACAAAAATGTAGATTAAAACTTGCAAGTTAATTTTAAACCAATTTCAATAATCTGATTGAGCTGAAACTTTGGTCAGGATATGTAATTCTGTAGACAATGCAATATTATTTTAATATATGGAACGTAGGGGTTACGCTTTTTTTATAGGACCACATAAAAGATTAGTTCAAATCTTGCAAGACAATTTTAAACCACTTTCAATTACCTGATTGAGCTGAAACTTTGCCTACAAGTGTTTTTCTGATGACAAATCTATTAAATTATAATTTGACGAACGTAGAAATTATGCATTTTTTTTTACAGGGCCACACAAAGAATCGCAGAAAGATTGCTTCTAAAAAGCAGAAATTTTAATTAAATTTCTACAAAGTTACTAGAGGTTATTGAGATACACAATAGCATTTTTTAAACTGAAGACAAAGTGCGCAGCAATTGTATTTCTTTTACAGGGAAACATAAAAAATTCGAATACATTATCGTCTATGTGCAGAAATTTTATTTCATATCGAATGACATTTATATAGGTTATTTATTCACACAACAGAATTTTTTCAACCGAAAATAATTTTGCTAGCATTTATATGTTTTACAGGGTACCACAAAACATTAATTTTTTTTTATATGATTTTATTTTTCAGGATGACTACACAAGTTTCTCGAGAAATTCTGCGTAGACAAAAATACAAAAAAAGTAATGAATATTAACTTACATCTGTACATTAAATTGTTTTTTATTTAATTGTAAAATAAGTATGTTTAACGCATTATTTGTAATGCATTGTACAGGCTGTCCACTAAAGTCCTTCACACGCTCTTAACTGCCGAATGGTTGGAGCTATACTCATAAAAGTGGTCTAGTTACAGTAAAGTGGCTATGCTCTACCAGATGACACCGCTTCCAGCGTCACCTGTTGCAAAACAGCTGAGTTAGTATTCCTATCTCGAAAACGAGATTTATGCTGAGAACGAGATTCATTTACATTCATGTTCACAAGGTGAACATGAATTTCGTATTCAAACCGAATTGTTTCTCATTTAAACCGATGATGCTCTACAAGTTTGTCATTCACTTTTATCCCATATTTTGAACCGTTTTTTGCGATAGGAAAGGAAATGCCGCCATTTTGTACTTGGTGGCGCTGTAAGCGGTCTCATCTAATAGTGCGTAGCCTCTTTACTATACCTAGACACCACGTTTATGAATATAGATTTTATTTTAAGGCATTTTTGTTAAATAACCAAATATTTATCACTGTTTGAGTATTTTATTAGTGATGCATTAAAAAAAAACAGCAAAATCTAATTAAACTTCAACGAAATAATTTTGTCCACCTAGATCGTCAAAACACCCCACTGTGCGGTGTCCCATAAGGTGCTCAACTATCTCAGTCAGGCACTAAAAGGTGTTTTGTATGGCGTGCAACTTTTTCTTATCAAAAAACATAATATTTTTTCAGCTAAAAATCATTTTTTATTTTGGTAAGTCAAATGATTTTTTTCATGTGGTTATAGTTATGCATTTACAATTTTTGGTTATATGTGATCTATCTAGTTTTAATGGTGTTTTAATGATTCTCGGGGAACATTTAGGCTTCTAAATAACCTAAATTGACGACGTAATATCGACAGTGTAGAGTCGGGGTGGGTTATACTTCTCACCTAGGCTATCGGGAGAGATGGACCAGGTTTTCTGTTAGGAGGGATGGACCATACAAATTTCAAATTTGTCTTTTTAAAAAACTAACTTTAAAATACGAAGGGATTGTATTTTTCTGTTTTCAGAATAAGCCGACCTCCTACATTATATAAGGTTTGTCTACATGTGGAGAATGGACTGAAGATAATTTGAAAAACGCTATTAACTTCTATATTAAAAAACTATAATATTTCATATTAACTTAATGTTGAAGAATTTAATTGTAAGTAAGATCATTTAATTTTCATGTAATTAAAATAACCTTTTAGAAATTTAATATATGTGCAATTATTACAATATTTTATTATGGTTCATCTCACCTGTACTACTCGGGGTGACATGGACCACATTGTAAATTCTTTTTAAATTTGTAAAAGAAATTCCTTTAAAGATATGAACTTCTACAATGGGACATTTTTTAAAGAAACGTCATACACTATACATATATATTGTGAAAAGTAAAATATATGTAAATATATTGGTGTTAGAGGGTGAATAAAAACATGGTCCATCCCGTAATTACCCTATATGTTTTAATAAAAACTATTATTTTTGTATCAAGTATTAAAAATTCGTATTAAAAAGTTACTTTCTGTGACAGAGATTACAAAACATTTGGTTTCGTCTCAAAAGTATTTCATCCTTTAAAAAAATCTCCTTTTTAGATTTGAAAACTCGAAATTTGCATTAAGAAAGTTTAAAAATAATTTAAAATAAATATTCAAAATATTCAAAATTTTGAAATGAATTAAAATGATGTTTTTGGAGCGCTTTTCATAAGTTTTTTAAACAAACTAAAATTATCACATTTTTTTAGTAAAATTTTAAATAAATAAATAATTTTAAATTTACTCTGATTCAGCGTGAACTTGCTTTTTTAATTCCCTTAGCCATTGCAGGGAAAAAAAATTATAACCCTGGAAAGATAATGAAAAATTCGTAAATATTTATAAATCTAGGAATAGAACAGGAGGAGAAAGGACTGAATTGAATGTTAATCAAGCACTAATCGGTATTTTAAATAAATATGCCTTCAGACTCATATACGAACGTATATACATATGCACATATATATATATATATATATATATATATATATATATGGAATTATTTTGTAAAGCTATAAAAAAAAACCTAATCACGGAAATAAATATTCATTTTGATTAAATCAATAAAAAATTTAAAGGCATTATATTATAATTGCTCATAATTTAGACGTCCCCACCAGTGGCTGAGAGGTTCTGCTCTCTAAGCTGGTAGACGGGAGGTGCTGGGTTCGAACCCAATCGCGCCCGTCGGCCTAACCGTTTCGGAGTTTTCGTGGTTTTCTTCGAAACCTTGGATTTCCATGCGTTAATACGGGTTAGGTTCCCTTAGAAAGACCCCCACGAAGGGCACTCCCCCTAGGGCCTATATCCCAAGTGTAGATAATCGGCCGTCAAAAATCAATCAACCAACCAACCAACCATAATTTAGATGAAATCTTTACTATACAATAAAAAAATTTAACAGTTAATATTTAGGTTAAAAATATAACAAAGTTTACGTTATAACAATAAAATTAAAAATATTTCTTTTTAAAAATACTCAATATTTATCTTTAAAATCATGCCTAGTTTCATGTCTGCAATTCGTGTATTCTACCAAAAATTTCAATTACAATACATTAATTTGGCGTGCACCGTACTCGATTATGGAAAATTCGCTGCTATTTTAGTCTTGGTAGAACACTCGAGCTAGCCAATTTATTAAAAAACAGAATTATAATTTTTGTCCTGTTTCTTTTTTAAGAAATGGCAGCAGGAAAGGAAAAAATGAAACATTATTTAAACTCTCCATTTAGGATTTCGAAATTGATTTTTAAACGTATAATCGCAATTTAATTATTATGAAGCTATTAATTGACTAAAGCGTATTTTTTAATAAGCATATAATTCTGTTTATTTTTTATTTGTATTTTCTACTTTTTAGTGTTTAAAATATTTCGTCGTTGCAGTTTTACATCTAGATGGCCTTTATTGACGTACGTTGTTTGGAGCATAATTAAATCCAATCTTGTTGTAACACGTATGAAAGTGTAATCATAAAGAATATTTGACGATTTATCACCTGCGACAGGCTAACGGCAAAATGCCTTAAAACTTATTTACTAACCTTTAGTTAAGGTCTAAAAAATGTTAAAACGAAGTATTGTCATCGGAAACACAACTGTTAACACAAATTTTATAATTATAGCATATCTAGAAGTGGGTGAAAAATGGATAAAAATAATTCTCTCATTAAATACAAAAAACAGGATGAGTTAAATTAAGTTTATTAACCCTAGAACTACCGAAAATTTTACTCAAGTTTTATAAAAATATTACATATCAGAATTCTTATTTAAAACTATTGAACTTATTTACTTAACTCATTATTGTCTGGTTTACATATTTAGTTTATTTTAAAGAAATTTCTGGTTAGAATAAATATTTCGAATGTACCCATCGGGTCCATTGGACCCGTCTGGTAGACGGAGGGTTAAAGACAATTTTCAACGTTTTTGAGCAGATTTCGTAAGAAATACTGCCTATTACATTCTACCCCTATGTTGGAATTTCTGAAAACTTTTTGCAAATCTACTTCACTCATGACCCCTAGAACCCAAAACCACCCACAGTTTAAAGCTCTATCTATCTATCTATCTACCTATCTATCTATATGCATAACTTTTTTATGGACACAATAATTTCCATAATTCTGTACAAATCTCTTCAAAACTGATACAAAATCTTGGACACGTCCGTTAATGGGCAGAAATGGACAAAGCGGATGGAAATAAGGAGGTGTTTGTGAAAACCGAAAAAACACCATGACTTTTTAATTATAATACATATCAAATCAGTTTAAAGTTATTAGGACTTCTAATAAAATGTCCAACAATTTATGTATCACAAATGTTTCATAAAATTAAAAATGGGCTCAAGGGGCGAAAAAAATATGGTTTTAGTGAGAAAAAAAATTGTAACTTCGTCAATTCTCAAGATATCAAAATCACGTAACCTTATTACAAATCTTCTTAGTACTGTGTACAACTTTTGTATTGGCAAGTTTTTGATTGAATAAACTCTTATAGCAAAACAAATTAAACAAAAATAGGGGTTGAAAGAAAAATTATCGTATTAGCATGATTCTGATAAAACCAGTTCTTAAAAATAAAAAAAGAAATAAAAAACTCGTCAAAAGTGGCCATATAAAATTGTTAAACTGGGTTTATCTCTAATTTTGATTTAGTCTTTGTTGCTGAAATTAGTACTTCCTCTACCTGTAGCAAAGATTTTTTGGCACTAAAAACGCCACTTTTCGTTTTCAGATCAAGAAAATGCTGAAAAATGACAAAATTAAAAGTATAAAAACTCAGTCATTTTGGTTGTACAAAAAGAATATTTTATTTATTTCTTGAACGTGGAGAATACTTTTTTAACTGTAACTTATAGAACCTATAAAGATTGGGAAGCCACCGCGGTCGGCTGACCGTACAAAAATTTTAATTTATAACAGTCACGAAATACTTTTTCTGCCATAAACTGCTCTAAATTTGATGGAGGTCAATCTTTGAAACATTTTTCAACTGGAAGTACAGGGTCTGGCCAGAGAGTAATGAGACTGAGTCCATAAAATTCGTTTATTTAAAGGTAATTTTACAGACACTTAATATTTTTCTAAATAGCCTCCTGCTGCTTTAATACATCGTTGCCAACGAATCTGCCATCCATTTATGTCCGCCTGGAAGTCTTTAACTGGAATGCTGTTTAAAACGCGCGTTGCGTTTTTCTGAAAACTCTCCAGATTGTCAAAACTATCCCCTTTTAAGCCGCATTTTAAACGAGGGAATATAAAAATGTCTGCCGGTGACAGATCGGGGCTGTATGATGGTTGGTGCTGAGTTGCGATGCTGTGTTTTGCTGGAATTGAGTCACTTTGAATGATGTGTTCAAACCAGCTTAGCACGAATTTTTCGCATTTGAAGTTCTTCCGGAACGATTTGATGCACAATCGATTTTGTTTTAGTCCCAACGTCTCCGTAATCATTCAAACACTCATCTGACGATCAGAGTCTAAAAGCCCTTTAATTTTGGTTACATTGTCAGAAGTCCGAGAACTTAATGGGTGCACAACGCGTTGATCCTCATCGACGTCCTCTCTTCCGTCTTTGAAGGCCTTTGGCCACCTAAACACTGGAGCCTTGGACAAAGAATCCTTCCCGTACGCTTCTTTTAACATGGGAAGTGTTTTAGTAGCCGATTTGTTTAGTTTTACACAAAACTTTATGACGTATTGTTCCTCGTCAGTCCGCTGCATTCTGAAAACTTAACGCCACTGTGAAACATGTGCCTCCTTCACGAGCGCTCCGTGGGCTGCAAAGGCTCGAGGCCAACTGACTTTCACCAGACTCTGTAGGTGACAGCCCCCCCTCCCGCACATACCGCCCTCAAACTCCGCCCCTTTGGACTTCTGCTGGACGCGAAAAATTCAGTTTCATTACTTCCTGAACAGACCCTGTATATCTCTAAAATAAGGCGTAGGGATTAGGTATTGTTTAAAGATAGGAGTGAACATACTGCATAATAAATAATTTTTTTTCTCTTTTTTTGCTTTACAGTACATAAATAATCTTTATGTTACTCTCTCTATATATATCTATATACAGGGTGTCCGGTCTCAACGGTGTCCAATGGCTAATTCCTAAACCGTTAGTCATAGACATATAGTTCCAATTACAAAAATGTTTTAAATCAGGTAAAGAAATATTTAAAAAAAAGATTTGGGTCAATAGAAACATTTCTTAAAAAATTACGAAATTTAAATTTTTATACGGTCCCCCGGTCCTATAAGTTATATTTAGTGAAATTTTCCTTTTACACTGACAAGTAATACACAAAAAGTCCCGTTATTCTACGATTAAAATTGACCGAGTAATAGCTGTTTAAAGTTGGAGCATATTTTTTGCTGCAAATTGGGGGTCATTCACAAATTTAGTCGAAATATAATTTCGTCAGATATAAAAAATGTTTGGGAGTAAAATTAACATTGCAATATAAATTTGAAATCTTTAATCATTCTGGCATATTAATGGAAAATATACAATTTGTAATAAACAGATTTAAGAAGAAAGAAAAAACAGAATTTTTGTTAAATAAAATGATTCTAAATTAACAGCCTCAATTCTTTAGAAAATGATACGTATTTTAAAATATTATTAAATTTCACAAGCCTGCAAAAGTTGGGTTATGTCATGTTTTTTAGCTTTTGATAATTGATTCTTATATATTCTGTACCGCTGAATCCGAAATTGACTTTCATTTTTAACTATCATATCAGGATTTTTCGCAAATTGCAAATTTCAAAGTTAAGAAGTTCAATGTTAAAATTGAATTTCCTCTCCATCTCATCGGACTACTCAGCTGTTTAGCTGTAAGAATCCCAGGATAAGCAAAAATATCGAATAATTTTTTAATAAAATAAAATTAAATTAAATAAAATATGTTTTACATATGTTTTATAGTATGAGATTTTCGCTATATTTTAACTTACACATTTGCGATTTGCAAAAAATTCTAACGTGATGGTTAAAAATAAAGGTCATTTTCAGATTCAGTGCTAAAAAGTGCGTAAAAATCAATTATCAAAAGTTAAAAAACACAACCATCTCCTCAACTTTATAGTATTCGATTTTTGTTATTCTTTAATTTTGAAAATTTATGATTTGCGAAATATCCTGACATGATGGTTAAAAATTAAGGTAATTTTCGGATTCAGTGCTAAACAATACATAAAAGTTAAAAAACCCAACAATCGCAGTCTTGTATTATCTAATCTAAAACTTTTTCTTAAACTCCTTGGCAGAAATCTATCCGAAATTTTTTGTGTTATCCTGTAAAATAAGTATAAATGGTAACCACCGAAAATCTTAATAATATTAGATTGTTATCGGATTTGCGCCAGTATGTAAAATGCAATCTCGATCGAATATTTAAAAGTGGGTTAAAGTTCGAGTACAAATTTTGAACTGGAAAAACATACATACGATTGTTCAAGTAACATAAAAACTTATAAAAAAACATAATTTTTGTTAAAAGAAATCATAAGAGAAACAACCTCAAACCCTGACAAAATAAAACATATGTTTTTTTTAGCCAATTTGAGACTTAATCATAATACTTGTAGGTTTTTTTTTCAAGGCGCAGATACACATGAAGTAAGATCTTCGAATACTTTAAACACTTGGTACATGATCCCTCAAAGCCAAGCCGAACTCATTTGTTTTCAGAGTAGAAAAGTGGCATAAGTCATGCATTTTTAAAGTTTCATAACTCGCTCAATTTTAGCGTTATATGAATGGGACTTTTTTTGTCTTACTTGTCAGTGTAATAGGAAAAAATTACTAAATATAACTTATAGGACCGGGGGACCGTATAAAAATTTAAATTTCATAATTTTTTAAGAAATGTTTTTATTGACGCAAATCGCTTTTAAAATGTTTCTTTACCTGATTTAAAACATTTTTGTAATTGGAACTATATATTTATGACTAACGGTTTAGGAATTAGCCATTGGACACCGTTGAGACCGGACACCCTGTATATGTATATAGGGGAGAGTAGCCGAATTTGGACCACTTCACTTATTTTCCGGTGTAACTCATCTCATTTTTGGAATATCTGCAAAATGTCACTACACGTGGTCAATCTATTTATGTATTAACTAAATAAATCTTTAGAAAATTTATTTTTGAAAATCTTAAGTTTTATTTTAATTTGAAAAATTTGTGAAAAGTGGTCCAAATTCAGCGACTGGCAGCCTAAGTTGGACTCTCAGATTCCTCAATTGGACCAAATAATATTAGTTTATTTTAATGAATAGGGAATGTAACAAATTTTATACAAAATCAAGTTTGCAATAATTGAAACAATCAAACAATACCACAGCAATGAAATTTAATGAAATCAAATGTCAAAGTATAAGTAATTGTTTTAAACCAAAAAGTATTACGTTGAGTAAAAAATTTTCCGCCAATTTTTTTTTTTATTGTAAAATGATAAATACATACGAAATCACAAAAACTAATGAGAATAGTAATCTCCGTTTAAATCTACAATCGTCTACCGACGTTTAGGCAACTTTTCAATCACTTCTGCGAAAAATCGGGGTGTGCGCAAGTCCAGAAAGAGATCGACCTCATTTATGACGTCCTCATTTGAATCGAAGATTGCGTTATCAAGATGCAGCCGCAGATAAGAAAACAGATAGAAATCTGAAGGGGGTATGTCGGGGCTGTATGGTGGATGTTGCATTAAATCCCACTCTAGCTTGTAGAGCGTCCACCCTGTACTGCGTCCATCGTACTAGCGTTATCTTGATGAAAGAGAACCACCTTCCTTCTGAACGCGTTTCTTCTTTATTCTTGAATGGCCTAGCGAACTTTTATTGGTATGTTGCTGTATATTGCACTGTTTATAGTCTGTCCACTTTTGAAGTACACTTTGTACAGAATTCCGCGACAATCCCACCAAATGCAGAGAAGCACCTTCTTCTTAGTTAGGGCATGTTTTGCAACCTAGCCTGCCAATTCCTCAAGTTTTGACCACCCTCCTTTACGGCTTGTAATGTTGTAGTAGATCCATTTTTCATCACAGGTCACAATTCTGTCCAGAAAGTTCTCTTTCCTTTGATCTCTGAGCAGATCCAAACAACAGTTTTTTTTCTCCTGCGCTTGTCTGCAGCAGTCAATTTGTGAGGCACCCAGCGGTTGAACTTAAACGTTAGATTTATGCATTTCAGAGCGTTAACTATTGTTTTTTGGGAAACGTTAAGCTCTAACGCGCTAGTTCGAGTTGAAACATTTCTGTCTTCATCAATGATTTGCTTTAACTGCTCACAATCAACTTCAATAGAGCGGCCAGAACGCGGTTCATCTTCAGTGTCGAAATTTCCAGCTTTAAACTTCCGAAACCAAATTTTGACTGTATCATAAGAAACAGTAATGATGTCTAAACTTGTACACATTTTCATGTAGCATTCAGTCGCACTGAGTTTGCTACGGAACTCATAGCACATAGTCGTTCTGAGCTGCTGACGTGATAGCTCCAGTTTAAACACTTTTTTGAAGTACAAGATAATAAATTTTTAACAAACAAATTACACAGATATGTAGTTCCTATGCTCTGCTTTCGAATGCAAAAATTTGTTGGTTGAAAAACTAACAACCACATAAATGACAGCTGTTGGCGCGAAGGTATCTCCTCTTGACGGAAAACTTTTTGCTCAAAGTAATATTCAAAATATAGATCAAAGTTATAATAAATTAGGAATAGAAATTTTGGATCGCTCACGCGCAATATATATCATCTTATCATATTATATCACCCGATATAATATCGCTCACCCGCAAGAAAAGTGACACATGTTGCAAAAATTCATTTATGTTTTCTCCCACTAATAGGTCTGTCATAGGTGCGTCTTGCTACACAAAATGTTTCATAAGTGTAGTTATACGGAAAATGACTTTACAACGCTATATGTCCATTTGTGACCACAGAAAAGAGGTGGATTGTGTGGGGAGGTAAAATTGCCTAACCCTCCAAACCACATCCTACTTCTTCAGTCTTAAGTGCTTTACGCTTTTGTGGACGTTTTTACTCCTGAATGCAGAACTGAGTGCTATAATTTCATGATACATTAAAATCAAGCAAATTTTCTTTTTCCTCTCCTGTGAAATTTACTTTTCTCGAGATGTGTCATTTTTCTTGCGGGTGTGCGATATGACTTTTTCAGGATAACATTTTTTTTTACTTTTTTACCAGTAATTTAATAAAATTTAGGAAAATTCTGGCAATTGTTCTTCATTTGGATGGATATGTATTGGTCATTGGTCATTTTATTTTAAATTAATAATAAAAGTGCTCACATAGGATTTACTTTTAGGGGATAGTGGGTCGAGCTACATTTTATATTTATTTTACTTTAATTATTTAGATGTGACTCGATTCATAATAGTATTAGCCGCGATAACTGATGCTCTTCACACTGTTCCTTAAGATCCTAGTCACTCGAAAAAAGTCGAACGCTAATGGTAAGCGTTATGGAGCTCAATGGGAGTGTTATTTTGAAATATCTTGCCTTGATTTTAATATTTTTGAATGATTTTTAGGGTTCCGTACTTAAAAAGTGAAAACGGAACCATTATAAGATCACTCCTGTGTCTGTCTGTCTGTCACAGCCATTTTACTCGTAAACTATGGAACGTAAAAAGTTCAAATTCGGGAAAGTAATAAAGACCATTGACCCACATATTTTCATATTAATAAACACTCATAACTATGTTTAGTAAAAACGTAGAGGGACTAATTATGCTACTTGAAAAAAAAATCTTTTCTTTGTATATCATGTGGGGTATCCTGTGAAAGCTTTTGTAACGCTGAACTCAAAAATACATTCCTTTTAATTTTATGTATTATATTTTCAAAGATATTCTTGAAAATGTAGCGCAAAAATATGCTCTAGATCACATAGTTTTTGAGTAATTAGCAGTTTTCTGTTATACAGGAATTTCGATTTACGGGCATTCAGAAAAATTGTTGAGCATCGCTGAATATACCTATCGTTGCAGAAGAATAAATGCATTGTTGATAATGATTTTCGAAAAAAATCATCGGTAATTAGCCGAGATATTAACCCTTAAACGTACGGTCAGTTTGGACATACACAAGGACAGCGCGGCGTACTCTATGCCTAGCTAACAACTTTTAATGATATGTATGTGTAATGTAATGTCCAGCAACAGTATAAAAGCATTAAACGTCAAATTGTTAAAAACATACTAATCTAAGGGGTCTCGGGACTGTAAAAAGTGGAAAAAATGAAAAAAGACCATTTTCAACATATAATGTCTTAAAATGTATATGATTTTAAAACACAATTTTAATTGGGATGAAAGATATAAGTATGCTCTTTCGTTTCATGTATTTAAAAAATTGCAAGATACAGCATTTTTATATTTTTAATGCAATGTTGCATTTAGCTAATACAAAATTTTGAAAATTTCAACAGTAAAATCATCTAAAAAAATATTTTTTGGAACAATAAAAAGAAAATTTTAGGTTCAGTTTATACAGACTAACATGAAATATATGTTTTGAAAATTTCATGAAAAAATATTCAGAAGTTTTTGAGGTATCTGCGCGTTATGCCCCCCAAAATGCCATTTGGAAAATAATGACTTCAAAGTTTCGGAAATGCCGCTTCAGCTATTGAGCGGGTATAATTCTAAAAGCCAAAACTTCTGTTCTAATGGGAATTTTAAGGAAACAATCATATCGAAATATTCAGAAAAGATAGGAGTTTAACATGTAAAAAAATTAAAATTTCTTAAATTTTGAAGCTTTAAGAGTCCTGCGACCACTTAATTTTTCCGGCACGGAGTAATTCCATTTATAAACTTATGAAATAATGAACTGACACCAGAATTTATAAACGAATTTATTAGAAAATGCGAACTTGCTTATTTTCACGTACATGATAAAAGAAAAATTTTAATTAAATATTCTTGGTGCCGTTTGTCTGTTTTGGAATTAAAATTAGGTGTCCGTTTTTTAAGGGCGGCCTTGAAAGATTTAATTAGAATGAATCGCATAAATACTGTGGGATTCGTGACAGTTTGCATTGATTGTATCTCTCAATACGCCTCGAGCGACTTTAAAAGTTAATTAAACAGCTATCTGGGAAAACGCGGCACTGACCAAGGCGGCGTTGCAACTTTGAGACCTCAATTTGAAGCGCGCCACAGTGGTGTATTTGACCCGAAATCCTGGTCAAAAATATTTTTCGATGAAAATATAGTTCGATTCGCTTAAAATTCTTAGAAGTTATTGGGTATCACTATGACATGTTTGGTATTTTAAATCAAGTCTATAGCCTTTACGGTTCATTTACAGAGACACCCAAAAGAATTTCCTTACATTATGGTCTATGGGGAAAAATCGTTTGCTCTGTATTTTAATGATATCACACTTTTAAACGTGCTGAAATTTATGTATATCACGAAGATGTACTAAGGCACTTATTGTAGAATATGGTGTGCATAGAATATATCCTTTATTTACAGGGGCACACAGAAGAATATGGCTGAAGCGTACATTTAACTATTGAAGTCTATGACCGATAATTGCTGGAAGTGCGTTTGTAGTTGAGATAGGCGTTTTAAAATAGAATATTTTTTTTTTAATATTACTTGGGGTGTGGATACATTCTGTAGATCATATACAGGGCTGCAGAAAAGTTCTCAAGTACATTTCCGTTTACTCACGGAAATGGCTGAATGGACATTATTAACTGCGTTGTGCGTTTCACTGAACTAACTTTTAGCATACTATGAAGTATACATACAAATTCATAGCTTAGTTTAATATTTTATATCTTAAAAGCTGACGAAGTGAAGTAAGATTTTAACACTTCACATAATAATAAATATACATTTTATAACTATTTTGACAATTAAGAAAAAAAAAGAGTCATCATTTAAGAAGAGGACAAAGAAAAAAGAAGTTAAAATATCAATTTACTAAGTAGATATTTTAAAAAATACGAATAAATCATATGTCCATTGACTTAACATTACCGAAAGGAGTTTGGAAGTTGAGCGACTTGTAACCTTAACTATTTACTATTTTTAAGAGGAAAGTAATTGTTGATAGGTTTGTCTTATTCACTATTAATGTTTAATTAAATGTATTTAATTTTACTATATATAAAAGTTATTATTTATATTTAATAATGCTTATTACATTTAAATTACATTTAATAATAATTATTGCATTTAATTTGTGTTTAATAGTGTTATATTTAATAGTAGGTTCAGTAAAGTGGAGTCTAGATAGTATAAATTGCTAGTTTTTGAATGTATTTAATATATTACCAGTTTCAAAATGATTCTTCAGAACTCTTCTTCATCTTCTTCATCACTCTCTTGGCTTTTATCGGGACTACCATCCTACCTTACTGGAAGAAGAAGTTGTAGGGTCTCGCTACTGTATGACTTGCTCTTTTTAGTTGATAAACGGAGTTATTAGAGAATATGAAGTTGCTTATTTTCACGTACATTATAAAAGGAATATTTTAATTAAATTTTCTTGGTGCTGTTCGTCAGTTTTGGAATTAATCTTAGGTGTCCCTTTTTAAGGACACCGCCCTCGAAAGGATTAATTCCCTCCTATCTCTCCTTATGTTACACACATGAGCCCCAAGAACTAATTAGGGAACCCTTTTTCAATAAATAAGTATATACAATTTGAAGGCGATCGGATATTTCTATCAAAAGATATCGAGTTGCGTGCGTTATGTACGTACCTACATACGTACACATGTACGTACGTAAATACAGACAGACAGAATATGTAGGTCCAAAGCTCTCCGGTAATATCCTGTGAGCTAAAAACCTGCAAAATGACAGTAAATATATAGTTCATATCTCTTCAATTCGGTGGCCGAAAAACAGAGCATTTAAATAGTCATCCCGAAAAAAAAATTATAAAAAATGGCAACAATATGTGGAAGATTTTTTTGAAGAAATAGACACTCAAGACTATATCTAATACGATTATAATTCAAACATGGCAGGGCAATGCGCAGCACATATTTAAAAAGCTTTCGATATGTATAAATTAGAGCCAAAAACGCTTTAAAAATAACCCTTTTACACATTTGATGTTTTTTATTGCATTAAAAACTAAACTATTTAAATTAACGCATAGTTTAACACTAAGCTCTGACCTTTGTTAAACACGTAAGCCCTGTTTATTTTCAATTCAATAATTCATTGAGCCACAAAAAAATTATATTTAAACATAACACAACAATGCCAAAAAACAACAAAAAACCACGTCTTCTCAGAAAGAAACTTCTTCTTCAGCTAAGGCCAGGAGCCTCAGGTATAACTCAGGTTCCTAAAATAGACATAGATCGATGCACCAATTAGTTAGCTATTAAAAAATATGATTTTTACAATTGTTGACGAAATTTTAATTTTTGCATTTTTGGCCAGTTTTTTGGGTCAAATACTCCACTGTGCGCGCTTAGCACAATGCCAAATTTAAACTTTGAACAAAGGTTTTGTTTTAGCTACACTGTAGAAATAAAGGTTATTACTACGCTGAATTTAGTTTCATGAAATGCCAAATGAAGTTTAACTATGCACTGCTTTTATTGTTAGTACCGAATTAAGTTCATCATAAACAGATTAGGATAATATTAAAAAAAGAGTTATACGAATAGCTATATTTGATATTATTTAGGTTCCATATCTCTTTGAACTTTCATGGTATACCCATTTACACTTTTCTAATATATACAGTTATACCCAACTCTACGTTGTATAGTTTTTTACAAAGTCTTAGTGTTCTTTTAGAAACTTTTTTTTTTTTTTTTTATAATACAGTTACAAATTCATATATTTGTTCTACGGAACCCTCTGTGCGCGAGTAATGCTCGCACTTGACCATTTATTTTGCATAGGATAGCCAAAGAAGATCTACAAGCGGGCTACTTTTTACTTTTTCGATTTTGCTTTCAGGTTTAAAAAAAAAATTCCCTTCACTTTCGGAACCTTTTGGAACCGGTTCTGAAATTGAAACTATCTTAATATAAAAAAACCACAACCAAAATTTGAAAAAGTAAAAACTATCCCAGTTGTAGATCGTCCTCAGCTTTTTCCCCTCTAACGTAAAAGAAATCACTCAAAAATAAGAATATCAAAGCGAGATATTTGAAAATAACACTCTCATAGGCTTAGCATTAGTGTTCAAGTTTTTCCGCGTGACTAGTATCGCCTCTTAATCTGCAAGATATATCATTTTATAAAATATTTAAATCGTAGATATTTTAAGATTTGCACCATTTCGCTACCTCTTCGAGAAGTTATTTTTAATGCGTGTATTTTTTCTAAAATCTAGAGTAATTTTACAACGCTTAGTTTTAAATCATTTATTTCACATTCTGTAAAAAACAGTTTCTTTAATTTTTAATGCATTGTTGTACTCTTTCTTCTTGAACGTTATCTCAATAGTTATTATTCTCATAAAAAATGCGTAAAATACTATTTCGCATTTTATATTTCTTTTTAGAACCATACTTTAAAAGACGGCAAAATAGTTCCCCCGGTCACAAATTATAAAAAAATCTTTAAGAAAACTCAAATATTGGGGGCTACAATTTGTATAAATACGATCTACAAAGTCTGTTTCAAACGACAAAAAAGAATGACAGTGAAACTATGTAAAATACACAGACTTCCAAAAATAGTTTATATGCATAAAATTTGTGAATTCACCATAAAAAAAAAGAAAGAAATACCAAACGTCGATTTAGACGTGTGGCACGGAAGTGGAAGTAATATCCCTAGTCGTGCGCGCGTGTAATACATATGACATAAACACATCTGCTTTTCGCTCCACTTCCCTCTTTTTACACGGAACATCGTTAGTTGTTTAGCCCTTATACGTTTTCTTTAATATCATCCTAAAAGATTTTTAGATAAGTAAAAACCCGGAAATGGAATGCAGTAAAAATAATTTTTCGCGCTAAATTAGCAAAAATTACCAATGTTCTAAGGATTTTTACGCCCCAAAGGTGGGCATACACGTTATTAATTAAGTGGGTTTAATGTTTTGGCTCTTAGGAGTATATAATACATACAATATACATAATTAAGATTTATGTAACTGTATTCTTAATAATTTGTTCCGAATTGTCAAATACTTTTGCTTGAATTTATACTTCACATTGTTCATTAAAATGCGTTTTTGCATTTCAGTTTGAAATGAAATATTGTGTTATATTTCATATGAATATATATATATTATATACATATAATTTATGCTGTTAATTACTGAAATGGGTAAAATATTATCTTTTGACAAACCCAAATTCAGTTGTTAAAGAGTTTAATTACAATAAATTTAAAATGTAAGATTTGACCTGGGTCCAACATACCGGAGCTTTCAATTTTGAAATAAAATAAAAAACGAACAACAAAACAAACTATACCAATCTATAACTAAATATTTTATCTTTTTGGTCACTTGATAAAATACACTTTAAAGCAAAAATATTTTCATTACGTTTATTTTTTATTATCAAAGGAGATTACCGAATAGCAAAAGAAAAACTTACTTTTTGAGGATGAAATTTCAAAATTTCCTTCTTACCCTTCTCACAGCCGCAAACTGATATATCCGTTCACTAAGCTCTAGGTTTCACTGCAATGGAAGCATTATTTAAATTAATATAATTATATAGATATAATCCAGTTTTAAAAAATAAGGTTATGATTAATAGTGACAAGGCTTATATACCTATATTTGATTTTTTTTTTTTTTTAATTGTATCATGTTGGAAAAAACATCTTTTTTATCATTAAAAACAAAATTGCAGAGAAAACAACATTACAATTTGCCCTTTTGCTCGGCGGTCAGGGGGTTAAATTTCAGTTTATTTCATCATGGCTGTAAATGGTTAAGAAACAGGATTAGCAATTTTCAAAGGATTGAATACACTTTCATCATGTGCTTATCAGCAAAATATATAAAAAATTTTAAATAAAGACAGTATAGTTATTAAATAAAGACAATCTTCCATATAGTTAAAAATCCACAGATTCTCCAGCACATACTCACACACATATACAGTGTGATTCATAAATATCGAAACAATAGACTATTTCCTTAAATATTGTCTCTAGACACATACTTCCAATTGCAAAGTTTCATAAAAAAAGGTGCAAAATGTAATGACATAAGTTTCAACTCCATGGGGGGTATATTTGAGAAAATACAAAAACTAAATTTTTATACGGCCCCCGAAGAGTAAAATTCTTAGTCAGGAAATTTTTCCTTATCTATTCCTGAATTAAACACAAAAAAATCCTTCGTGATTCACACCTTTTATCCATGCCTCTGAGCGACGAGTTTTTGACTCATTTTAAATGCAAGATAGGGATCATCCACAAATTGCACATTAGTAAAAGTCGATTTAAGACAGTGCCTCTCCTTTGGACATAAAATAATAGCGTATAGAATTTACGTTAAACCTGCTTTCAAAATAGACTAGTGGTCTGCACTACAGGTCTGCATTGGACGAAATATCTAGGTCCGGTCCCGAACCGACCCATAGGAAAAAGAGTTCGGTTTTGCCTGAAAAAAAGTACAAATCGTAGCCCTGCCCGGCCTGGCTGAATTTCTACATAGTTTTTTTTTTTTTTTTTTACATCTATAGGGTTAAAAATTGTTTTGTGTGGAGGAGTTCTGACCAAAAATACTTATTATAGCTTTTCTTTTTACATGTTTATAATTATAAAATTATAATATAATAAGTGCAAAAAGCTGTGCTTATTAGTTTTATTAATGAGTCTCTATTTATATGTAAATGTTTCACTTGTCCTTTAATATCGTTAATTCATATTCCATGTGTTGGAGACTTTGAAAAATGCTATACAGTAAAATCTTTTATGACGGAATCACACAGGAAAGAAAAAAATGCGTTATAGACAAATTCCCTTCTTAGGAGTTGTAAATGTAGTTTGTTTTTCTCAGGTATTATTATATTCACTTTCCATGGATCAACATGTTTTTCCGTTTAAGAAAGGATTCCGTCATAGGCAGGTTTTATTAACTAGTTTTACTGTATTTCAAATTTTTTGCCTTAAAATCTACTATCCTTTAAAAAAAATTAATCGTAAAGTCTTATTGTAAAATAATGGCCATTTAAAAATATATGCATTTGTTTTAAAAGTTTTTTGGCTGACCCAAATTTTACTTATTTTTGCACGGATTAGGTCAGTCAGAGACAAGGATTTTATTACGGGTTGTGTCGAAACCGGGACAGAAAATTTTGCCCCAGGGAGACCTAGGAAGAAGGAAGCCAGTCACGGGAAATGCTGGTTCCCCGAACCCAATCGCGCCCGTCGGCCTAATCGTTGGGGGTTTTATTCCAAACTTGGATATCCTTGCGTAAATACTGGTTAGGTTCCCTTAGAAAGACCCTCCCCCCCACGGAAAGCACCCCCCCTTTGGGTCCATATCCCTCGTGTAGATAGATAACTGGAATAAATCATATCAATACCCGGTTCAGTATGAAAAAATACGTTAGAGCAGAGTCTTCTGAAAAAAGTCGCCTGGCCCGACCCGACCCCAGAAAACAGACTTTTTTTAACGGCCTCGCCGGGACGACAAAAAGCCTGAAGTTATGAGGGCTAAATTATGAAAAAACTCTTAATCGGCATGTTAGAAAAAGCATTGTTTTAAATTACACATCTAACATTTAAATAGTTCAGAAAGGAGGTGGAAACGGGAAAAGTTAAATTGAATCGGAAGTTTAAGATTCAGATAAAACTTACATTTTCACGTGCAATTTTTTAAAAAAGCATTTAGACAATTTATTAGGAGCCAATCTATGTTTAAAACTTAAGATGCGTTTTTCTGCATTATTTTTTTTACCACTTCTCGTCTTTAAATATTAAAATATCAAGAATCGTTAAATAAAAAAGGTGCAAACTTGAATATGTCTGTTTTGAGTATTTTACATTAATTTTGTTTCGGAAAATTTGAAAAAAAGTTTACTTTTGAAAGAAAGATTTAAAAAAAAATAAGTTACATATTTTTTTAATAAATATTTTTAATATTTCTAAAATTAATATTTAAAAACATCCTGAAACAAAACTAAAATTATACTTTCTTCTTTAATTAAATGAAAAAAATTTTGAAATCCGATGAATAATATTTCGAGTTATAACGATTTTAAATTAAATCCACTTAAAAAAATACCAATCATTTAAATTTTTTTTTTTAACTTCATGAGAAATTTAAGGATGTGATTTTGTTTGCAAATTATATGGTTAACCATCACAAAAAAAGAAAAAAAAAATGAAAATTCTAACCCAACAAATATATTTTTTACATGTTTCCTAGAAATTGTTTCTTGAATTGCAAGCATATCAATTTGTGTCTAATCCATTAACCCCTTCGGGACGGGATCCTTTTACGAAATTTTTAATCTTTTGTCACCGTTTTTTAAAAACAGAAATTTGTGTCTTCTTGAATCGAGAAAATGGGCTGATTAAATAAGGGAAATTTTATAGTAAAATTTTACTGGTGAGAATAATCACTGATTCTGAGCGCTTCATGCGGCACGTATACGTGTAGCTCGTCCCCAAGGGTTTAAGACCTGGTGAGGTATTTAAACGGCCGTAACTCTGCGAGTTTTACTGATATGGAGATGCAATTTTTTGTGCATAATTGAAGACTGAAGAAGGAAAGTTTTTCTAATTGGAATTCTTACCTTACTGGGGTGGTATAAAAATTTAATTTTCTTATTTTTTCAATAGACCCCCCATGGAGTTGCAACTTATATCATCATATTTTGCACCTTTTTTAATGAAACTTTGCAATAGGAAATATGGGTCTGGGGGCAATATTTAAGAAAGTAGCCTATTGTTTCGATATTTATGAATCACACTGTATATATAGGGGAGAGTAGTACACCGCGAGACATGGTACACAGTGAGACAGAAGCCATTTTGACATATAGTTGTAACTTTTTATCCAAGCTAACATACACACACATAACGACCTTATCTTATGCAACACTTGGATGTAGTTTCGGCACTTCAGTTACTCGTCCGAAAAATCGTAAATAACTCTTTATTGTGGTTAAAGTTACATAAACGTCTATTTTAGAGTTTATTTCCCTCAATATGACATATATTTCCCTAACCAAAGCTAGCTATATCTAATAGACTATTTCGACAAAACGACATAAACTTTTTAAAGCGATGAAATTGATGAAACAGATGTGGCATCCATTTTGTTACAATGTAACGAAAGTACACAGACACACACTTGTACCTAGATAGTGTAGGTACACAGTGAGACATGTCTCATTGTGTACCTACTATATGGTTCTGATGTTAAACAAAGTTATTTATTAATAAAAGAAGGTTTCTCTCTCTCTCTTTCTGTGTGTGTGTGTGGGCGTGCGATGGCTAAGGAAATCTACTAAACGTAAGAGGCTGAAAAATTTGCATGAAGGTAGCCCAAGGTATGCCATTGTGCACCCGAGGCTCATATTTTTAATATTTTGAAAATATGGAAATATTAATTAGAAGTCATAAACTGCAGTTGTTAAGTAATAATAATTTTCGTCTCACTGTGTACTACTCTCCCCTATATGTATTCATATGTGTGTACATCATTGAATATAAAGAGTGGATTTACACGGATTATTTTCTGTTGAGAGACATTTCCAGAACGATTCATTTAACGCTAAGAAAATCTGTCACCCTTAAAAGTGCGATTTTTTATTTTGTTTCGAAAAAATTATGTATGATTCTCTGAAAGATTTAATACACAGGAAAAATAATGAAAAAAATCAGAGCTATATTTTTGATATAATACGTTAATCTTTTCTTCTGTTGCGTATCTGCAATACAAGGTAAAAACAAGTGTCGTGTGGCTGTTTTACGCTAAAATAATGCAAATTAGTAAATACTTTAATAAGTATGCCTCCAAACACCTTATTTTATATAATTATTTATTTTATAAAACTTAACCTTTAACCCTTTAACCCTTTCAGGGGCAAGGTACTTTTATTCGCAAAATGCTGAAATTAGTGAACGACACTAGGATTTACAAAGAAATTTATTTCAAAATAAGCAAAACCTTTTGTTTAGTTTACGTACTTTATAATCCTGTAACCTGTACTTTATAATCCTGTAAGAAAAAATCTTGTAACAGACGCTGTTACAGGAATTTTTGCTGTTGCCGTTACATAAAAAGTTCTAGGAATCCCAGTTTACTAGAAAAACTTTAGTAACTTTACAGATTTTTTTTTTTTTTACAGTGTAAGAAGTACGCATGTATTAAAAGCATAATATAGAAAACAATACACCGAATGATCCTGTATGGGGATTTTCATTTTTTTTAAATGATGTCAAGAACATGGAGGCAATTTCGACATTTGTATTCCTTTTTGGTATCATGAACATTGATATGAGTACTAAGTTTTCTTATTTTTTTTGCTACACATCAGACTATCGCTGTTTCGTTTTACGCTACTTATCAATAGACTTACTTGAGTAATTTCCTTAAAAGTACCTGTTCTCCAAGTTTTTTTTAGCAGTGTACATTTCTAAAGAAGAATAATGAGTTTGAAAAATCTAATGCAAAGTTTTATTGGGTTGAAGTAAAGACATTATGATATGTTTGATTTGACAAAAACATGAAGTAGATAGAAAAAAAATAGAAAATTAATAAAAGAAACAATCATTTTACAAAAAGTATAAGAGAGCAATTTTTTAGTAGTACTTGTATTAGTTACAACGAATTATTCCCCTCTCTCTTTTATATCAATATAAACATCTGTCTCAACAAGGCATTAAAGAAAAGATTAGGAATTAGGTGAATAAAGAAAAATTTAGGCGAAACTCGACACTCTTATGAAAATAAATTGTACCTTATTTACAAGTGTTTCTTTTATTAGTAAATGTGCATCTAACTTATGATGCCATACTCCAACACGTGATTATATCTATTTAATACAGTGATTGAATATAGAAAAAACCACATTTCTGGGCTTCTAATAAAGTTATTTTCATATGTAAAACATGATTTCATGCTAAATCGAGGACGCTTCATTTCGCTATCGCTCATAGTTAACAAGATCAGGTTGATAAATTCCAAATTTTGCCTTTAGGGGCGCTGCAGTCACTCTCAAATAACAGCGCATAGTACTTTTACTGGCATTTATTCCGCAACTCTACATTTATCCGTTCAAACGTTAGTCGAGTGTATCTGAACTATAGTTTGCCCTTGTATATTGAGCATGAAAGATCGACAGCATCATCGCAATATAAATCTTTACGTTATACTACAATACTTAGTAACTCTACAATCTTCCAAACAGTGTTAAGTATCTCCTTATTTTCCGGAACATTAACTGCAATTTTTCGATCAGAAACAATAGCCTTTTTCACCTAATTTGTGAATATTTTCAGCAAATCTGAAGATTGTAGTGTTATTTTTATTTCACTGAGATAAGTTCTTTCTTTTTGCTCAGCACATTTATTATTTTTGTTTTATAAATAATAATTATTTATTTATTTGTAGTATTTTGTTTTAACTACCTTAAATATTTTTTGTTTTAAAATTATTTTGATTTACATCTGTTAAATTTATTTATTATTTATTAATTACCTGATTTCTTTTTTCTTTCTTTTATACAGCTTCAGTCATCACATATCTGCAAGTATATCCAAAGAACAAATTCATCTTCAAATTAAACAAATTCGTTTAGAAATATTATGAAATACTATAAGGAAATATCTTTTTTCCTGTATTATTTGTTCAATGTATGTCTAATAATATTTCAAATGTAATGCAGCAGTTGTGTTTTTGTTTTTCTTGCTGTTTATTTCTTATAGCTTTGCAATTAAGCTTTAATATTCCCAAGAGCTTTCCCAAAGGAAAATTGGATAATTAAATGAATGAAGTATTAATTTAAAAATATCAATTAAAATATTAGTATTTCTGTTATTATATATTGAATTACATAAATATGTGCTTTTGCTTATTGGATGTTTTAAAAAGGAAAGATTAATAGAACCAAAATTGGGTTTTATCAACTTTAGGATACACTTGAGCATAGGAAGCGTTTTCACCATATAGTTCCATCAATCACTTCTTTATTTACTATTCTGAATCCATTAATGACTACACGAAAGCATTTTTTTTTAAATTCAGTAACTGGCTTTTAATTGCATTAACCGATGCCTCTTTTATTGCTTATCAAATTTTGTCTACCGAATTATATAAGGGTATATTTTTTGGCTTATTCTATAAAAATATTTTTTGTCACAATTATGTTGATAAACTCTTAAAAATAATTTTTCTTTTAATTCTGTCTTTTGGCTGTCGCATTATGTGCAAATATGTGTAAAAAGGCAGCATTAAGGATTCGTATATTAGAATAAAATATAAATTCATTTTCTTTATCTTTAGGTGCGCCAAGGACTAACAAACTATGGTAGATTTATTAATCTTGAGATAAGTAGCTTTATTCTTGATGAAATAATAATAGTTATATCCTTAATTTAACTGCTATAACAGAATTTTAATTCAATTTCAAAATGCCTTTTGAATGTTAAATTTTGTTTAGGGTTCAACATTTCCCAAATATTTTATACAATACGAATGAATTTCGGGTTTATTTGAACATGTTGCAGTATGAATAGAGTTTCAATTTTTAACTCATTAATATGAGTGTTTTTACAACAATGAAAATCTGTCTTTAAGATGAAAGAAGCATGGCAAATCTAATTAGAGAAGAAATTTAGGGGTTTCCATTTAAAAGTTCAAAGTTCCAATAAAGAATATGTATACAATGAAAGCGTAAGAGAAATATAGAAGCTCTTAAAGAAGACAAGTTTGGTGAAAGAAATGTTAATTTGTGATGCTTAAAACTAGAACTATGACTCGCATTCGGAATTTCTTCACATTGAATCTGATAACTGAAGTAATTACACTGGCAAATATTTTCTGCACTGAATAAATTCTTAATATGTAATTTCAATTTCTACGAAACTTTCTTTTATGTAATTTCCACTAATAGCTTTAACACTTCAAATTTTAGACTGACAAGGAGAGGGCCAACCTTGTTAATCACAGATTTTGATTATTTTAACCCATTAACCGCCAAAACTATTACGATAGAAATTTTCAAATTTCTTGTTGAAAGTAGTTTCCCACCACAAATTCAGTAAGGTTAAATTTCGCTTTACTAAAATAGCAAAATTCCTGTCAATAAATAAGACATTTTTTTAAATTCTAAAATAGCGGTGCAAATGTAATTAATTCATTGCATGAGCAATTATTTTGACTGTTGCGTGAACGCAACGTCAGCGGTTAATGGGTTAATATATGTTGTAGGGTAGAGACCCCTTAGTGTCAGGTTCAACGGATTTTATCCAACGCTCCGTAGTTCTTGAGAAACAGGGGGGGGGGGGGGTCTAATAATAGTACACAACTTAAATACTTACATTGCAACCGCAATGATAGGTTGGTCGTAGCTCAGTTAGCAAGGCGTTCGCTGGCTGATCTGCAGGCCCGGGTTCGGTACCCGAAAGCGCTGCATTTGTTTTTCTCATTTTTTGTTTTATAAATAGACTTGTAATTATAATTTAATAATTTCAATTACAAATTTTAATATCATACATTAATTATAATGTTAACAAACTTAAATTTATCATTTTTTAAAACTATTATTTATCAACCTTTAAAGAGGTTTAAAAAGAAATTGGATCTATTATTGAATGATAAAAATTCCAAAATCGTGACAAAATCTGTTGTGGTGCCATCTATTTATGATAAAATAAAAGAATATTCAAATAAAATAAAAATAAAAGCAGAAAGAAGATAAAGATGAAAGCAAAATAATTGAAATCGCAAGCATACGTATTACAAATTTAAAAATCTTTAATTATGCAAAAAATCGGTTGTAATTTAATTCTGATGCTAATTTTTAATATAATTATGCCTGTTACTTAAAAAACAGAATAATAGTATTATCGCATTGACTTCCTTTGTTAAAGCAATGCGTAAATGATGTTTCTTTAAAATCACGAATTGTCACAATTGCTCAATATCATTGCATCGCTAAAGAATATATGAAATACATTTTAAAAGTGATTTTAAAAAAATTAACAGTTTTATGATGTTTTATACAACTATTTAGTTAAAAGTAAAAAAAATAAATAGGTTAAAATTATAATTGATATACAATATTATTAATTTTAATTGACAATGAGATTATTAATTATGCTTCCAAGTATATTTATAAAACAAAAAAGGAGAAAAACAAATGCAGCGAATTCAGGTATCGAACGCGAGCCCGCAGATCAGCCGGCGGACGCAGTGCCAACTGAGCTACGACCAACCAATCATTGCGGTTGCAATGTAAGTATTTAAGTTGTGTACTATTATTAGACCCCCCCCCCCTCCCCTATTTCTCAAGAACTAAGAAGCGTTGGATAAAATCCGTTGAACCTGACACTAAGGGGTCTCTACACTACAACATATATTAAAATAATTAAAATCTGTCATTAACAAGGTTGGCCCTCTCCTTGTGAGACTCAACATTCTCCAACCACTTTATGCAAAATGATTTGCCAGACGATCCCCTCGATATAGGAACTGTAAAGGCCGATAGAAAAATCAGCAACCGCACGAAACTTTTAAAGTTAGTCTTGATGATATTCATGCCAAATGTTCTCAGGAGGTGAATCTCTATCCTTACAATGTTTAATATAAAATATATGTTATGAAGATCAATATACCTAATTTTTAGGAAAGATGTACAAAGAAAAAAAAATTGACATTAATTTATATTATTTTATTGCATTTAAATTTGTTTGCAATGTTGACGAAATGATTTCATTTCTGATAGCAAAATATTCATGAATTGTATTTGTTGTCTAGCTACTAAATCAGACTTTACATGCAATAATTATCTATCGTCATTATTATTCGTTTATTTGCGTTTCTGTTATCTGAAAAACGAGAACGATACTCTTGAGCAAAAGAAGTATCGCGGCCTGTCTTTTTCGTTGGCTGCGACTGAGTGGGGTTGATTTTATGATGGCCGATTATCTGCTCAAGGGATATAGGCCCTATGGAGAGTGCCCTCCGTGGGGGTCTTTCTAAGGGAACCTAACCTGCATTTACTCTTTGAAAACCAAGGTTCGAAGAAAACCACGAAAACTCCGAACGATTAGGCCGACGGGCGCGATTGGGATCGAACCCAGCATTTCCCGTCTACCAGCTTCGAGAGCAGAACCCCTGGCTGCGACTAAGAGTTTTATTACTCTTTTTTAAGACCTCTTGATTTACTATCTAATGTCAAAGACATGAGCCGTTTTGAACCTTGATGGGGTAGTGATCTCTGTTGCACTCGATGAAGGGGGCCGCTATTTCACGTCTCCCAAAACTCTAGCTATGAATCGATAAATTTTCTGCACTAACAAAGAAGATCCTTTTGAAACATATTCTAGTGATTCTAGCGTACTTTCTATTTAAAAACTCATAGATATCGAGTTCGGTATTATTTAAAAAAATTATCTGCTTTATAAAAAACAAAAAATATTTAGATAAACATTGAAAAACATTTTACCATTTCTTAAAAATCAATTTTTTAAATCACGCCCTTCTTTTAGCCTTATAACTCAGCATCATCTCTTAAATAAAGAGATTTAATATGGCTATTTAAATGTAGTTTTTGTTTTTCATTAAGTTCAAAAGATTATGCTTAGAAAAGTTTTTCTTACATTAAAGAATTAGTTTCTTTAAAAACTTGAAAGTTGAACAAAAATTTGATCTCGTAAATATTGATTTTAGCTGTTAAATCCCGCCTGCAAAGACTTTATTGAAGACCGTGAAACATTAAAAAGCAAACGTCTGTGTTTGATTGCTATATGCAATAAGTTTGAAATACATAATTCATTCAAATTCAAATGCATTGAATGAAATAGTGACTATATTTTTTTGCAGTCATTGAAGTGAAAGAATATTGGCCAATTGCCAAGAATGTATTTTAAATAGAATACAAACTTTACTAGCTGCATTTTTTTTTTTTTTTTCAGAAAAACTATTTGCCTTTGGCATTGAAAAAATTCTGAAAAATTATGCTTGAAAAGATGATTTATATTTTAAATGAATCTTTTAGCCATTATCGAAGTAAAAACTATGTTTTCTGCATTCCAATAAATTATACATTTATTTTCTTGGGTAACATGCAGAATAAAAATCGCAAGTTTAAAATTATGTTTTAAATAATGTTTGGAGTTTATGTTGATTTAAAACATTTTACGTTTTATGCAAGTTATATGTTTTACAGAAGTAGATTATAAATCACCAATCTTTTTTATGCTTATTTTTAACGGTATCACACGGTTAAAGAGCATCTAAAATTACTTACTTTAGAATTTTTGTGTTTAATTGAAGTAAAACAGCTTTCACGATTAAAATTATCCAAGTTAAATTACAGGAAAAGTCCTTCGCTGAGATTCCTTTAGCTGAGATTCCAAATAAAGCCCATAAAAAAACAAGCTTTGTCATTAGAAATACAGGCTGTGCCCATAAAAATGTGCCACTGTTCCAAAATCATATTTCATGATGTAAAGGGTCTAGCCGGATAATCATAGCAAAATGGCCCCCACGGCCGATGTTTAAAATAGTATGTGTATTATAAGGTTTATCATGAGAATAATATATAGAGTATTTTTAGCCCCTGACCTTGAACTGTTCTTGAGATAATCGGGGAAGTATGCGCAGGCGCTACTATTTTTCAAATATGTTTTTCTCAAAAAGTACAAAAGTTAAAAAAATAAAACTGACGCCAATTATTGAAGAATACATTAATTTACATTATATATTTTTTTCACATTTTTACACAAACTTTAACATAGGAAAATAAACTAAAATATATTTTTTTAAAAATTATTAAAGTAGTAATTTTATATTTACACCAACCAAAAAATTTCAGAATAATTCAATGTATGTACTTTTAAGAAAAAAAAATTCGTTAAAATCGAAGATGCGCTTTTTGATTTATGGAAAAAATAATGCTAGCAACTTTCTAAAATATTTGTAACTTTCCTTGTTTGCATTTGCAGAAATACTCTATTATAAATGCATTGGTCGATTCGTGACATTTCTCCTCGGGCAGGATGCGCAGTGCGCCAAAATAATTCAATGTTTCCATATACCACTTCCCTATAGGTTTGTTTCGTGTCTGGAAACATTCTGTTATTTTGGCGCACTGTGCAGATTCCTTCTCGCGTAATAATATCAAGTCGATGGTCTAGTCGATTGTGCAAGCGAGGCTGAATAGGGGCTGTATATATATAAGGTTATCAACTTTTTGGCAATTTCGGACCCCCTCCCAACCTTCCGATGTAAAACGTTATCATTCCTTGAACCCACCTCTCCCTAATAATATTGTTATCAGTGTCTAAACATTCTTTTTATTTTTACATTTTTTTCCTTTCATTTCTTTTTATTCGTTTGAAATGATATACAGTTATGGTTGTGCATTTTTTATTCACATATTGTACTGATTTATATGAAGAGAAGAAATTCATAAAACATCACTGTTACATAAGACATACCTTTATATCAAATAATATTTTAAAGAAATTCTTATTATTTAAAAAATTTTAATAATAGCTCATTGTTACATTATGCATTAATCAGTAATACTGTCTTCTTGCACTTCGGCCTTGCATGGGGCTAAACATAACTACTTGTAAACAAAACAGGTGGACAACATTATTCCCCATCTTTTACTAGCAAAACTAACAAGTATCATTTCGAATCTGGTTTCTCTAACAACGAATTATATGCGCATATGGCAGCATAATATTAATAGTGAACGTTGGGTTATTCCATATTTTGGAATGAAATGTTTTATAATCATTCCATGGCTTTAATCATAACTTTGTGTTTCCATAAAAGAAGAAAACAGACTTAAAAAAAATTAAGATAACAGATGTAAAGAAAAGGCTACCAAAAAAGTAAATTTTAGTTTGACCAAAAATGATAACGATATCAAATGACAAACCTCCCCTTCCCTTCAGATATCTTCCGATATCGAGTGCCACACACCCCTCCCCTCTTCCCCCCACACACTCCCTCCTGAAATGATATGTTATATATGTACACTGTACAGCCCCATAGCCTTCTTGTATATGAAAATCATGGTATGCAAATGTTACCAATTTGTTTGTCAATTTTTTATATCATTACGCAAGAAGGATCCGCAGCATGCTGAAATAACAGAATATTTACAAACACGAAACAAACCTATAGGGAAGTCGTATGTATGGAAACAATCTCCTTATTTTGACGCACTGTATATCCTGCATGAGTGAAAGTGTCACGAATCGACCAATGCATTGATAGCAGCGTATTTCTGCGAATACAAACAGAGAAAGTTAAGAATATTTTAGCAAGTTGCTAGCATTATTTTTGCTATAACTCAAAAAGCGCATCTTCGATTTTAACGAAATTTTTTTTCTTAAAAGAACACACTTTGAGCATTATTCTGTAATTTTTTGGTTGGTCTAAATATAAAATTACTACGTTAATAATTTTTTATAAAAATATTTTTGTTTATTTTTCTATGCTAAAATTTGTGAAAAAATGTGAAAAAAATATATAATGTAAAGTGATATATTCTTCGATAATAGCTATTGGTTTCATTTTTAAACTTTTGTAATTTTTGAGAAAATCATATTTGAAAAATTCTAGCGCCGGCGCAATACTTCGCCGATTATCTCAAGGGCAGTTCAAGGTCAGGGGCTAAAAACACTCTATATTGTATTCTCATGGTGAGCCTTATTAGCACACATGTTATTTCAAACATCGGCGGTGGGGGCCATTTTGCTATGCTTATCCGGCTAGACCCTTTACGAAATTTGACAATTTAGCTTATAAAAAATAGCATTTCCCGTAAAATTATACTGAAAAAATCCCTGAGTTTACATTTTTTTTTTTTTTTTTTTTTTTTTTTTTACAACGAGTGCTTTTTTTTTCAAATAACAAATGGCTGTAACTACAGAGCAATTTTGCAATGGCATAAATGTGAAGAACTGCATCTAGAAAGGTTTCACTTCTAACCATTTTTTCATTCTTTTATCTTTACAAGAAGAAAGTATTGGATCTGTGAAAAAAATTCGAATTCCTGTTTTCGACGGATTTATACGTTTTCAAAGGTACGGAACAAAATTTAACTGCTTTTAAAAAATGTCTGTCTCTAAGTCTGTCTGTGAGTCGAGTCTGTCTGTATGTGACACAAATTTTGTGGGCGCTCTATCTCAAAAATTAATGCGCGGAGTTTAATAAAACTTTAGTTTCAGTTATAACTTGATATAAATTGGTGTTGATTAGTTTTTGGTGTAAATCGCCCAACAGGTGGCGCTGCTATGCTACATTTTTCACGATTTCCGCAATAGTTCTATCTCAAAAACTAATGAACAGATTTTCATGAAACTTGAGGTTAAGTTAGACATTGATATAAGTTTGTTCTTCTCAGGGTTTGGTGTTGATAGATCAATAGGTGGAGCTGCTATGCTGCACTTTTCGCGATTTCCGCAATAGCTTTATCTGAAGAATTAATGCAGAGATTTTCATCAAACTTCAGATTCAATTAGACATTGATATAAATTGATCCTAATTAGGTTTTGGTGTAAATCATCCAAAAGGAGGGATATACATTTTTCAGGTTTTACACGATTTTAGCGATAGTCATATCTCAAGAACTAATGCACGGGATTTCATCGAATTTCATATTCTGTTAGACCTTGACATAAGTTGATGCTGATTAGGTGTCCGTAGTATGACAGGTGGCGCTGCCATGCTGCATTTTTCATGATTTTCGCGATGGCTGTATATCAAAAGTTAATGAGCGGAATTTGTTCAAACTTCATATTTTGTTATATTTTCATATAGATAGATCATTATTGGGCTTGCGTGTATACAGCTCGACAAATGTCGCCTTTATGCTCCTAGTGTTGGAAATTTTCGTTGCAGACAACTAAAAAGTGTGCGCCGAAAATCAACGATTCATTCGAAAGATATGATGCTTATATCTCCTTTTTAAATGCACACTATTCAACGAACGTACATCTTTAGAATTGTCATGGGGAGCACAGATTGTCATTTAGTTTTTGGCACTATAATAGCGAATTTTCAAGTATTAACATGTATGAGATAGAAGGAAGTTTTGGGACTAGTTTTCGACTAGTTTTTCTTCTATGAAGAAGTGCGTAGAAGTCGGAGCGGACTCATGGCTACCACTATTTTGAAACAATTTTTATGATAGATTTTTGCAACATTTTCTAGAAACATCTAGAACCAAAATTAAAGTCTGGAAATAGTAATAGCCAAAAAAGAACTCTCGACTCCACTCTTCGCTGCTTCGGCTCCTAGGCAAATAGATGACAAAATTTAAAAAAACTTTCCTATTGCACTTCCTCTAACAATCTGGAATAGTAAATATAAATGTTGAGAAAAGTAAAATTAATTATAAATATGTTTGGACGTAAATTACCTACCGAAGATTCATTCTAAATAATCACAATAAAGTTTACGCATTGCAGTTATTATGGGAGAACTCGGAAACACAAATTTTAAGAATTCATTAGTTTAAAATACATATTTATCATTATTGTCAGTTTGACAGTTTGTTTTCTTTAGCAAATTTCAGATAATTAGAAGTGAGCTGGACGCTTGTAAGTGACCACTCACCACTCTTGTAAGTGACTCACCAGCTAGTACAACTTATAGATAGGACATCAATATTAGCCCAATATTGCACTAATACTGGATTCATGAGGAATACTTTCATTGAAGTATCAATATTCGTTAAATATTAGCTTTAAATGGAAAATATTTGCACTGAAAAGTTACCGTTACAAGAATTTGGTTAAATATTAGTTATTAAATGGAGAAATAGTTCTTACCAATATTAGTTCAGTATTGGCCAAATATTAAAACCCCAATCTTAGTGGAACATTTTATCACAATGCTAGCAATATTGATTAAGACATTGCCAATACAAATAATACAGCAAATATAAACAAGATTGAACAACAACTGCAATACGAAAAATATTATTTTGCTACTAAGCATGGTTCTGAAAGTGTGAATATTTTTATTATTTCACGAAATATTACATACTAGTACTTAGGTCAGACGTTTTACTTGAAGGAATATTTTATGGTATGCAATATCTGCTAGTTTTATGTGAGGTTTTTCTTTAAAAATAATATTAAAATATAGTGCACGCGCACATATTTTTTATTATATGCTTTTATGCCGTCAAATAAGAGCATATTTTAAAGAATAATGTGTCCTAAGAAGCATTTCTGTTACTAGTATCATTTGCAGTTGAAAATAAGAGAATATCTATATGTAATCTATCCTATTAAAATCTGTGCACATATCAATGTAACCTCAAAAATTCGGAAAACATAGGATGCAGGGCTATGAAATTTGGCACACGGGTTAATGGTAGTGAATCCATGAACGATTGGGTCAAAAAATTCGAAAAATTTTAAATAGATTTTTTTTTATTTTATGTTTTTGACGAACGTTTGCCTTTTTTATGTTCAACCTGTGTCCGCGCGACTTCTATCCAATGCGAGATACACATATTACGTACTCCAATCTACGATACTAAGAAGGTGAAGCGCGTATTGCCATAATTCTTTTACCTCACATGCAAATAATTAGAGATATACATACTACGTACGCCACGCTACAATATTCAGAAGCTCTAGCGGGTATTACGATAATTCTTTTACCTCACATGCAAATAATTAGAGATTATTTAATTGCGCTTAAATATTACCTTTTTAAAAAAAAAATAAAGCAAAATATTTTATCACAAACATCAACAAACTTTTTATTCCCTTATTCCAAAGATATCGTTTTATCGTCTGCTGCCATAGTAACATGATCAATTAAATTTCATTAAAAACAATGCACAGTAGTAGAAAAATATTTTTCTAAATCGAATAGTTATTTTTTATTTTGGTTTTAGAATAAAATTCATGAACTTCCGTACGTAGAACGGGTTAAACAGCTAGTTCAGACCATATCAAGAAAGTATCAGAGTAAATTCTTAATTATTTTAAAAGAAAGGAGAACGTTTAAAATATAATATTTCAAAATACGCAATATTTAAAAACTGTAGAAGCAAAATAAAATGATAGTACAATTCAAAACTAAAACCAAAACGAATACTGTATTGTTTTAGCTAAACTGATAAACAATTTACGAGTAAATACATTTTAGAAAATATTTTTGAAAAAATAATAGCAATAATAATAATAGATTCAAATCTTTATTCATTTAATTGAAAGAGCTAAGTAAAATATTACCTGTAAATTATTTTATGAAATATGGGAAACTAATAACTATTCCATTTACCGGCTTCTATCTGAACACTGAAATGAAACAACATCGAACATAGTCAATACGTGATAAGGTGATGTTATAAGAACACTACGATGTTGTTATCTCCATGTGGCCGCCATATAACTGCACGTAAAATCAGTGGTGAGAAGATCAACAAATGAGAGATAAGTATCGAATTGGTAGATCCCCCAACCACCCTATCCAGCAACAATCAAAATACAAAGGAAAACGTTAAATACTAGTCAGCCTCAAGTTACCTTTGATGCCTATTAAATGGCAGCTCACCGTTTCCTTTAGCCATTGCCTTCGAAACCTGCTCTACCGCCACAGTCGGCCAGGGGATATTAGTAACAACAACAACAACACTATTAAATTTACTTATGAAAACTGAATTATCCACACACACACACAAATAAACTAACGTAATAGAAATATTTTTAAAGATATAACGATTGCATGTTAAAACTCGAAATATCTACTTGTGAGAAAGCTGGAGTAGTACAGTGAGAAAAGTCGATCAATGCTAATTTTGCTTAAATTAAAGACCATCATCCTATTTGGTTCACGCATGAGATGTAGTACTTATTTATGCTATAAATTTTGCTGTCGCAAGGTCAAAAGCATTTCCAGTTGAAAAATCTCAATTTTACAAATTGTACATTTTTAAAAATACTCATTTTTACTAAAACGCAAAAGCAAACATTAAGTTTTTTCAAACGAATTTTTGAGAATTATGAAATTTGTATAACAAAACTAATGAATTCTTATCATGATTTCATATATCCAGTGTTTACAAATCACTTATTAAATTTAACCTAAAATTAGCATGATTATTAGTCATATACTGAACATACTATCCGAAGGGAAGAATGGGACACTGAGAAAGAGGAAGGTATGATAAATGTCTTTTCTTTTTAAATTTAATAATTTTCTTTTATTTTTTAATATTGTACAAAGTTTTATAATTATTTAATACTATCTATTAAAATAAATTTCAAAATAGATTTCCCTACTACAAATTCAACTACAAATGATTTTACTCCTGCAGCTGTAAATTTTGTAGTATTACAAATAGTAACAAAGCCAAATCATGCTTTTCATTTAACTGAGGTTTATGAAAATGTAGCAATCGTTAAAATATAAAATACTCGTAATTGTCCTCTTCTTTACACGTATGTCTCAGTCCTTCATCCCACGAGGGAAGAGTGGAGGAAAAAATTCGCAATTTTTAAATGGCTTGGAAATTTAAAATTCCAAATATTTTGACCTATTTATTTATTTATTTATTATAGTTTCACGTAATACAAAACATTTTATGATGCAATTTTATCCAAAACTGAGAAGAATGCATTCAGTAAGAATGTTTTTATGAAAGTTGTGCCATTACTGCTTCTTCTTCTCTACTTGAGTTTTAATGTAAACAAGATGACGAGAAAAATTTAGGAAGAAGTCTTTAAATGAAGAACCTTCTTATCATGCTCATAAAACTTGCAGAGTGTATTTTACAAATTATTAAAAAAATATTTTCGCTAGAAACAAAGAATTTTTCTCCATTTAAGAAAACTAAATTTCTTATAAAGCTATAATGTGACTTTTTACAAGGCATTAATAAAAAGTTCAGTAATTTAAAATTCATTATTGACATATATTATAAGAAATTTGCAAAAAAATAGAAAGAACAAGTAGATAGAGGGTAGATATAGCCTCCATTCTCATGTTACGAGACACACTCAATTGTATTGAATAAATAGAAGTCTCTGAAAGGATCCAATTAATAAAATAATTAAATGAATAATTTGAAGAAAGAATTATTTCACAATGAAGGTTTTTTAATAGAGAGAAAATTTATTTATTCTTATTTTTTTATTTATTTATTAAAAATATATATATATATACTAAAAAAACAGAAATAGCTAATCAAAATTAAATTGTCTTTTTTGCAATCTATGTTTAAAAAAGTAAGCTTAGTGGATATTCTTCATACTGAAATTGCATGAAAGACTTCAATTCTCAATACGATAACTCACGTTTCACGCCACATTTGGCTTACTTGAAAAATCAAACGTGAAATCCTGTACTCGAAGTAGTTTAGAAATTATGAGCGTTTTAATTTTGGAACTCCTAATGTTAAATTCATTTGTAGTCGTTGCGAAACAGATTGAAATACGAGTACTTTTTCAAGTATAACTCAAAAAAGTACTTCCCGAAATGAGCTGTGATTTTGGATTTTGCATATAATCTGCTAAAACAATTGTAGGCTATCCTTCATACTTTTTGGAAAATTAATCTCTAAAAAATATTTTTTTTTCGGAAAAAAATATGAATCGTACTTATAAACTTTTGAACAGAAATCGATTTCTGGAAGCTTCAAATATGCGAATATAAAATTACTGTTTATTCTGCCAACTAGCAACAATTACAGAATAAATTAAGAGTTTCAAACTTTACACCTTCATAATTCCTAAACTAATCCATCGACAACTTCCTGTTTGGTATCTTAAGAAAAAAATTACCGATAAAGCTAAATATGATGTCAAATGTGGATGTTCGTATTGAACATTTTAGAGTTTTCTACAATTTCAGCACAAACAAGATCTGCCTAGCAGTCTTTTTTTAACAGAAGTGAAAGACGGCATTTCAAGTCTAATGGCTATTTTAATTTTTTCTAGATTAATTGTTGATTAAAATGCATGGGATGCCATTTTTGTTTTGACCGATTGTATTTAAAATTAATACCTGTAGAAAAACTTCCAGGTATCTTGGTACGTGTCCAGAAAATACAAAGAAAATTCCTAACATAATGGAATTAGTTAGGCTCGAACTCTGGACTCCCCGCTTTAAAATTGGAGACGTTACTTTCGTGCTACTAATGCTTGATTACGTCACCGCAAAATTTATCACTTATACTCTGTCAAATGTTTCTGGTGGAAATGTAGTTTTTAGTTGCTTAAAATGTGAGGGTTGATTACTCTTTTGTTTTGGCCGATTGTACTTAAAAATAATACTAGTAGGGGGGGGGGGGGAATATTTTATTTCAAGAAATATCGATATATTCGGTGCAAATGTTTGATACACAGAGAAATTAACCACATTATTTCAATGTCAATGTATCACAACTTTTGGTAAATATATCTATTTATTTTAACCCTTAAATGCCTGATTTTTCAAAAATCATTGTAATAAGGTTTTACGGGTTTCATTTTTTAAATAAATCATGGGAAAAATACTTAAAAAAATCATATTTTGTTTTAAGTATGGTTTACGGCTAAAAAACTGTTTGTTACTAATCGGCAATACTGGTCTTTAATTGAAAAAATAATTTTCCTTGATAAAATTCTATAACATTAAACGCACAAGAATTTTAGGAACTATAATAAAAAATAAATTTTACTTGCTCCCTGCAGAATAAAATAGGGTATTTCGAAAGCTTCCAAACAAAACAAAAAGACCAAGTAGCAATAATTGAATCTTTATTCTTAAACAACACAAGTGTTGCCATCTACATGTTGAAAATTTATTTCATAATATTTTCAGAACGTATTTTATCGGCAACATTAGGTATTATCGCTTCAATATTATTCTAATAGTATTTTAGAGCCTAAATTGGGTATGCTGCCGAAAAGCAACACCCGGCATTTAAGGGTTAATTCATTGACATAGCATTGCTGTTTTTGCCCATTGATACTAGATATGACTAAGAATGTTGCGTTGTAAAATTTGTCATCATATATGTAACCCTAAAAGTTGTACCTCTATATTATATTGGGATTTCATTAAAAACATTATATTTTTAAACTACAATTCATACAAAATTTAGTGACAGATGAAGAAGTTTTTCCAATTAATTTTCTGATTAATTTTGTGATTTTTAAGATTATAAAGGCAATTTTTACTGAAATATTTAAGAATTTCTTTTAAAATCATACTAATATAC
The DNA here is from genome assembly GCA_963932465.1 of Maratus speciosus. Classification (NCBI taxonomy): domain Eukaryota; kingdom Metazoa; phylum Arthropoda; class Arachnida; order Araneae; family Salticidae; genus Maratus; species Maratus speciosus. Next base: position 322,129,519 of record OZ010787.1, on the reverse strand, counting down.
GACGTTTTAACAAATTGTAAAATCTACTTAAATATCATATTATTTTTCCTTTAAGTTTAAAAGGTAGCATTATCAAACTTCTATTGTAGGGGTGCACAACCTTTTAAAGAGAAAGGCCACTTACAAAAATGTCTTGGTTGTCGCAGGCCACATCAGAAACACAGAGAGAATTCTACTTCGAGGAGGTGATCTGTGGCCTATAATCAGATAAATGACATGGTTTCAGAGTGGGGAGCTTCTCTCTCTCTCTAGACCTCTTGAAATTTTCTCTTATGCCTTTTCTTTCATTTAATTCATCGATAACAGTTTATAGATTGTATCAGCCTTTCGATATTTTTTCAGTTGACTTTTAATTAACACACAATTAATTAAGCTCTGTTGTGATCATAAGGGATCTTAGGCTTGAATTTTTAAAAATATTCCTTTCAGTATATCGCTTAATTCAGATTTTAGTCTCATTGGTTTAGCACTGGATGGTCAGTAGATTTTAAAATACATATACACTGAATGGTATTTAAATATGCTAAATATTATCAGATTCATTAAATTCATTACTTTGGCAAACTTTTCTGAACCCTTGTATTGATTGTATTTTATGTTCTAAATATGAAATTCTGCAAAAGTCAACTAAATATCCATCCTAGAGCCATCCAGCATCTATAGAAACATAACAAAAATACAGAATAATTGAACAATAAACAGTTAAATGACATGAGCATATGATCTTTAAAACCGATGCCAGATAATTTTTGAGGATTTCAGCTCAAAGAAATTAATGATATCTAAATGGAAATAAAAAACATTACACAATTTTCTGATAAGACCTAAATAAGAATATTTCCATTATCTAAAACAACCATTTCAGTTATTATTTTGTTACTGGCTGCCCAAGTCATTGGACTACTTCTTAGACCCAGCTTCGAAATGAAAAATTTTAAATAGATATTTTTAAATTTTTATTTGAAGGTACATTTCGATCCCAGACTAGTACAAGAAAAAATACACATGAGGACGATTTTTAATGTTTTCAATTGACAATTTTAAAAAGACTGTCATTCTTCGTGGATCAGAAACAGTCGCGTTGTTGAGACAGAGAAAACCAAAACTTAATGTCGTGACTCATTCAGCTGAAGTTGCCTGCCAATGTTGTTTCACTGCCAAGAGTTTTTATGAGCAGAGAAACTAAATCTGAGTTGCGAGTTTCCAAATTATTTTGAAACCTATTTTCCCCTTTGAACTTCCATCTTACTTTTATAACAACAGCAGCAGCTTTAGATGTTTTAATATTTCTTAGAAACTTTTTATTTCTCTTACACCGATACAAGTGAAGCGAATTGTTACCGTAACCTAAAGAGATATAAAAAATAAATAAGGATTGAATTTTGCAAGCTAAGCAGAGAACATTAAAGATAAAGGTATACATATTTTTGTCATTTACAAATATATCTTAAAACCAGTTGAAATATTCCTTAGAACTCCCTTTTAATCAACAAAAGAAAATACATAACATTATTGAGTTTCATTGCTATTGAAACAATGAATGAAAAAATATGAGGCTCTGGTACATTAGTATCAACTTTTATTATTTGAAATCAATGATATCTTAATAAGTAAATTCATACCAAATCCTGAAAAAAGATGACAGTTCCTTCCATATAAATGAAAGTACTGAACATTTATTTCGCTGAAGCTTTTTGATCTTTCAGACAATGGGAGTGGAAATTATTACGATGGTGGTGATAAAAATGGAGACTTTCTTTTCATAAACACCAGAATGTATGTGTTAGCAATAAAAATTCATCCCATTTGTGATGTCCACGTTATGTGAAGAATAAAATCTGGAAATTAAGATTAGTCATTTACAAGAAAGGAAGGAAAGCAGTTAAAATAAATATTTTTATTACTTCAATCAAATAAATGAAGAGAAGAGTTTCAAGAATATTACTGGCTGGTCTTATTTAAGAATGAGGAGCTATATTTGCCTTGTTTTATAGTTGGTATGGTGTAATATAGTAACAATTTCATGATACCATGTTTGAAATCTTTTGAAAATGCTGTTAATTTTTTGAAACCTAATTACAGCATTATTTAAATATTTAATTTTATCTGCTTATAAATCAGTAAATTTTAATTGCATTACACTATATTGTGCAAGAAATTCAAATGAAAAGCATATTTAAATAAATTCAGGCTTAGGTAAAAATTGATGCACTGAATTTAAATATGAAAACATACGCACACACTCATATATATGTATATATATATATATATATATATATATATATATATATATATATATATATATATAGTATATATTAGCGCGTATAGTTTTTTACAAATAATGTACTTCAATTTCAAACAATATTGCATTATTCAATAATGAACATGCCAATATTTTTCAGTTTTAAAATAAAATGTCAAAATTTTATAATGCCAAGTTAAAGTAAACATCATTCACTTTTTAAATTACTATTAAATTTTGTTTTGTAGTTTTTGATGTATTTGCTGTCGATAGAGTATCTCTAATTTCAATTGAACATATGCCACTATTCCTGTGCCACATCTTTCTAAAGTTTTGATTTTTTATAATAGTTTAATCCCGTTAAACAGTTCACTTTAAATACCACTTTTGTACCTAATTTTTTTTAAGAATTGAACAAATCAAAATGTGTATAAATGCATCAAAAATTTTATTATAAAAATCTGATGGTGGTTGAAGAAGACAGAAGCAATGTTTGTCAATTCAAGCCAAATATATACTAAAATCAATTAGTTTTATCTAAAAAACAAAATGTGCGATGTTCCGCGTTATTGATCATTCATAATCAAATACTTGAACATAGCGGTTCAAATAAATCATGTTGCTCTCAGTGATTGCAGTTTTATTTAGAAAACTTTTAGAGTTGTGTGAAGTGAGAATCTGTTAATAACTTGTCAAAGTAAAAGGAATCATTCCAAATCTTTTGTATCAAGTTCACAATGACACTTTAAAGACAATCATTAAATTCTTTTCACTTTCTCTAGTAAAGCCACACATGCTGTGCTATTGATGTAATGTGTGTTGATGAAGTTAGTTTTTTTAAATCCATTTCTAAACATTTTTTTTGCATTTCAAACAGCGAAATACATTTCAACGATAAAAAGTGTTTAGTAGATCAAACAATATGTTTTTTAAATAAAATAGAAATTCGTTTTATGATATTACTGCAAAATATCATTATATATATTATTAAAAATATATAAAATTCATTTAGATGTAGCAGATTTCAGTATAGGGAAAAAGAAGGAGTGCTATTCGAATATCACAAACGTATATATAAAATTTAACACTCATTTTAAGGTTAACGTTTTTGGCAGGAACTAGGGATTAAAGTTCATAAATAGAGCGTAAGTAACATATAACAAACGTTTTTGACATGTTGAAAGAAAAGTTGCGTTAGCTTAAAAGAGGTTGTTTTCTTTTGTATCATAAAGATAACTAAAGGATACAAACTGGGTTGTGTAAAATACGAGTGAGTCACATTAAGTGAACTTTCAAAACAATTAAGAAGGTGAAAGTTTTAATTTATTTCTTTAATCTTTTTTTTTTTATTTCATGTTTATTAAGAATGATAATTTAGAAATAACATAAGCTACAAAGAATGATGAATTATAATTCTTTGCTCCCACGTTAGCAAACATTGAAAATATAGTGAGCATTTCGCCTCAGAGCAACAGTAGGACATCTCGTAATTATAAAAAATGAGATGTCTGACTTTCTGCTATGAATAACTGTGTTTGCATCTTGTGGAACAACTTCTGAAACATAAAGCAATGTTTAATACTTTACCTCAGATGCGATTTATAAAAATTCCCTACTGTTCCACTAGATGCAGACACAGTTTTTTACAGCAGTAAGACAGACATCTCATTTTCGATTATTACTAGATGTCCTACTGCTGCTCTGATGCGACGATGCAAATCATTATATACTTTGAAAAGTTTACCAGGAAAATTGCCCATCTTAGTATTTTAAAGAAGACTTTAAAACGTGTATTCATTATGTATCCATTACAAAGATTCGACGATGGCTACACTTACAAATAGAAATATTTGAGATAAACAAAATTTAACAAAATTAAAAAAGTATTTTTTTTTTCATTTAGAAGCAAAATAATATTTAAGAAAAATAGTTACAGAGAAAACCCTCTACATTTTCTGTTAAACGGAAAACTAGTGCATGGGAATTGATCATTTTTACCAGTTTTAAAGTAGAATAAACAAGCACTAAAAAACAGGCAGCAGGAAAAGATTATGAAACATTTTACAACACTACCTGAAAACTGTTGAAAGAAATTGCATTATTACATAAAAGGAATTGAGATATAAGGATTTCTATTCATAGCCGATAATGTGTACAGATTATTTTGCACAGCCCTGTATATGATCTATGGAATTTATATATACCACATAATACACTAAAAATTATTTAAGCTTTAAAATTCATACCAAAGTTGAAAATGCACTTCCAGAAGTTATCACTCAGTTATAAAACCGAAAATGTTTGTGTGTCTCTGTAAATGAAAGAAAAAATCTACGCAAAACATAATCTATAGCAACCAAGTTGTACAGCACTTCAGTCATGCATATCAATTACATTACAATTTAAGTAGTGTCACTTTATTGAAATACTCTGAAAACAATTTATTCCCATAGATTAAAATGTGATAAAATTAGTTTGTGCGCAACTGTAGCCTCTATAATTCCTACTAACTTTATACTGTAGCATACAGTAGTCCCTCTCAGGGACAAATGCTAATTTCATTATGTTTGAAGTATTATTAATATTGTTAAAATTCAATGCAACCGATTGTACACCATAAACCATTACGTAACGGAACTATTTTGTGTATTCCTGTAAACGAACTATAAATGCTACATACTCCATTTTTACTAAGGAATGTCCCATAAGTAAACCTCAGTAACCAATCACATGAAAATAAAAGCATATTTACTAGAGTTAGAATACAGGCAGGAGGACAGATGGAAGAAAACCGAAGTCATGAATAATTTTCATTTACAATTGGAAAGTGTTAAAAAACAACAGCAATACTAGTTTAAACTCTGAATATGATAAAAATCTTTTGTTTAAAATTTGATCTGCATTTTGAAATAATGTTTGTGACCTGCATACATTTGCATCATTCTATAGTACTGGAGAAGTATTTTGTAAAGGATTTCACGTATTTTGCGTCAATCATAAGCCAAACATAAAGTTATTCGTCACTTTCGCATAGTATATCATTTGATGGAAATTCCATGAGAGGAATAACTTAAAAGAATCCTCAGCACATTGCATGACAGGAACTATTCTGCAAACTGTGCCGGTACTGCTGGAATAGTAATTGATCAATAGTAGGTAAAACTAAATGTTATGTATAGGTTGAAATGAAAATAACCACTAAGAATTTTTTTAACGTATGCGTCTCTAGCATGTAATAATATAAAGTGTTTCTCTCTCTCATACATGAATTAATTTTAAATGAATGAAGAATATAGTTTCCACTTAAAAAACACATTTCAAATGGATTATTAAAGCACAGTAATGTTGAATTTTTAAAAATCTCGCATTTATTAAAAATTACAAAACGAAGCTCATATGAAGGTTGCAAGAAATAAAGTTTTTTAAATAATAGTTCTAGTTTTTTGTGATAATTTCGATTCTGAATATATTAAAAGAAAGTAGAGTTTAAAAAATAGACGTTTTCGGTATTTTTTAATCGGCGATTAGGCGATCGGAAATTTTCTAATCGGCGGTTCGGAAAATTGCGTCCATTGCGATATTGCAGAGTAATTATTGAATTTCATATAAACTTTATGAGTAATGTAGGAGTAATACTTATACATTTACTGTTCTCTGAGTGTTTCTTTGTTTTTTTCAGTACTACCTTAAATTAGATTATCATGAACAAGAATGTTAAAATTACATTTCTTAAGTAATAGATTCCAATTGCTAAAGTTTAAATTTTTTAGGTCTGTGAAGTACATTTTATATCGCTTTTTTATAATTTAAAATCCAATAGAGACATTTTGAAAACATGCTGCTTCACTCTAGGTTTATTAATCAAAAAATCTCAATGCATAAAATTGTAATTTCAATATGATTCATCAACATTTTATAATTTATTGTGTGTTTGTTAAATTAAAAAATATATATTATATTAAGATATAAGTTAAATTTCGATAAATTCAATTTTATAAATATGTTAAAAAAATTCCTAAACTTTATCACATCCATTAGATTACAATTTTATTCTTTTATATATTTAGATAAAACTTTTCATTTGGTATTAATTTTTATTTTTATTTGAAAAGCAGCAATATTAAATTAAAATTTTGCAAACAATATAGGGAAAAAATACATAAACATATCTTGTTTTTTTAAACATAGGAAATTGCAAAGAAAATATAGATATATTTTTACATTTTTAGCTGAGAATAATAACTCATCTACAAAAGACTATATTAGCATACTACACAGTCATACAATGGGTCATGTTTAAGTTCAGACTTGGGTCTTTATAATTGTCATTTTTTATTATGATTTATGGATATAACTTTCCAATTTTTGCATCTAAATGTATGGACTAATTTTGCATTTTCATTTGTAAAATTTGAAAAACAACACAGTTATCCATAAAATTAATAAATACAAATAAATCATTCCGTGCCAAATATTCAAGAAATTTTCACTTGAAATTTTCACTTTAAATTTTTACTTCAGGTGTATCTATGTTTGTGCTCAGAATTAAAAGCGAGTAAAATTTGAATTTGAACTCCCCTTACGTATTAAAGTTTCATTTTCAAGGAAAATGAAATAAAATTATAAAACATTGTTCTGTTGTCCTCCTTGTTTAAGCACATACCAATACAGTTTTATCTTTGTCTTTAAAGAAGGAAATTGAAAGTTAGTAGAATTCTGTTACGGAAAGTAGTTCAAAGAAAGTTAAATAAATAGAAAGTTTTGTAGCCACCTTTTTCATAAATAGTTTTAAAATATTAATAAATAACATTTCAATTCAGCATAAAATACAGGGTGATTAGAAATATGTTCAGTATTCCAAGCAAAAAAAATTTTCATTTATTCACTATCATATTTACTTTGTTATTTAAGAACTAAACTTAAAAAACAAAAAAATCCAGAAAAGGAATCATGCGAGAATGGAATAAAATGTCGCGTGTAAGATATTTTATTGTTTCTCGGAGCAAATATTATTTTCAATAAAGAAATTCAAGAGCAACTTTCTAAAGATCAATCCATTTTCAAAAAACAAACACTAATGACAAGGTAAATCCAGCGTCTTTAATATTTCTAAAGTCAATAAGATCCAATCCAATAAACGAAATTCATCATTTACTTTTTCCCCTGTCAACTAAAACGAATGACCCGACTTTTCTTGCTCGAAGCGATTGATTTAATGCAGCAGTACGCTTTAGAATGACTTGTGTCAACCAGAAAATTAAAAAAATACAGGCCTTGGTTTAAATAATAACAACTATTTACATTATTTTAAAAAGAATTTAATATAAATTTTAGAGTAAAAATTTTGAAAATTTCAATTAATAAAAGCTTCAAAAGCGGATTACATACGCCAATACTTTATCTTAATTTATAATTATTGCAAATGATAAATTAATTTTATGTTTTCACAGTATAAGGCTAAAATATCAAGAACATAATTTTGAGAGCTATTGCTCGGTTAACTTATCGCTACTGATCTCAACTGATAAGGTGAGGAGATATTTGCTCGCGAAACTATAGTCTGGTGGTATAGTTCTCGTGAAGAAATAAAAAGATACATTTCATCTTTGTTTCCTCTGCAGTGAACTTATTATTGTTAATATTTACTGTAGTTTTATCTTAAGAATAATGCAGATTTTAGCTTAAAAATAGCAAAGTTTTAAGAATATAAATTAAAAAACAGGTTATTGATACAAACAATTCATATTTGAATATGATTACTATAATAGAGTTTTCCAACATGCTGTTAAATTTTGCTTAAAATGTTGACACAATTTAAATATTTATCAAAATTATTAACAGAAAACATAATTATTGCAGTTTTATTTCCACACCATAATGCTTTTGAAATAAGACTCACAAAATCCCCAGTTTGAATGTAGATGCAATTACCTTCTGAAAAAAGAAATTTAGTTGTGTCACAAACACAAAAACTAGTTGGATGTGCCAATCCCAAAACTTTCTTTATCTCATGTCAATATTTCGTTATAATTAGTTTTATTAGTATTTTTATAAGAATTAGCATAATTTCATACACTTTTCGATGGTACATTATTGAAAATTGCACAAAAATTGCTATTACAGCGCCCTCTTCCGGTGGAATTTTTCCAAATTCAGGGAGGACCTGCTTGCTATGGCCAAAAACATACACAAAAAATTTGGTTCAATTCTATGCATAACGTCATACACTTTTCGATGGTACAATATTCAAAATGCACAAAAGTCGTACAAAAATCGTTATTACAGAGCCCCCTACAGGCGTATTTTTTCCAAATTCAGGGAGAATATTCTTGCCATGGCTAAAAACATACACAAAAAATTTCATTCAATTCTCTGCATAACTCATACACGTTTCGATGGTACAATATTCAAAATGCACAAAAATCGCACAAAAATTGCTATTACAGCGCCCTCTAACGGTGGAACTTTTCCAAATTCAGGGAGGATCTTCTAGCTATGGCCACAAACATACACAAAAAATTCGGTTCAATTCCATGCATAAATACATACACTTTTCGATAGTACAATATTCAAAATGCCCACAAATCGCTATTACAGCGCCCTTCCGGCGGATTTTTTCCAAATTAATGCAGGACCTGCTTGCGATAGCCAAAAACTTAAAAAAAAATTGGTTCAATTCTATGCATAACTTCATACAATTTTTGATGGTACAATGGCGACATACGGACATACGGACAGACAGACATTTTCTATAAACATGTTTTTTAGAATCTCTGAACCCTAAAGTGTGTAAAACCGTCGAAAACCGGAAGTCGAAAAAAATTTCGATTACAATACTTTCTTCTATTGAAGATAGAAGAAAGTAATAAAATATAAAGAATAACCGTGAATAACATAAATAATGTGGCATATTTTCCAGGTTTAAACCTTTAGTGCGCTGCTTTGCATGTATGCAAAGAACAGTGTTTTGAATTTAATAGATATTTTTTATTCGTATATACCTAATTCACACCAGAAAATTAAAATAGATATATTTGCTTTAATTAATAACAGACATTCCGTAAATAAATATAGCAAAATTAACCATTGACACTTTCTGGTGACAGTCAGAATATCTGAACTACGTAATTTCTAGAATGTATTCTATCATGAGGTATAGGGTTAACGGTTAAGTTTTATAGAATAAATAATTATATAAAATAAGGTATTTTGAGACATACTTATTAAAATATTGACTAATTTGCAATATTTTAATGTAAAACAGCCACACGACAGTATTTTTTACTTGTATTGCAGATGTGCAACAGAAGAAAAGATTGACGTATTATATGAAAAATGTATCACTGATTTTTTTTTTTTTTTTTTCCTGTGTAGTTAATCTTTCAGAGAATCATATATAATTTCTTCGAAACAAAATAAAAAATCGCGCATATAAGGGTTAAGACTTTTAGCAGTAAATCAGGCAATTTACATTTGTTTCTGAAAAAAGTACTTATCGTACCAGTTCAAAACCCATTTCATTATAATAGGTGAGTGCTAGAATAACTAAATGTAAGTAGTGGTCGGCAGATTGAATGATTTTACTATCGAATGAATCATTCGGGCATGCGCAAAAAACATAGTTTCCAATCTTTGTGTATATTTTTAATCAATTTACACCGGATAAGAATAATTTTTATATTTTTATGGGATTCTTAAATTGATTCTAATTAAAACAAGAAACTTATTTTTTGATACAGAATTTCTGGTAGAAATTGAATTTTTAAAAACAAATGTTCGCAACTTTGTTTTTCGCACGATCGAATGATTCATTCAAATAGTAAAATCATTCATTTTGTCCATTATTAAATGTAAGTAGAATTTCAAAACTTTCGCAAGCCTAAATATTTCTAATGCACACCTTGTAAAGATTCCTACGCTGGTACCTTTAAAAGAAAGCTGTTAGCATGTAATTATGCATCTTCAATTTCGTTCGTAGAATAGAATAGTATTCGTTTTATAAAAGAAACTATGTATCAAAGTTGTACTTTGACAATTGTGTATTATAAACACATGAAGCAATCTTTAAAATAAAGATAACTATTACTCAAATCATTTACTTTAATAAGTTATTATTACTCAAATCATCGCATCATTAGAAGAGGTTAAAGAATCAATCTTGATAGCATCTTGATTTTTATTGAATTTCAAAAATTTTATTAAAATTATATACAGTTGAAGGAATAAAAAAACACTACTTATAATGCATTTCGAATGTTGATCTGGAACTGGTAAAATTATGTTTCTATGACTGTTATCAGTTTAGAATGTAAAATAGACGATCATAATAATATATTTAATGTTATCTAAAACCAAAAATTTACTTTGAAAGATAAGTCATAAGTTGTTAGAAAGGCAATCAAACATTGTTTCTTGTTTGATCCAAAGTAGAAAAACATGTAGTAGCATACTAATTTTTTTTTTCATTTTGAAAAATTAAAATCAGTGACAAGTAAGATGCCATTAAAATGAACATGAAACAGCAACAAGAGGCAGGCAGTAGTTGAATCGATCATTGTTAAACAATTCTGCAAATTATGTTGCTGTTATCTTGCACTTTTTTTTTCGAATGTACTTTTATGGTCCAACTGAAAAATGTAATTGTATTTCTTCTAATCGAAGGATTTTTATTTATGTTACCCCATAAATGAACAAACAGACCGACGGACTGACAGACAAATATGTCAGTTTAAAATACATTATTAAAATTACGTTTGATTTGAAATTATTTGAAATGGCTTAAAATTCTTTCGGTCCTATTGTAATATGAGTAAAAGTAGTCGCTGTCTAATAAAATCAACCCAATTTACAAAACTTTTAAACACATTGAAAAGAAAATGATTCTGGGTGTCATAACCCTGCACATGTCACCTTTTGTTTAAAAAAGGTGAAAAGTTTAATGAGAAAAAGGATAAAAAAGCAATGAATATACAACTGTGATAATCTAAGGCTATTTAAAGTGAGTCTTACAAGATATTCGACTATACTGGATAAATAAGATGGCAGAGTTTATCAATTTTTATTTTTAATCTGGAAATTGCAGTTTTATACCCAAGAATTTTAAGAGAATTTGGAGGACGCGTGTTTCATTTATTTAGAATTATTGATTTCTTTACATCATGCCATTCAAAAATTATTTAATTCAATAAATAAACTCAGAATTTTTTTCATTATATGACTGATTAACAATAAAGATATTAGTGTTCTAAAAGGCTTTGTCTAATAGCAAACATTGTTACCACAAGTAGATTTATTTATTGTAACAATACTATGGCAAAAACAACGTTTTGTTTTATTCAAAATCTAAAAGTTTCAAATGAAATCCTTTAAATTCGAAACTTCAAAATATCATTTAAAATTATAATCACAAATCAATTACTTCAGATCTTTTCTTCAGAAGCTTATTTACTTACTTTAATACATTTATTCACACTTAGTACTTATATCTGCTACATGCGTTATTATATTACCTACATGCGTATTGATGATGCAAGAAGAACTAAATCGTGCAGTAACTTCAAATATTTGTTCTGCCCCATCAGTGAAAAATATGCATGGTTCTTGTAATAACAACACTTATGTAATGTGAAGGGGGTAGTGAGCCATTTTTAGATAGAAAACTTTATTTTAGTTTTTCAAGTGGATAGTTGATAAATTTAAAGCAAAATGTATGATGAGATTTAATTATTCAGTATTAGACTTTTTATTGTATTCAAAACTATTCATTTAATAGATAAACTAAAAAAAAAAAAAAAAAAAAAAAAAAAAAAAAACAGCACTTTGATTATTATAATGGCTGACTTGCGAAGAAACATAACAGCTTTCTAAAGAGCTTTGTTGCATAATAAACTTTTACAAAAAAGGGGATTTATTTATAGTGATAATAAAGTGACAAAAATAACATTTATTTTCCCGAAACTAAAATTTTAGCGTGCTATCACTTGAATTCGAAATTTTAAAATATTAAATTCATGTCAGAAATATCTTATTTAAAACCTGTTGATACAGAAGCATGTTTACTTACTTACTTTAACACATTTTTGGGTTGGGTTGATTGTTGACGGCCGATTATCTACTCGAGGGATATAGGCCCTAGGGGGAGTGCCCTTCGTGGGGGTCTTTTTAAGGGAACCTAACCACATTTTTGGACACTTAGCATTTATTTCTATCATAAATGGAGAAATTAAATTTAATTAAATTGTGCGCGATTTAAAAATTCAAGAAGAACCTAATCATGTAATAACTTAAAAGATTTGTTTGGTCACAGTAGTTAAATATGAATCTTGGTTGTAAAAATAATATGTATGCAGTACAAAAATATACTGAAACAACATTTTTTTATATAGAAAAAATTCATTCCAGATATACATTTAAATATTTTAGATACCTCTTCTTTGTCTACCACTTGATTTTGTAAAATAATGCTAAAATATGCATTTTAATTCAGCTTTTGATAAACTAGGAATAAAGGCTGAAAAACGCATTCAGTAATATATTATCCTTCAATTATTTTAGTAAATATTTCCTATAATGAGAAAATTGCATTCGCTTTTTCTAAATTTTCGACTAAGATTATTAAAAGAATTTTTTTTCTCCCAAAACCCACACAATTTCGGAGCAGTATAAAACAGGAAGCTACTTATAATTTATCTTAATTCAACAATTATTAACAAGCTATTAAAGTTAAGCCCAAACGCAATTCGGTTTAAAACAAGCATTATGAGAATACGAAGGTGAGCACGTAGAGCAATTGACTTGGAAACACTCAAATGCTCCGATTCTGCATTCTCATCCTTTCACAATTAGGCAATCTTACTGAATTTTAAATAGAGGATCAGACCGAAAAATTCGAGTTCCTATCCTTAATTCTGAACATCGTATCTGTTGAGACGTGAACGTTAAAGGATTACATAGCGGCTCAAGTCTTGGATGAACATCGCAGCGCAAATATCCTCCGGCTATGCAAAAGGCTTCCATGAAGAATGCTGTGGGATTCGAGACGGATGTGAGTATTGGGAGTGAAGAGGGATTCCTCATTTTGTAGACATTTACCAGCGTAAGAATGACATGCAAATAGTATTTTCGTGTTTCTAATATTTACCTGAGAAGTGTTTTTGTTTTCAACCAAAACTCGAGAAAGACGAAAGGGATTTTTCACATATTGCATGAATTATTTTGAAAGAGATATTGCAACTTTAGTTATTGTTTCATTTTGTTTCACATAAAATAAGTAATTTTGGATTTCGGATACTGAGAAGCTGATATCGATGCTTTGATTTTCGTAATATTTATAAATAGATAATGTCAAACATACTAATATCACAAGAAATACACTTTTCTGTGTGAGTACTTTCAGGATATTACTGGTTTTAAAAGAAATTGCTTCAGAAGCTTTCAAAGTTAAAAAGAAGAGCCGGACAAGTGCATATTATGCCATGACAAATACGAGAATTCCAACGAATTTTTTGCTTTTATTAATACCATTATTTTGCTTACATTTGTATGAAGAAATTACTGAATATAAAACTATATTTTATTTTCCATTAGAAAAATAAGTATCTGGAATGGCTGAACTCAACTTTCCGATCACTGGTGAGCGTATCCATGAAGTAACAAAAAGTATAAAAAAAATCTGACATAATGGAATCTGTTGGGTTCTAAAATTGACGTCTCTTTTTGAAACTGGAACGTTGCCTCTTCGCTACTAATGCTTGATTACATCACCACAATTTTTATCTTTTATACTCTGTCAAATTTTCTTGGAGATTTTCGCTAGAGAATCGGGGGCGAAAGTTTTTAAAAATGATTTAAAAGGGACTAAGTACCTAATCCGTCGGCCAATTTTTACGAAAACCTAAACAGTTCTTGTGGCTGTAGTTTATAACCTATTTGCTAAATGGGAGTTAATAGCATACACACGCACAGATCATGATACCAATACATTCCATAAGCTTCGGAAAGTAGAGAGTGCTGCATTTCGTTTAATGTTTAAATGACACTTTTTAGTACATCCAGAATAAATTACTCTCAGTAAATATTTGATAAGTACAGTTGAAAAAAATAATTTCCCAATTGCCACAGATAAAACTGAAATAGTCATTTGACTGGAAATTATACTTCTTTCAATGGATGATAAAGATTAATCATGTCATCTTCATTCTGAATTTTCATCAAAATTTTAAATACGAAGACAAAATATTGACAATATTTAGCTTCTTCGGTAAATTTTATGTTAGGATACTAAACGGAAAGTCTAATCAAGTCAAGTAGTTTAGTAAGATCAAGTACTAGTAAAATTAATAAAAAAAATTATTTCGAAAAAATTATGAATTGTAAGAGATAATTTTTTTTCACACACATACATTTTTCCAATGTGCAATTCCAACATTACAATTCATTACGCCAAGTAGATCCTTAGTTATGCTTGCAATCTCTTTTGCAAAGATTACAAATTAATTTAACATTAGGTTTTCCAAACTTTAAACCGACATACTTCCTGAACTATTTCACTGAATGACTTCCAATTTGGTATCCTAAAGTAAAATTAGCCAAAAAAAAGCCAAATTTGAGGTCATAATTAGATGTTGGTATTGAAAATTTTAGAGTTTGATAGATTTTCAATATGAATTCGACTGCCTTTTAGCTTATTTTTTAAAAATAAATTGAAAAAAATAATATTTTTCAGTCAAATGACTATATCAGACTTTTTTTCTGTGACAACTTGGAGATTAACAGGAATTGGTTGTTCTCTCTATTACTCGTAAATTTTTTGGCCAATTGTACACGGGAGTTTTCTAAGTTATATCTTATATATAAAATATACAGCAACATAATGGGAAAATATGGAAATAATAGCACGTAAATTAGCCTGGTTCATTTATTATCATTTGTTTCCAAGCTGTCTTGACGCGTTAAAATCTATGTTAATAAAAGAAAGATGTTCGCCTGTGTGTGTGTGTGTCTGTTTTTGGTGGCTCGGGAAATCTATCACAAGTAGAGTCCTGAAAATTTGGTTGCAGATTCTCGAAGACAGGGCTGAATGTACCTGGGCTTCAAATTTCTTATTTTTTAATTAGATTTTTTTTTTTTTTTTTTTTTTTTTTTTTTTTTTTTTTAACGGAAAAATTCGCGTATTTTCCAACCTTTTAAGTTTGCCTGCGATTTTGAGTCACTCATAAAAACTATCCAAATTCAAACTTTTTGTCCGATACACTACACTGTCAGAAAACTCGTTAATATACACTAAATAATTCCTCATTTTTTAACAAATAATCTTCATACTCCTAGAAAACTTGTTTTATCCGTTAATTCTCCCTGAAAGTCTGAAAAACAGGAGAAAATCAGTTCATTCCTAGCACGCATACGTATTGGTTCTATTAATATTAAATCCGAATTTATTTTAAAAAATGAAAAACCAAACATTCTGTAAATTAAGATTTCTAATTTAATAAAAAAAGAAAAAAGTTTTGGAATTTAAAAAAAAAACATTACTTTTCTCATTCATTCTAAAGTACTCACAATTTATTTTTTTTAAAGTTGAATAAGATTAATAAAGTTAAATAAAGTTCAATTTATAAAGTTGTTTATAAATAAATACTTGCATTTACAATATATTTTAAATGAACGTATTTAAAAGATATTTTAATTAAAATATTAAATAAAAAAAAACGATTTTCAAAAAAAAAAAAAAAAAACCTTACGAATAAAAATATAATATTCATATTTTAAATCTAGCAATCTACTTAAAAATATTTAAAATTCATATTTTTATCCTACATTAACCCCTTAATTCTCGCTCCCGTCATATTCTCGGGCTGTGTCTTTTACTCAAATTGTTTGATTCCCACCAGTTTTATAAAATAGTGAAATTGGCTATATTTTAGTGTCGTTTTTCCTGCCATTAAATAAGGTGAATATTTCTTTTTCATAAAAGTGGTGCAAATAAACATTTTGAATTTTTCAACAGTAATTTAATTCGAGCGTTAAGGGGTTAATACTAAAGGATTAAAACTCCAGCTACAATCTCATTAAAGAAGAAATTTTCCCGAAATTAACTTCAAAATTAAAAACTGTTTGAAGAAATTAAGCAAGCCGTACCAGCAAGCATATTTACTTCAAAGTGTTTCGTTATTCTACAAATGTAGCCTAGTAGTTAGCACGATCGTCTCGTAACGCAAAAATGGCTGGTTCGAATCCAAGGTTAGAAACTTATATTTTTTACCAAATTTTTCCAATTGACGGGTATTTTACCTCCTGTAACGGAAAAAAACGGATATACGTCAACTAACGAATAAATCCTTCGTGACTGGAAGAAAATATCCACGAGAGTATAATTTAGTTCAATTTACAATAAAGTTTATTCGGAATAGGGGCAGCGGTGTTTCATACCTAAATTTTAGCGAAAATGAGAAGTTTTTTATAATATATATAAACCTATATCTGTGCGATACCTTATCAATGAAATCTTATATTTGGGTCAATCCATTTCAAGTGGTGCAGAAAATACTTTATTCGTTGCTCGACCATTTTTAAAAAATCTGAAATTTTTTATACAACAAGCCTAACATGATGGAAGTTCAAAATGACTATTATTTTAATTTTATTAATTTTTGTTTGCGCATGGCGGCTATCTTTGTTTCGTCGTCTGCAGCAATTTTCTCACATGAAGGGTTTACGGAACTGTAAATAATTCATCGTTTATTTCCCCCAATTCAAATGCGGATTAAAGCAATTTGTACAGAATACATTGGGCTAAAAATCTAGTAATAGAGTAGTTTCAGAAAATAAATCTTTATTGGTGAAATTCAAGCATAAATTTTCAGTTTTTTTCCAAAATTTGTCCGTTACAAAGGAAATTTTTCTAGCAAGGAAAACTGTGAACATGACTTAATTTTTTTTTTACAAATAGGCCGAAAGTACTTGTACTCACACGCCAAGTTCAAGATCTGGGACTTGCTTTCTCTTAACTAAAAAAAATCCCAAATTTTTCAAAAATGTCAAAAATCGCACTTTTGAGGCTTTGATATCTCTGGTGGGGCACGAGATAAAAATCTGAAGTTCTGGTTTCTGGGAGTATTGTATGGTAGTGTTATGCACAAGAAATTTCAGGATGGAGGTTTGAATACAAGCTGAGGTGTGGCAAGGGCAACATGTCAAAACAATACTGCCAAGCTATTGTTTTGTTGTAGTCACAGCTAAGTATTTATCTCAGAGTGTCATTTAAATTTTTTTTTGATTATCTTTCAATAATAGTAACAGAAAATAAAGCCTTTTGCAAAACTTAGCAATTAATTAAAAAAATAATTATTAATTACAAAATAATATTGTACAAAATAATATTGGCCATACATTTTGTATGGTTTCAGTAATTTTTGTTGTAAGTAATTTTAGTAACAAAAAGAAACCTCAGCACTTTTACATAAACAAAAACAAATTTTTATACAAGACCTGAGACAAGAACAGAATAGCGAACGAGAAAAGCTGTTAATGTTATCATACTTGTTGAGACATGACCAAACGTGTCAAAACACATTCTTGCTTGTTGTTTTAAAAACCACAATTTTGATCTTTCTGAAAATTTTATTTATCATCTCTTGATAACTTGATTGAAGATCTTGGCCCTGCTGGCTCATAGAAATAACATTTGAAATGACTATGTGCAAGTCTCACTTCATTAATAATTCCTAGCTTACTTCTGCAAAAATGTCATTTTTCTGCAGTATAAATTTTGAAAGGGCTTTGGATATCTTTACTTTCTGAAAATTACTTGAGGCAGATGCATGGTAACATCGTATAATGTTTCATTTACAGGAACATACTTATAGTAGGAACAAGTTTCAGGGACTGTTTAGCAGCATTAAAATTGTGGTTTTTAAACTAACAAGCAGGAATGTGTTTTGACACGTTTGATCATGTTTCAACAAGTATGTCAACATTAACAGCTTTTCTCTTTTCCTATTCTGTTTTTGTCTCAGGTCTTGTATAATTTTTTTTTCTTTATGCAAAATTGCTGAGGTTTCTTTTAGTTACTAAAATTATAACACAAATTACTGAAACCATACAAAATGAAGGCCTTAGGCATAATTATTTTTTTAATTAATTGCTAGGCTTCGCAAAAGGTTTTATTTTCTGTTACTATTATTTATAGATAATAAGAAAAATACATTTAAATGACACCCTGAGATAAATACTTACCTGTGACTACAACAAAACAATAGTTTGGCAGTATTATTTTGACATGTTGCCCTTGCCATATCTCAGTTTGTAGTCAAATCTCCATCTTCAAATTTCTTGTGCATAACACTACCATACAATACTCTCAGAAACCAGAACTTCAGATTTTTATCTCGTGCCCCACCAGAGATAGCAAAGCATCAAAAGTGCGAATTTTGACATTTTTGAAAAATTTGGGATTTTTTTTTAGCGAAGAGAAAGCAAGTCCGAGATCTTGAACTTGGCGTGTGAGTACAAGTACTTTCGGCCTATTTATAAAAAAAATTAAGTCATGTTCGCAGTTTTCATTGCTAGAAAAGTTTCCTTTTGTAAACGGACAAATTTTGGAAAAAAACTAAAATTTTATGCTTAAATTTCACCAATAAGCAGTTAGTTTCTGAAACTACTCTATTACCAGATTTTTAGCCCAATGTATTCTGTACAAATTGCTTTAATCCGCACTTAAATTCGAGAAATAAACGATGAATTATTTACAATTCCGTAAACCCGTGCTGGACCACTTGAAATGGATTGAGCCATTTTTATCCCTGTGTGCAGCATACTTTCGGGAATCGATAAAATATAAACAAAATGTATAAAATATTTTTTTAAGTTAAATAGTAAAGAAATTTAGGCCACCAATTTTCCCTCTGAAATGCAGCCATGGAGCATGAGATGTAGAAAAATACAGTGCCGGTTTTATAAGCAACCCCATTTATCGCCAAAAACTAAGACGATACACGTGAGCTCGCGTCCCTGGAGCTTTCGTTTTTTCGGCGCGTGGAAAGAGGTAAGGTGTGTTTCAAATAAAACACTAGCGTATCGAGATGAGATATATTTAAAATAATACCAACGAAGGGTAAATGTTATTTTAGGCAGTGTTGAATTCGGAGAGATTATATAATGATTCGGAATTTTGCGCTTATTAATGGTCTAGAAATGCAATTCCCATCAGAGTTCACACTTCCTTCTCCCCTCCCCCTCCCGGAGATGCAGAAATCCCTATCGGAGACAATGGCTGAATTCAACATTGATTTTAGGTATATTTATGGTTACTACACCGGACTCGCGCAACGCTGTAGAATCAGCTAGTATTTAATAAATTTCATCATTTTTATTTCCTCAAAAACATCCGTGAATTTGACGAATATTTTCGTTGGTTATATATGTAATAAAAACCCGAAAATTTTCGCTATGTTTTTCTCATTTTGCCGCAAAATACGGAAAATTCCCCAATCTACCGTAAAAATTACCTGATATCCTCTAGTCTATAGCTACATTTTCGTTCGGCAACTGTGTTGCTTGGTATTTTTTCGTTTTACACGCGGAAGTTTTTGGTATGTCCTTTTTCCCTCAAAAGTTAAAAAAATCCCAAACCTTAAAACTCCCTGACATTCTCCAGTCAGAAGACGGAAATGTCTTCAAATAACAAAAAGAATCTCTTACGATCACAGGGGTGTTCCGGCAATTTGCTGTATGAACTTTTTACGTTTTTGAGGGTACACGCTATAAACGTTTGGCTTTAAAGCTTTTTAGAAACAAGCATAATAGGTCTTAAAAACATAAACGCTACATATATTCATATGTATGTATGTTAAAAAGGTCTTCATAACTTTTAAGGTTATTTTTAATATTTCTGATTTATTAGTAATTTTAAATTTTAAAATTATTTTTTATGTTATTTCGAACTTTTAGTAACTTTAGCGAACTTTAGCGTAGTGTAAAATTTACACAAATAGTTATCTACGGTGTCTATTTTAAGTACGTAAGTCTTTCATTAGTATGAAATGTGAGGTTTTTATTTTCGTGGTTTCATGCGATAGTAGGGAAACAGCAATAACGTTTAATCATAATACGCAAGTTATGTTGTCTATCTCTATGTCTATGTTGTTTCCCCATTATATGAATAATAATAATAATAATAAACTGAAATTTAAATTATCTACAGTTAATATAAATATTAGCTCTTTTCTAAGTAACATTTGTTTAAAATAATAAAAACAATATTTTAAACCAATTTTGCTCATTTTAATTAAATTTCAAATTAAAAAATCGGCAAAAAAAAGTTCATTTGGGAAAATACTTGTTGAGTTATGAGAGAAATATAGCATTCAAACAAACATAAGACTTTAATAAATTAAAATCTGAAACTATAATATTTATGGCAACAGAATGAAAAAGCATTTAGGAACCATAACAAAAGCCTTTTTTTAAATGTATTGGAATTTTATTCTCCACATAATCATTTTGATAAAAATTATGCTTTTCATGAATTTTTAAATTATACTTAAAGAAAACGAAACTTCGCAACTTTTTATTTCAGAAATCGTTAGTGTGAAAGGATATAAACAATACATATCAAAATGTTGCTCAAGTAAAAGACAATTAAAAACCAAATTTTCCAAATACGAATTCTTAAAATAATTTGTCATTTTAGCATGACATTTCTGGTAGAAAGATAAGCGTAAAATAATTTTCATAATTTAATAAGTATTTCTGATAGCTTTATGTTTATCTCTAACGATGGAAATTAAAACTTTCTTCTTTCCATAAAATAAATGACGAGTTTTACGCTGAGCAGATTTATTCAAAGGAAGAAAAAATACTCTAATTTTTCGTCGAATTTATCTTGAATACTTCGACTAAAACTTTTCTACCGTGATATATATAATTACATATATTTTCAACCTATTTAATCATATGTAGAAAGACGAGAAAAATAGCATAATTAGAAAACTTGTTTCAAAGTATTCAAGTAAAAATATTACAAAAGTGCTATCTAAAAATAAAACGAAAAGTTGTTAAAAACGTAGTGCAAAGTCGTCTGTTCGTCTGCGACATCGAAAGAGATTTTCTGTTGTCGTCGACCCAAATAAAAGGCCTACCAAAATTACTTTTACAAAACCTTTAGTACTCAAACAAATCCTTTCGATCTATGCTATATTTTTTTTCTTTCTTTTGAGAAGCGGCATCATATATGGAAGAAACTTTTGAGCTGCAAAAAGCATGATTCATTTTTATATGTGAGATATTCAGAAAAGTAATTCTAACACAATAAAACGGATAAAAAATGATTGGAACAACAAAAAAAGTCTGTTAGTTTTATAAGTTAGTTTGCTTGGCATCTATATAGAAAAGACCAGATGAAGTGAATTATATATATATATATATATATATGTATTGATAAATTGTAGTATTATCAATCAATTTTATGTGTCCTAATAAGCTTTGTTGTTTATCATAATACAAAGATAAAATTTTCATGAAAATTTAATAGAAGACTTACCTGTTCATTTGGAAATGCAGTTTATTTCATCTATTACTAAATTTTACAGAAGATCTCGATTTATGAAGATGTGTATTTGATTTTAGTCAAAATATTCGAAGCAAAAATGCCTTCTGCTTAAACTGAACTTTGACACTAAGTACACGGTTCAAGAAGGATTTGAACCTTTAACTTTTCTGTTTTCAACGAGTAAACTGCGTGGTGTGTTTTAACTAGTGGCAGATGTATGCGTTGTTGAGATGCTTGCGCTATGAATGTATAACCTTGAGTAAAATAATCAAGAGGCTTTTTATTTAATTTCCGATTTTTTTTTTTCAATACTCTGTAGAGGCAGAGACTTATCTATTTAAGATGAAATTGACATACTTCCAATATTATCACTGCCTATCACAATCTTGTTCGGAAAATAAAAATGACCGTCATATAAGTATTTGGAATTTAATTTTTTTCAGAAAAGATTATTTTTGTCTATTTCGTTACTAGAGTGTTCGCCAGAATTTCGATCGTTAGAAATTTAATTTGATCATGAATTTTGTCGCTTAATTTTAAGTTTTAATCGAACTATTAGGGTTACTTTTTAAGTTATCTTTCCTCTGCCTTTTACAAGCTTCATAACTTCTATTTTAACTAGAGGAAGAAAAAAACTATATAAAAAATTCTGAAATAGTATGTGTAATTTTTTTTTTAATTTAGTTCTAACAAATAGAAGTTTGATACAGTAGAAAGAGTAGTCTGCCTTTACTTCTTAAACATTTGTTCCAAGCTTAAAATTAATTATTAGTGAAGTAAAAGGGGGTTCAGTAACACTTTTTGAAAAGTTTTATTTAGTTACACCATTTTTGTTCGTCTATTATTTTTCATTGTTCCGTGCAATTATATGCTTCAGAGAAAATCATTTTCCAAATCTGTTATGTGTTCCAATTAAAATACGCGCTAATGATTTCACTTTCTATTGTTTCCATTCCTCAAGAAGTAATTGTAAAAGTTTACATTGCATTGTCGGAAAATGATTATATCCATGCACACAAATTATGCATAATAAAAAAATTCGCATATGAAATTATGCACTAATTAACTAAAAGATATTTTAACCTAAATTAAAATACTGCATAAAACTAAAAGCCGCATTTTACAACCTTATTCAGAAATTTGGAAAACATCAAATAACATAGGTGTTGAACTGTCTAGAAACCTATTCCATCCGACATTGGTTTAATATGGTAAAGGGAAAAGAAGTTTTTTTTTTCTTTCAAGAAAATCTACACTTTAATTTCCGAATCCAGTAAACGAAAGGCCTGCTAATGACTTAGCCTTTTATTCCACAGATGGAATTTAACAGAGCAATTTTTATTATTTCAAATGTTCCTAGTTTTTTATCCTTTACGTAGGTCATAAAGACATATTTTTTTATTTATTTTAATTGGTTGTTATTATACAACATAACTCAGTGTCCATTGGAAACTGCAGAAATAATTTCTTCAGAGATAGCATATAGTATTATGCTTCTGTAACTATTATATTAACAATAAATTGTGTAAAAATGTCAGTACTATTCCTTTAAAAGTCGTAGTAAACACAAAATTTAGATAGCAAAGTTTTCGTGGATGTTCGAGTCAAAAAAACACATTGAAGTTTGGGAAGTCATAAAAAGGATCTGGTTATAAGAGCAAAAGTTAATTATACATTACCTATTATATTAGTTCTACAAAAAGTTATTTGATGGGCTCTGAAACTTGGCTACGGTGATTTTTAAAAGTATTAATGAAACAAAAATTATGGCAATCTGGAGGGTGCAGAGGGAAGTAGAGAGTTAATTAGGCATTCAAGCAGTTTAAGTAAATAATATTTCTTGACCTTGAGACAAAACAGTCTGGTAAATAGTTTTTATACAAATTTATTTATGTAAAATTTATTGTCACGATATTATTAATTCCCATTAAAAACGAGGTGTAAAGAATCAGACTGGACGTTCTCATCTAGCAACAGTCCATTATAGAAATAAGAATTTTCATGATAATAAATTTTGAATTAAGATTACAAAGGCATTATTTCTTAATAAAATGAAAAAAAAAACACATTTTAATGTCGATAAACAGTCACACATTTCATTACGGGCGAATATATATTGTCAATAACATATTCTTGCCAAAAATGTTAAACGATCCATTTCCGTTCCAAACGTCTCTTTATCTTATAAAATGTTTTGAGCACATGTAAAGTGAAAAAATGATGATCTCTTTCCAGCGTTTTCATATAATTTAAGATGTTTCAAACGATTAAAGTCTATACCCTGAATGAATTTAACACTGACTTAATGTAAAATCTAAAGAAGTGAAAATAAAATTTATGCAGTAAATTACTCTTAAAGTTGAAATAATGATAATTTAAATTAGAGAAAAATAAATTTAATCTTATAGGAGACATTATTTTCTCTCTCTCTCTCTCTCTATATATATATATATATACTTATATTCTTATATGAGGCATAATTTTGAATCTTAGACCCTTGAATAATAATTTTTATTTTAGTACATATTTTTTTTTTCTTATATTGGAAAACATCCCATTGCATTACTCTATAACAATATTAACGAGATAAATTAAGTTTTGGACGATGTTGGGGGTCCAAATATAACACGAAATTACTATACCGTCCCGTGTCCCTGATGCTGAATTTTAAGTTTGGGGTATAAAATTGTTTCAATAAACGTAATTTGATGTAAATTTATTTACGAAGCTAGGACTATTGTTTTACATAAATATGTTGCAACAAATTAAACTGCACACATTTTTACGGTTGTTATTATTTTTTTAATTCTGTCCGTAGATTTTAGATTCCTTATCGTCCCTCGTGCTATAATTATACAGAAAATCACTTCAGATGCATCGACAGAATTTTTTTTTTTCAAATTTTTTCTCAAGAATTAGAATGCCAGTATGCTAGAAAAAGAATGGCTAAAATTCTTTGACAGGAAATTTACTTCAGAATTTAAATCAGCATTTAAGTATCAATTTCAAGCATTGTGGCTTTATTGGTAGTCTTACCGTCCCCAAGGATTATTCCTGCACTTTTCGAGGTAAATTGATTTTTTTAAATTTAATCCAATGTAAATAACTGTCTCTAAAAATCAATGAACATTGTGGCTATCACTTAGTCTTAACATGATTTGCCTAAAAAACAGATGGTAATTTTTCTTACCGACCCATCCTTACCATCCTTTTTTTTGTCCTTACCATCCCTTTTTTCCTGACCGTCCCTTCTTTAATACTCCTTTAAGACAATGTTATACAAAAATTCTGTACTAAAAATACTACATTGTTATTATTTCTTATTTGAATATTCTCTGGGTACTATGCTAATTCATTACAAGTAAAAATTGAGAAGAAAATAAAAAGTTATAGGGGAAAATGGTAAGGAAAATTAAACTTACATGTTTAACTTAAACCTCAGTTAAATAAAAAAATCTTCGCTGCTGAACATTTCCCCTTTATTTTGAATCATTAAGGCATATTCGTCTATAAGTTTAAAATGTTATTTTACTAAGTTTAATTTCACCAGATTTTTATTCCTGAAAGTTAAAATTTTGTGAGAATGCCTGATATATTAAGTTTGAAGTCTCTTTTGCATTCTTATATATACTCATAAAATAAACAGTTTTGTGAATGAATGTATTTTTAAAACACAATTTATTTATATACATGATATAGTCATAATCATGTCACGCTAGAATACAATTTTGAAATCCCAGTTTAAAACTTAAGTATACGATTAAATTGATGCTCCTTTAATTAAATATGTAAATGCTTTTCACGCCTGACAGAACCAAACAGTCATTTGCATTCTGATTTACTGCACAAACTGCTTTAATCAAAACTTTTCCACGTACTGAACTTCGCAAGTTCAGTTTAGCAGCATATACAAACTGAAATGTATCACGGAATTATTAAAACATCTAAACCCTTTCTTTTAAGGGAAGAAAAAAAATCTTGTCGTCTGGCCTAAAACCTTTAAAACATTGTTTCAAGATTCGAAAAAAATAAAAAAAGATTCAGCAAAAAAAGCGATTTTGCTTTTCACTCCTCAGCCAAGAGAATTGAAAAGAAGAAGTGTTCAAGCAAAAATCGATTTTATTCTATTTCGCGGTCGGCTGGCGGTTCTGTTACGGCTGTTAACCAGCTTTGGGCTCCTCTCTCCTCCACCCTGAACTTTCGATGCTTCGTCCCCTTCTTTCAAAGTGCTCGCGGTTTACTTCCACAACGACCCCCCACTCCCTCGAATAAATGCACTTATCTCCACTCTCCTCCACTCCCCCGCAAAAGGTCTGTAATCCTGTTCTTCATTTTGGTAAGGAAGTAAAAAGAACGGATCCCGAACACGCACAGCCATCTAGACGGCGTCGAAAAACTTTTATGCTTTGCAAACGGATACACTGGATGCCATTTCAAGAAACACCGACAGGATTGCTTCCTAATAAATAGCTCTGAAGCCTATTAAAACTCTATTCCTAAGGTTTTTTTCGGAAAACACTTTGAGATAAAATTTGATCTGAAAGCGCTTCAGAGGTAAACTGTTTTGAAAGATATTTGTTCAGATAATGCAGTATCCCGATTCTTCGAATCACGATCCCTCAAAATCTATTTCAGTGTAGTTATTCCTCGTCCTCTTAAAAGCATGATATAAACGAGGTAATGCCATGTGCTAATATATATCTAAAAACTTAAAGTAGTTTTTTTAATCTTAAATTTGTTGAATGAGATCCCTTTGGGAAGTTTAAAACAGTATTCTTACATGATCTGAAACAATTCTTCACGTATATATATATATATATATATATGTTTATTTAGTTTTATGAAGAGATTTTCGTAACAAAAATATTTTTTAAAATAAATTACAGGTATTAAACAACCAGATAACTTTCTATTATCCTTGAGAAAAATCTATTTTCGCCTTTTACGTCCTTTTATTTTATTGCTTTTATAATACATTTTTAATTTAACCCTAGAACTACCGGAAATTTTACTCAAGTTTTATAAAAACATTCTACACCAGAATTTTTACTTAAAACTATTTAATTTGTTTATTTAACTTATTATTGTCTGATTTATACATTTAGTTTGTTTTGAAGAAATTTTCTGGTTTGAATAGATATTTTGAATATACATGTCGGGTCCATTGGACCCTTCTGGTAGACAGGGGGTTAAACAATCGCAAAGATATGTTGTAATATATCTTATTAACATTTTATCATTATATAAAGAAACATGAAAAAAGTTATGTGATACGAGCCGTATCTAAAATATTATCATTCTTCCATTTTTATGATTTAAATCAAAACAAATTACAAAGTGTAACTGAAAAATAAAGATACGATGGCTAGTATTAAAAAATATCTTTTCTTTGACCAAGTGTCAACTGCAATATAAGGTAACATACCCGGATTTCGCTCCCTTTTAAGAAAATTTAGAGCTATAAATTCCACAAAATCATTTTAGGCAGCTCTGGTCCTTATCAACAGCAGCTGGTAAAAAGCTAACTGTACAGAATTATTTACCGTTGCCTTTGAGTAAGCAAAAACGAAAGTAACCCAATTGTTTGCATTTCACAGAAAATAAGTTCCTATTTCTGTCCTTACACTTAAATATATATTGTATACATTATTTGTAGTGGGAAACATTTGGAAAGAATTAAGTAATTTCCACAACGATATTTCCTTAGAAATTTAGTTATCTGTTATAGTGCTCCTCAATTTGCTGTTTTTTTTCCCTCATGTGAATCTTTTATGATTCCTCGTAGTGATATCCTATCCAATAAAAATCAGCGCTTAGCAAAGGTGGAAGGTTAGATTGTACGAATATCACCAATAATTTTTGGACTTGTCCTTTTTGGACAAGTTCACTATTTGATTATGGAATTCGAAGGGAACGAATTTAGGAAAGAAGTATCACGAGCATGTTTTCCGCATCTGGTCTACCGATGAAACTCATAGGCCACGATTGAACTTGAGATTGAACGTGACAAAAATGCTTCAGCCGACAAGTATCA
Source organism: Maratus speciosus (assembly GCA_963932465.1). Lineage (NCBI taxonomy): Eukaryota > Metazoa > Arthropoda > Arachnida > Araneae > Salticidae > Maratus > Maratus speciosus. The sequence continues at coordinate 322,101,697 of OZ010787.1, read as the reverse complement.
ATGATACAGTAATAAAATACGCACCTTATCACCCGAAGATTAAAACTGTTAAAGCTTTCATGGAGCATGACAGACTTCTACTTTTATGGAATTGTTGACAAAACAGAAGATTTCTTTTATTCTACTTCCATATCGGTATTCAACAGGTCTAAATTACACCACGGAAATAAGCAAAAGAAATAAAAATTCCTTTCCGTGACTTTTAAGTCAATACCTAATTCATACCTCTTTTCCAAAATTTCGCTTGAAATTTTAATCTGATTTAAATGTCATTTTTTAAATTCAATTAATTAACTTAACTGTGTTTTACCGAAAGTTTTGATTTGTGAAGATACAAATTTCAATAAATTTGAGACTCGCAAAATTGTTTTCGATGCAGCAAAGTGTTTGAACAGAACATTAAGTAACGTTGTTCATTGGAATATTTTTCCTCCTTCTATTCTTAAGTCATCTTTGGCTGCAAGAAAGAGTGTTTATTTCGCTATTTAGAAATTTATTTAAATTAGTCTTATTGAATATTGTATCACTTAATGTAAGAATTAGGTTACGTATACCAGTTTTTAAAAAATGAATATTACCTTGATATATGTATTAAGTAGAATATTAACAAAATAATTAGCAAAAAATACATAAAAATCTTTAAATTGACACTTTTTTTTATTGAAAGTGTTTTATTAGTTTTCAATTAATTTAAAACGATTTATTTTGCGAAATGTTTTTTTTTTTCAAATCTATATAGTGCATTTAATGTTCGCTGCATTATATTTTATATATAATTTATACTACATTAAACTTATATGTAGGGAATAGTCATGAACAGTGAAACAGTGTACACAGTGAAACGCAATTAATGTAAGAATTAATGTAAGAATTACATTACGTATACTAGTTTTTAAGAAATGCATATTACCTTGATATGAAAGTAGAATTATAACAAAATAATTAGCAAAAAACATATAAAAATCTTTAAATTGACTCTTTTTTTATTGAAAGTGTTTTATTAGTTTTCAATTAATTTTAAAACGATTTATTTTGCGAAATGTTTATTTTTTCAAACCTATATAGTGCATTTAAAGTTCGCTGCATTATATTTTATATATAATTTATACTACATTAAACTTATATGTATGGAATAGTCATAAACAGTGAAACAGTGTACACAGTGAAACGCAAATGCTTTTAAAACGAATTATATATGTGGCGCTATAATAACGTGAATGCTATAATGAGATGGTAGGGGAGACCGGGGCAAGATGAAGAGCGGGGCAAAATGACGAGTGACTTATTTTTCTGTTTTCCACTATGTGGCAGCATCAACTGGACACTACTAGCTCTCCTATCGGCAGTTAATTAAACAATGGTATAGAGAAGCTGAAATAGCCATTTTTGTGTTAGTTGAGAAGCTTTGATTGTTTACCGCTGCCACGTTATAAGTTTTATGCATGTGTAAATAAGCTCTACAACAAATACAGGTAAGATATATCGTTTCTTTTTAATATTTATGAGTAACTTAGTTTAAATACTACCTATTACCATGTATAAATGTCAATTAATCGCCTTCCTTCATGGCAATGAAAACTAATATTTTTAAACAGGCAGTCCGGGGCAAGATGATGAGATTGTCATCCTTAGACCCTGGTAGTAGAAAACCAGCGTATAAAACCTCCAGAAGAATCAGAACTTATGGCAAATGCTGATTCCGGTGCACCAAAAAAGCTTGTTAGTGTTTTTTTTATTTCAAACCATTGCCTAAAGCTTAAAGCAACAGAATGTGGAAAAAAAAGAAAAAGCAAAACACTAAGCTCAAGTATTCTTACAAGCACACCCATCAAAGAAATGTTAGAACAAAGGGGAAAGCAGAAGGAAGAACAGGAACGTTTAAAAAAACAGAGAAAAGAAGTTCGTAGAGATAAAAAGGGAGTAAAAATTCTCAAAAATAAGTTCCTGTAGGCCTAAGTCTATTAAATCCAGGCCAAACAGTCCAGTTGCATCAACTTCAAAGGATGGTGTTTTCAGATGTCCTGCTTGTGACGAGGAATATTGTGATCCACCAACAGAAGAATGCATCCAGTGCTGTAAATGCCAAGAGTGGTGGGATGAGGAGTGTTCCAATTATGAAAATGGCATTTTTATTTGTGACTATTGTTAGCTGCACAACTAAACACTTCAACATTACTTTACAATGCATTATGCTTAGTTTGATACTTTGTAAGATGTAAAAACACAGCTATCATGTCTTAAACCATGTAACATATTCAAAAGATAAAATATGTTCAACCTTTTTCAGTGTTGTCATCTTACCCCAAAGGCAAAGTCATCTTCCCCCAGTACTGTGGCAAGATGACGATTTATTAATGTTATGAAAAAATAAAATTATCCTTTATTTTTTTTATTTGAAAAATTAAATTGTAATATATTTAATACTACAAAGTAATACTCTAATAGTTCACGTAAAATTAATTTTACTATACTTAAAAATAAATTAATAAACAACAAAAATTTTTCACACAGTCATCTTGCCCCGGTCTCCCCTACATAGCGATACATACAAAACTTGTTAAAAGTGAAACTGTGTAGAATTAAAAATATATTTATTCTGCAATAAAAAACATGCATTAAATGTTACTTTAATATGCTTTTATATCCTTGAGGAATGGGCATCTGCAGATGTGAGCATTTTTCTCATCTTAACACACCATTGCAGTTACAACCGTAACTGGTCCTCCATTATCATAGGAAAGTTACATGACACATTCTAGCTTTTTTTTCAGTATGTGTTGCTAAGAAAAGTAGAAATTTGTCGAAAAGATAAATACATAATCACTAGTATCCGTTCATAGTCACCCTTTCCAAATATTCCAACAACGAACTGCGAAAACTGAATAATTTAATTAAATTAAAAATTTCTAACTTCATTGAAATATAATAATTGAATAATTTTTGAAAAGCGTTTTATATTCTCCTTTATTCAGCTAGAAAAAACCGGCGGCAAAAAGACCGAACGCGACCACTAGCGTTCTAAAAAAACCCACGACTACTTCCGGATACCGGCGTATGTACCAGATTGCTGAATGTGACAATTAAACACACAAATAAGTAACATTGTCTCACACTGTCTTACAAGTGTAGTAATCTAGATCTACATCTCTATCTCTCTCTCTCTCTGTGTGTAAAAAAAAAAAAAAAAAAAAAAAAAAAACACCGGTCAGAATGACTATGAATATACTGGAAGAAGGGGGAAATGGTATGGCATAAGAAAGAAAAGTTTCAAAGTGTCTCAATAGATGGCGCTGTAAACGGCATAAAAAGTGGATTCGGCATCAAGTGACATTTTTAATCGAAATACGACGGTTTTGTCATGAGTTGCACAGTCAACCAACCGTAGTGTTTCAATGTGCATGAGTGTTTCGGTTGTTTTACGAAAAAAATGGCTTCCAAATCAGTCAACAGTTGTGGTACTGTTAGTGAAAAGTCTATCCACCACAGCAAGGTCGTACCACATTTGATGGGAAAAATCGGTTTTTAATTGTCCTTGGGCCAAAAACTGCATAAAAAGCGAATAATGCTTTTGTTTTTAATTATTGCTAGACATGCAGCAGACAGGTTCCATATGCGGTCCACCATTGTCCGCCACAAGTTGAAACCGATAATCGTTGTCTGTTGTCTCATCGCATGCCTAGCAATAGTTAAAAACAGAATCATTATTCGCTTTTATGCGGTTTTTGGCCCAAGGACAATTAAAAACCGATTTTTGTTGCTATCTAAAAATGACTTGTGTTTGTTTGCTTGGCTTGCTCGAAAAATTTGTGTAAAGATTTTTGATTCATCCAATTTATTAAACTAAAAAATTATATATACCGGGTGCCCATAATTAAACGGCCCTACTTTAAATTTGTCTACTGACAAAACTGTTGTTCATAAAGTTGCGAAATTTTGGAAAAAGCATAATAAAGGGATGGGAATTTGTTTAAGCTAAATAAATATAAATAAAAATAGTTTAAAATTTCGCCACCAGAGGGCGATTTTTAATAAATTACATATTTAGCATTAAGATAGTTTAGAAATTTTATTTACAGGATGGTCATAATTAACCGACCCTATTTTAAAGTTGTCTACAGACGAAACTGTTGTTCAGAATGTTGTGAAATTTTTTGGAGGACATAATAATAGTATGGGAATATGTGTGAGCGAAAAAAAAAGGAGGCCATTTTTTTAACGAATTATACATTAAGTATACATTTACGATGCTTTAACAAATTTTGTTATAACCAAACATCTTCTGCATGATTTTCATCATTTTCAGATACCATCTGGAATCGTAAGATAGCACGTTCCATAGTTGTAGAGTAAGGTTAAGTCAATAAATAAAATTTTTAAACTATCGCAATGCTAAATGTGTAATTTATTAAAAAACTCCCTCTGGTGGCAAAATTTTCAATTACTTTTATTTATAATTTTTTTAGCCTAAACAAATTCCCATCCCTTCATTATGTCTTTCACAAAATTTCACAACTTTATGAACAATAGTTTTGTCTGTAGACAACTTTAAAGTACGGTCGTTTAATTATGGACACCCTGTATTAAACGAGCAAGCGATTTACCCACTTATGAATGATACCGTAAACTACCAAGAAGATTTTCACGAAACTGCCACCAATACTAAATCAAGCTCGAGAAAAAAATCTAGCTAGATTCCAAATAAAAGAAAAAATCATTTTGACATTGTAAAACAAACTCAGCGCTGAAAATTCTGCTTGCTATAAATCGAAAAATGCTAATGCGATTTATACGACTCTTGCCTCCTATACTAATTCGAGCACGAGAAAAAGAACTACCATAAGATCGCGAATTCGAAAAAGCTCGTTCGTTTTGACAGGTTAAAACAAACTCATCACTAAAAATGCTGCTATATATCCAAAACGACTCTAACGAGTTTCACAAAACATAGCTCCTATACTAATCAGTGCACGGAAAAACTATCTAGATCTATCTAAAACTATATATGATTTGGAAAAATTAGTTTTATATGGCTAAAACAAACTCAGTATTGACAATGATGATATTAACCGAAAACAGTTCCGACGAATTTTTATGAAATAAGCCTTATTCGAATACTAGAAAAGCATGCAAGTAAGTCTCGGCTTTGTAAAAATTTGTTTGATTGTTTTAAACATTTTTTTAAAAATTTAATCTTCCGTAATCGGAATTCTCGCCAATGCCGATGGTCATTGACAATAAACACGATTAATGATGATCTTGCAGGCGGTGCTACCGGTTTTGCCTTCTAAATTGAGCACAAGATAATAGCCTATGATTTTGTCGAATGTTGATTTGGTGAATTTAAATATTTTCATAAGCATTCTGTAAATAGTGTAACATTTTTTGGTAAATAACTACGTTTATACTTCTGCTATGTTTAAAACCACTATCATATTGTTACAAATATCGCTATAGTTTGATTCCATGGCAATGCACCCAGTCCCAAAATTAGCATAAATTTTAAAAGCAAGAGAATTTTTGTTTCAAACTTACTACATCATTGCCGATGTTGGCCACCAACTTTGACTTCGACAACGATTATTGAAAAAATATCATTTTAACTTTTATAAACCATAGAAAATAGCACTCAGTATATACTTGACATAATCGCATCCATATAAAAAAATTATTTTTATAATTGACAATCGAAATTTCCTGCTATGTAGTAAGGTTTTTTATTTATTTATTTATTTATTTATTTATTTTTTACTTTAAAATATGTTTTTTACGGACTCGAAAGGACGCCTCGGAATTCAGAATCTAAATTCTGAACCGGATAAAATTACATTATATTTATAAGAAAACAAGCATTTTTATATTCAAAACTTAAATATAGCGTCACTTCACCACTATGGCATCATTTTCACAAAATTTTGACTTTCGACAATGCTAAGAGTACGAGTCCTAGATATAAATATATCCTCCATAACTTATTGATGTTGTGCATACAGTAACTACGTTTATCTATATAACAAAATAATAAGTCACGTGATAGTCCTAAACAAATACAGTGTGTCCGCTTCGCTTTTAATAAACCAGATGGCAATTTTTAATCAAATTCCTTTTTTCGAGTAAAACTGCTTAAGAGTTGCATTTTCAAAAAGATCGCTGAAAAAAATTATGTTTGAGAGATGAGTTACAGTCAAATAAATTTATATTGAGATAATTTCAGTTAAAATTAGGCTTACAGTCCAATACCTCATTCCATCTAAGTAAACAAAAACGAGAGATTCATTCATCGTGAACGACAAAAATATTAAACAATGAAGGTTATCTTTCGCAAAACAAGTTCTCCCACCGAGTTCTACAATGGTACAGAAAGCTAACTTTAACTTATTTGAAAGCATATATTCGACTTGTGTGTTGACACCAAATGTCCGCTTTTAAGCCGTCGTCGATATAAGTACGAGATAGGAACAAGGAAATAGGCATTAGTTGAAGATTACATCCGGGAACTCCACAAAGTGTGTGCAACGGAGTCAACAGGCGTTGAGCACGACGCCTCTCTTACGCTTAAGCAGGGAACCCACATGCGGAAAAATATGGACGGAAATCTGCAGCGGCCAATTTTCCGCTACGCCAAATTTCTGACTTGGAGATGAGAATCGCACTTGTGTTTTTCGCTGGCGCGCGAATCCGACGAAATAGTGAGAAGCGTTCTTATTGGTTGATTTCTACAGATGCCGTCGCGGAAAACGGAAAAATTAAAAACATGTTTAACTACAATTCCGCTGCGTTTTCGCATTTGTACGCGGCAAATATGGGGTCAATTTGCCGTTCCGCTGTCCAATTCCGTCGTATTTTTCCGCATGTGGGTTCCCTGCTTTACACGCGATTAGCGGAGTGGAGTCTTAAACACTCGTCCATGGGGGGGGGGGGGGGAGGGGAGAGCTAACTTCCTATTCTGTTGCTTTCAATCCAGCTATCCACCCGCGAATAGTGCTGAAAATTTTTTTCTTGTGTGTGTGTGTGAGGGAGGGGGGGGGGGGGATTTATGGCAAAACCTCATGAAGCTAAGAAAAGACAGGAGTAGACATATCAATATGCCACTGTGGAAAGCTTTGAAGCCGAAAAACGAGTTCTTTCCCCCCTGTGCTGCGTCCGCCATATTCGGATTTGGCCATAGACGTTTTGGCCGATAGCATTAGTACTGTGCTAAATATGGCGTTCGCGAGAGAGGGTAGGAATGTCAGCAAGTGACGTTATATATGACTGGCCCATCTATTGTATCATCCTTGCAAAACACAGATTTCCTATCCTAATAGTATGGGATAAATATATTCAAATTGGATTTATATGCAAAAATATGACGAAGCTGCTACAATTTTCACGGTTGTATATTTTTTATTGAAAAAACTATAGATTTTATTTAATTTCATAACAAATATTTAACTTGATTGTATTTATAAATAAAAAATTATGTAAGCTCAAAGAAAAAATTATTATTCCTTAAAATATGAAAAAGGTGTAGAAAATACTAAATTAATAAAAAGAATGTGAAAAAGTTAGAAAAAGGACTCAAAGATTTAGAAACGTGAAGGACTCATTAATTGTGTGCATTAAAAGATTAATGCGGCCGCATCAGAAATTTAACCGGTGAGTTAGTCATCCGTTCTATTATAGAGTTCAGTGAGTTTTCCAGCCATGAATTTTGCGGCACTGTCTGGTGTCAGAAAAATAATTCGCGCCTGTCGGCCAATCGAAGTTTAGCATAATTCTGTTAGGTGTAGCGCGATACAACTTGACGATCTTTAATAGTTTCATGTTAGCGAGGTGCAAATTTCGCCAATACCATGTTTATCTCGCCATCAGGAGTTGTTGTTTTTTGAGCGTGTAAATTAGAAACTATGATTAGATGGTGAAACTAAATGTTTTTATTTATTATATTATATTTTATCTATTTATTTTGTGTTTTAAATGAAATAAGTTAAAGGCATGAATTTTAAAGGTATGTAATATATGTTTTTTAAATGAATGTATTTGAAATGAACGTCTTATATTTTAAATGGATGCAGTACAAATGATAACAATGTGAAGAATATTTGAAACCCATGTAATAAAATTTAATGAATCAAATTTCAAAACTAATCGCCAGTTAATTTGGAACTTACGTATTATCCGTGCCAGAAAGATAGATCGTCGAACATCATTGTTAATCGCCAATAATGTTTACCATTCTCAATGGCCAATAGTGTTTAAAATAGTAATTTGATATATATATATTAAATACATAACATCATATTGACGACTTTTAGATAAGATAATTACGACGGTAGTTTCATTTCTGTCTGTATATTATATCCACCGGAATAAATATAATTGCCGAAACGTCAGTGAAGGCTTACTGTGGAGACACGAAAAGTTTTGGTTTCCGTTAGTCTGTCTGTCTGTTCCGCGATAACTGCCGCAAAAAGCATCCGATCGGCTTGAAATTCACTGGGCATGTTGATGAGGTACCCGGACTTAGCTGTATAGTTTTTGGTTAAATTTGGTTCATTCGTTCGGGAAATATGGAACATTTTATTTTGCTCTATAATGCTTTTCAATGGCAAGTCAGACGATTTTCAGATTTTCATTTGTTGAAAGAAATGGCTCATATGAAAAATGGATTTAAATGGTAAATTTTTGATGCTGAAATTTTTAAATAACATTATTAAATTATTCCAATAAATTATATCAATATATTTGCGAGATTTTTTTAATTAGGTTTATAATATTGGGGGGAATTTTATGCATGTTTTCTAATAATATAAAGGATTTTGTTTTATCAAATTGACATAATGCATATTTCATTTTTTTTCTTTTCATTCTCTGTTGCCTAGCAACGTATTAGGTCCTAATAATATTAGTATAATTGCGTGTATAATGCTTGAGTAAAGCCAACGTCAAAACAGATGAATTAATGCATTTGTATCTTTGCATATAGAAGGATTTTAGCCCAGAAATAAAAATAGGCAATATTTCATTTATTTTATTTATTTTATTGAAATATTTTGCTTAAAAATACAAAAGTTCATTATTTTCATAGAGAATAACGTAACATTTTCCCATAACATTTACCAATATTTCTTTAATTGTTGCCAAGAAAATCAAAACCCGGAATAATATTTTCTTTTAAACAATTTTCAATTGAAATGATTTGTCGTGAAACAGGAAAATGAAAAATAAAATTAAGAATAGAAAAATTAATATGGCTGCATATTAAAAATAAAAAGGAAACTCTCGAGTATTTCTTAATATAACAAGATGAAAAGTTTTGAGTAAGTACGCATAGCAGGTGAATTAGACGTCATTTATCGAAAACAAAGATGCTGGAATAAAAAGATCTTGGGTAAAATAAAATTAACTATTATTCACGGAGGAAAGAGATAGATGGAGATGCAGTAAGCCGTAAAAACAGTTTGCAATACGATGTGCGTTATCGCTCAGATTTAAATGCCCTCATTCGGCACAAACAAAACAAGCACGTGGAACAGGGACCAAATTCTTTGACTTCATCCGTTTTTTTTTTTTTTTTTTTTTTTTTTTTTTTTAAGCACGTCTTTGTGTTGTGCCGAATGTAGCGGATTTTAAGGTTACATTTTTGGCGTTACTTCAAGATTTATTGTCTGTGTACGGTTAACATGAATATTTTATTTTAAATTTAAATTTTATTAATTTATAAAAAAACTTATGCTTATCCTTATAAATCACAGCGTAAAAAAAATAAATCTAAGATATACTATAACCATCCGCACAATCAATAAAAAATTACGAATGTAAATTTAAATAGACTACGGAGGGTTCAGGGGGGCTCTGCCCCCCTGAAGAAATGCAATTTTTGATTTAAAAAGTTACCAGAATAAGTAGCTCATCAGAATTTCAGAACATCAATGTACAACCACTTGTTTAACACTTTTAATTTCTGAAACTTTACGAAGTATCTTGTATGCTCATAAATATTTATGTAATTTGAAAACTTTAAAAAGCGATTTGTAGGAAGTTGAATATTATGCAATGAGTGTTAAAAAACAATGACTTACAAAGATGACGTTGAGGCTCCTGATCTGCAGATTTACTAGTATATATATATATTCTAATCATATCTATGAATATAATAAACCTATTTATATCTATATTATATTATATTATCCAGTTACATATACATGTTTCTGCAATTGTTTCTAATATTTCTACAACATAATATTAACAAAGACCACATTATTATAATAAATATTATGATAAGGGGAGAGGGGGGTCTTGATATTAAATATAGAGTTAAAATATAGAAAGAAAAAAAGGGTTACTGCAGTTAGTGTTATAAGCGCTATTGTTTGCGCGGTGTATTTACGTGGTACGGATCTTAAAAATCAGTAGACCTTAAGCATAAATGCCGAAGTCAGTGAGTTACGCAGTTATGGAAATTACAGTATGCAGCTCGATTATGACACATTATCCAAGACAATTAGATGAGAATAATAGTAGATTTTGTAATCTTCCGTAATCGAGTCTGCAGGTGAAACGAAACAGATATTAGCAACAATATGGGTGAATTTAAATGTGGATATTACTAATTGCTTTTCAAAAAAAAAAAAAAAAAACTCTCTAGTGCACCGAATTGTATTAGCTAAATTACGCCAATTGGCAGTGGAACCGGAAGATTACTTAATAGGTTTAAAATCCTCGCATGTCAACGTATTGAAACTGATAAGTAAATCGACATGAAGTATAAATGATTAAATGAATTAAGCGGTATTTGTCATGAAATACATAACAACAAAATATATACGAAATGCTGACATGATAGCAAACAGTCCTTTTCTTTATCGGAATCTTCCGATTTGGTGAAGGATTGAGCAAGTGAATTAAATTATGAATAAAAATAACATGATTAAATACTTAGCATACATTTAAGGGAGGCCAAACTGGTTGCCATAGGCGGCTAGTTGAAAATAAATAAATGAATTTTGAAAAACTATCGAGCGACACTCGGTCTACCTGATACTTTACTTTAAATTAACAATAATACATTTGTGTTTTTTAACTAAAGAATATATTGTTCACAATTTTCTAAAGTCCAAATTTGCATAGTTAAAGAACGCATGTGAAATGAAGCATACTAGACATATTCTTCATATCAAGGGAAATGGGAAGGAGAAAAGAGGATTTTGCGTGAAAATATATCTTTGCGACTGGTCTTGAAATGAAAAGACTTATCGGTCAATCATTCTGTCAGGAAGGAAGCATTTTCATATTTCTCTTTCACTTTCCATTTTGAGCAATCGTGTTCACAATATCGACTATGGGTATAATCTAAAGACGACCTGATTTGTATTCAAAGATTGTAAGATATATATTTCCAAGTCAAAATTCTTTTTTTTTTTTAAATAAATTATTGTACTTATGTTTCATACTAATTAAAACAATTCTAATGGATATGATAGAGCAATACATTCAGCAGTATGAGAGTAGTAAATGAAAATTAAAAGATAATCCAACTACATTTGAATACATTGTGATCTGATATTTTGAAAAAAATGTTAATGGTTATTTTTTTTATATTATTTCTTTACTTATTTCAGATACTACCTATTTTTAAGCAGTCTTTGCATCAATTGTGAGAAAATTTCGTTTATATTTTATTTATATTTTGATTGTTACAATTTTTGAGATAATTTAAGTTAAAATTGTTAAAAATTTAAAAGAATGCATTTTACATATTTTCTGTGTGGCAAGATTACTGGTCAAATCGACTTCTTTCAGCAAATGATATAATAAATTATAAATAAATTTTGTGTCAATAAATGAAATTACACTTTATGAACAAATGCAGGGGTCTTACCGCATAAGGAAAATTCGCAGAAAAAAATAGTAGCATGCATCGAATATGGCTTAATATAATCTTATCTCTAATAATTAATATCTCTGCTTGTGTCATCATATGAAACTTCTGAAATCCTTGTTTGAAGGAACGCAGATAAATTCTGGATTGTTCAATATAGTATGCTACAATATTTCTTGTATTAAGCTATTCAAATTGTAACAAAAAAATCCGAAACAAAAATATCTTTTGTTGCTCGTAACTTCCGGTAACGCTTTCGAGTAGTTTTTATAGCGTATTAATGAGTTTCCTCAAGTTGTTTCGAACACGAAATATCTGTTTTTAGACAATTCAAAAGTAAATATTTTCCGATGGCTAACAGATTTTATACATGAAAGAGTAACAAAATTATCTTCATTTTACGTTGTTAATTTCGTATATTTGTCTGTTGCATAAGTTTTTTGAGAAGGAAAATATTTACTTCACATTGATAGTGCTTCAGGTAATCTGAAAGAATAAGGAACGCTAAATTAGTTACTCGTACAACTGCAACACATAAAGTTTATTTGTTAGCAAAATGTTTTCTGTGGTTTATTTTTAATATCCAAGCGATAATCCAGTTATTTCCAAACACATTCCTTTCATACTTACTTCAATGTTTCCTATTTAAATCTCAATTTTTGTCTTGAAATGATTGATATTAGACACCGAAATACAGAATACACTGTTTCTTAACATCCCCGCTGAAAAAAGCTCACTAATGAATATTTGGTGATCAAACGGACCAAAATAAAGCTTTGCCGATGCCAATCGATTGATCTGGGAATTACTTTTTACTTTCAAATTTGCGAATCCGTGTGTCTTTAAAAACACCTTGCTACTTAACAAAAAAAAAAAAAAAAAAAAAAAAGAAACTTCTATGCGTTACTGTTTCATTTCCAAGAAAAAAAAAACTTGGTATTTTTTTCATTAAGATTTCAACGAATTTCAGGTTTGTAAAGATAATTCTCATTCTGGAAATTCTTTTCTGATTACAAATTTACAAATCATTATTTGCTGAAAAAGACACTTTATTAAAAAAAGTAAATAAATAAAAATCAGAGTTAAATTTCATTCATAATTAAATAACTTGCTTTGCATCTGGCGCCTCAGATTTTAAAAGCATTTTTGCCTTCTAATACACTTTTAATAAAAAATCTTCTGTATAAGGTAGTTAATTTTTAATAACTTATTTTCAGGTATTTAATTTCGAATAAACAACATAATAATTACAAACCAAGATTCTCAACATATTAAATAGCATCAATCAATTTTTAAACATAGTCATAAATGAGAAAAATGTTACTGACCAATTCACTGGATATTTCTGACATTGAAATAAAATTTCCACAAATTTAGTGTAACATCATAATTATTTACGATTTCGAAGACGTTTCCTGTCTATTCAGAAACAATTAAGGGAAAGGCCTGACAAAAATTTCAGAAAACAATAGATTTCTCATCTTCTGCACATTTTCTAATTGAAAGGGCTGCTTATTTACAATGCATTTCGGAAAAGACGTGTTTCAACTAAGGCTGCTCGTCACTCAGTTTCCGAATTTTCCTCGGTAAATGTTAAGTCTATGGGCATTTGATGCATTGTTGTATTTAAAATATTTCCTCGGGAAATTAATATCTTTATTTTTTTTTTTTTGTGTGTGTGTGTGTGTGTGTGTGTGTGTACTCTTCTTAAAGGATGTCAATTTTTTTCTTAGTTCTCAAAATATTTCTAGCATCTATTCTTAATTTTATATGAAGTGTTAAAATTTTACTCCCAGTTCGTCCGCTTTTAGTACATAAAATATTAAATTAAGCATAGAATTTAGAAATATTTTGAAAACTAAGAAAGAAAGAGACATCCTTTAAGAAGAGCACACCGAAAACAGAAAAAAATTAATATCCTGAGGAGATATTTTAAATATAAGAATGCACCGATCGCCCATAGACTTAACATTAACGAGGGGAATTGGGTAACTGAGTAACGAGCAGCCTTAAGTTTGGAAACTAATTAATTTCTGAATATTTATTTTGAGAGATTCTGAAGATAAGAGAAGTTTATATATAATCGAGGGTAAATTTGAGACTAGGCCGAATTTTTTCAAACGTTTCTTCCATATCAGGAAATATTTCTTACGTTTCTTAAAGTGTACAAGAATCTCAGAGAAAAATACCACAGTCGAAATGTTATAGTGGGCTGACCATTGTGTGTACCAATTTCATTAACGTTTGTTGCATACATTTACAGCATTCTGCCACACACATTCTGTATAGAAAGTATGGCAGCAGTGACGTCTTGGAAAATCACAGTGGTCACGTCACATATATGACCAAAATATCCCCACACAGTGCCGACTCGTTGCGACTAAAATGTAATCTTCTTCAAAAGTTAAATTAAAGGACAAAAACATTTTAAAAGTTATTATTTAATGTAACAAATATTTTTCTGACCATTTTCTTATATTTTCGTAACGTCATAGGGACGTCACTGGAAGACACCTACGTCATGTCACAAATATGACTTACAAAAACAACACGATGTAATGTCAACTTGAGACACTAATGTGATTTTTAAATATCTTTGAAAATGAGGCAAGAAGTTTGAACTTAAGTCTGGACGTGATAATTTTGTGAGCCCTTGCAAAATAGTCTAAATTCCGTTATTTATTAACACAGAAGAAAATAATCGCTGAATAGATCAATTACAGTTAATACGTGTAAGGAAATTATATAAAAACCCTTTAGCTATTTGTGAATAACAAATGATAATAAGAAAAAAATTAATAAGAAATCCCCTTTTCAAATACCATATTTTAAATTAAATTGATATATCAAAATGAGATTATACTTAGCGCTAAATATACAGTAGTATGCAAAAGAATGTTTTGAGTGCTAAAAAATCTATTGAAATTGCGGACCGATCTATGTAGCGTTGAGTTAACGCCATCATTAGAAAATTATTTGTGGAAATTTGCTCAAATGGCGACATGCGGGCAATAAAAATGGGTTCACAAGCCGATTTCAGACAAAAACTTAGCTAGCCTTCCATGTTTTCCAAGAAAAAAGAAATATTCTAAATTATAAGAGTTTTTCAGTCGTAATTTCTTCTTTGTGAAAAATTAAAAAAGAGCTGCACCGATTTTATTAACACAGATAAATTATTGCTGCTACCGAAGACGACAGAACGAAATCCAAATAGAGCAAGGTGTTTTATTTTTTATTTCTTTTTATTTATTTATTTTTTTGCATGTGGGAAGAGACGTTTTGGGAGAAATTGATGGCGATGTTACTACTAAATAACTTTTTATACAGTTAATAATGCATTTACTCTTAGTGCTTAATTAGATTAAATAAATTAGGTAAAATAAAATTTCTTTACAATTCTTTTTTAATGAAATCATCAACGATAAATTAAACAAAGTCAAGATGTAAAAATCTAAGGGGCTGCTTTCCCCTGCACCTTCTTGAACAGCGGCCATGATTGCTACAAAATAATTTCGAAATTTAACGCATTTTATTTTTTGGAATAAGGACCGGACTTCTCTCTAAACGGGTCGGGCGAAAAAAAATTGTAGGGGCCATAATTTGTTTTCGCCATACACGAAATATTATATAATATCATCGGGTACCCGCATTAGAGGTCTGCACGGGCCGAAACTTCCAGGCCCGGTCCTGGCCCGATACAAACATTTACAGTTTGGCCCGGCTCGTAGAAAAAAATATTGGCTCGGCCCGGTAAAAAACTTAAAAGTTCGGCCCGGAAAAAAGTTAAAATCTCGGATCGAGTCCGGCCCGACCCGAGTGAATTTCTACAAAACATTGATTTTTACATCGATTTGGTTAAAAATTTGTCTTGTACGAGGAGTTCTGACGAAAAATATTTATCTTAACTTTTTTTTTCATTTTTATAATCATCATTATATAGAAGTGCCGCAGGCTGCGATAGTTATTTTTTAATGAATCTCTATTTCTTGTATGTAAATGTTTCAGTTATCATTAATATTGTTAATGCATATTCGATGTATTGTAGTGTTAAAAATTTGAAAAATGTTATACAGTAAAATCTTCTAAGACAGAATTGCATAGAACAGAAAAAAATATGCGTTATAGACAAGTTCCTTTCTTATCAAGTGAAAATGTATTGTATATCCTTTTCTTACGTATTAGTATATTAATTTTGCATGGATCAACAGTTTTCAGATTTTCAGTTTAAAACAGGGTCCCGTCATAGGCAGGTTCTTTTTCACACGTTTTAGTATATTTTAATTTAATTATATTTAATTAAGCGTAGAAATCTACTATTCATTAAAAAAAATAAATTTTAATGCTTAAGTGTAGAATAATGGCGATTTAAAAATGTATGCATTTTTTGCAAAAATTTTTGGGCCAGGACTAATTATACTGACTTTGAATGGACCAGGCCACGCTGAGGCAATGATTTTCATAAGGGCTGGGTGAGTAAAAAGTAGGGCTGAAAATTTTGGGCCATGAAGACTAGGAATGAAATCAGTCCCGGCTCTGTACAGAAAAAATAAGTTTGACCCCGGCCCGAGCCTTCCAAAAAAAGTATGGCCCAGACCCGGCCCGTGCTGATGTCTAACCCTTTTAACTACAGAAGCATAGCTTGAACTCGAATGTACAACTTTTCCGGTCCTTAACATTTTATTTAAAAAAGAAAGAAAAGAAAAGGGGATTTAATAAACGCTGTTTGCTCCTATTAGCTTCAAATCTCTCCATTATACTAGCTCTAATTGAAAGCATATATGTTGCACTAAATAGAGAATCTTTACACAGTAATATATTTTATACAAGAATGTTACAATTTTATACGTAATTAAAAAATAAAGAAAGGGTTAAATAAGCATTGAAAATAATAAAAAGTTCAGTCATTAAAGTTTAATAAAAAAACTCAATTACTATAATGTATTTATAATACCCAGAATGATTTAAAAACGCCATTTATGACCTTAAGAAACTCATAAACAATAAAACAAAGAAATACAAACACCTGCCTTCATGACAATACAATGACAGAGGATGAGTCTAGAGCGAGTGTACAGTGGAAGCCGTTGAGCTTGTTCCTATATGATTGTCCTCTTAAAACGCTTTGTTTAGCTTTAATGCTTTAAATTTTTATTTTAATGTAATTTAACAATAAACGGTCAAGTGCGAGCATTACTCGTGCACAGAGGGTTCCGTACAATAAATATATTTAACTGTATACTGTAACTACTACTGGGCATTGAATTATACAAAAATATCATTAAAAGTTGTTATATAGGATTTAAAATCCTGTGGCGCATAGATTACGCCTTTATGTATGTCCAAACCGTCCGTGTCTTTAAAGGTTAATATCTCGGCTAATTACCTACAATGTTTTTCGAAAATCGTTATCAATAATCCCTTTATACTTCCGCTCCTCAATTGCTTTGCTGAACGCCCGGAAATCGAAATTTGTGTATAAAGGAAAAATGCGATTTTGTCAAAAACTATGTGACCTAGAATAACCGCTATAGTTTTCCTGCAAGGTTTAAATTAACTTCTACTACCCTTAATTTTTTATAATTTTTCTTTCAGTAGATTCGGAAATAGAAGGAGGGATGGGGGACATATTTTTGCATTACGTTTTTGACGATATCTCTGGAAAATAATACCTAAAATTAAAAGAATTTTGAGTTCGGCGTTACGAAAATTTTCACAAGATTTAACGCCACAGGATGCACAAAGAAAAGATTTTTTTTTTTCAAATAACTTAATTAACCCCTCTATATTTTTCCCAAACATGTTTGTAAATGGATAATAATCTATAAATATGTGGGTCAATAGCCTTTATTACTTCAGCTAATTTGAACTTTCCACGTTCCATAGTTTATGAGTAAAATGGCTGTGACAGACAGATACAGGAGTGATCTTGTAATGCTAAGTTTCTACTTTTTAAGTACGAAACCCTAAGAATTGGGCTTAAATGGGTGTTCTACAAATTCTTTGATGTAGTTCTGTTTGACTATCAATGCAAATTTAATAAGAGAAGATGATTAGACCTGTTTTCCTTGGAAAAAAAATAGATACCCTCAAACGATGCATGTAAATATTTTAATTTTGTTATGCATTTACATTTATTCCACTATCTGAATTGAAAATTTGGTAGCCATTCAGTTATCTTTTGTTCTAGATTTTATGAAATCTGGAGGGAAGTAGATTTTTTTAGTTTAAAGTTAGGGAACTTTATACGTAAAAAATTGTTTCATATTATAGATTAAGGTAAAATGACGAATATTACATATTTTGCATGATTGCTCACTTTTTCTGAAAGCATAAATTCTTTTTTTTTCTCTAGTGTGTCTTCAATACGAAATAGTTCTATTTAGTATAAAAATATTGTCATAAAAATCTTAACTGATTTTAATAATTTAACGCTTATTTAACAATTTTGGCTTCACAAAGTCTGCAAATTTTTGCAGTTTAAAGTTAAGGAAATTTATACGTAAAAAATTATTTCATATTATGTATTAAAATAAAGTGCTGAGTGTTAAATGTTTATAATATTAGCTGCCTTTTCAGTAAGCATAATTTGTTTTTGTAGTAAATGTCTGCACTGAGTTGTTCGAAACTTGGAAAAAACAAATTTGGTATCAAGATTTTGTCAAAAATTCTAATTATTACTAGTACATAATCCCCGTCAGAAATGACGGAAAGTGAATGATAAATCTTCATAACAATTGTTAAAAAAATATTTTTCTGACTTAAAAAAGAAAAAAAAAAAGATGTCTCATACATTTTGTTAGTCCTTTGATTTTTTATGATTAGAACAAAAAAATTATGTAAACTACAATTTTGTCACCAGCGTTTAAGCGCACCATTTCCAGCTACACATTCTATGACGAAAATGCTCGTTTAGGTTACCTCTACATTAAAAATTTGTTGTTTAGCGGGGCTTTTTTTTTCACTACAAACCATGTTAAAATTCATAATTTTATCTGCAAGATAATTAAAATATTTTGTACCGATAAAAAATATTCATTTTATTTGCAATGTCTTCAAATCTGATAAAATGCATTGTAAAAAAAGTACAATTGTCCTTTAACCCTTTCTCTACTGACGGTACTTATAAGTACCATTAAAATAACTTGTTATAAAATTAATTTAATACATCGATTAGTAGCAATACAGTTCAGAATGAGTTATAGATACATTACTTTATCATGTTCCAAACGCATTACGGGTTACACAAAACAAAAGTATTTTTTAAAGCATGATTTATTTGGCCTTTGCATCTTTTCAGCTTTCTTGTCGTTGGAAAAGGGGGGGGGGGGGGAGAGGTCAGTTCAGAAATATTTCTATGTCTATTGTAAGAACATTATATTTGTAGATTTTCTAATTCTACAAAATACTAAGAAAACTATTTAAATTAAAAGATTTGAGTGGGGTTATAAATATTACAGAAAATCCCTATAAATTCAAATTTAATTAATCCTTTTAAATCCTTCAATCCTTCTAATATCCTTCTAAAAATTATTAAATAATTATGTAAATCTTCCAATTTAGTTTATAAAATTCCCGAAAAATGCTTTAGAAGATGAAATTTTTATGAATTCAGAATTCAGTACATAAAAGGTTAATTTTCCCTTTAAATAACGCTAAAGTGCCATTGAAATAATTCTTTATTGTAAATGCATTTGAAAGTTTTCGAATAACTTTTACTTTGTATATAAGACAGAAAACTAATGTCACAGGACATCGAAATTGTGCAAAAGATTAATCATTCTGAATAAATTAAAAATAAATGTAATATAACGTGCTTGCACGGATATTTTTAGAGCGAAAGTTATATCTTTTCTGCACCAGGTGGCGATAGTTATCCGTTATTTTAAATTTAGAACTTGTTGTTGTTGTTGTTGTTGTTGATGATGATGATGATTTGATATGGTTTTTGGAGACTTACTTATTAAAATATTAGTTTTTGAAGGTTTTAAACAAAGATAAAATATTTAAAGGTTTTAATATATTCTTACAAATATTTTAAGACCAGCATCGGCGTTAACCTGCACTTTTTTTTTAATGAAGCGTTCAAAGTGTCATTGATTTGTTTGTAGATTTGCTGGAATTTGAATCTGAATGGCAACAGTATCGTTTGTTTAGATCTGATTTCTATGTTTATAATAGTTTAATTTTAATTTAGAACTTAATACATTATAAATGGATATTAGAGACATGTTTTATGTGAAAATATGCTGAACAGACATGATTTCAAGCAGAAAAAATTATCATTTAGCCGTCATATGCTAGGATATGTTTTCCATTAAGCCTAACATGGCGTTTAGCTACGTTCGATTCGCAAACCAGAGTGGTTCGCACTGGCATGGTTCCGACAGTTTCCTGTACTCAGATTTTATTATATGTAGATTATTAATTTAATGTTTATTAAATTTAATATTGTTTATTTGACTTTCAAGTGAGTAAAAGACAACCAAAAATACGAATTTTTGTTTTTTTTTATTAATTTTTACATAGTTTAAAATATAAATATATTTCCCTATATTTAATAGCATGTTTGCATACTTCTTAAAGGCAAATGTAAAAGGTAAAAATGAAAATAACACATAATAATATATTTAAAAAAAAATATTCTCAACACAAATTTTTCGTAGTCTATTAATCTTTAAAATGCTCCTTGTGTTAATTTTTGTTCAGAATGTTTAATATCTGCAAGATATGATCTTGATAAATAACTACAATGAATCACTACGTTTATTTCAGAATGCTGGTATAGTTAGACCTTCCTATTAGTAATAGGGTAATTCCGGGATTTATGCCGCACATTTTTTTGAATTTGTGTATAAAGTCCCATGGTGGACATAAAATGAAAAAAATCATGCTGTGGTATTTAATGTTAAATATACAACGCGTGTACTGCAAAAAAAAAAAAAAAAAAAAAGAACTTAAAACAAATTATTAATATTTGTTAACATTTTTTTCTAAAACTTTACACTGAGGGGCGTCACCTGTGCATTCAGTCTGAGACGCCGCACTTGTGCGGTAGTTATGCCGCGCTTGTCATAAGAACAGAATGAAATTATAAATAAAAATATTAAAAAAAAAATCATATCTGGACTATAATTAACGATGTAATAACAAAATGAACCTAAATGAGTACAATGAAACGCATTAGTAGATTCAAATTAATAATTGTTGCCTACTTTCACTATTAAAATTATTGACTTATTTTTTTTACATTAAATTTTAATTGTTATTTCAGCAACAACGTAACATCAATGTATTAGAAAGGGAAAAGAAAAAAAAGTAAAATTGTGTTTAAATATTTTTTTTTAACCCTTTCGGGACCGGTGGCTTTTATACAAATTTTATTCGGTTGGTACCACTTTTTTTAAAAGAAGATACCTTTACTTAAATAATCATGAAAATGCTCTAATTAAACAAAGCAAATATTACTTTTCTTTTTTACTGGTGCCAGAAACAAATTTTGTAAGCCCTTTATGAAGGTGCTTATATGCACCTATGGTCCCGAATGGTTTTAGAGACCTGTTTTTTCGACTACAATCTACAGAAAAAGTGTCGAAAAAGTACAATCTTTATGTAATTACACTTAAACACATCATGCAACGAAGCCAATTACACTTCCATTTTTTTGGAGTAGTTTGCAAAGAACGTCTGCGTTACGCGTACTCCATTTTTTATTATTATCATCTTGACTTGCATCTTTCTTACACTTCTTACTTTTTATTTTCCCCCTTTTTCTCCTTTGGTTTTAGTAAACTTGATAACATGTCTAACATGGTTAGTCTGTGCAAAAAGAAAAGGAAAAGTTAATAACACTTAATCATTCCGTACAAAAGAAACTGGGGCATGTATACCGGAATAGCAGTGCGGCGTGTATCCCATTTTGCATGGTGCAGACGTCGGCCATCACAGTTACCTGCCATCGCTAAGAGGAATGACGTAAGCATATACATAGTACTCTATACAAACGCTACACTTAGTTTTGACTTTAAAATCATGCGTGCATTTAGTAATTAGTGCATGAAAAGTATTTAAAAATAACGTGTTAAAAAGTTTGGACAGTGAAATCATGCACTCACGTCAAATTAAGGATTGTACTTCTACAAGTAAACATCGAAATGGGATTCACGCTTTACACTGGTTAAAAAAATCTCATTGCACACCTATAGTGTGCGTTTGACAACCATCTATCGATAATGACAAGAAATACAAGGGGTGCGGCATCTATCCCGTATGCGGCGACTCTCTCGGAGTTACCCTAAACAATAATAATAGTAATTTATTAACATGAATATTTTTAACAAAATTCAGTTTAGTTCCATTTTTATATAACTTTAATAGGATTTAAAAAAAAAATGGATGCACAGATTTTTAACAAACGTCTTTGAAGTAAGAATCTGACACAATATTGAAATATTTTAAAAATAGAAACGCATAAAGTATTTAAATATCTCTTTAGAAGCAAATTAATACATTTAGAATTCTAGAATTTTCAATAAATTCACATATATATATATATATATATATATATATATAAACTATTCAGTTTATGGTACAAAACATTCTTTAAAAATATTCTTGTTGGAATGCGATAAATAATGAAAAATAATTTTGAAAATCATCTATCCGTTTAAGCTTTACGAAAAAGGTGTGTTTTAAATTACTACTTGCTACTTCTTAATTTATTATTAAGAATGAAAATCTTTCCAAGTTTGATTCTCAGCTGTTATTCATAATAGTTTTTTACGTTTATTAGGCTATGAATCAAAGAAAAAAAAGATACATTCATTTATTTTATATTATAAAGGAAACATACAGAAAACTTTGCTGTGGGAAATATTTTCAATCTTTTTTTATCAAGCCTGTTTTAGAAAAAAAGTCATATTAAAATTACCCCTACTCCACCCCATCGCAAAATACCACAACAACAACAAACAAACCTTATAGCTCATTGTCGGAAAATGTTTTATTTCTCTCATAGACAAATAAATTTATTTTTATTTAACAACAATCTATATTTATTCATATATTTATATACAGTAATCTAAATTTATATAGTTTCTATTTTACGATTACCTACATTTATTCGTATAATCGTACATAATTGCATTAAAGTGGGGTAATTTTTATTGGCTTTTATATCTTGAGATTAGCGCCAAAGACTTCTTAAGCTTTCATTTTCTTTACTCAACAACCATGCTGTCACAGAAAGTCAGTAAGCTTCTATCGGTAAAAAATTATGTCATATTTAAAAGAAAACGCACATATTCATTTATTAAGCATTCATATTTTAACATGATCGCATAAAAATGACATACTTTTATTATCTCATATTTTGCTGTTATTTTGACAGGGACTCTAATGAAAAAAGACGAGAAACTTACTCCCATGAAAATGATAAGGAAACATGCATTTTCTTTCAAAGAGTTGAAAAAAGAAAATAAGAAAAAGAAAGGGAATTTGTCACTTTTAATTTATGCTATTTACTGCAATGAAATTTAAACGGAATTTATTAATCATTATTTATACTAAATTGATGTTGTTTGAATGAATTATCATGATTGAATACGGATTGAAATATACATAAAATCGTAGAAATTATCTATTTTAAATATTGGTGAGACGGCTTTTTTAAGCATGGCTTATTTTTTGGGTTAGAACTTATATTTCGAGCATCCTGAAAAATCGTGTATTTTCTGATTATGTCTTATTTTTGTGAAACATGGAATATTACTTCATACAAAATATAAGTGCTTGTTCAAAAAAAAAAAAAAAAAACACAAATATACTAACATTTAATGCATTTACATGCATTTAAATACTATTACATTAATTGAAAAATTATAGCTATCTGTAAGAAAAATTTCATTACTTAATTACGAGAATAAACATCAGATGAAATTCGGTAACTGACTCGTTCCCATTTTCGATCTTAGCTTCCCAAAACATATTTTCCAAAATCGTTTAAAGCTTTACCTAGTGAAAGAATCTCCTAGGATCCGTGATAAAAGATCTATTCAAGGAAGAACATGACTGAGCTTATAGCTCAATTCATACGATATCTCATGCTTATGTGCGAATTTCGTGATCAGAAAGTATATACTCGAGGGACTACACCATTTTTGCACAAATAATTTTTAGATTTTAGAGAGAAACGGCGACGCACTTTTCTGCAGCTTTAAAGGTATAAAATCCGTACATTGCATATACCATTAGCACGCACATCTCAGAGGCATGTTGAAATTTTTAAAGATTTTTTTTCGATTTCAAATTTTTAACACTGATGCAGGTATCATTTGTTTAAAATAGCATCCAAATAAAAATATTTTTCATTAACAAATAACCATGTCACAAAGTAAACATCACATTTGTGCCACATAGTCTCATTTCACGTACGATAAGTACTTTTTACATCCATTTTTTTCTGTTTATTATTCATTTTCTGTTAAAACAAATTAAAAATCAATAAAATTAGGTTTTTCTGTTTGTACTTTCTTTAAATAAAACATTTTTTTTTTTTTTTTAAATATTTTCTAACTGATCTAGACTTTTGCCTTTGTAATTGCTTGTTTTACATAATTAGACATGCTATGAATACTATGAACTTTAAATATCGAAACATATAGGGTTAGTCCGTTTCATTCTCTCATGCAGAATACCAGATTTTGTATCCTATATTTTGCGTATTAGCCCTTTACGTGATACACCAGAAATTGATATCGAAAAAAAAAAAAAAAATACATGATGAACCTATCACGAAGTTTGCAAATTTTGTATATACATTCATTTTACCATACATAGCAACTGCATCAAATCCTGTATATTTTTTTCTAACAGCAATTGCTCTTATTTTAATTCACATTCATTCTAAATACTTTGCTACGTGTTATATTAAAAGGACGATTACTTTATCTTTCTGACACAAGGTATTCATTTACAAAATGTGCATTCGTTTGTACAATCGGTTGATAAAAAAAATAATCCCACATTTTAATATCCAAACTGTCTCAAAAAACCTATATATGTGTGTATGTATTGAGTAATTCTGACCTATTTAAATGAAAACTAAAACTTAAAAGTTAAATATAATGAACTATTAAACTTAAACAAAAGTGAAACATGAATAAACACTTATAAAGAAAGACTGTATATTAAACGCAAACTACTGACTCAACAAAATGAACTAGAAACATGCAAATAAGTAAATGAATAATTAAATATGGTTACCAATGCATAGCTTGTGGCATGCAAGCTGCGTTAAGAATGTTTTAGGTCGACAACACTCCACAGAGCTGCCACGACTTTTATTGAAACATATAAATTACAGATATTAATGTAATGAGAAGTCAATTATCAATATCACTTTCTTCATAATCAATGCAAATTTATCAACCATTCGATTTAAAATTTCAGTTCAGTTCCTTTTATATATTTTGTTTTGGTAAAATCGTGGAGTAAATTTTTCAAAAAGGGCACTGGATAGCTCTTGAGTACAGCTTGATTTTACTTACAAAAAATGATTGTTATTTTTACTGATTTTTCTGAATTTAGTCTTTTAATGTGTTTAATAGCATTCAATAATAGATTTCCAAAAAGTGAAATAGGAATATTAGAACTAAAGTCTAATATCTTTATAGTTTCAAAATTGAAGTTATCTCTTTTATCATGCACTTCAGTAACTAGTTTAATTCTTTAATTTCCTTACACTGTAAAAAAAAAAAATAAACGGACTAAAATACAGAAATACTACTGGCAATTTAGACGCCAGTACTATTTCCGTATTTTTACGGAACTTTTTCTCGGTAAATTACAGAAAATTTTCCGCTTTTTTTTATTTAACGGAAATTCTTCTGTAATTTACCGGGAAAAAGTTCCGTTAAAATACGGAAATAGTACTGGCGTCTATATTGCCAGTAGTATTTCCGCATTTTAGTCCCTCTTTTTTTTTACAGTGTATATCAAAAATAGTTAGAATATTGGATGAAAGCTTTAATTTTAATGCTTCTGTATAATAGCTGAAATTAGCATATGTACCGTTAATTTGAACCAAGAATAAACCTTCTATATATCTATAACATTTAATAACTTTTTATAAAGTTTGTTTCTATTCATACATATATAGATAAATATCTGCCAGAATTGAACTGCAATACCCCCCTCCCCCCAATTAAAATTAAGGGTTAATCAGGGCTGTACAAAGTACTGTAATTTGTGTGTCTGTTTCCTTTATTCGTTTATGGATAGAAAATATTGCCTGTTATAAAAATAAGCAAACTGTCACATACTAAATAATAATCTTCTTCCAGCGCAATGTTTATTTAATACTTATTAACAAATTACATATTTTCTATAAACTCCCTTGATCGCATATAATGTACAGAAAAGCTTTATTCCTTTTTAGAAAATGATCAATTTTTTCCGGTTTTTGACAACAAAGACGATTCTTTGAACGAAAAAATAAATTATGCTCTCGGAAAAGGAAAAAAAGGCTCTTTTATCTAGTCACCTTTGAGCGCCATGAGGAAAAATCCATGCGCGGTCATTCTTCCTATCGAAGAAAACCAAAGGTCCGGCTAAAATCCTAGAGATTCAAAGAATCTTGAATCTCCAGCTGGGAAAAATTCATTTCAAAGTACTTTTTTTCCACCTCATTTCTTCCTTTTTTTTTTTCATTTTTAAAGAGTGCTATTTATTACACTTTTGAAGAGAAAGAGTCTTTTCATGTTTAATCTTAACACAAATTACATGTCAGTTTTATATTTATGTAAAAATGCTTCTTTTTTGGAATGCATCTATCTCTATCATTTTCTCCAAATATTTTAGGAGAAAAATAATTTGTTGCATTCATTGTTAATGTGCTACCCATAAATCTAGGGAGTGAGAATCTTGTGAAAAAGGGTACGGAAATGAGCTTTGAAATCGCAGAAAGGCATTTCAAACTATTTAGGCTGTGATTATAAATAAATTACAAAGTTTTATTTTAATTTAAAGTGATAAACATACATTTATCTTTTAAATATCCAGTCTTTCAAAATGTGATTAAATATCAAAATAAAACTGAACTGTTTGAATATTTTTCTTTAAGAATATTTTGTAAAAAATCATATCTATTTAAATTAAATGAAACACATTCTGCAAAAAATGATTTTTCTTGTCTTTCCGGCAACATTTTTTTATACAAGAATTATTTTATATTTATTTGAGTTACCTACTGGAGGATCCTAAATGCGTGCAATTGTTTCTCAATAATAAATGTAGGTATTAAAAATGTTGGCTGACACATTTATTTCAAAAATGCTTACATTCTTACAACGAAAGAATTGTTTAATACCGAAAGAATAATTCAAAAGTGCCTTGTATTGTACTATTAGAAGAACCATTCTCATTTATTTATATTGTATGAGTGTATAAAATTTTACCGCGCAATGTGCCGCTAGGCACCTGGAAAACTTTTTTCAATGTTTCTCTTTAAGAATATTTCTTGGAAATGCATCTTTATCTCTTTCCTTAAATTAAATAATACCCATTCTGCAAAGAATGACTTTTCTTGTCCTTCCGGCAACTTTTTCTTGCGCAATATGTATATATATATATATATACATATATTTTATACGTGTTTGAGTAATCTACTGGGTGATCGTGAATGCACATGTTTTTAATAAATATTAGATGTAGACGTTAAGAAGGTTCACTGATGTATTTTTTAAAAATTTTACGACATTATACCGGAAGAATTCTTTGACAAAAGTACCTTGTATTGTGTTAGTATGACAATCATCATCTACATTTACAACATTGTGGCACACACATGTTACGCTGGGTTACAGATAAAAAATATTGTTTCACTATTGCCCTTTAAGAATATTTTGTAAAAATTCAAATTTTATCTATTTACTTAATTTGAATGCATTCTGAAAAGAATGACTTTTTTTAGTTCTTCCGACATTATTTTTTGTACACGAATTTTTTATACGTGTTGGTGTGTTTTACTTGGTTCTCGATATCCCTAATTTTTTAACAAATAGTAAATCTAGGTTGGAAGATGCCTTTTTCAAAAATGATACGATCTTACTCCGAAAGAATCGTTTTTAATAATACTTATCGTCCGTCATTCGGTTATATAAGGCGTTCAGCACACACAGTTGAAAAATTAAAATGTGTTAGAAAGGGGTTTGATGCAGATGCTAATGCCTTTTTTTTATTTGATAGTATTTCAGGCAAGTATAAATAACAAAGAGAACGTGCAAAGGGTTTATTTAGTTAGCACTGTAAAATAAATATGCATATTTTTATTAGATATTCTACACAATATGTAACAGGATATTTCTAATTCGTGTAAAATACAGATTTTCTCTATTATTCAGGTAGAAATTCAGCTCTTGCATCTCGTAGATGTGGTGTAACTAGTTTTGTTAAGGATGAGACGCGAGTAATAGAAGGTTAAGAAACGGGACTTTTCTGGCTGCAGATCTCCCGAATCACCGCTGAGATATGACGGAAATGTAGCTTAGATCGAAAAATTTCAGATAATGTAAGGCTTACATTGAGGGTTGGAGGGAAAAGGGACAAATAAAATAGGAAAATAGTCTATATTGATAAACGGAAACTGCATCTCTATTCACGTTTTTTTACAGCATTCTAAAAATCATTAAGTCCAATCACACAGTTTCAAGTTTTTGTACGTACAAAGTCATATCGGTGTTAGCAAAGATTTAAGCAAACCATTTCCCCCTTTCGCAATTTAATTTATTTTAAATATAGTACTTTTTTTTTTTTTTTTTGAAGCATCGAAAACCGAAAAATGCACTTTTAAGTGCAAATTGTTTGAAAACTGTATCTTAATTTACTGATTTAAAAATAATTTTCAAGCATGAATTTCATTTAAATTTATCACTATCTTTTGCAGTTTTTGATTACGAAAAGTTAGCCTGTTTGTCTATATTGTAACGCAAAAATATATTGCCGATGTCAACAATTTAGGCAATCCACTTCATTTTTTTCAAAAATGTAATAAACTTTTAAAAATCGCACGATTTATAATTTTACACAGTTGAAAAGGTGGGGTGGGGGGGATTGCATTTTCAAATGCAATTTGTTTAAAATCTGTTTCTCAATTTATTGCTTTTTTACAGTTTTTTAAAAACAAGCATGGTTTTAAAAAATCTATCGCTACTGGAGTAGCTCGATTACTGAAAAATAACTAGTTTGCACTAAAAAATATATAAATTGTCGAGCGTTTATTTGCAACTGATAATCCATAACGAAATTAACATTTCATCAACAAATAAATAAAATAAATTAATATGAGTGAAAGAAAAATTTAGCATATATGTAATTTAATTACGTGCTTAAAATGTGAAAGAATCAGAAAAAGGCAGAAGCAAAATCTTTACAATTTCTTCGACTAATACTAAAGTATCGCTATTAATACATTTCAAAACTGCAAGACACAATGGATAATTTTCATATAAAAATGCTGTTTGGGTTTGTAAGCATACAATCTAAAAAATAAAATGTAAAAAATCAATTAGAGCTTTCAATAAAATAAAATAGTCGTAACCTGTGTTCTGTACACCGGGCAGTATATTCTATATTCCATGAAGCCCGGATTTGATCCTCTGGTTTCTTAAACTCGATTTTTGAGAACTACGACTTGAATTATCCTGTAACGTTTACATTACTATCACAACGAATATTATGTCATCTCCTGCGTTCAGAATATATTCAAAATATATTCAATAAAGCTTTAAAATTTTTAAAATCAATTTTTGAGGAACTACACACCATTTTTTTTTCTTGAGTAGTCTTCGGTAGTCCTGTTTACCCATTTAAAAAATAAAAATAATTTATTAATGTTTAAAAAATTAAATTTGTTGTTTTATAATTTCGAAAGATTTAAATGGCTCATTTCAAGAAGAGACTTACTTTTATGCTTAATGATTGTGAAAAGAAACTCATAAATGAGCTGTTTCAACCCAGGAAGGTTTCCCCTTAGCAATAAAATAACACACTGAGGAGGTTCACAATCTGCGGCGAGTTTACTAAATGCTTTTCAGAAAAAAATCGTTCATGACTCCGAATACATTGAATGGAAAGTAACACATAAAAAATATGTGTAAATGTTTCGAGAGAGTATTAGGTAGAAAGTGATGGCGTTTAAAGTAAAAAGAATTTTAGCAAAAATATCGCGTAAATCACACGGCCTTTCATTTTTATAAGTTCTCATCCTGGGAAATTCAGGATAACTGCTTATGACAAACAACTTTCTGTCATTAAGGTACTTAAATAGAGTAGTAGCCAAAAATCTCGGATGGCATAATCCATAAACCAAAGCAAGAACTTGCTTTAATGACGAAACTACGAAACGGGGCCCTCTTGATGAGTTGCATCATTAATCAGTTCTTTCCCCCAGCTAATAAGAAAAGGATGTGCATTTTTTTCTCTTCTTATTTATTTGGAGAAGCTTGCCGAGGCATTGATTACATATTTGCTTGCTTTCCTTTCCCACACATGATAGAAAGGAATGAATTATTTGTTGTTATCATCGATAACACTTGCCAGAGGTGCGTTTTTTAAGGCTTGCATTAAATTACTAATTATTCGCCATAACAAATACATCATTTATCTTAGACTATTGAAGAATGGTATTCAGATATATGCTTCAGATTATTCAAACTACACATTATACAATTTTTTTCGCATTAAAGAATTAAGTATACGTGCATATGCAGTATTCTGTTCAGAGTAAAATTAAACATGGTTTTGAAGCAATTCTCAAGCACGCAAACGTAAATGGTTGTTTGAAAGCATATTAACTATTAGCATAAGCTCAATTGTTGTCTTATCTATAATTTTCTTATGCTTAAAACCAAACTACTTTTATTCTTCGTGTTTTTTTCCCTTATAATGCAAAATTAATTTTTTAAAGAATTTTTATAGTTATTCCAGATAAATTTGTAATTCTCCATTTTCTTGACATGTCGGGACTTGAATTCCTATGAGTCTAGAGTTCACTGTGGACGTTTGTATTTCACTAAATAAAGATTTTTTTTTTATTTTATCGAGAATGTTTTATTTGTGAAGATTAATTTTTTCTATTAAACTACTAAAATATAACAATTTACACAAATGTTAAAATTCCTATCATTCAATAAATTGGAATGAAATCTCCCTTCTACTTTTTTTAAAGAATAAAATCCAAATTAAAATTCAAAGAAAGATATATCGACTAAGCAATACTTCCTCACACTTAAACTATTATATTTTATTCAATTTTTAGGGTTCCGTACTCAAAAAGTAAAAACGGAACCATTATAAGATCACTCCTGTGTCTGTCCGTCTGTCTGTCTGTCTGTCTGTCACAGCCATTTTAATCGTAAACTATGGAACGTGGAAAGTTCAAATTCGGGAAGTAATACAGACCATTGACCCACATATTTTCAGATTAATAAACATTCATAAATATATTTAGTAAAATAAGTAGAGGGGCTAATTATGCTACTTGAAAAAAAAAATCTTTTCTTTGTATATCATGTGGGGTATCCTGTGAAAGCTTTTGTAACGCTGAACTCAAAAATTCATTCCTTTTGATTTTAGGTGTTATATTTTCAAAGATATTTTTGAAAATGTAACGCAAAAATATGTCCCCCCCCCAACGAATTCCGAATCTACTGAAACTAAAATTATGAAAAAATTAGAGGTAGTAGACGTTAATATAAACCTTTCCGGAAAATTATAGCGATTACCCTAGGTCACATAGTTTTTGAGTAATTAGCATTTTTCTGTTATACACAAATTTCGATTTACGGCCATTCAGAAAAATTGTTGAGCATCGCTGAATATACCTATCGTTACAGAAGAATAAAAGCATTGTTGATAATGGTTTTCGAAAAAAATCATCGGTAATTACCTGAGATATTAACCCTTAAAGGTACGGCAGTTTGGACATACACAAGGACAGGGCGGCGTACTCTATGCCTAATTAACGACTTTTAATGATATGTATGTGTAATGTAATGTCCAGTAACAGTATAAAAGCAATAAACGTCAAATTGTTAAAAGCATATTAATTTAAGGGGTCTCGGGACTCTAAAAAGTGGAAAAAATGAAAAAAAGACCATTTTCAACATTTAATGTCTTAAAATGATTTTAAAACACAATTTTAATTGGGATGAAAGATATAAGTATGTTCTTTCGTTTCATGTATTTAAAAAATTGCAAGATACAGAATTAGTATTTATAGGGGTCTCGAAACTGTTAGACATTTGTTGAACAAAAAATTGGCATAACAGTTTACGCGCAGGATTACAAAATAAATATTGCAACTAGAATGAAAATTTTGGTTCTTACTTATACTTCAGATTGTAATAATTTCCCTGAACTTAAATAAATTTGTATTTAAAGCATTTTTATATTTTTAATGCAATGCTGCATTTAGCTAGTACAAAATTTTGAAAATTTCAACAGTAAAATCAATTAAAAAAATATTTTTTTGAACAATAAAAAGGAAATTTTAGGTTCAGTTCATACAGAATAACATGGAATTTATGTTTTGAAAATTTCATGAAAAATATTCAGAAGTTTTTGAGGTATCCTGCGCGTTATACCCAAAAACGCCATTTGGAAAATAATAAATTTAAAGTTTCGGAAACGCCGCTTCAGCTATTGAGCGGGTATAATTCTAAAAGTCAAAACTTCTGTTCTAATGGGAATTTCAAGGAAACAATTATATCAAAATATTCAGAAAAGATAGGAGTTTAACATCTAAAAAAAATATTTTTTTTTTTAAATTTTGAAGCTTTAAGAGTCCTGCGACCACTTAATCCTTTCCGCCACGGAGTAATTCTATTTATAAACTTATGAAATAATGAACTGACACCAGAATTTATAAACGAATTTATTAGAAAATGCGAACTTGCTTATTTTCACGTACATGATAAAAGGAAAAATTTAATTAAATATTCTTAGTGCCGTTTGTCTGTTTTTGAATTAAAATTAGGTGTCCATTTTTTAAGGGCATCGCCCTCGAAATATTTAATTAGAATGAATCGCATAAATACTGTGAGATTCGCGATAGTTTGCATTGATTTTATATCTCAATACGCTTCGAGTGACTTTAAAAGTTAATTAAACACCTATGTGGAAAAACGCGGCACTGACCAAGGCGGCGTTGCAACTTTGAGACCTCAATTCGAAGCGCGCTTAGCACAATGCCAAATTTAAACTTTGAACAAAGCTTTTGTTTTAGATACACTGTAGAAATAAAGGTTATTACTACGCTGAATTTAATTTCATGAAATGCCAAATGAAGTTTAACTATGCACTGACTTTATTGTCCGTACCGAATTAAGTTCATCATAAACAGATTAGGATAATATTTAAAAAAAAAGAGTTATACGAATAGCTATATTTGATATTGTTCCACATATCTCTTTGAACTTTCATGGTATACCCGATTACACTTTTCTAATATATACAGTTATACCGAACCCTACGTTATATAGTTTTTTTTTAAAGTCAGTATTCTTTTAGCAACTTTTTTTTTTTTTTTTTTTTTTTTTTTTTTTTTTTTTTTTTTTAATTATAATACAATTACAAATTCATATATTTATTCTACGGAACCCTCTCTGCGCGAGTAATGCTCGCACTTGACCGTTTATTATATTGCAATAACTTATAAAACGAAAACAAACTGGAAGTTTTTTCTTCTGTTTTTTATTTGGGAAAGCGTGATTTTGGACAATTAGAAAAATTCCTTTTTTTAAGAGTATGGTTTCCTTTTCAATCAAATTTTATTTTACATATTTTTCGGAAAAATCAATATTTGAAATTAGACGTTTTATAAAACTTTAAAAGAACTCCATAAATAAATGTCTATAAATATATCTTGGATAATGTAGAACGTAGGTGATATAGTTGGATGATAGTAAATTTTTCAGCTATGTTTGAAAATGTTATAAAATGCTAAAAAGTATAGTATTTGACTTTTCGTACGTGTTTAATTATCGAAAATTAAGTTAAAAGTTTTCAATTTTAAAATATGAGAATAAAGCAGTCTTTCCTTTATGTCTCGGTCGTATCATATGGAACTTCAAAATACTTTTTTTTCACCATGTGCAATAAATTTAAATGTCATTTTCAAGCAAAGTGGATTCTTAACATACAATTGGTTCATTAAAGTTAGGTTAATCCTTCTAAAACAAAACGAAATACAATATGTTAAGATGTATAAGTCATAACACTAGTCATAACATTTAAATTGAAATGTAACATAATTGAATTTAGCTTAAACCATTTAAGAAATTGGTATAATTCCGGAATGGCTATGAATATAATAAATTCTGTCTCTTTGAATGCAATAAATTTTTGCTTTCATGTTTTATGGTTGCTTTGTGCTCGTACAAGAAAACGGTTATGTGCTAGGACCCTGGAGCACATACACGATTAATGTCCATTCACAAGATTCCAAGTTGAAAATAAGGTTTCAATGTTTTCATAATTTGCTCTACTCAAATCTTAAGTTTGGAAACAAACATGCTGTACAACATGTTTTTTCACATAAGAGTTTCCTTGAAAATGACTCTCTGTCCCATATTCTGATAATTTCAGTAGTTTAAACGCGTAGTTTTTTTACACGTCAGTTAAATTTGTGTTTTATTTATATAATTTTATTTTTTGTTTGATGAAGTTTTAATTTCTTTATGGAAAATTAGCCGGAAAGAAATTCTCTGCACAATTTATATTGTTTTAACTGCAAATGGGTTAATCTTTTGTAATAGATATCGAGTTAGAGATAGATTTAAAAAAAGTAACGCCTGAAAATTATTTTAAAACCATAAAAATTAGCAAATTGCGATACTGTTTTCTGACAAATTTCATTTAAAAGAACATTTTTTACTATTTGACGACTCCGTAAAAATTGAAATTGCACGATGTTTAGAAGTTAAAAAAAATTGCAGTCAAAGCGAAATTTATTGGATTAACATCAGGATTTTTGAAACCATTCCACTATCAAACATCGCTTGTCTTCAAGATGACAGTCTCAGTCAGAAACTAATCAAGAAAGAAACTAATGTGAGTTTAAATGCTTCCCAAATTCTTGTCACGTGGAACATTTGATGAGAAAAAATAATAGTTTAAAATTTCTTATCCGTTTAGAAACTTTCTTAACAGAAAAATGTCAATTTAAAAAAAAATCTTTTTTATGGTCGATTTACTAAAAAACCTGAAATTCAAACATTATACTATAAAAATTACTAGTGATACTGATTGCAAAAAATCGACGTGTTCATATCTTTTCTCCAAAGTTAAGAAAAAGAAAGAAATACAGATGAAC
The DNA here is from genome assembly GCA_963932465.1 of Maratus speciosus. Classification (NCBI taxonomy): domain Eukaryota; kingdom Metazoa; phylum Arthropoda; class Arachnida; order Araneae; family Salticidae; genus Maratus; species Maratus speciosus. The sequence continues at coordinate 322,066,469 of OZ010787.1, read as the reverse complement.
GTTATTGAGTTCATGAGATGTATAAATTATTGAGTTGCATGAAACTGAAAAAAGAGAAAATATAAATGCAGTGGCACCGGAAACATTTATTAATAAAGAGGTTTTGCTATTTCATGATATTTTATGCATGCGTAATAAATCAATATTCCGAATCAATTTTTTAAAAAAAGATACAAATTTTTCACTTCTACAGCGGCAAATATTGTCCCACAGTTACTAGTTGTCCCTAAAAAAGCAAAGAAATTAACACATCTTGCAACATTGATTAGGTAAAAAGATTCAGTTTGAGATTATTTTTATAAATCCGATATATTGAAAACTTATTTACAGTAGAAAAATACAAAACTTCAAATTTCATTTTTTTTCTCAACACGTGTTACATCATGAGATATGGCGATCTTTAAAATTACTGTACCAAACGTTTTTAAAAACAGGAAGTATCTCTTTGTCCGTTAATTTTTAAAAGAAGAAATTTTACTTCACGAACTTTTTTTTCATAAACAATTAAACTTTAGGGAAGACATATATCAGTCAATGTGCAGTTTCCTAAAGTGCTTGTTTTAAAATGTACCATACACTGGTATAAAATAATTTTTTATATAATTTTTTGAAAAACATTTTGGAACAAAATATAAATCTGAATTTCCAAACTAGTAAGATCTTGAATAAACCATTTTCCATGAAGCATTTTTTCCGTTAAATAATAATTTGTGCGTCATCCCATTATATTTTGAGTTTATCATTCCATGAGTAAACCTTTTTTAATCAGTAATAATGCTACAGCCGCGGATAAATCTACAAATGTCCAACATATTTTAAATATATTTTTTTTTATTAATCCCAGCAATATTGTTTAATCATAGCTGCCAGCTTCTACTAATTTGTGTCACAACTATTTCTTAAAAATAATTTTCTTTTTATTTCTACAGATCTAAAAGAAATGAATAAGAGTATGTTTACTAATTTAAGGCGCACGCTATTTGCTTAATTTTTGAAAATCTGCTAAAAGAATCTGTTAAAAGAAGCTGAATAATTTTGGTATGGAAAATCTTTATAATGTGAATCGCTTTAATTATGTGTTGAGAATATGGTCTTTTTGGAAAAAAAATGTGCTATTGCCATCAGTCCATTGCTAAATATATTAGCAGGCAAATCTAAAATATGTCTTTTAAACACTTTCCAGTGTAATTGAAAAGTGTTTATGAATTCGATTTGTCTTTTCTGACCACCTATATGTGCTCTAACTGTCGAAAATATACTTAGATTGCCATGCAATTTTTATGTGTAATTGAAGTTTGCTATATTCTAGGTACTGACAATGAAGTGCATAGCATTTACTGTTCTTTCTCAGGAACACACAAAATAATTCTTTCACATTATATGGTCTATGAGAGAAAATATTTGCGTTGCATTTTATTGATGTTACGATAACTGAAAATGAATGTGATTGATATGTGCCACTGAGGTGGAATAAAACATGCCTTAGCAAGAGTATAGAATAAGTGGCATTTATAGTTCGTTTAAAAGGACGCACAAAAATAATGACATTCACCATGTTCTATTGGGGACGTTTGCAATTAATTTGTATAATGTTATGATTACATAATGAAATTTAAAAGGATCACTGTCGTGCACTACATGTTTTCTATAGACTATGGAGTGTGAAGCATTTATCGTTTATTTACTGATACACTCAAAATAGTACGGTTACAGGATTGACTACATTCGATAATTGATGGAAGTCCGCTTTCCTAAATCATAAGCATTTTTAAACTTATCTAAATTTTTTATAGTATTACTGGTGTGCATAAATTCTATAGATCATATTCAGGGCTACGGAAGAACTTGCACACACTACCGGATATGGGAAGCAAATGTTAAAAATGGATTTTTATTCAGTTATGTGTTTTTCAAATTACTTATTTCGATAATTGATTGCTTTGTATGAAAAAATGATATTTCTTAATAACATTAGTATATTATATAGTGTGTTATATAGGGGAGACTAGGGAGGGTTGACCATACGGGAGGCTTGACCCACCCATCAGTTTTCATATTTAAAAGAATTGCAGAGTTTTATCATTACGTGTTAACAAAAGCTATTGGAATGCTCAAACAACAGTCTTTGTTTCATACAGATAATCGAAATAGGTGTGGAAAAAATCAATTGTGAGGCGTTTTCAACCTAAAAGTTGTGTTTTTTCGAAATGTTTTGTAAGCTTTTTTCAGATAAAATATATCGTAGAAAATTAAGTAAGTAGGTTTTAAGTAATGCAGAAATATCGAGCTTTCATTCCAGGCATAAAGATTGTACGGTAAGTTAGACTTAACATAACAATGTGCTATTCTTTAGAAAAGGGCTATGTGAGGAGGCTTGACCCAGTCAATGTGAGGAAGGGTTGACCAGATGAAATCTTTTTGTTATACACTCTGCATAATAAAATGTTAATGGTTATACATAAAAAAGAATGTAAATTTATTCTGTAAAGCCACGGTAAAATAGAGTGATGGAAAAGAAAATGTTTAGATTAAAGAAAGATGTGAAAAATCGCTAAGTATCCACTGCAAGAAAAAATTTAATGAAATATAAATGGGAAAGGTGATAGGAACTTTTTCCATTTAAATATTGCTACAATAGGTAAATAGAAACAGTGTAAAAGACTAGAAAGGACTAGAAAGTATGAAAGCAGCAGTCTTAACTCTTTCAGGGGCAGCGGTACGCTTATGAAAGCACTTAATTTTAATTCCAAAACACCATAATTGCACCAGAATATTTCTAAAATCTTTTCCATTTAATATGTATGTGAAATATACCCTTTTTCTTATTCCCAAATAAATTTGTTCGTAAATTCCGGTGCCAGACATTTATTTCAACATTTTAGTACTGAAAGGGATAAAGAAGATAATGATCAGTTAAGTGCACATGTGGCAGCAAAAGAGCATAGAATTGATCGAAAAACTTTTGGAAGGTATGTAGACAAATTTCACCAACATGAATACAGTGAGATGCAGCCAAACTGTGAGACAATTAGAGTTATCAAGTCGAGTGTCACAAAAAGTAGGACAAGGAGACTAAAAAAAGCGGGACAGTGGCTATAAATTCCGGGCATAATAATACATGAAACTCAATGAAAACGGAATCTGTCTCTAACGGAATACTATCTTAAATGTTAAAATTTCATTATCCCTGCTTTATAATTGTACCTGCTCAGACGAAATTCTGTTTAAAACAAAATTTTTCTCCTGTGACTTGCTATTGCGTCTAAGCAGGTTTGTTTAAACATCATATTTTCACAAATGTTTTTTATAATAATTAAAGCATGTAGCATAATGTTATATTGCCTCTTTTAAACAGATTTTATTTCTCTTCACAAATATTTCAATTTAAAACTAAGTGAGTCATGCCTCCCATATAGTGGGTCAACCCTCCCATATGTGGGGAGCCTTGACCCGTTATTTTGTCAGGGTTAAAATCGATCATTTTTCAAATTTCTTATATATTACACTTATGTAGCAATTTAATTTGGATAATTGATTGTATAACGAATAAAATGATATATAATACTTTATTGTACGTTCAATATTTAAAAAATTAAAAATCATTTTGTAAAATTGGGTCAACCCTCCCTAGTCTCCCCTATAATAACACACATATAGTAGTGTTAAAAAATGTTTCATAATCTCTGCCTGATGCATGTTTTTTTCTTTCTTGTTTTATTTTTACAGGTACATAGTACTGATTTTAGTTTAGGCCTGCATATGTCTAGTCAAAATTACTGATGTCACAACATTTCAAATGACTTTGCCCATGTCTTTAAAATTATTGGTTGTTTTTAAACCAATTGAAGCCCAAAATGTTCTTTAAATCATTGTGCTTTTAATTTCATTTGTTTAAATTAATCCCAGATTATAGAAAAAAAAATATTTTAAACGTTGTCAATATTGCCTATATCAAGTTAAGATCAAGCAATTGAAGTTGCTTCTGAACTTTTAGGCTGACACTGCAGGTACCAATGCTATCAGGATTTATAAAATGATTCACCAAACATTGAAAGAAATTTGAAGCTAATACGTTTTGATTGCAGAAAAAATAACTTGACCGCCGTTGATATCACACGGACTGACCAGTTCGCGTTCGATGGTGACCTCGACTACGGAGGTCACACCGACCGGAAAATTAAAAAAAAATATATTCGATAGATGATATCACCAGAGCGGGGACAATAAAGGGCTGAGGCGTTTTCTGCATATGGTTGAATCAAAGAGATTCGAGACCACTCATTGCTTTTTACAATGACGTTTGTAGGTAACACAGTGCATAGGGAAAATCCATATGCAACTCCCTCTCGCTATGTAACAGGTGGCATTGTAAATGGAGGCGCTCAGTTAATACTTTTCACGAGATATAGATCTCTTTAGCGGAGAGTAGTGTGAAAACGGATATCTCTGTCTTGACTCAATTTAAGCAGCCCTGTAGCGGGGTTAAAATACGTAGCTTTAGGCCAGAAGGTGAATCGACTATCACGATAGCTCCATACTGGCATTTATATATTTCTGTGTTTAAAAGTTTATTTTATCGTTTTTGTTTTAGTTTTCTCTAATTTTCAGAATTCTTAAATATGAACTAATTTGAAGTTACGGAAATTTTTAATATTCTTATGTGTGCATATTTAATAAGGATTTATTTCACGCAATGGAGCTGTTGCTTTAGTTTATGTATAAGGGAATTTTTATGGCTTGCTTTCCGATCCACATTCTTTTGGGGTAAAAACGGATATTCTATAAAAGTTCAAGTAAGCCTCTCAAAGGGATGAAAAGGAACCATAAACCCAACCTTTTCTATGCGTATATCAAAATCTGCTCACTATGACTGAGAGGACACTGAAATTTATATCCAGCTCCCATAGTACTCTTTTCAGTGTAGTTGTATATAGTTGTTTGTTGTGGAGCTATTGTATTTCCTACTATATTTTAATTATTTAATCTAGAAGTTGTTTAAATTTAATTAGTATTTAAATGTATTTTTTTCAATAATATGTATTTTTCTTTTTTTCGTAGACATGTGTCGATGTCATTTCTGCGGAGAATGCAATTAATTTTAATTATTTACGAATTATTACAGTGATTGCATATATATATAAAGATACGTGCACATTCCATTAATCATGAGCAAAGTTTAAGAATAAATGAAAGATATTTAATAAGTTAAATGAAGATTTCCTTATTTATTTACATAGGATGTTATAATCATTTTAAAAATATATGTTTCTATAAAGCTAACATTGTAGTGATATTTTCTATAATAGATTAATGAGTCCTGACGTATTAAATTTAATGTTGCTCATGTAATGCAATAAAAATTCCACGTCTCTCCATATTTACACTTCAGAGTCTCCTTAAAATTAGTGTGGAAATAAAAAAAAAATATTTCAAAGAAAGTCAATTTGGTGAAAAACTAAATTCCAGTAATTATTCCAGGGGGAAGTTTAAATTAGAAATGTTGTTCATCAAAGATTTGTATGACGCAATCTCAGAAATTCCACCGGACCCACTTACGAATAAGAACCACAAAAAGATAATAATGCGAGAAACTTTATTAATTTCTTCACAGAAAGCCCTCAAATCGTACATGTCAAACATACCATAATTTCCAGGGAATGATGGAAACCATTAAAACGCATACATGAAAGCACGAATACTGGGTAAACTATACTTATTTTTTAAATTTTTCACATTTTCTTACATTTGTTGATGATTTTTACAGATTTACTATAATTTGCCTGTTGTAAAAAAAGAGAGAAGTTTTAATAAAACTCAAACGCCGCGGTAAACAATAAAATTAAGGAAGAAAAAAACGGAATTACAAAGATCAGACAAAGGAAGTAAGCACATAAATAGGCAGATCGAAAATTATTTAAAAAAAAAGACATAAAATACCAGTTCACTGTGCCTTATTGCCACTCCCAAAACTTGTTGGCTGAAATGAAAAATAGAATGTTACTAGAAATAGCACGCATTATGCTATCCGAAGGAAACTACTTCAGTAATGTTTGGGTGAAGCAATTAACACAATTACATATTTATAAAAAATTTCCTACTAAGTCGTATGAAAGAAACTCTACGGAGTTTTGTCGAAAAAAAATAAATCTATCTTACTTCGAGTTTTATGCCTGCATAAACAAAATAAAAAACAGACAAATACGATGATAAAACAAAACAAGGTATTTTTGTAGATCACTACAACCGATTGAAAGGATATCGTATATACGCAGAAGGAAAAAATGTAATAATATCAAGGACTGTAAAATTCGCGAAAATAACATCCAAAATCCAAATACCAAAGCTGAAGAGGACTTAAATAAAGAGAACATCAAAGATCAATACAGACATCCACAAACAAAAGAAATTTGACGAGAAATCGAAATTAGCAACACATCAGAAAAAAAAACTGAATTCGAAACGACAATATTCGATCAATCCAGATAGGCAGAACTAATAATGATTGCACCACGGAATACAAATGTTTACTTAACTCAAAACAACATCATAATGAGCCGATGACACTTTCGTGTCCGTCGCATAGTGTCTTATGTCAAAATAAGAAGATTTTTAGACACGGTAGCTTATAAAAAACTAGAAGTCAATCACATCGACATAAAAACCACGTTCCTTTACGGAGATTTAGAATAAGTTTTCATGACACAACCAGAAGAGTATGTTGTTCCCAGCGAACAAAGCAATGTTTGTGTATTAAATAAAGCATGTTACAGTCTAAAACAGACAGCTAGAAACTGTCACGTCATAATAAACGTGCCACTGAAAGGCTGAGACTTGCGCAAAGTACCGTTCCTTTTGTACGTGCCTTTTTGTACGAAACGAACGTAAAAACACGTCATATATAATTGTATATGTAGACGAACTCTAATCGCACGAAAAAATGAACAACAACAAAAAAAATTCTTAGAACTTAGAATTTAAAAGCAATTAAAGGACTTTGTCAAAGCCAGCTTTTACTTGGGAATAAAAATACAAAAAAACCGACAAAGGAAAATTCGCATTAAACCAAAAAAATGAAAAGAAAAGAAAAAGTTAGAAAATTTTATCTAGAAAATTCAAAACCTTCTCGTACTCCTATGGAGCCATGTTACCTTCAGTTGGAAGACGAAGATAATGTGCTGCCCAATAACACCAAATATAGACAAGAAGTAAGAGCAGTATTACATACAGCTACGGTAACCAGCTCCAATATTTCTGCAAAAGTAAATATATTCAGCAGGAAGAAAGGCTGGAACTCTAAACGTCGAATTTAAAAAGCTGCCCAAACACCACTAAAGATCTAAATCTAACATAAATACTAAAATGTAACCCTTGCTTATATTGTATACGGACTCGCAGTGGGGGCGGCGAAAAAACAAACAAAAAATCGACCAGAGGAAGTTTATTCCTACTGGTTCAAAATCCCTCCAATGGAGCCCCAAACAAAAAGCAAACATGTGTTGTGCTCTCCTTTTTAAAGTAGCATTAATTAGTAGACATTACTACTAATAGATTGGTACTAAATATATTTTTATACGGTGAGTTAGTGTGTGTGTGTGGAGGTGGATAATTTTTTCGCTATAACTGTGCGTAAGTCAAACAACTATGGCTTCAAGCAAATTACAAAATATTATGAAAGCTAAAATTGTGTATCTAACTTGACATCTCTAGAAAAAGCAAACAACGTACAATTATTTGCTGATGACTCATCTATAACACGAATAAAACTACAGTACAAAATTGTTTAACTACACACTGAAAAGTTCGTTGGGTAAAAAAATTTCCCATTTTGAAAAATATTTATCAGAATTGTAAGGTCTTATTCTTTTGAAGAATAAGTTCTCTTTACATTTTATTACTGTTAAGAAGTTACAAAAATGCGCATCGAGAATTATAAAAATAAATAAAAACACAATAGCTATAAAAGTGCTATTTCTGTCTAAAATGAATTTTTACTAACGAAAAACACATTTTACTAGAATAATATGTTTGTTGGACGAAGAAAAAAAAAAAAAAAACATCAGTTGCTTTTTCTGAAAATGACAAAGAAATGGTTCCATTTCTTTCCCAGAAAGATTTAATGTAATTAATAGTAACGACATTTGAGTACTGGAAGCAGTTTAAATGGCACCTCTTATTGATTTGAGAAAACTTGATTTGGATAAGATGCTTTCGAGAAGACGAAATCTGATATCATTCTCGTTGATTTACATAGAAAGAGGAAGCTAAAAAAATATTCTCAAACATTTTTATTTGTGTTTCTTTTTCTTGAGTACCCCAGCATATGAGATATTTAGAGAGAAATAAAAAGTGAAAAAAAAAAAAAATAACGGAATTTTTACTGAACTGCTTAATGAAATTACCGTGCGTAAATCATATTTCTAAGTAATAAAAATTTCTGAAAATATTTCAAACTTTTTTTATATTTTTAATAAGCAAAAAATATTAGCATTCCTTGAGAAGCAACATCAGATGTTATTGTTGTCTTGTAATTAATTGTTGAAAATTAGAAGTGTACGTTTACGAAATAAGAAAAGAGATTGGTAATTATAAAGTGCCATTACAAAAAGAGTTTTTTTATTAGTCTTCAGCTTTATTTAATTTTGATGAAATTACAGATACGAATTTATGGACAAATGAATTTTAATTACTACTCATTATTTTAATTCATACTTCTCACTTAAAAACAATACAGAAAAATTTAATAATACTTAATGGTATGTGTTAAGAAATATTTGCAAACTACCATCTTCACTACTCATAGTATGAAAAAATCAACTATCGTAATGCAAATTTTGACTGCTGTATGAAATATTGAAACATAGAAAACGCAGAACTACCTCCAAATGTTTAATAAAAAACTTTCTATTTAATTTTTTTTAGAAGGAGTGTAATGCGGTATCCTTATTTTGTAACAGTTTATTCCCTTTTCCTACATGAAGTAGTTTTGTGATGTAAATTTTTAATATATTTAAAAGAAATATTTGTGTTATATTTAACCCTTTAGCGGCCGGTTTCCACAAAAAAGGACACCTAATTTTAAGAGTATTGGTACATTGGTTTATAAATTACGGGAAAATAGGCAAGTTTTTATTTCTAATAAATTCGTTTGCAAATTCTGGTATCAGTCCATCATTTTATCATTTTACAAACATAATTACTCCGCGCCGGAAAGGGTTAAGATAGTGGTTAAGTGGCCTGAGAAAAAAAAAACACCTCTTGTTGATTCTGCGTACAAAGTTTATTGTATTAGGCTTTCTATAAAGGCTAACATGCGTCAGTAGATGATATTTCACTCCATCGAAATGTCAATGCTAAGCAGTGCTCAATTGTTTTGCCAATTCTAAGTATTCTACTGTCGATGAAATAAGGCGTCAAAGGACGTAAAATTCACTCGTGCGTTTGCTGCAAAAAAAAAATTTCTTCCAATATGTACACAGATCTAGCACAGTTGCAGGTAATAATAGCTGCATACAAGCAAAGATGCGAGCTGCGTATAATGTGTTTATTTGGCCGTATCATTTATTTGAAACTTTGTATTTGCAACGTATGTGTACGTAGTTGCAAGTGTATTATAATTTTATTGGTCACCTTTTTTTTAAATTCCATGATCTAAGATTTTTTTCATCTCCTCTCTATGTACGCTTCAAAAGGTTTCAAAATAATTATATGACCCATTATCTATATAGAACTTTTTTGATTAGTCTACCAATCTCTTTTAACTCTTTGTCTACTGTTCATAAATTTTATGGACAAAGGATAATTCGAAACTATTGTTTGGTTACCTTTAAAATCTGTTAAAATTTGCATTACATGTATTTGTAAGCTCTCAAATATCTAAGTCATTTTTTCCAGAATTTGCTTAAAATAATGTTTAAAGCTGGTTCTCTAACACGCGGGCCACAGAGATACAACCCTCTTTGTATAGAATAATTAGCATAACGTGATGATATTAATTTTGCTATATAATAAGGAGCGATTATTATTCGGAAATAGTCATGATAAACGATTTTCAGATAAAATAGTTGGACAACCTTGATTTAAAGGTAAAAATTTACAGGAAATAAAAAAACTGTAAAAGTTTCTACTTAGAATTAAAGCAACCGTTAATATTCTCCTTATCAAATATAAAGTGGAAAATAGATTTTCAAGGAAAAGTGACTTAATTGCTTATTCACTATGAAAATACAATGGGCAATTAATTTATTTACAAACGTGAAAGCCATTATTCTTTTGGGAACTCCTAGTAAAGTTGAAATGAGTATATTCACTTGAATTTATTATTGTCCTTTGCTTTAATAAAATTTATTGCATCTGGATAGTTTAAGAAATCCTTTAAAAGTGAAGTTTAAAATACCATTTTAAATAAATTATGTAAGCCATATATTTATGATTCTGGAGGTTCATATTAAGTGTTTAAATTTGTAAAAAAGTAAACTGGAATATTGAATAAATATTAGAAGTCAATTATAAAGTAAATGAAATTGAAGTAGAATAAATTAAAAAAAAAATACGCGAATCATTTAATTAAAATTTTAAAATATATAAATTAAGATATCTATTAAAATTAACAAAAAACTAGAAAATATTTTAAAATAGGCTATACAAGCAAATAAAACACTTATAAATGTTTGCAGTGTTTTTACCAGACTGCCAAGAAGGGCATGTTTCATGCGTATCTGGGTATGAGGATTTCTTTATACTCTCGAAACATCCCAACGACTGGATGGATTTTAATGAATGAGGTCTCTATCGATTTGTCTTAACCGTCAAATGGTTCTAGACTAGATTTTATTTTTATAAATTCAAAATAGCGGCAGTGAAATACAAAATGGCGGTAGAGACGAAAAAAAATTTTACGAACCATATTGAGTGGCATATCATTGAATTGGTCTTTAAAAAGTGAAGACGATGTTTCATTGACTATTTTACAGTCAGAACCTCCGTTTAAATATTATACAACTTCGAAGTTGTGTAGGTAGGATCTCTTGCTTTACTGCAACTCTAACCATCATAGACATCTATAGGCGTCATCAAAACAGTGTTTATAGATAGGAACTAACAATTAAACACAACTTAACGGTCATCAATACAACTAAATAAAAAAATAGGTAAGTAATATAAAAAATAGTTTCACATTGACGAAAAGTAATTAAATAGTTTCGCATTTTACGCAGTCGGGTTTTTTGATATTTTAAATTTAATTCTTACTTGTTTAAAGGAAGTTTTTTGTTTTTCATGTGTTTAAAAAATTTATTAAATTCTGAAACGAGCAAAAGAAACTACATGAAAATACTCAAGTTAGAACTGTGTCAATTTGAAATTCATATGTGTACTTCAGCACAGATAACAATTGATTTTTAAACTGTGCATCCGCTTTTCTGAAAATTGTGTTCTTGCCAATTGTGCACACTGTAAAAATATCGTTTCCAGGCAGATAATTTCTTTTGTATAAATATATGTGAAATGATACTACGTACGATTCTCCACCTTTTTTTTTTTGTCAATTAAAGACACAAATTTTATTTGTTGCAATTAGAATGCCTTTTTTAACGTGATATACCTCAAAAACAACATTCAAACAATAACAAAGAAAGTTTGAAGCGTTTAATTGGAAAATCAGTAGGTGGAGATCGTAGTTGTGACCTTTATTTACCGAATGTCCCAAAAAATGGCAAGCCTATTTTAAGACTTTTACAATTATTTTTTATACAATATTTTTATATTATTTAAATATTTTTCTGTGAATGAAAATTTACTATTTTCCAAACACAGTACAGCAAATCGTGAATTTCTACCGCTTCTCATCTATTTTTCTCATCTATCATCTCATCTATGCTTCTATCAAAATCTATTTTTCATATAGGCCCGTCATTTTTAGGACAGTCGGTACATACTACCTTTTCAAAAGAAATTATCTGTCTGCAAACGATTTTTTAAAAAGTGCGCACAAGTAGCAGAAACACAATTTTCAGAAAAGCCGGTGCAAAGTTTAAAAGTCATTTGGACTCTGCGTTAAAGTACACATATGTATTTCAAATTGGCCTTTTTCAAAGTTGGATATTTTTAATATGTATTTTTCTTCGATTGTATAAAAATGTTTAAAATATGAAATAACAAAAATGTACTTTTTGAGTTTTTAAAACTCATGATTCCCTTTACTGTGTTATGTCTGGTTGCCAGTAATTTTATAAAGCTCTTAGTGTGTATATTATCCTACTTTCAGCAAGCAGTTATAATGGTAAGAGAGTTGGATTTTTTAAGTGGTGCAACATCTCTGGCCTTTCAGAGAGGATAATTTGTAGGTGAGTTCTTTTTTGAAGTGCCTATTACTACAGCTTCAAAAGTGTCTAAGTCCCGCTCCTGATTTTCGGGCTCAAAAGCTGCTCTGCAAACCAAACACATGAAAATATACTTCTCGAAAGACAATAATGTATGAAACGCAAAACTATGTAAAATACACCGTCTCATGTTGAAGCAGATTCTGACATCAAGAAAGAAACTGACTGTAGCCGAAGTGACTATAGAGCTTCATTATAACTCGTTACATTCAGAAGAGAACTTTACAAAAAATCCATGGTTCAATAATAATTGCAAAGCCATTTATGACAAATGTGAATGCTAATCATAGTCCAAAGGGATGGTACGAAGAAAAATCCTGCTCATTTGATACATGAATGAGAGTCATTACATCGGACAAATGATCGTTCACAATGTTCATGTGTTTGAATAAATATATTAAATTTAAAAAATCAAAAAACCCGACTGCGTAAAACGAACTAATTAATTATTTCTCATCAATATAAAACTATTTTTTATATTACTTACCTTTTTTTATTTACTTGTATTGATGACTTTTAAGTTGTGTTTAATTATTAGTTCCTATCTACAAACACTGTTTTGACGAGGCCTATAGATGTCTATTATGAAGGTTAGAGTTAAAGGTAGAGATCCAAAGCACACAACTTCCAGGTTGTGTAATATTTAAACGGACCTTCTGACTGCAAAATGGTCAAGGAAACATCGTCTTCATTTTCAAAGACCTATCTAATGATATGCCACTCAATAGGGTACGTAAAAATTTTTTTTCGTCTCTACCGCCATTTTGTAGTTTACGGCCGCCATTTTGAATTTATAAAAACAAAACCTATCCTATAACAATCGAAAGGTTAAGACGAATCGATAGAGACCTCATTCATTAAAATCCATCTAGCCGTTGGGATGTTTCGAGGGTATAAAGTAATCCACATACACAGATACGAGTGAAACACATAACCCTTCTTTTCAGTCGGGTAAAAACATTGACAAATGCACGCGATAAAAATTGTCTCATGCCAGCTGTTAAGGCTGCTAGACACCCAGTTTCCGAATTCCCTTCGGTAATGTTAAGTCTATGGGTATTTGCTGCATTCTTATATTTAAAATATCTCCTCAGGAAATTAAAATTTTTAACCTCTTTTTTCTATGTACTCTTCTGAAAGGATGTCTCTTTTTTTTTAATTTGTCAAAATATTTCTGAAATTTATGATTAATGTTATATGGAGTGTTAAAATTTTACTCCCAGTTCGTCCGCTTTTAACACATAAAATATTAAATTAAGCATAGATATTTTAAAAACTAAGAAAAAAAGAGAAATTCTTTAAGAAGAGCACACAGAAAACAGAAATAAATAATAGTAATATCCTGAGGAGATATTTTAAATATAAGAAAACATCAAACGCTAATAGACTTAACATTACCGAGGGAACTTCCCGTAAGGCATGGTGACGTCACGGCGACGTCGTTGTGAAGTCACACTGTGATTTTGTGACCGTCGATGTGACGTCACGTGACGTCGATGTGACGTCACAGTGACTAGAATGCGAGGTCGTTATGGCCGTTTTAGAGGTCGTTTGTGACGTCACATTGTGACCACTCTGTGAAGTCACGGTGTGACAAATTTGTGAAAAGTGTGTCATTTGTGACTATTTTGGCATTAACTTTGTGACGAAACTGTGACGAAAGCGACAATGCTTTGACGTCACACTGTGACCAATTTGTGAAATATGGGTCATTTGTGACGAACTTGTCATAAACACTGTGATTTCAAATGAAAATCAAATTTCAAATTAATTGCTTAAAAGACGCAAATAGTGAAAAAGATTCCATGCTGGGACTCGAACCCGGGCCATTAGTACAGCGCACTGACATTCTACCGAATAAATCACATGGAACGATACCCAGGCTGGAAAATTTCTCACTATTACATGATGGCGAGGCTACAAACTCAGCACAAGATGGAATATTTAGCGTGAGCCACCAACATGATGCAAACACGAAACTTAATTAAATCCAGTATCGATTGAAATTATATTAATACTTGGAAATTTTTCCAGAGAGAACCATTCGCCTTGCATACAATATTTCAAATGAAAATCAAATTTCAAATTAATTGCTTAAAAGGCAATTTTAATTTGAAATGTTGTATGGAAGGCGAATGTTTCTCCCTGGAAAAATTTCCAATTATTAATATAGTTTCGATGCTGGATTTCATTAAGTTTCGTGTTTACCGCATGTCGGTGGCTCACGATAAATATTCCATCTTGTGCTGCGTTTGTAGCCTTGCCAACCTGTAATAGTGAGAAATTTTACAGACTGGGCGTCGTTCCATGTGGTTTAGTCGGTAGAATATCAGTGCGCTATACTGATGGCCCGGGTTCGAGTCCCGGCTTGGAATCTTTTTCACTATTTGCGCCTTTTAAGCAATTAATTTGATATTTGATTTTCATTTGAAATATTGCATATAAGGCGAAGGATTCTCTCTGGAAAAATTTCTAAGTATTAATACAGCGATGAATTTTGAAATAACCTTTTGCTGTAAATATAAAATCTTATCTTTTTACCGTACTTTTTAGCAAAATATCGCTATTTTGGAGTCCTATTCTTCTAAATCATTTTCAATTTTTCCACTTAAAAAACAATGCTTATCAACTGACATATTTTTTTATTCAGTTCTATGCTTGATATTAAGTTCTATGCTTGATATTGAGTTCAAGCTTGATATTTAGAATGTGTAAATTTTTTAATTTGTTGTGATTTGTCATTGCTTTATTAAATACGAACATGGAGACTCACGGATATTAATACAACTATTATTTATAGAGCGGCATGATAAGCGATATTTGTTTAAATTTTTTATTCCCGTGTATATTGTATTTTGTGAATATGAGCTAAATAGATTTGGTATGTTTTATAGGAAAAGACTGATCTGGGAAATAGAAAAAAAAACGAGTAAGAAAAATCATGCGTTAATCATAGATTATAAAATACTTTCCAACACTGTCTGAATGCTTTAACAAGACATCGTAATTTAGGGAAATGACGTAAATAAGATAACTAAGTAAACATTTGAAAAATTGATTTCAGCAGTTACCGTCCATAGCCAAATATGTTTTCCAATTCTTTTGAACAACCCTGTATTTGATCTGTAGGTTGATACACTGAGAAAAATGAAGTACTCAAAAATAAGTAAACCGACGTACTCATATCGAATTGAATATTTTTGGATCAAAAATGAACCCATGCTTTCTCTATTTTGAAACATCACATGTTATCAAACCCAAACAAATGAATAGTTTTGTACCCTGTAATGGTTCATTTCATTTATGGCGGCATAAATGATGTTTATTAATGTAAATATTAAATTATGCACAGCATTAAAAAAAATAATTTAAAAGTGCTTGGAAATAATGCTCTTGTCATAAAAATATTCGATTTGAGTATCTTGTTAAGAATTTTGCTATTTTTCTTAATAAATAATCAATTAAACATTTCTTGTTAAGAACTTTGAACGGGAAATAAATGTCAGTACATTTTTACTTTAAATTTTAGGTTTTTCTTTTTTTGGGGGGTGGGGGGTGGGGGGCAGTACATAATGATTCATATTTGATCACAACCAATGAATAAAAAATGAGTACATGTGTTTCTCAACTTTGAGTACATTTGGATCGGAGATATTTTGAGTATGTGACGCATTTAAATTTGAGTAC
The DNA here is from genome assembly GCA_963932465.1 of Maratus speciosus. Classification (NCBI taxonomy): domain Eukaryota; kingdom Metazoa; phylum Arthropoda; class Arachnida; order Araneae; family Salticidae; genus Maratus; species Maratus speciosus. Next base: position 322,050,405 of record OZ010787.1, on the reverse strand, counting down.
TTTTTACTCAATTTTGACTTCCCATTTTTTTAAGTGCATATATACTATATAATGGGAAAATTTAGTTTAGCAAGAAAACGCCTAACAGGTTGAAATTCTTTTTCAGCAATTTATACTAATGTATGGAAACATACTTGAATACTTTTGTACAACCCTGTAGTTTACCTAGAATCTTTATTACACTCCACTATTTAGTTAAAATTTAATTCAAACTAAGACACTCTTAAAACTGCTGAAATCACATTTCCAGAAATTATAATTTATAGACGGTCATGTATCCAATACTTTACGTGATCCTGTATATCGTTTTATCTATATTCTACAAACATTTCTTGGTAAATTAATGCAGTTCAGCAAAAAAGAGCATAACTCATTTAAAAACCACCTTTAAGCAACTTGCGCCCATACCCAGTAATCCTTACGAATACTTTTGTGTAGCCTTGTATAGGAATTATAGCATTTATATACACCATATACTATGCATAAATATAGTGAATCATAAAAGCGCATATCATAATTAAAAATACATTTCCAGCAATCATCGCTAATGAACAGTACTTCGGATACAATATAGTATCTGAAATATTTTGTGTGTCCCTGTAAATGCTATATACGTATTATTCGTATTATACATGAAATAATTTATAGTATGTAAACCTCAGCGACATATATCAATTTCATTATATATGAAATAGATTAACATAATTAAAGTATGCCGCAAACAATTCCCTCCACCCCTATATCATTATGTATTTGAATTCCTTTTTTAGCCCTGTAAATGAACAATAACTATTCTTTGCATCGCATAGTCAACAGAATGCATATTTTAGTGCACTTCATAAATGCATATAAATTTTATTCTGTTTGAAAGCGTGCGTAAAATCATAAAAAGTCATTTGAAACGATTTTTTTCCATAGGCTGTAATGTAACGGAAAACTTTTGGCTGTCCCTGTAAATGAACAAAGCATGCTACAAACTTCATTACAAATAGGTACCATGCTATGGTAAACGTCAATAACATCCAAAAATTTCAGGGCAATCCGAGTATATTTTCGAGAGTTAGAGTGCGGACAGACTGCTAGACGGACAGACAAACCGAAGTCATAAGCACTTTTCAACTTGTGTCCTATAATATGTATCCTGTATTATATGAACTTTTAAAAATATATACTAAAGCAGTTTAATCTATAACTTCCCATCAGGCATGAAAAACACTTTGTTTCAATGCTTAAGTATCATATTTTACTTTTTAGTGCCAATAATTACGCGTATCATAAACGTAGAAAATGAATTTACAATAGAAGAAAATTTAATAACCGATTCAGAATGTCTATAATTAAATGTTTGATTAAAATCACAAACAGAAAAGAAAAAATGCTTACATACAATTTAAAAAAATAAATATACCAATTTGAAAAATACTAAAAATAATAATTAGGATTTATAATTGTACTATTAAACAACAGCAAACTCAATAGATAAATTAAATGCCTTATTAGATTTAACAATATCTCAAAAATATATCTATATGGTATAAGGAATTCCTATTATTTTATAATTTCGGCAAATGTTAAATCTGAAAACATTGGTTTGAAGATTTAGGATTTTGAAAGATAATTTAAAATATTATTAGCACTAAAAGAAAATTCTTTCAAATGTTTCACTACTGTAATATGTAAAGATACATTTTCCCAGTATAATGTTAATTTCTAATCTGAAACAGTTTCGTAATCTTATGATAATCGAACATCATATTTAACCCCAAAATAATAATAACTATAAGTGTTAGTAATCAAAAAATAGTAAGAAGCCGATAAAATAATTCCAAATCATTGTCGTTCCATACATTTTCAATCTCAAGTAAGAGTAAATTAATGTTTATATTAATTCCAGTATGAATGTAGGCATGCACAGTCTCTGCGCAGTTTTTTTTCAAGCGATGGCAGATTAAGATATTTTTCTTTACAGTTATCGAATTTTAAAATATCGCTTCTAACAGTTTAAAGATCAGTCTCTTACAAATATAACATAAAACTATTTAACTCATATGTACAAATCAGGAATAAAATATTTAAATTAAATAAAACTTACATATACGTTCTATTAATATCCGTGTATCCAAAAATGGTCATTTCCTTATCTTAAAGTGTTGTAGACGTGGTGAAGGTGATGTTCTAAAAACAGTGAACTATTTATTTCCCACGTCTTCTCATGTTTATTTTTTTGTGGGCAGACGATTTTCAAGCAGGTGGTCTGGTACAGATTATTTGTTTTTGCATGCAAGAGATATGAAACTTGAATGCGCAGTAATTTTCTGAAAGTATGGTTAATTAAAATTTTGTATTTGAAGAAATGTCCAATGTATTTAACCTTTTCTTTTTATCCGTACCAAATAATACAAGTTAAAATGTATTGTAAAGTTCATTTTTTCTAAATAATTATAATAATAATATTCATAATTAGAGTTTATTAGATATACCATTGTTTAAATTTTCAAAAGGTGTAAAAATAAATTTAATGGTAATAACGAGCCCCCCCCCCCTTTTTTTTTCTTTTTTTTTTAAAGTAAAGTTTGTTTTGCACAAATTTTGTATATTTCTTTTATTTTCGGAAAATGCTAATTTTATTTAAAAAGTCTGAAAGAAGTAGAATTTATGACTTGAATACAAATTATAAAAATATTCTAAAGCAATAAATGCATAGATGACTAAACTCTGAAGACTCTTTCTACGTGCTCATTAAAAGGTGCAGATTTAACTGTAATAGAAAATTTTTATTTTGAAACCACAGAAGTGTTTCGAATAATCCTGGTCGGTAAAAAAAGAAATAAATAAATAAATTTCCTCCCAGCAAACTAAATATGTAAAGTGTATAAATTTAATATTCCTAATTCTAATTATATTATCCAAATGCTAGATAAAATTTAAATCATGAAAAAGTATACATTCACTATCTTAGATATCAAATTGATAAAATATAGCCTGAAAATTTAGTTTATTAATGATTGTATCGTGCACTTTATTTATTATGCCCCCCCCCCTCTCCCCTTTAGTGAGAGAATTTACCATTTGCTATCCACTAATATATTTTATTCCTTATGCCATGTAACTCGTGACTGTTTAAAATATTTCTCTTCATTTTCAAAGATTTTTGAAGTTCATATTTTTGTCACACTGTGACTTACAATATGGTGGTTTTTTTGTCACTTATGTGACGTGACGTACGTTACATAGCAGTGATATAACAGTGACCTCACAATTTTTTTTTAATTGCCAGGAAAACATAATTTTACAGTAAATAACATGTTTTGAAGAATTTTCGTAATTTTTTAAAGTTTTCTAAGAAGTTCACATCTCAGTCACAATGTGACATCACTGAGGGGTGGCATTTTGGTCACAGATGTGGCGTGACCACAGTGACTTACAGTGACGTCACAACGACGTCACCGTGACCATGCATGCTATGAGGGTTCTGAAACTGAGTGACGAGCAGTCTTAAAATTGAAGAACAATGTCTCAGGTTTTGGGCCACAACTTCGTGATTTTTGGGCGATAATGTAGTCATTGTGGAATGGAAAATAACTAGGAATGAATATGTCTAACTTTAAGAAAGCAATTTCTTCTGTATATGCAAACATTGTTTTAAAGACAGGAGCCTAAATGTTTGTGCCTTATCAATTATTAGGACCTTAACTTTCTTATTCATAGAGCTGGATCTACACTGTATATATATATATATATATATATATATATATATATATATATATATATATAGGACCTGATTTCCTGTAGGAATCGAAGAAATAGTTGCCCTTATCGTACCGGAAAAATTTCCGACCCAGCTCGGAATAAAATCAGTAAAATCGGAATAAAATCCGTAAAATTGGAATAAAATCCGTAAAGTACCGTTTTAATGAATGTTTCCTTTTTTTACGGATTTTATTCCGAGCTGGGTCGGAAAAATTTCCGGTACGATAAGGGCAACTATTTTTCCGATTCCTACAGGAATACTGTTCGGATTTTTTTACAGTGTATGAATTCCTGAATTGTAAAGCATGAAATAAAGTCAGGATCTTAATTGGCGTTCTCGGTCCCTGATTTCAATATCATTGAGTCACTGTGTTATGAAGTAATAGTGGTTCCCAACGTGAGGTTCAGGCCCCATAGGAGGGTAATTTTATTTTTAAAGATGGACATTCGAGTTGAGTTGTTCTGTGTTATTGTGGGGAAGATAAATGGCTGCTTAACATTTTGCAACCTGATCAAGAAAATTCTTGTGTTTACAATACATGTCTCAATGAATATATTTCCAACCAGAAATTTTATTCAATAACATATAACTTGGCATATATTTAATTTAGTTATTTAAATAAAATTTTTGTTTTAGAGCAGGATTATTTAACCTAAGCTCGGAACAAAACAATTTAAAGATGGAATACAAAAAATGCTTCTTGAGCATTGTGTTACTGATACAGATAACTCACATTGTCTAAAGCGCATTGTCTTGTACTGTTGTTAATGCGCTACTAAAATATTTTATAAAATATATCAAAGCTAATGTGAAAGGCGAATTTACCTTCAAGCAGTTTCTGCAGACTGTATAAGACTATTTCACATTGAGGTGAAGAATAAGGTAAATAAGGTACACTCAAAGGTAAATTGCTTGAAAAGGGTAAAATTACTTTATTAAGAAAAAGAAACAACGTATAAAGGCACAAATAAAATGCGTTTAAAAGCATACAGCTGTTTCAAAACCTCTAAGGTTTCCTCATCAGTGCTTAAAATAAAAGTTAAATTAAAACTAAAACATTGTGTAAAAGGGGAGGGGGAGGTGGACAGAGAGTCAGAAAAGCGTACCTTTCAGCTCTACTGCCAACGGTGAAATGCGACATACGGCTGACAAACAGCTACGGAGTTGATCTCACGCGCATATTCAGGAAGACCAATCAAAATCACCCAATTGCTCTGGAAGAGTCCAAACTTAGAAGGAGAAAAAGGGGGGGGGAGGGAGTGGAGAGAATTATAGAAAATTAAACCATATCTTTGAAAAATTGGGCGTACTGGATAAGTCGTTAACTGTTTGAATTTTTCCATATGTGGTAAGCCTCCCAGAAGTCCAGATCATAGATTGAAGTACATTTCTGTATTATGGAGGCTTCGGAAAATTTAAAATTCAAAAATGGTTGTTGGACCAGCAGTTGTTGGCAATAGCGGAACGTTTAATATCACAATTTTTAACGCAAGTTTTATGCTCCCTCTTCTCTTCTACATTGTGTATGAGGATTTTTATAGATTATCAGATGGATATGGATCCGATATATTTTCTCTAAGGCATAAAAAGGATAGTGCTCTGATAAGTTTACTTTACATTAAAGAAATCACAATGATATTCAGCCTTTATATGCGACCATTCCCGTTATTTGTCATTTGTATTCCATGTTATTTGATAGATATTTATTTATTGCTTTTTTGCTGTAAATTTATTTAACTTTGACGTTCCAATAGCTACAAATATTGTACTGAGAAAAAAAAAGACACATTCCTTTTTGCTCCTTTAACTTTATCAAAAGATGTCCAATGCATGATAACAGAAATGTCCGTATCATTAAATTAGCAAAATGTAAATATAATTTAGATAGATGAAAATAAAATCGAATATTTAATTTCTTTTTAAATTCTTTATCCAAGTTAGTACAAATTTTTTAATCTGATTACCTACGTTAATTTTGGCTTCAACTATGTACCTTCTACCAAAAACTATAAGACAGGAAGCAGATGTCATAGATAGTTCATATAGTCTGTCAGGTGTATTTAGGAAAATATTTGACCGTTCATTTATTATTTCATCGAATGATGTATAATTTAAAAAAGTAAAATACTAGTGGAATGTCTAAATGAAGAATTTCCATGACACCACGTGAGAAAAACTCAAATGAAAAAAGAGCTATCAAAATATTTTATCCACTCTGAATTTACACTTCAAGGAATACATAAATAAATATTCTTGACTACAGTAGCAAAATTTCTCATAATTTTTTATTCTTGTTATAGAATAAGGAAACATTTTATTTCATATTTCTGAAACTCATCTCGTTAACCCTTTATCTACTGCATTACGATTTACTGCAATTTTTTTCATGTAATATTTTTTTTTCAGTTATTACAAGGAAAATTAAAGAACAAACATAAAAAAAAATACTCACCGGTGAGAAATTTAATTATTTAGAGGTAATTAATTAAAGTGGTACTTTAAAGTACCGTCAGTACACTATGACTGAAAAATCGTAATAGAACACCCACAAAATTTTTTAAATAGCGCCAGAAAATATTTACGATTTAATAAGTATGTGAAATATGGGCTTTTATTTTTTACAAATAAATCTTTTTGCAAATTCCGGAGCCAATCATTTATTTCAACACTTTAGAGTTGAAAATGCTTTGCCCCTGAAAGGGTTAAAAAAAACTATTTTTTCAGGTTTCGATCTTGGTAGCAATCCTTTAGTTATGCGACGTCTATATTCCAGGGACAACATGTTGTCTCGCATCTCCACATGTGCAATATATGAATTTACATATGCCATTTCTAGCATAGCAAAAACGAGCCGGTGCCAACACTTTTTCAATTTCCTATTAAAAAAAATAACAATGAAACAGAAAAGAAATACCAGGGAAATCATTATTACACTACATTTTAGTAAATACATTTTAAAGCAGATGAAAACGATGGATAACTACACAGACGAAAAGTAAACAAGAAGTTTTTCTCCAACACCCGGTGTACTGACGGTACTTATAAGTACCACCGAGTAATTCAACTTTTAAATCAAATAAATACACCGTTCACCTAAAATAGCTAGTCAAACTGTATTCTAAGATCATAATGAACGCATAAAAATCACACTTATCTTATATCCTTTACTATGTTTGAAGCAATAAAAAGACGAGCTTGACAATCTTACAAAATGTCGGCAGAAAACCCATCGTCTGTATCAAAGATAGCCTCCTTCCTCGCTAAAATAACAAACCTAGAACTACTGCTACCATGTATCCGGATAAAGTGGAGTTAAAAGAGTGTTTCTGCAAAGTACCATTAGAATATTAGTAATATTGATTATGGGATGAAATTTTAAAATGAGTGGTACTTATAAGTACCGTCAGTAGATAAAGGGTTAAACATTTCATGACTACATATAATTTTAAATAATCAAACTACTGGCATAGATGTATTTTCTGCATCTAGGACCGTACGTCTGACTTCAAATGTGAAACGAGTTTTATTGAATATGTATCAAATATATTTTAAAAATCATTTGACTAAAAATTATTGCGGAAATAGAAATAACAAAATGAGCAAACTAACGTATTCAGCAAAACCCACAACTTTAATAACTTAACAAAAACAGCATAGGTGTAACAACGTTACTCACATTTTAGTTCAAAAACGTACGTCTTTCCGATCTCATACGTATTTTTTTAATAGATTTAATTAGGTAATGAATAAAAAACATGAACACTACTAGTTTTCATATATTTTACATACTATATTCTTTGACGTCTATATTTGGATTAATAAGATTTTTCGATAAAGAAAAGATGCATAAGACTGTGAAAAACGAAAAGAACTGAAAATTTAATTTTTAAATATTTCAAAATTATTTTGTTGTTTCTGTCCATTAAGAAAATATTAAGCGATTTATTGCTTCTTTTTTTACTTTTGTAATAAATAACAGAAGGGAAGTTAAGCGGCACATTTAAATAGAATTGCAAATCAGTATTTGTCACTGGAAAATTCCACTTAACCAAACAATTCTTTTTAAAAATCTTTGATTCTACTTTATTTCAAATAAATTTAGCAAAAGAAAATTATTTTAATGAATTTTCATGTTTCATCAAAATATTAATCATAAAATTTTTGCTCGAAGCTCCGTATCTATCAAATGAAATATTTCAAGCAACAACGATTAAAACGTAGCAAAAGTTTAAAAGCCTTTAACTTTGATTGTTGTCGCATTTAATTCTTTTGAAACAATCCCCTCCTCCCCATCACTATATTTAACGCTGGAAATTAAATGAAATGTTTCCGTTGAGAGAACAAACATTTAAACAAATTATCCCCATTTAAAGACATTTCTCTTAAATGAAAATGAACTTAATTTATTATGGCGCTGAAGGTTCAGCCATGAATCCGTTTAACTGTGCCCGCTCACTATAATTGAGAATCCGACTCGATTTCGCTTCATTACTTAATTTCGGCGAATTTCCTTTCAATTAAGAATTCAAGCTTCGGTAGATGAATTTTGAGCAATGGAATCTTCCTTTTGCCACACTAGAAAAATTCTTTTGTGTAACCAGTCATCAGAAAATGTTTTTATTGTTATTCATGATTACTTGAAAATTCAGATGTGATTCTTATGTTAATCAGGTCTGTTGAAAATATCAAGTCATGGAAAAAATACTTGATTACTGGGGAAAACGGGGGAATGAAATCTCTTTAGACGCATTTATGTAGGTAAAAATCCCTTTCCGTTCCTTTGTAATATGAGTAGTGGAAGATGGGGAAATTTAAATTTAGTATTATGTGACTTTTCCCTTTTTGATTCATATGAGTAGTTTTCTACAAAGATGATATTATTTGACAAAATAATTAAGGAAGATAGTAGGAAAGTGCATCATGCATCGAATGTGGATGTGCTAGGCACAAAACTACCTTAAAAGTACAGTGACAAAAGTATGATCAAAATATAAAAGCGCCGTGACCAAAAAGGAAACTTTTTTACGCACTGTCGTCATGTGACGTGGAAGTTTAGACTTATCCAAATCGCTATGAAGTCAATATGCTTTATTTTGTAACGATATACACATCGTTAAAAGACATCAGTTATCGTGACTTCACAGTGAAATCACGACAGACGATTTTTTTTAACGAAGCTTCGTGACTTCACAGTGAAGTCACGTTTTTTGTTAAGAAGAGGCGGTCATCTGAAAATCATAATGATACGTACATAAGGTGTCCCAAAATCATTGACCTCGGATTTCATTCCTTAAATATTGATCATAGACATATATTGTAAGTTACAAAATTACGTAAAAAAGGGTACAGAATTGTATGCAATGGATTACAATTGGCAGGGGAATAAATTTGAAGAAATACAAAATTAAAATTTTTATACGGTCCCCGTTAAAAAAAAATTCCCAATGAGTAAAATATGCCCTATACACTAATAATGTCATGCACAAAATTTCTGCATTTGATCATAAAAAAGTCGCAGACATATGAAAATGCATAAATGCTGACTTAAACCACTTTTCGCTGCCTGTATATGAGTTCGCAAAAGGGAAAAAATCATGTCAGATAAGGGAAAAAATCATGTCGGTTTCAAGGGTCGTACACAAATCGACTGACAAATGACAGTGAATTGACAAATTGAAAATCACTGACTGTGCCATTTTCAAGTTTTATTCTGTAATTCATCATGTAAAAGTTTCAGGTATTTTTCAGGAAACATAGTTTTGTAAATTTGTAAATAAGACTAAATATAATATCCATATTTTATTTGCTTATGATGAATTTCTGCTTCGCGTCATCTGCACTCTATCTGTAAATATTTACATTTTAATTTATGATTAATCCCCACCATCTTTGTTGAAACATATATCTGCGACTTTTTATGATAAAATGCAGAAATTCTGTGCATGACCTTATTAGTGTATGGGGAATATTTTACTCATTGGGAAATTTTTTGTGCGCGGGCCGTATAAAAATTTTAATTTTGAATTTCTTTAAATTTAACCCCCTGAAAATTTTAATCGATTTCACAAAATTTTGTACTTTTTTTTACCTAACTTTGTAATTTATAATATATGTCTATGATCAATATTTAAGGAATAAAAGCCGAGGTAGATATTTTTGGGACACCCTGTATAATCATAAATATAAAAAATCCGGTTTCTCGTCATCATTGTGACATTACGGAGACTTCATATCAACTGTCAGCGGTACTATCTGATTAGTGTATTTATTTCATAAATAGAGTGTTGTGAGTGTGAACCTTCACCTTAAAATGTCACTATATATATACAACTGGTTGATGTGCTCAGTGAATCATTAGAACGACTAACTTTCTTTTAAGATAGGTGAATATAATACGTCTAATGAAATTAATTATATTAAAACTATCACTTTAAAACCAGACAGTTTAATAAAATCACATTTAAAAACATTGAAAAGCCTGTAGACGTTTCCGACAAACATTTGCCCCTCTTCAGTACAGTTAAAACGCACGTCATGAAAGATGAAATTGAAAACAACTTACACAAGGAACCGTGTCAAAACAACCGGGTTCACCGTTATCTGTTGTCATCGCGGAAATTGTAATGCAGTACATAGAGGACAAATTTATACATAATCCGGGTGCGATGTTTATATTTTGGAGAAGGTTCGTTGATGATGTTTTTATACTATGAAGAAATGAAAATTTATCAGAAATAGTTGCAGTAGCTAGTTCAATATGTTCATCCATTCAATTTATATTAGAGAAAGAGACTAATTACTGACTGTCATTCCTCGATATCTATATCGAACTAAAAGAAAATACCACGGATCAAAACCTACGTACATCCGTTTACTGCAAGGAAACTTTATCGGTTCAATACTTAAAATTCCACTCTGAATGCCCTATTTCCTGTAAGGTTGCTACTGTCAACACTATTGCGATCAGAGTCCTAAGGTATTACAGTGATGAAAAAGGGTATATTTTTGTATCTGTGTAATAATGGTTATTCCCTGGGCCGGGCAGAGAGAATTTTCTCGGAAACTTAAATACTGCTGCAGCAGCACCTTCTCCCTTTCAAAGTGGAGATTCTGAGGGAAACATATCCATAACATACTATAGTAACTTTTCAGGAAAAGTTACTCAAAACTATTAAAATGAATACTGCCTTTATTTCCCAAAAACATTTACGAAATTTTCTGTGTGATTTTAAACATCAATATCCCATATCGCAATCTAAAGGCGTTTTTTACTGTATACGCTGTAAATAATACGAGTCAAGTTATATTGGTTAAACTGGTTGCACAATTGAAATTAGATTAGAGGAAAGTAAATATGCATTCAAAACAGGACATTTAAACTCCAAAATAACTCTCCACACCCTAAATACAGATCAACCCGAATTTTACGAACTCTACTATAATTAAACGTAATGGAAATACATGCGTAAGCCGTATTTTTCTTGAGGCTTGCTACACAAGATTAGTAAGGGCTCGCTTAAATGAAGAAGATCAAGTTCTTTAAAGTGTTCTAAGTGTTAAAAGTTCTTTGCTATGAATTTAACTTTGATTTGAATTGTTTCGACATTGTTCCTCCTGTGTCGCTGAATTAGGCTAGTGCTATAAATTTTGTAGCACCGTAAATGTTCGTTTTCCTTTTTTTGTGATTTCTAATTCCTCATCATCGGTTATCAGTGGGTTCTTTTGAATTACTTTGTTGAATGGAATTCTGTGATAATTTGAAGTCATGCCGGCGCGTGGCTGCAGCTCCCACCTCAAATTCCTGATAATAATAATAATAATAATAATAATCCTTCTGTAAGTTGTTTTTTATTTCATCTTTTATGGCTTGTAATTTTTTTACTGTACTGAATAGGGTCAAATGTTTGTCCGAAAAGTCTACAGGATTTTAAATGTTTTAAAATGTGATTTTACTATGAATTTTATCCAATTGTATGGTTTTAAAGTGATAGTTTAATTCTAACTTTCTTGTTGGACTGTTTGAAGAAGTAGGTAGAATAAAATTAAACCCAATAGTTCAGAGAATAAATGCGGTGACCTTCATACGAAACTCACATATAAATGTTTTTAAAGGATGACGAGACTGGGTGCAATCCTATGGGAAATATGCGAGCTTTAAGACCCGTTTCCTCGGAAACTACCGGACCTATTTCGATGGAAGTTGGAATCCATATTTACTGGATTATGCTCAAGACTTATGGCAGACAGTTTTTTTCTGACAAGGAAGGTCTCCATACGGGCATATTCAGAAAAATCTGAAAAATTACAGAGTGGTAGTCTCATGTGAATATATATGCTTATAAAAAAATTTTGGCGGAACCTCGATATAACGTTCGTAAAAAATAATGAAAATTTCGTTTATTTGGCGATTTATCATCGGTTGGCGGTGAAATGAAATTTCGAAAAATACTTTTTTATTTCGAATACTATTTAAGATAAAAATGTTTCATATTGAACTTGTTTAAATAAATTTAATGTAAATAACTTTAGTTTTGTCAGTTTTAGTTTGATTTAACTACAGTTTTGTCATATATATATATTTATAATGAAAGTTAAATATAAAATTTTATGAATTAAAACAAAATTAAATTAAATTAAAATTGTTTCAATATCTCAAAATTAAGTCCAATTGAGCACTGTTGATTCAATTTTGTTGCTATGGAAACGACGAATTCTTTGCTATTGAAATGAATAACTGCTAAATGAATCTCGCCTTTATTTTCGAATACACTTAAATATATGAAAATATTTTTTATATATGAAATTGTTTTTAAAGTAATAAAATTAAATAACAAGCAACATAAATATGTAATACGAAAAAATATATTTATTAAACTCTCTCATTGTTTATATTTAAATTCATTAAATACTTTTTACAGGTATTCTAAAAATCAATTAACAAACAATTTTCAGGTGCATTAAAATCGCTTGCTTTTGACGAGGAAAAGTACTGCTTGCCTAATCGCGTGACGCTTTCATATTTTCGCGCCAAATACTCGAAAGTATTTTATTTTTTACAGACTTTCTACTGTAATTCCGCCGCTAAATTTCACTGATACTTTATTACATATATAAGTAGTTTAACTGGTATTTTTTTCAAAACATTCTGAGTATGCCCAGTCAGGAGACCTTCCTTGTGAGTCTAAACCTTTTTATTTTAGAGCAATGGCAATTTTTCAGAATTTTTCCATTTTTTGGAATTATTCCGTTTTTCAGAATTTTTCCATTTTTCAGCATTTTTTTTTCTGAAATTAATTACAAATTTTTAAAACTGTCTGCCACATATGATCTTATTTTTATACTCTACCACTAAAAAATATTTTATCGAAATCGCTCTTGTACTTTAAGAGTTAATGGGGGTTTTATCTGAAAAGTACAATTTTTAGGAGAGCTAACAAACATAGACACTTCTAACTTGTGTGAAGTTCTTGTACAGTTTTATCAAACATATGAATAAAAGTATGTATAAGTACGTGTATAAAATTTAGTTACATGTAGTAAATGAGTATAGAATGTTACAGTAAAATTAATGTGAGTGGCCGTGGCGTCCCAGAACGTGTCTCCACAAGAATTAAAACTTTACTAATATTTATAAGGAGTGTTTGGAGTACAGTAAGGCCTAATATTTGAATGAAAAATGCACATTTATTTAAAACTGTTAATAAAAAAGAAATTGCACCATAAAAACATAGACAATTCAGCGCGTTTATGAGTAATGCATCTTCCCTCTTCTACTATTTCAGAAACACGGAAACACGGAGGATTCAAGCACATACTCTGCTTCTTTTCTTGTTTTAATAGCACGTGCTTTATCCCGAGAAAGGAGAATTCATTCTTTGAGTTATATAATGTACTTTAAACTTTTATTATCTATTTAAGAAGTTTCATAATTTTATTAAGTACAAAGTGATTGAAAAAATCCAACAACAATATGAGCATCCCAAAGAGGGATACCATTGAAATATATGTTTATATATATATATATATATATATATATATATATGTGTGTGTGTGTATATGTATATAAAATTTTCAGTCAAATGGATAATATTGAATAAATCCTGGGTTTACATTAGAAAAATTAGCAATAAAATGGCGAGATATTTTAAACCAATATTGGTGCAAAATTGGCAAAACGTAAACACAAAAATATTGCGACAATATTTCATGCCGATATTGCCAATCTTATCTAGGAATTTATCTATAGTTCATATTAGCCAAAGTATAGCAGGCGTGTAAATCATATGCAGGGCTCACACGTTTCTTACACTTTAACAAAAATTTGAATATATTAATATTCGCCGATTAAATCGCGGAATTTCTGTGAGCCCGGTGCATAATTTCCCTCATGTAACCAATATTGGCAAAGAAATAGCAAATAAAATCAATATTCTCGCAATATTGTTCATTGTAAATACACCGGGAAGTACAGTTTTACTACTAAATAAATTTCACACAAACACATTTAGTTCGATGCCAGAACAACAGAAATCAGCGCATTTTTAAAATACTGATAGTATTTCCTTCTTAAATATTTCAAGAAGAGAATATTAAGAATTATATAAATATGAAAATTTTCTGTTTTTTCATTATTAATTACGCTCGTCCGATTCTTTCATTTAGTTTATTTTGAAAAGGTAAAAATGAACATAATTTTCTGTATCAATGTTTTGCATTATTCGTTAACTGGTTCAAAAACATAATTAAATATTCATTTGGCAACTAAATTTTAATACTAAAATTTATCAGTACATTTTATCTTCTTTATTGTTGACTTTCAATGTAATCTTTACCCGTCGATTAAATGATTTTCTTATTTTAAATTTTTATTAATTGGATATGTTTAGCATAATTATTTAGGTTCATTGAGAATTTTGTATATGTATTCTCTTTAAAATTACTTTTTATATAACATTTTAATTTTTTTTACTTTCAATTAAACACTACTTTTGGTTAACATCCCATGAAAAATAAATTTACATAGCATATCACTCGCTGCTTTTTTCCCTGCTTATCTGCCGAAACATTTTTATATTCAAACCTATCTTGGAACAGCATATTAAAATTTATAGTAGCTCTTCCGCCTTTTCCGCTTTCAAATAAAAAGGAATGGAAGTTGAAACACCTGAATAGATACTCTCTTGAACCACGGGGATTAACGCGACCCTGTATAAACTTCTTTTCTTTCATTTGTTAAGACAACACCTTTTTTAACGCTCTCGAATCTCTTGGCTCAAGAATTTTCCGGCAAGAAAATTTCCTTCTTGGATCTGAACAGCATCAAGAAGGGTCTCATACACGTGGGAAAACTACAGCTGGGAAAGATATAGGTACGTGATGATGTTTGTGCGCGTGTTTGTGCATGTACACATATACAAATTTATTTTATCTATATAGATTAAAAGACAGAAGGAGATCGATGGTGATGAATTTGGACTTTCTTATTCTCACGATTAATAATAAATATAAATGATAATAAAATGTAATAGTAAGAATTATAATTTACATCTCGCAAAAAGTCCCAACGATATGATATTACGTTTATTTTCTTTACTATTGATATGGAATATAAAACACAATCAATTCAATTGAAAATCAGGACAAACGTTTGTATAATTAACGTTGCGCTATTTGACATTTAAATACGTGTAGATAGAAAATGTTTAACAATAATCTCTTTTCGAATTCACAATGAAAATTTGGCGACGGGCGCTTTTATATGAAATCTTTTTTCTCATATATTATAAACTACGTGAAAAAATTGTAAAAATCCATTTTCTTTTTTTACTTGCAAATATTTACTCTTTTATGAAATTCTGATGGAGTTCAGTATTAAAGAAACACAATTACTTGCCCTTAAAATGGCTAAGAACAAAATGAGATCGTTAAACATGACATTTTTCAACCAATCAACTGTTACCTATAATTATTTGGCCATAAATAAAAATGTGTGAATATGGTTAATCTAATATTTTGAACCCATCTGCATCAGTAAAATTCTGGCTTCTTTTAAGAACAGCACACGCACACACACATACAAAAAAGTTAAAGCAATACACAATTTTCTCCAAGCTTGGTACGTAATATTTTTAACTTATTATAATGGTATCTTTCAGAATTGAATATCCATAAAGATCTCTAAATCTAAAAGAAATAGATTTGGGATGTGATTCTAAATACGTTTTTTAGAAAATAATTCTTCATTATCTACAACATTGCAACATAGTATGTTATTGATTTGTCTGGGATTGAACCCTTCGTATAATAGATCATCATTACAGGTGGATGAAAAAATATTTGACAGAGATAATAAGAGACAGAGATACAAACAAATTAATATCTTAATCCTTATCACTGAGATATCATCGGTTTAGAATTCCTTTTTTTCTATGCAGAATCTTTTTCTAACAAACGAAAATAGGGGTTGTGTTGTGATCTTAACTTTTCTTGAATAGGTATAAAATGGGCAGATGAAATATCAAATGCGGAATTTCTCAGATTGTTGGAGTCTTAATGTTGTCCCCTAAAGCACAAAGTGATTACCAGAGAATAAGTGTTGTAAAGATACATGCCAGGCAAGGAAACAAAAAACAATTTCAATAAGATCATCAGACTTTTAGGCTTTATGAAATCTTTGATGTTATCTATACTGAATGAAATACCCCCCCCCCCCTCCCCTACCTGTATAAAACGTCCTCTGCTACGCATAAGTTCATCTCTTAAATTAATTTGAAATGCACTAATTTCCATTTTGTTTTTACATTTTGACTCACTTTTGTGTAATCATCGGATCTTATTTATACCATCTAAAGACTTAAAGGGCTACTTCACTCACGCGAAAACACAACCTCGCTAATGTTAATCCCATAGTAGAAATTTTTAAAGATATCTCGTTTGCATTTCAATATTTTTAATAGATGAGGTCAGTCTCTACAAAGGCTGTTTCTCCGTTTTTAGATTTTCTTCACAGGGTTTTTTTTATGAGAATACTTTAACTTTCGAAACCGGTTCTGAAAGCAAAAGTATCCCAATTTAAAAAAAAGCATGTAAACAAAATGGAAAAAGTAAAACACCGCCTTTGTAGAAATCGATCTCAGCTAGCCAATACAAAAAAAAAAAAAAAAAAAAAAAAAAAAAAATTAAAATATTGAAATGTTAACGAGATGTCTTTAAAAAAAATAAACCATAGGAATAACATTATCGAGAGGGTATTTTCGCGTGGGTGAAGTAGCCTCTTAACGGAATAAACAAAAATGCGTTGGTGGTGTTTATGACCGCCAAGTATCTTCGGAGAGATATAGGACCAACGAGAAATGTCCTTCGTGGGGGGGGGGGGGAGGTCTTTCTAAGGAAACCTATACATATCTTTTCTGATAAAGTAATTTAATACAAGTCTCTAAGGCTAAACAACAGATGAATATTACTATATCTTATATTTTAATAACAAAAAGGCTTTGTATTACCCGATCGGAAAAGTTTAATGCTTCTTGAAAAGCAAGAAACGTGTAGGAAAATTCAAATTAATTCCGTAGTTATCTGCGATTCTGGAAACTTTTCCATTATCTCCAGAAAATTTTAAAGTATAACGAGTCAGAAATCTCTATTAGTTTATTAAGGTAGTAACAGAAACCATTTTCTCTAAATTCAAGGGCAGAAAAGGGGGAACTTTTTTATTTCGGAATCGTTTTTGTAAATATTAGATACTTATTGTTTTTCGAAACGGTTTTTGAAGATAGCCAAAAGACTGTCGAAATCCTTGGTAGCGACGAGTTACATTATATTTCCATAAAAGTGTCTTCTACATTATGGCAGTATTTGTAATTTTTATACAATGAGCTAGAAAATAATTTAAAATTGCTAAAGTAACTTGTGAGATGATTTGAGCCTATTCTTGATATTATTGTAAAATCATATAAAATTCAACACATTTAATTTGTTTGTGCATTATTTCGCGAAACTTAATATAATTAAAAATAGCATTTATGTATGTGTAGCGTATTAAATTTTATCTCAATTAACTCTTAATTTTTCCATTAATTTTTCCCAATTCTCCTTAATTTTTCCTAACTCTTAATTTTTAAGCACAATCTATATATATATTTCTCTTACGTAGCGCGAAAAAAAAGCTGTATTTGTAGCTTGCCATTTGGCAACAGCCACAGCGACGATTCTTAGTGGTTAAGTTAAGGTCACATGTCCTAAGCAACTCAGGAAATCAAAATCCAGACAGAATCTGTCTAAGTATTAAAAGAACTTCTTAAAACACCATCAAAAACTTTTACATGCGCTAGGCCTTTTGAAGGATCTGAGTCTTTCTTCGTCAGGCGCAAAGAAGACGTGCTTCTACTATAAAAGCAGCAGCAAGACTGAAATGAGAGATAAGGGAAGGGAAAAAAAGCTGAAGAAACAGCCAATAGGAAATTAGAAATCAACAGCTAATAGGAAAGCAGAAGATAACAGCCAATAACAGAAGACTATAATCAAAACAGACGAACACAGAGTAGAAAAAGGGAAAGGAAGCAAATTAAAAAAAAAATTAATTAAATTAAAAATAAATTATTATTAAAGGAAAACATACACACATATTAAAATATGTGAACACATGAAAAATAAAATAAATGAATAAATTATAAAAACGGACTAATATTAATTATTATTAAAAATAAATTATATAATAATACTGAAAATGTTTTTTAAGCTGCAGAGAACATTGTGGAATCTCTCTTTAAACACAAACCGTTTGAGCGACGCATGGATAACAATTGCTATTAGTCCGGTTTACGGTGACGTGAGGAATTTAGCGAATCAGTTTTTTGATCCAAAATTGTATTTAGACACTTGCGAAAACGTTTTTGTTTACAGTTCGTTAGCGTGATACGTAGCATCTTTTATAGCGTCTTAAATAAATTTAATTTTCAATACTATAGGCAAAATAAAAGAAGAAGGACCCCATCTGACACTAATATGCCATTTAAATTTAAACGGCGTCAATTTCCAGTTCGCTTAGCTTCCTCAATGATGATCAACAAGTCACAGGGCCAAACTTTTGATAAATGCATTTTTATTTGCATTTTCAACAAATTTTTCAATTACTTTTTTATGAATTAATTTTCATTTCAAAAATTGCATGTAACACCACCTAAATGCGTTTTTATTTACATTTTCGACAAAGTTTTTCATGATTTTTTATACATAAAAAATATTTGTAAATTTCATATGTTGCTTGCTCGGATCGCATAGCGGCCCAACTAAAAATATTCTTTATTGTATTTTCACTAAGATTTTAAATTAATTCTGTTTCCAAGGTTTTTTAATACATTTTTATTTACATTTTCAACAAAGTTTTCCATTACTTTTTTATACATTAAAAATATTTGTAAATTTAATACATTATAATGATTTATGATAGCACTCATTCTGGATAGAATTCACACAAATAGCGGCGAGCGAACAAAGCCATCCCAATGTGATTTGCGTAGCAATTCACGGGGGTTGGCGAGCGTTAGCGAACAGTGGGCTGGGCCCATTAGTAGATGAATAATTTAATTATCATTGTAGTATGAGTTTTTGTTCATGGAGTCCCTCTTCTTTCATTTATATGAATTTGATAAGCCTAACAAACTACAATATTTAACGTTAAAATTAAAACGTACATTAAATTTTTTTGTTTAAAATATATCAAAATATTTTCCTCTTTATTCCTGTGTGTTTGACATTTTTAATAATTTTTTCCTCCAAAGTTTTTTTTTTTTTTTTTTTTATCAAGCATGTTGCCTTCACATATCATTAATCCTTTTAACTGTCAACTAACCAAAAATATTTTGCATTAACTAAAACAAATGAAACCTTGCTTTAAAAATGCTACCTTCGTTCAATATTTGTGTAATTTTTTAAGCAATTAAATTTCAGGAAGAAATAAGAAATCAGCTGATCTTGTAGAATCAGACTCTTCAGTTTAATTGTAAATGGATAAAAATTTAAATGCGGAGAAACATAATAGTCAATTACTAACAATGCCAACTATCTGGACAGTTTATAAAAATAATTACCTTGTATTTGTAACCAAATGCAGACATTTTATCTTTGAGATTAATTATGCGTTATTTTGACATGTCTATTGATTTTAACTGCAAGAAGCAATTTTAAAACGAAAAGAAAAAATATATCAAAAGAGAACATTGTAATAGACACACTAAGAGGGATTAATTAGTCCGTTTTTATGCCGTTATTTCAACGAATATTTCTAATTTGCTATTAAGATGTAGAAAAATGAAACGAAAAGTTTCAAAGCATTTTACAAAATATTTTTCTGTTTTTGACTGCGTAAACATAGTTTTGGTTTGCAAACAACGATTAAAACATTTGACTTCTGAAAGTTTATTGTGATTTAGGTCAATTAAAAGTTTGAAAGTATTTTGTGTGTGATATTTCAATATGGTATTTTATACTTTTATGCGAACAATAAATTTAGCTTATTCTTATTATAAAATTAATAAATAAAGGATACACGTAGATTACGAATAAGTGGGATGTAAATTAACTAAGGAGATTTAATAGACATAGGTAACTTTTTAAAAATGTTAATAATTTTTTAAACATTACAGTTATATATATTCTATTGTTAAATACAACCCTGCAATCACTGAAGTGAAATAACATGGGGCACAGTTAGGATATTGCAGTGCAATTACTTTGGAATACTGCGTTCTGTTAGCTGCCGTGTACACATCCATAATATCCATAGTATAGAACGTCCTCTCTTTGTGAGGTCTGTAGATGGGAAGGCAGTTTGGCGGGGCATTTAATCCAGAATCTGAAAAGTTTCCCCCAGGGAAAATTTATTTTATATAGCTCGTGTATTACATCTATTATATATATATAAAATCCAAACGGAAATTTCGTTCCGAACGCCGAGATTTCGAGTTCTACCGCATGGATTTTTACGGAACTTATACCGTTAGATAGGTATCATTCCAGGGAAGGTTTTAAGCTATAACACATCATTCTACCTAGATTAGTTATAGAATTATTACGGAAAATTCTATTATTTTGGACTTTGTTACTCCATATTTCCTTAAATATCTGGGCTCCTATTGGTCGTAGAGCTTAGATCTCGCGCCAAAAGTAGCTCCAAAGCACCCAAGCAAACTTTTCCCCGCGATTATTTTGCCGTCTTCCGATTTCCTCTAACTCTATTAGGAGCCCGCGTAGGGCCCCTTTAAAATATTTTTCGTAGTAATTTCAGCAATTATCTTAAATTATTGGTTAAGACCGCCACCCTCCCGATTCATGTATCTACGGAAAGGTTGCATGAAGGAGTTTCGTACAGATACGCTTTCGTTAAGAATAGTGTGCGCTCCCTGGTGGTGAAATGTGGAACTAACATAACGCGATATTGTTAAAATTAGGAAATCTAACAATGCGATCTGTTTTAAACTTTGAGATAGTTCATAACACATAATCTATTATCTATTCTATTATATATATATATATATATATAATCTATTATCTATTCTATTATATATATATATATAATCTATTATCTATTCTATTATATATATATATAATCTATTATCTATTCTATTATCTATTATATATAAAATCCAAACGGAAATTTCGTTCCGAACGCCTAGATTTCGAGTTCTACTGCATGGACTTTTACGGAACCCATACCGTTAGATAGGTATTGTTTCAGGGAAGTTTTTAAGCTATAACACATTATTCTACCTATATTAGTTTTAGAATTATGACGGAAAATTCTGTTATTTTGGGCGATAAGGTTACCATTTTATTTCTTGGCGAAATTCATCGTTGATAAAAAAAATTGAAACGACCATTAAACCTCGAAAAATAAAAGAAAAACTGTTACTAATTTTATTTAAATGAAAAAAAAAGAAGAAGAAAATCCGCTTTAATGAGCGATAATATTAAAAAACGGAAACATTTAATCAAAACCTGAAAGAAATATTTGTAATGCTTAAAAATTAATTTAATAAGAAATATTACACTTGATACGCAATATTTGGCTCTTTATCGCTTGCGTTAGATATGAAAACGATTCTGAAAATTTGATTAGATGAAATTTTAACGACATTTTCTTTCTGTTCTGTTCTTTTCTTTTTTTTATATCTAATTGTCCCATCACGTGACTTATAGAAGAAACAAGCAGATGTAATTGTGAGTCACATGTGTAATTACTATTTGTTTCTTTACAATTTTTTATTTTTCTTTTGTCGCCAAACAATGTGATTTTAAGCCAAAAATGCATAAGCGTGACATTAGCTTGAGGATGTTCTCACAAATGGTGTTTTTTTAGGTGAAAGAGATCATTTTTTGAGTACATTTTCATATTCAATTGTAACTTATATAGATATCCGTTAATATTTTAAAAATGGAATCGAATACTTAAATTTCAGTGTGAATTTCTGCCACACATACATATTGTAAAATAATTTCATACTTTTTAAGATGTTTTTCGCCGTAATTCCGAAAGCCTGTGATATTTATAAACTCGAACTCAGATCAACGAATATTACCCATTTTATTTAAGCAAATATTATCTATTTTCTCAAGTCATTTCGCCAATTTCATTTATAGGAAAATTCACAGATTCGAAATCTAGGAAATAAAGATAATTGTTAAGGAAATTTATGTTTTAATACGTTATTACTATGGAAAAATTCAACATTTTGAAAAAAAAAATTACATGTCTTTTGTAATTCGTCATTTCTTCTTCGTCTTTCTTCGTACTTTCTCTTCTGTTATGTAATATTTCAAATGATATTGGACTAATTTTCGATCATCGATTCACCGCAAAATCGCATATCTAATATAGTATATAAAATAAAGTCTGGATTAGGGACTAATTAACGCACAGCGCAAACTACTGAACCTAAAATCTTGAAAATCGTGGTAAAAATACTTCTTATGACATAAACTTCTGCTAAGAAAGGATTTTCTAAAGTGTCACCCCTAATGGTTTTTGCACGGGGAGGGGAAAAAAATCGAATATCAAAATTATGCGTCAAATGGTAGCATATTTTAATGTAGTTTTGTATGCTGAATCGAATGCTACCAAATAAATTTTTATAAGTCCAACAGTTCATGACACATTTCATATTTTTCTAATTTGGCGGTGTCTTTGGCATCTAAACCTCAAAATATCTATCATTACATCCGTTACTCTAGCAACGGAAAAAATTCAAATCAACCCTTTTGGCTAAAAAATAAAAACGGCTCTATGAGTTTGAAATAAAAATGCAAGCATCTTAATTTTTTTTTTAAATAGTGATTTTATGTAAAATAAAAGGGAAAAAAATACTGAGAATTTAGTGTTATAAAACAAAAATGGAAAAGGTACTACTTAGATATTCCGTCGACCAAAAATCTATCTTCAAACTATAAGATTAAATGCCAATAATGGTTGATCGTAAATATCAAATTCACTTGAATTTAAACAAACTACACGTGTTTACGTCATCAAGTGATTTTAATTTCGACGTTTTATTTGTATTTTTATTAATGTTATACTAATTTATTTGGTATTTCGTTATTTAAAATAAAGATTATGTCAATTTATATAATTTGGCGAATGGTTTGGCGATTTATATAATTTGGCGAAATTGGTAGACGGGATAACAAGTAGTACCAATGAAAATATTTAAGTGTGAAAGCAATGTTTGTAACGATTTAAAAATTATTTTCATATATATAAACTCGGTTTATGGCGTCAGATGCCGTAATCCGAAGAATCTACAAGAGTCTTTTTCCATTTTTTCCGGTCATAGGTTCCTCAATGAAAGAAATTGGAATTGGAATAATATTGTGCGATTTATAAATTGCTCCTCGATAAGAAGAAAAAATGGGTACAACCGTGCGCACATCTCGCTGATAGCATTTTTAAAATTCCCAGTAGCAGTAGTTACATTTTGCGTATGTAAATTAAAAATATTTTTTTGCTTTTAATTATGGCATTATTTCCTGTTATTGTTTATCTTTTCAGTTTTTTAAATGAAATTAGTATAAGGCATGCATTTTAAATTAAATGAGTGAAAGGTTTGTTTTTTAAATGAAAATAATAAAATAAGAATATGCTATGAAAACAATCTTTATTGATTTATTACTTGCGCCCGGCTGACATAAAAGTATCACAAAAGCCACATATTCACTTTTCTTTGAGTAGTTGCTCATGAGAATTCAAGTTAACCTTCCATAATCGGATACTTCACATATTGGTGTATTAGCTTTAATGTTGAAAGCATCGTTTTTGTTTGAAGCGAAAACTTTACTATGAATTCTATTACACAAAATCGCATCATCATCATCTACTATATATTTACAACGGAAATTTGTATTTCATTCCGATTGTTTATAATACTTTCGTAGGATATACCACAATTAGTTAGGTAATAATTTTGGAAAGGTTTTAGTGTATACATATTGTTCAAGGGTACTTAGTTATAGAGCAACAGTAAAAGTTCAAAAATTAAGTAACCTGATTATGAAAGTTTAGCCTTTTTAAAAAAATCTACAGAACATATTTTGTTACAAGTGGCCCTGTTGCATGACATTTAGGAATGGTGTTAGTATATACGATTTCATTATATGTTGATTAGTTACAGAGGTATTAATTCCTGTTGTCATAACGGTCTCATTACCCGACCATAAGTGCGCTGTTTATAATCAACTAAAACAATTACTTCTTAATTGCTAAATTTTGTGCAACGCTTAAGATAACATTATATCGCAATGGCGTTCGCATCGTTTTCAGTAATGTGCAAGGTCAAGCTGAAGATCCATATTGTTTAAAATACAAGTTCAAATTCACCATTTAGTTTGATCCAAGGTTCATTTGGAAATATTGACCAGCGCAGCGGGCATAGCCTGCTAGTATAAGATAAGCGTAATACAAAGGTTCAAGATACCAAGTCGAGCATAAAAATTGTCTAATGGTTTAACGTTGTAAGAAATGTGTCTTTACATTGTGAAAATTCATATTTGCACTTACGTTTACATACTAACACATTCTCAAAATCGGTTTGCCTTGTTTACTCGGTTACGAGCTCAAAACTTACTAATTAGTTTACAATCGCAACCACACTGGCTTCCCATACAGAAATTCTATTTATATTCTTATACAAAACAAAAACATTTGGTTTTATAACAAATATGAGTTATTGATTTCTTTTTTCATTTTTCATCAAAATGATTGGTCGATGTAGTTACTGTTTATTCTAAAATATTCATGTTCTATTAGGTAAAACAAATTTAAAATAATTTTTGCTTCTTTCAGTTTCAAACATTTTAAACTGAGCTCGTACTCACTTACAATTATTGAAAATCAACATGCAGTAAATAGCACGGTACGAACTAATTAAAGATATAATTAAACTTAAAATAAATGGTACCGCTGCATATTTCCACGAATAAATGAGTAGGATTGCACATGTAACGTAAAAAACAATAAGGCCGGAATTTATTTTATTACTGCATTAAAATTAAACTTTGTGGGAGAAATACGAATTATTGTTATCTTACTCTTAGAAAAATATTCCATTCTGATAATTTCACAATTCTCTCCGTGGTTCTCAAACATTGTTTATAAACATACTAAAAATTTAAAACACTTTAACTTCAGCGGGGTTTTTAATCTCATCACTAAAATTGTTTCCTTGTATACTAAATCAGCCATTCCCTTTGTCGATAAATCTGGAGTTTGTATTATCTATTGTAAAAAAATTCTTCATTAGTCAAACTTAGAAGGCTATTCAAAATATACGATATCTATTCAAATTCATTTATTCAATCTATAACAGTAAACATCAGCTATTTAACAATTATTGGTGAGCACTCTCAGAAAGGGTATCGTTATTAATTTTTCTGGTGCTAAAATTATTTCTAGTGCATGCAACATTAAAGCTCGGGAAATTTCGGAAAGTTTTTCTTCCTATTTATGAAACTACACTATGTTTAAAAATTCCAAAAATCGATTGTATGTTTTTAAATTATTCTCATTATTTAATCATTTCCGAAAGTTGGCAACAAAACACATGTGCAAATTTCCATTAATACGCGAGTTATTCGCATTACATTGCGTCTTGTTTTTTAGTTTTTGATAACTGATTCTTATGTATTTTGTAGCGTTGAATCCGAAAATGACCTTCATTCTTTACCATCACGTAAGGATTTTTTACAAATCGTAAATTCCAAAGTTAGCAAGTCATAAAATAGGAAAATCTGATACTATAAAATACATGTGATTGTTGTGGTTTTTAACTTTTGATAATTGATTTTTATGTATTTTTTAGCGCTGAATCCGAAAATGATCTCCATTTTTAACCATCACGTCAGGCTTTTTCGCAAATCGTAAATTTCGGAGTTAAAACTTTCAAAGATAAAAGTGAGCCACCTCGCCCCTCATCGAACTGCTCCGCTGTTTAGCTGTAAGAATCTCCAGTATACGCCAGAAATTTGAATAAATTATTGAATAAAATAAAACAAAATCGATTAAAACGTGTTTTACATCTATTTTATAAGATTTTAGCTGATTTTTTACTTTTTAACTTTGAAGTTTAGTTTTGCGAAAAATTCTGATTTGACGGTTAAAAATCACGGTCATTTTCAGATTCAGTGGTATAAAGTAAATAAAAGTCAATAATCAAAATTTAAAAAACACAATCATCACATTTATTTTATCGTGTCATATTTTCGCTATTTTTTTTTTTTTTTTTTTACTTTTTAACAAACACAACCATCTCCTCTATTTTTTAATATCTGATTTTCGCAATTTTTTGAATTTTTACCTTTGAAATTTACAATTTACGAAAAATCCTGACGTGATGGTTAAAAAGATCGTTTAACGTTCATTTATGGATTCAACGCAAAAAAAAAAAAATAATAATAAAAATAAAAAATAAAATAAAATAAAATAAAATAAAATAAAATAAAATAATAAATAAAAAAAATTAAAAATTAAAAATAAAAATAAATTATTAAAAGTTAAAAAAACACAACCGTAGCAGGCTTGTGTTATTAATACTTTAAATAAAACTTTACTACTGATCTACATTACTATTTTAAACTTGAAAATCCTATACTTGCGCGTACAAAAATGAATAGTTTTGTTATAGTGTTGTCTATAACAACTTAACACGTTCACGCCGGCGCGGTGGGTCACACTCGACTGTCTCAGAGCTGCCAAGTCTCCGGCCTTTTGGATACCAGTATTTTAATACAGAAAATGTTGTTTTATTTAATTAGAACAATTGGGCGATTTAAAGGAACAACATTTTCTCTAAAATAACAGTGGTGTGAAAAAAGCCGGAGACTTGACAACTCTGAGACAGTCGAGTGTGACCCACCGCGCCGGCGTGAACGCGTTAAGTTTATATAAGGAAGTTTGAATCATCCAGTATAGGGGTACTATAAAATATAAAATTCAAAAAAGTAATAATTGTGCTTTAAAAATACGCTGTAAAATAAATATAAACTTAAATTTATTGAAATAAAATAAAATGAGGTTGACTATGAACATTTACTAAGTCAAGCGGAAATATTATACTAATTCTCATGCGACCGAATTTAAATATTACATGAAATATTTTATCCTAAAATCACAAATACTTTGAAATGGATGGTGATTTTTTTAAGCGTAAGGAAAAAAATGATTAAAAAGTTTATTAATTTTCCTAACATAATAAAACATGAACCATAAATTTTTATTCACTTTTCCGTTTGCTTCTATGTTACAGTGTTTATGTTTTCTTTAAAGACGTATTTTAAATTTATTCTACAAATCACTGAAATTTCTCCTTATACTTTATTGTATAAAATATACGAATCTAGAAAATCACTTAAAAATTATTTTCTCAACAAATATGTTTTTTTCTTTACGTTGATACCCCATGTAGTTTTTTTATTATATTGTGTAAGGTATTGCTCGAAAAGAATTCTTTGGTTAGCAAAATCCACACGCTTTAGCTAAGCTATGAATAGATATTTCTTTGCAACATTGTTTGGGAGATATAAAGAGAAAGCTCTCCGTGATCACGCATAGAAGAAAGAAAACTTGATGCCACCCATTTTGTTGGACAGTATCGACCTAGGAGAAAATACTATTCTTCTGGGACAGAGAATTTGAAATTTTTTACGACTTCATTGAATTCATAGTTCAGTTACAGTATGCTTCATGACTTATGAGCAATGTCTATTGTCTGCACATAAGCGTTTCATCTAATTTTCTGTTTATATCTGAGAACGGTTTTCAAAACCTTTTCTCTTCATGCACTTCATATTTTTCATTTCATTTGCTCATATGGTATTGTACAATATTTTATCTCGTGCAAAGAACATCACTAAATGAAATATAGTAATGCTAAGTTTAAATATAAAATATAATTTATTGACCACTTAACAGTCGCGGTTTTCATATCACGCGCAATTTGCCCGTAAATATATTTGGCGTGACGATTAAGGGGTTAATATAATGTATTTGATTTCGTGTTTTCCTCTGTATTTACATTTGTAAAATGTTTAAACTACATATACAGGGTGAATCAAAATTATTTGCACAAGTAATTAGGGTATATAATAGACATCAGATGGCAAAAAGTGTTGTATAGGAAATCAGGATTGCAATTAGCTTATTAAGTTAAAAATACAAGGTGCTTCATTCTAAATTAAACCTGCATTTTGTTCCTAAAAACTCTTAATCAGAAAGTGGTCTGTACTTTTTTCAGTAAAACCGTATGTATTATTAGCTACATTCTGAATTACGGAGCATGTATCACTATTTTATTTGGAAGCTATTTATATATACGCATCTTCTTCTTCTCATTCCTTATTTTGTTTTTGCTTGAAGAGTTCTTTTCATTCTTTTATTTCTTGGTTATCTTAATATGTTTCAATTGTCCTGAAATTTTTAATATGTTACAAGGAGCTTAATATTGTCCTTTTTACGTCTTATGCCTACAATAATCCATTAAATAACAAATGTACCTTCATTATGAATTGTGGTCCTATGACGATTCCGTATCGCATTCATAGTTTTTTTTATTTTTTTATTTTCACTCTCTCGTTTTATATTCTTTTATCTTTTATTTTTACCTTTATTTTCAATCATGTGATATCATTTTCATATATATATGTATATATATAAATCTAAATATAAGATATACATGAGGCAAACAATGGGCAGCATATGCAACAGATAGTTAAGAAAATGTGTAAAAACTGCATTATGCTATAATACTAATAAACTAAACTATATTCAAAATTACCAACGTATACGCAGATAAGTAATAGCGAATGTAAATACATAATAATTTCAACATAAAAAAATAGAATACAAACAAAAAGCAGAACTCTGCAAGATGCTGATAAAAAAAAGACGAAGTAATATTGGCTACATCATCAAAAACGTCATCAAGGGGTGAATTGCATAATGTAAGCCAAAAAGGTGAAGTTTTTTCCATAAGACTATCGCATGCTATTGCAATCCATTTCCATCTTAACTTTACGCAATTTATTTATATACCATGAAGGTATTACAAGAACTATTGAGCATTTCTAATTAGGAAATAGAACGCACGGCATCGGGAAATAATACTTTAAAACTGGAAAGGCTAAATATATATCCTAAAATATTAACTTCAGAAATGTGATAAAATGAAAATAACAAATGAAGAATGAAATGATTTGTATAAGATCCCAAGTTTTTATTATTATTAATAATAATTATAATTATATGTTTGTTTTTGCGACTGTATGTATTACCCATCGCATGAAGTATGTCATAATAGATATATTTAAACACATTTTTTATCATCGTTTTGTACTATTCGCAGATTAATTTTATATAAAAGTTTGGGACCGAAAAGGCATTGACTATATGAATTTAGTATTTAAAAAAATTTCTCTCTCAAAAATACACAAATTTTTATTGACATTTTTTGGATATATAAACTCTAAAATAAACTTCATTTAAATTCTATGAGACATGCAATATTACGTCGCAAAATATAGGATATTATAAAACAAAGTACTTTAGTTTTAATATGTTGTTACAGTACGTGTAATTATATGTAGAGTGTTATAATACTAGTATTTAAAAGGCCTGAAATACCAAATAATAAATTGGAAATTTAGCTATAAAATGGAGCAAAACAGTGTTTCAGGTAAGATAAAGGTGGCAATGTTTATTATTATTATTATTATTTCAGAAATGCCTAACGTATGAGACTATTCTTGCTGGAAGTAATTTTATTGCTTTATTCATAAGGAACTTCAAAAAGTATAATCATCTCTGAAAACCTACATTCTATGGGGTCACAGTTTCTGCTATGCTTGACGAAGATATTTCTAAAATTAAAGCTGTGAAAACTAGTGGCTTATATTAAGTATTCATTTATTATAAAGAAATGCTGTGGTGGAGTACAATAAATGTATAGTTTTAGCATATATCTCGGATATTTAGTGTTTAATTTCTATCTCAGTGACCGAATAGATGCTATTTAGATTGTCGGAGAGTGTGCTAAGACTGATTAGAAATTGTAACAGAAAAATATCTAAGGCTTTTTTCTCCGTAGTTTGAATTATATTCACTGGTCGAAAAAGCGTATTTTGTAGAATTATTTCTAAACTATGTCTCTTTCAAATTTCCGGCATGAGTTAAAATAATCAGGCTTTAGAAATTATAATAACAATTGAATTTTAATACGCACCCCCCCCCCCCCCTTCTAAGAAAGCATGCTAATACAAGGTGGCGTGTGGTCAGGGAAAAACTCAGTCAAAAGAAGTGGAAACCACCAATATTTTCTTCTAGAAAATACTTTGATGTTGGTTGTTGTTTTTTTTTAAACCACGAAAACTCCAAACGATTACGCCGATGGGCGCGATTGGGTTCGAACCCAGCACCTCCCGTCTACCAGCTTCGAGAAGGCGAATTTCTCTTTAACAAAATGCTGGTATTTAACACCTTTTTTAACTGTGTTTTTCAATGACCACTCGATACCCTGTAATAGATGATGTTGAAATATAAGTTTAATGTTTTTAAAAATACCCAGTACCCTTCGAACATTTTTATTACGTATTTTACAACAATAATGGCCAAAATTTTCGAAAATATTATGACAGCATTAATCTGCTTACATCTTAAATTATTGAAGCAATATTGTCATGTACTATTTCCCAATCCTATTCCCAATAAAACCAATGTATATCCCTTATTTGCGTAACAGGTGGATTTAATTGCATATATTATGACAGCATTAATCTGCTTACATCTTAAATTATTGAAGCAATATTGTCATGTACTATTTCCCAATCCTATTCCCAATAAAACCAATGTATATCCCTTATTTGTGTAACAGGTGGATTTAATTGCATATATTTCGCATGACTATAAATATTTAACCAATAATGGTATTTCATTGGCAATATTCAGTAAAACTAGAACTTTGCTATGCAATATTTCCTTAGTGTTGTATTACTATTTCATAAAAGGGTAAGTAATAATATTTTAAATAATAATATGTACTCTATACACATCACTGTGTCCACGAATAAAAGATCACAGCGAGTAAAGGTTTCCAAAATTATATACAGAAATAATATAAGGAAATAATTTTTCAAAATTAATTTGCTTTACAATTTTTTAATTGTATAAAATCTAAGGATGTAACTTATTTTTTAAGGGTGAGTATAAACTAAAGCTTCAAATAACTGTGGATATTAACATAAAATGAATGATAAAAAAAATTACTGAAAAATTCAGAAAAATCATAGTGAAATATTAAATAAATTCGTGCATATCCTTTTTTTTTCAGTTAAATTCAAAATTAGGCAGATTTAAAGCAATAAATTAGCTATACAATCATGCAAATTTTCAATTTTATAGTTTTAAAAGTGTGCCTAAGCATCTAAAAAATGTATTCGGAGAAAAGCTGAAAAATATTTTCTACATATGCCCCCCGTTGTTGGTTTAAAATTTTAAGACTATTTTTTGGGGTTTAAATATTGCAAAACAATGTAAATTATATATTTTTGAAATTGTCTCAGTCTACTTTATGTTTTAAAGGAAAATTGGAAATTCGAAAATATGAATTTTCTATGTCGTTTTTGCCCTCAAATCAGTTTTTTTAAGAAATACATCCTTTATCAGACTGGACGCATATTCGTCCACTAAATGGGCGCATGTCCACTAAATGTATGTTTCTAGTGAATCGTGCTAGGATGTGTTAATTATCTGACTTGTTGAGGTAGTTTTCTTAATTTGATTAAAACGGTTGTAATCGCATGTGAAACATCTGAAATTCTTATACTATTTTATCGGGAACTTTTAAGTCGATTTCAATACTTTTATTTAATAGTTCCGGTAGTAGCTAAAATATAAATTGATTGTTCGACAAGAAATAAAAATAATACATACAATAGTTACACAATTTCACAAACAATCAAATAAAATTAAAAACTTGTAAAAAACTTCAAAATGAGGTACCTTTTTCTCAAGAACTACTGAAGTGACATTACTACTTTTTTTTTCTTTTTTTACAAATAATCTTGTCAGTAGCTAAAATATAAATTTATGTTGGGCCAAAAAATAAAAAGGCAATAGTTAAATTTTTTTTTAAAGAATCTAGATTTTTTTTTTTTTTTTGTGTGTGTGTGTGTGTGTGAAATAGTATTGCATTTTTAATTATTGAATTTTTTATTATTATTCCTTGATTATAACGAATTGAAATCGCTTCAGTAGTTCCAAAAACGATGCGTCAATGTCAGTTATTTTACATACGATTTCGCAACTATTGTACCCCTTTCCTCCCCGAGACACACATACACCTAAACCTGGGTTTTCGTAAATTCAATGAATTTGTCAAAAAAAAAAAAAAAAA
Organism: Maratus speciosus; assembly: GCA_963932465.1. Taxonomy (NCBI): domain Eukaryota; kingdom Metazoa; phylum Arthropoda; class Arachnida; order Araneae; family Salticidae; genus Maratus; species Maratus speciosus. The sequence goes on along the minus strand of OZ010787.1, from coordinate 322,017,726 downwards.
AGAAAGAAAAAAAAAACTGCAAATTTGTATTTATGGTATCATTTATTCCTTGTCCTTTTGGCTTTTAAAGAAATTGTGCATTTTGAATTAAAGATATAGTTTCTGCTTTTTTTAGGGAATGCTCAATGATGCATTTTAAAAATAATTGCTAATTCATTATATTTTATATGTAAAGTGCGTGCACACTCCTTGGAGTTTACGATGAGTTTAGCACCACTACTTAAGATAAGAAATTTTCTATTTAGTATTTAACCCATTCAAGGACAAAGTACTTCTGTTGCTAAAATGTTGAAATAATTGAGTCATAGAAGGATTTATGAACAAATTTATTTGAAAATAAATAAAAGCTTTTCTTCACGAGCATTATAAATGCAAAATTATATTGAAAAATTCTGGTGCCATTCTGGCATATGGCAATTTAAATTAAGTGGTATATACGAGGGTGGTTCAATAATTATTGTCCCGAGTGTGTATAAAATATTTGTACTGCGATAGTTGATGTGGAATATTGAAGCCTAATGTCTTAGATGCCTATAGGCTCAATTTCAGAACCGTAGCTGCTATATTACCATTTTTTTTAGGTGTGAGAGGTGGCACCTAGCTTGAAAGAGGGGGGGGGATGAAAGGCTGGTTTGGAGCTTATGGGGCCAGACCTGAAGCAGTTCTGTTATAGATTTGTAACAACGTCTCATCCACTGTCACAAATCTATATTCAATATTCACATCAACCATCGCAGTACAAATATTTTATACACACTCGGGACAATAATTATTGAACCACCTTCGTATAATATCCCACCGCCCTCCTAGAGGTTAAATCGCGGAATTTTGTAAATTCGTTAAGAATGTTATTTTTTGTGGTTAAATAAGATAAAAAGATATAAAAAATCGCGGTAACACTGAGCGCACCCTGTATATGTCAGTCATTTATTTAAAAAAAATAAAAAAAACGAAGAAATGAATGTTTGTTAAAATATTACTTATAGTCAGCCACTCTTTGAATGAAGTCTGTGCTTCTGTTTCTTTTAGGGAAAAATCAATAATGTATTTTTAAAACAAGCTGTGAATGTTTAGTAAAATATTACTTGCTTATTAAAGAAATTTTCGTAATTAAATGAAAGTTATAGTATCTGTTTCTTAAATCAACAACAACAAAAAAATGAATGTGTTTTCTTTGTTTGATTTGAAGATCTTCTTTGACTTTTTAAAATGAGATCAGTATGTTTTCTTTCATTGTGTATGCCACATCTTCATTTAAAAAATGAAGTTATGGTTTTTTGTTAAAATATTATATAGCAAGTGAAAAAATGCCACGCTTTGTATCAAAGCTTCTGTTTTTTAAAGGAAAACGAAATGAAGTATTTTTAAAAATAGTTGCACGCGTTAATGATCTTAAAGTTTTTAAAACCAGATTATAAATATGAGTCGTTTCTTTAGAAAATTAAACTATGGATGTTTATTAAAATATTATTCAACCGGTAAAGAAATTTCCCTAATTCAATGGAAGTCTTCGCGTCTGTTTCTTATGAAAAACTCAGTGACGTAGCTTGAGTAACAATTGCACGTGTTAAAGATCTTAGTGAATTTTTAAAAATGAGATTAGAGGATTCTTTTATTTTTTTATATATTAATCCTTTGTTTAACAAATGCATTTCTGAATGTTTATTAAAATATCATTTGGTAAATTAAATTATATATATGATAAAAAATAATTAAAATTTTCAAGTACTAAAAAAAAAATGTATGTATAAAAAATAGCTTTTGACTTTTTTTATGCTAAAGGCCATATAAATTTAAGGAATGAAAAACACTTCGCTCATTTTTTATAAAGTGTAGAGCTTTTTAAAAATATTATGGAATTTCTTTAGAAACTCAATCTCAAAACACTGTTAGTGAGATTTTCTATGAGAATAAAAGCTTGAAAAAAATGTTTATTGATTATTTGTGTTGGAATAATCGATATTCTCTAGCTCCTCTTAATATCGGTTGTAGTATATTTTAAAGATACACAAGTTTGAATTTCAAGTCACCGACTAATTTTCACAAAAACACATAAATGCACTAAAATTGATTTAACTAAATCATTGCTCCTTTTATTTAAGATTAAAAAAACACGTGAATGATCGGAATAAGATTTCAAGTAAAAATTAGAGTAAAGTTGCTTTTATCGTTTTAAGACTTTTTGTTATTCATGTACCGAAAAAATGCAGAAAAAAAGAGATTTGATTTTTATTTATCAAACAAAAGCTTCCGGAATTTCCATAGATATTTTTATACAAAACATTCTTTATATTTGCCGAAAGCTTCAAAGAGTATCGATAATGAATAACTTATAAACGAAAAAAATATTTAAAGTTTTCATCATTTACATATCAGAATAAAGGAAATTAAAATTGAGTTTCTCAAATGTTTGCCATTTCACGGGACTGGGAAAAACAATTCCGGATAACTCGCAATAATCGATTTCTAACAGTCACATTTTTATACAATGATTTGCGACAGAGTTAGTACGTTCGCCTTCCCCATACCTCGACTGCATTTAATTTTATATTCCAAGGGTTAAAATCTGAGGGAAGCTGCCGAGCTGTTAATATGATTTTAATACTTAAAACAAAACTAAATCTATATTTTAGAGACATTTTGCCTAGCGAAAAGCAAAAATATACTCTAAAAGGCGTAGTCAGAAAACAAGAATAGGAATATATTGGCTTTCTAGTGAGAAATTTGAAAAATACGAATGCATTTTAAGGCCATAGCCTTAACCTACCACTGATGCGCTGTCGTAAAGTTTTCGACAAATCCGATTTTTAAGAAATTTTATTTTCACAAATGGCACCAAATTAAGTTTTAATTTTTATTTTTACTACTGTTAGTATAAATGGTCTTCTAACATTAATATTATTAGTGTTATAAAATATTGCAATTACAGTAGGGCATTAACAATCTGCAAAAATTACTTCATGCATGCCGACTGAAAAATTAGTATTGGAGAGAAGAGCTAATGGACTTAATCTACCATAGATGCGCTGTCGTAAAGTTTTCGAGAAATGCAATTTCTTCCGAAATTTTGTTCTCACAAATGACACCAAATTAAGTTTTAATTTTTACTATTGATATGTATAATTGCTCTTCTAACATTAATATTATTAGTGTTATAAAAATATTAAAATTACAGTAGCGTAACTACAATCTGAAAAAAAAATACATCTCGCATGGCCACTGAAAGGTCAATATTGCAGAGAGAAATCTGGCTGATTCTGGCTGATTCCAAAATATCCACTAAAAATATTAGTACAGCCGAAAACAGCGATAACGCGGGATAGAATCGGTTTTAATAGACGAATTCAAAAATTATTTTCCAATATATACATATATTGAAAATACATGAAAAAATTATGAATTGTTACCTATAATTTTTTAACATAATTTTTAGAAGCTTCAAATATGCGAATCCACAATTACAGTTCACTCTACCAAGTAGTTTTTGATTTATGCTTACAAAGCTACTTGCATTGAAATCTGATTAAAGACGATTACAAATGAAATTAATATTAGAAATTCCAAACTTTAAACATGCATAGATCCTAAACTATTTCACCGAATGTCTTCTCGTTTGGTATTCTAAGGTAAAATTTACGGAAAAAGTCAAATATGCTGTCGAAAATTGGAGTTCGTATTGAGAACGTTAGAGTTTGGTGCAATTCCAGTATGAAGAAGAACAATAAACTTTTAAAAAATGAAAGATGAGATAATTTCCAGTCGAATGGCTATTTTCTTTTTTTTCTGGGACAATTTAGTTATTAAAATGTGTTCTTCTCTGTTTTTTCTTCTTTCTTCAAACCTGTATAATTCCTAATCTACTTGACAAAATAATTCGAATGGTCCGAAGATGAAATTTAGCGAAAATCTCAAATATGAAGCTCAAATTAGATATTAGCATTGGGAATTTTAACCCTTAAATGCATGATTTTTAATTTTGTTTCGAAAAAATTATGTATGGTTCTCAGAAAGGTTTATTACGCAGGTAAAATAATGAAAAAAAAATCAGAGATACATTTTTCGTATAATACGTCAAACTTTACTTATGTAGCACATCTGCAATACAAGTAAAAACTACTGTCATAATTAAAATATTGGAAATTACTAATTATTTTAATAAGCATGAATCTAAATACCTTATTTCATATAAATTTTTATTTTGTTACCCTTTACCGTTTAGTGCGCAACTTTGCATATATGCAAACAACACTGATTTGAATATAATAATTTTTTTTATTCGCATATACCTAATTCATACCAGAAAATTAAAATATCAATATTTGCTTTAATAATAATTAAGAAAAAAAAAAAAAAAAGACATTCCGTATTTAAATAGAGCGAAATTAACCATTGAAACTTTCTGGTGTAAAGTCAGATTATCTGAACTACGTAATTTCTAGAATGTTTTCTATTATGGGAATTAAAGGGTTAAAGGTTAAGTTTCATAAAATAAATAATTATATAAAATACAGTATTTGGAGACACACTTATTAAAGTATTTACTAATTTGCATTATGTTAATGTAAAACAGCAACACAACAGTAGTTTTTACTTGTATCGCAGATGTGCAACAGAGGAAAAGATTATATGAAAAGTATTATATGAAAAATATATCTATGATTTATTTCATTATTTTTCCTGTGTTATAAACTTTTCAGGGTATCATATATAATTTTTTCGAAACAAAATAAAAAAACGCGCATTTAAATGTTAAATGCATGAATTATTCTTTTAGAATTGTGTTTTTTTAGCCGTGTATTAAGGATTAGACATCAGAAATTTTAAGATAGATTTTTAACTTTATTTAGTAGCATATTTTTGTAATCTTTACAAGATTAATATATCTATATAAATATAGTGGTTGCTAAGAATTAAATACAAAGTGATGCAGATATGCAGCACTATGAATTTAAGGGTTAATTTTGTTAGAATTTCTTTATATGGATAAACGCTAAGCCGAATAAAAGTAGTGAAATAGTTCTTTCGCATGGAGTGGCATGTGTCTGTGTCCTGTAAGGTGAAAAAAATCCTGGAAATTCAACATTAGTGTTTTAGTACATAATTTTTCAACTTATATAATCACAAGACTTCAGCAATTGAATAAGGAAAAAATTATAATAAGAAAATAGTGATATTCACGGTTAAAAAAGTTGTAATTGACACTCGACGCAAAAGAGTTAATAATAGACATTACTACTCTTCAATTATTACTAGTAAAATTTTTTATACGATGATTTTTTTTATGATGAGTAACTTTTATTTCTTATAACTGAAGATATTTTAGAAATATTTTTCAGGCAAAAAGACAGGAAACATTCTTTAAGAAGAGTATACAGAAAAAAGTTACAGATTTAATTTTCAGATAACAAATTTTAAAAACACAGATGCATTTGAAGTCTATAGTAGAAGGGCGTTTGTAGTCTGTTTAGGAATTATTTTTGTTATTGTGTGCATGAAGTAATAATGGTAGTGCATGTATTTACATTTATTATTATCTCTTAATTTATATTCAGGCCTTATTAATAAAAGGAAAGAACAAAAAAAAAGTTCTAACACCGCTGCTGAGACATTTATTTCAAGCACTTGATTCATTACACTAGATTAATATTAACACAATTATTCTAATTGGTAAACAAATCATAGAAGATGTAAATTTCCAACTGGGCGAAAAATGTCCGGACCAGGATTCGAACCCGGGACCTCCTGGCTGAAGCCGCCAGTGCTCTGCCATCTGAGCTATCCCGGACGATTCTGGTCGAACTTTTTCACCCAGCTAACCTTGATGATTACAGCATCTAGTCTGAAACCTGGTTCAGCTCAACAGAATAAATCTCAGGTAATGGAACTCCAGAAATCGCTGGATACGAAATTACACTAGATTAATAATTGTGTTAATATTAATGTTCACTGAAGCACACGATACAGTGGGGGGAAACACCTAGTTATTGACACCTAACCGGTAATTGACACTTCAACAAAAATATAACTCAACGAAGCATTTTCTTGCAAAATTTTGCAAAGTAATGCTATCTAGGTGTAACTTATTTCTCTTAACTGTTATAACTTATGTTTTAGTCATTGGTGTTTCAAAATAGGAATGGTGCCAGTTACTGGAGTTTTTTACCATAATTGTGGAAAAAAAATAATTTTTAGTAATACAAAGAATAATATTTCAAAACTTTGTCAGCAATAATTTTTTTTAAGTATCTGTACTATATTTTCAAAAATACAAGTAAGATTAAAATTGATTTAAAACTTTGTAATAGTGATTTGAAGAGAGAATCTTTAAGGTGTCAATTACTGGGGGATTCACCGTATATAATTCAAACAATGGAATATCCCAAAATGTATTATTTTTAAAATTATTTATAAAAAAATTTTCGTGTTATTCCACACCAATAGCTATCGACCATATTGCAAAATAATTTTATGAACGGCTCGATTAATTTAACGCTTCTAAATTTTAACTTTTGTTTTCCATTCACACGAAAAAAAAAAGCTGTTGGCATTGCATAAAACTAACGAACATTTTTTTTTTAAATGTGTTTAATAGGGTGGGTCGGAAAAAACCGCAATATTTATAATCTAAATGTAATAGCACGGAAAAGTTGCCTTTTGTAATAAAGAATAAATTCGTAAAATATACACTGATCGGTTAATATCTTTTACCGACGCAAAGGGGCCAATATTTCAAAAGATCGCAAAAACAACATGATTTTTTTCACTTTTTTTTAATTATCCAAACCTACCAATACAATTTCTATTAGGACTCAATAGCTACATGAAGATATGAGAAATGTCCTGGTAAATGTTCATTATCATGAAACCATAACATTTACTGCCGCAAATGGACCATACTTTAAAGAAAATTGCAAAAATTTCAATTTTTCATTTTTTCTAAATTTTTCTAATTTGTATAATACGTCTAGAAACAAATTAATTTACTTTATATCTATTAATATGGTATGAATTTTGTTAACTATTTGTAATAGACTGGAAAATAAAAAAAGTAATCATTCATTTTTCTTGGCGATCGCTTCATCTACTGCTGTTTTACTGCATATCTGGAGTTCATACACCACAAATCGCAAAAATGATATAAAGTGAACAAAGTATTTTAGGATTTTATTAATTAAAATACTGAGATGTTTAACGAAACTGCTTAAATAAATTTAAAATGAAGAAGTGTTTAATGTAAATGAATTTTATAATATGACTTGCTTTCAAATGAAGCCATTATTCCTCGAGAGGCTGAAATTGATCACATGTGATCAATTCTCTCAAATGATCAAAATCTCTGTTATCTCTGTTCTGGTCCTCAAACTTTATCAGCACTTCAGTGACTAATTTCATGCATCTTTCTACTGATTGAGTGGGACATTGAAAGTTATAATAGCTGGTATCTTCAATCAAATATTCTAAACTTACTAGAGTTGTTAGATAGTCAGTCGATAGAGAAACCGTAACAGGTGGTTCCATTAGTTTACAGTTTTGCCAGTCGACTAAATTAATATAATTTTAAGGTTCAAAGTTCAAGACTGGGATGCGAAGTGACGGATGTCACTATTCGAGTCCACAGAACTTCGTGCTTTGGCAATTTTCTTCATGACTGGGGACCTGATGTTCTATCCTTCATATGCTATCATTCCAATGAGGTTATTTTCATGATTTGCAAAATAGACATTTCGTGAACTTGCAGAAACTATAATCTTTCTTAGGTGATCTGGCAAGTAATGGTGGTTACTAACTATAGGGCACACATTCTGGAAAACGTGATGGATTCATTTTAATTGTAAACCAACTGGTGCACTACACTTTCAGGATGTACTCAGGCAGTATGACAAGTTAAGAAGAGGTTTTCTCTGTTCCAACGTAGAGATTTAAAATTCGATTAGCAGTATAGTCATCCACCTTGCGTGAAATATTGGTCCAGGGATTCGGCAAAAAAGGTCAATAGAACACACGGCAGTTGAATGAGCTTGCAATATTTCAGACATATACTTCTGGTCAGTTTACAAATCATCTTTACCAACCGCTCGGTGATGAGATTTAATTGACTTAAACTTTGCAATTGGTAATGATTCTCAAATTGCAAGAAATCAACCATTTTGGCCACAATATGACAGATGACCTGTCTTTTGTCATAAAGATGTTTGAAAAGATGTATCAGCGGAAGCTCATTGCAGTGCAGTGGGGGCAAGGAAGCATCTAAAGTTGGTTTTGTAAACTTGTTCCCAAGTAATAATATAAACACCATATTTGCATCCTGTGTTAAGGGCAGTTCCAACACATCCAATTACAATTATTTTTACAGTTTACATTTAATTTTTCTTAAAAAAATCTATAATGTCACTGCATATAGAATTTGCCTTATCAGACGATGGAGACAATTGACCTAAATAATACCGACCTGGTCCATCAAAGAGATCTTTGACTTCGGGAAGATGAAACATTGCCCCCTCTTTAATCTGTCAGAGGTTTCTATCTTTAGGTCCATAAAAGTATAGAGAAAAAGGCGTATATTACAAAAAAATAACCATGCGAAATATGGCCCTCTAGCAGCCAGAAATTAATTTTACGTGCGAGCAGCTGCGGGTGTTTCTATTGTTGAGTAGATTTTTTTGATAGAATTGCAGTGATCACAGGCTAACAATCTGTATGAAATTAACAACAGAAAATGCCTCTAGCAACCTATTAGAAATGTAATAAATCTGGAAATATTATGAAAATTGAAAAAACGAAAAATTTAAATTTTTAAAATATTTTAGAAACTTTAGCCCTGTTGCGGCGGTAACAGAAAGGATGCCACTAAAATGAAATTTAACTATTGCATTACTAATATCTTGGTATGGCTACTGCATTCTACTAGAAATTGAATTGGTATATTTGGTCATTTTTTTTTAAATTGCAAAAAGTATATTCTTGCGATTTTCCCGAACTTTTGCCGCCTTGCGGCAGTAAAAGATATTAACCAATCGCTGTAATATTTTATGTATTTATTCTTTTTTACATAGCAACTTCTCCGCTCTATTACGTTTCGATTATAAATATTTCGGTTTTTTCGACCCACCCTAGTGTTTATTTTCTTTTCTTCTTCACACATAAAAAGTACGCAGTTAAAAAATAAGCAATAAAAAGTATGTTACTTAGATCAGAAAAAAAAATTATTTAGAGGAGAGTGGGGGAGCGTTCATCCACTTTTTAGAAAATATTTTTTATGTTGTATCTTCACAAAATATTTATATATATATATATATATTATAAATTTTGTGTAGTTTGCATTAAAATACAGCTACGGAAAATATAAAAAATTACAAATTTTTATTATTCATTTATTTATGAATAGTTTGAGTCACGCTATGTGGAACTTGGTCCATAATTTTTAAGCCTTTATAGATTTACATTATCTTAAGTTGGTTTTTAAAAATAATTTAACCTAAATCGTAACTGGTCAAAAATAAACAATTTTTTAAACTAAATTTGAAAAAATATATAGACAATTCCAAAGCAAATAAAGAAAATAATTAAAACTCGTAAATTCGCATAGACGTTCCGATGTTGAAAGAAAAAAGGAACGAAAAATTAAGCATCAAGTACAGATTATGAAACACTTTCCAACACATCAAGAAAACTGTAACGAAACTTCACCATTAAATAAGACAAAATCAGATATGTTAGTTAACAATTTAGAAAACATATAACACATTTAAAACCAGTTTTAGCAATTATCTTCATTAGTCACAAAAAGTTGTTTATTGTTTTGTGCAGCCCAGTATTAGATCAATAAACTTACATATATAGTATACAGCATGCTAAAATGTAATTCAGTTAGAAAATTCACTTTAAGAAATTTTTGCTAATAGATGGAAATGCACTGGAATTATTTTGTAAATCACCTGTATATTATCTAAAGACTTTTGTACACCCCACATATTAGATACACATGCAAAAATCGTATAACACAACTTAAAACGCACTTCCAACAATTCTCAACCGTAGACGACAATGAATCTTGCTCGTAGCCCTGCGATAAATTTATTTAAATTACACGAACTTTTATTAGTATACTAAATATAATCCAGCAGGAAATGGAATAACACAATTAAAAACTACCCTTAAGCAATTCATTCCCATAGTCAGTAATACTTACGAATTTCTTTGTGTAGCCTTATATATGATCAACAGTGATTATACACACCAAGTACTGTGCAAAAGTTTAGTTAAAGTTAAAAATGTAAACCAATGCCGAAAACGCACAGAAAACGAGACAGTACTGTAACCAAAACTTTTAGTGTGTCACTGTAAATGAACGGTAAATTCAATTCACACCATACTTTTCTGTGAGCCACATAGAGTTAACCTCAGTAATGCATAATAATTTCATTATATATGAAAAATTGCAACATCATTAAAATATACTGCAAACAATTTTTCTCCGTGGACCATTATTTAACAGAATTATTTTGCATGACTCTGTTAATGAATAATAAACGCTTTGTATGTTTAAGTACAAATCAAAATTGCATACCAGTTTTATTATGTTTGAAATGGTGTGACATCATCCAAATGCATACAAAACCCATTTTTCCCCATTGATCGTAATGTAACGGAATACTTTTGACTGTCCCTGTAAACGATACGTAAATGATACTCACTATATTTTCAGTAGCAATCGTTCTATTGTAAACGTCAAAAACACATAAAAATTACTAGGCAATCTGGGTATATTTATGATAGGTAGAACACGGACAGACGGATAGACACTTTAAAGTCATATACACTTTTTAACTATGTTGAAAAGTTTTAAAAACATTATCCCTTATCCTACTTCTCAGTATCTCTTATATATTTAATGATTTGTGTCTTCTCTCTTTTAATAAATTAGTCATTCTGTTTAAATTAACTCAAATATTTTAATTATATGATATTTTTTAATTTTTAAGAATAATTAAGAATATTTTCTCGCTTCCTTAAATACAACAGCCGCTCTAATTCATAGTTTAAAATAGTACTGTTATGGGAAATTTTTAAATTTATAGGGGGAAAAAATTGTTTAATAAGCGAAAAAGAATCGCGTGGAAGGAAAATTTGAAAGTTTCAGTTACAATAGATACTTTTATAGTTACATAACCATAATAATGTAATCAAGCTATTCTGAAATCATTTTTATAACCCTTTCAATAGTGTGTTTGTTCCTTGTATCGAGTACCGTGGGAGTAAGTTTTTTTTTATTTTTAAGACTTTTTTCTACAGCATAAATGTATATATATCAACTGCATTCGCAAGGTTACATTTTTCTTACAATTTTAGTAAATTACATATAATTATGATTGTATAGGTATGACAAGCAGAAAACTAGAATCAAAGAACATATAGCAGACATCAAATACAACGGAAGAACCACAGATTTGGCTAGATTATGCAGCGATGAACCTTTACAGGATCAGGATCACTCTACCAGGGAGCCAACCAAAAATGGCATAGGCTTGAACCCTTGACAGAAAAGTACCCTCTGCGACCTGCAAAACTACAGCTGGAGATTAGCACCAGAAATACAATAACGAAAAATAAAAGTAAAACTCACAAAGAGTGCCCTGGCGCCTGAAAAGTGGTTAAAATAAAACGAAGTCTAAAGTCATTTACACTAATTACAGGTGACTGAAAAATGACAATAAAAACAAGGAAAGGTTTACAAAAATTAAGGTCATTTACACCTTTAATATATGTCTATGATAAGTTGAAAACAAAAGCATGAAGAAACAGTGTTTAAAGTCAATTACATTTTTAACTATATGAATGTGAAATGTTAGTAAATCAATGGCAAAGTCAAGTTGTCCCTTGTTACTTCATAAGTACAGTGTAAGGATAACACCAAATGTTTAGTAAAGACATACAATACGAATTAAACTACCAGAGACGTAGTTCATCTCAGTACATAAGAACTAAAATGTTAAAATTCCAAGTAGCCAGGAGAGAAAAAAATGCCACTTTGCATAAAACGAAGTTAGGATAAAGTTTCTACGCCAAATGCCTCAGTAGAAAGTCTTATTACCAAATATAATATTACTGTAAAAGTCTCAGACGCACATGTCTCAAAAATCAAAATTTATATTTTATAAACGAAAAATGTTTATTTAGTTCGTTGTAAATAAGTCTGAGTCTGTTATAATTTGATTTCGAGAACAATAAATAGATGAACCTTTACAGATCAATTTTAAAAATAGCAAGTTAATTTATTCATCAAGATTTTATTTACCATCCATAATCCGGGAATCAATAGAGATATTTTTACGCAACGAGAATATTTGCAATGATTCTGTGTCCCTTGTTTTACCTAAAATTTGGAAAGAGATGCTATGTAATTTTAATAACAATAGTAAAAATTTATAAACGCTCGCAAATAGCCAAGTTAATTTTATCTTTATTTTGTGTTTTGTAATGTTTTTCATTTTGCATGATGTCTCGTGATATTGTTTACTATGTTATTTTTTTTAATTATGTGAAAATATTTTCTATCGTGAATGATTTTGAAAATGTCGCCGTTTGTGCGATGAAACGATCGTCAATCTTAATAAAGATATTTTATCACTTTTTATAGCATTATTTAACTTAATCTGTTTATAAGTTATTATTATGCATATTGTTATACATATAATTTGTTTTTACACTATCGTAAAGTACATTTTTACCTCCATGCAGTAGAGTATGAACACATTTATATAAGGACATAACCTTTGGATCACAGAAAAAGAAACATAGATGGACGGGTGTACTACCAAAAATATTAAGAAACTTTAGAAGCAAGTATTTTCGAAAATAACCACAAAAGATTTCTTCAAATTTTACGGGCATCAAATAGGCCCTTTTTTTTTCATAAAATTTTCCGTAAACATCGGCAATTTAGTCTCTTTCTTTTTTGATTGGTTCTTCTCAAACAGTTTCTAAAATTAAGGCAAAAATTTTGGGTAAATACCATGCTGTATCGAACTTTGCAAAACGTTTCTGACGTACCAAGAAATTTTCTAGAGTTTTTTTTACGGTTTATTTACTTCAAGGCATATTTTCCTAAGATCACCGTAAAATTGTATACTGTACTGTGAAATTCAATCATTGTCTTCTTCCTGTCTTTTATCCAGTCGGTTTGTGACACACTGTAAAAAAAACGGACTAAAATACGGAAATTGTACTCGCAATCGAGACGCCAGTATTTTTTCCGCATTTTAACAGATTTACCCGTAAATTCCAGAAAAAATTTCTGGAATTTATAGGGGAAAATTTCCATTAAAATACGGAAATAGTACTGGCCTTTCGATTGCCAGTGCAATTTCTGTATTTTAGTCCGTAATTTTTTATATGCAGGGCTAATAACTAGATTTTAAAAATTAGAATTTTTCTTTTGATCTATCAAGAGGGTTTGTGGAAACATAATTCATCCTCTTCCAAGTTATTCAAAATTTTGAAACCATTCCATTTTCTTTAGAAACCTCAGGAACCAACAGATTTAAGAGATTTAGGGAATGGCTTCTAAAACAAAAGTTGCTTTTGTTACACGGAATTTACAGAAACGTTTGTGAGTAGTTTTACAGTGTATTAACCAGTTTTCGGAACCCGGTTCAATCCGGCTAAATTATCAGCCTTGATACCTGGGTGAAAAAAAAAGACCAATACTCTTTAAACTACTTAGTTACGTTTCCGAAAATTATGGACAATAAAAGGGACTTTTGCTTCAGAAATGCGTCTCTAAATCTTGAAAATCAATTGGTTTCTGATGTTTCTAAAGATAAAAGAAATTTTTCCAACGTCGTGGGTATGTCGGAAAAGGTTATATTTTTTTTTGGAAACGTTCTTGCTAGATCAAGATACATTTATTTTATTTTGCAGTGTAAGTGGTAGGAATTGGTTTTAAATTATGGCTCATGTTTGAATTTTTCCGTGATTCAGAATTCACATTAAGCTGAGATTCCGCCCTGTTAGCTGTCATGTGCATAAATTTATTGAAGAATCGGAAAATCAACCAACCTTCTTCAATCAGAAAATTGCTATGATGCATCAAGATCACTAACACTTTACTTAAACATAAGAAAATTAACATATTAATGCTACAAAAATGCCGCCTGATATAGAAGAAATCTCCAAGAAAACTCATATTTGTCCGCGATTCTAGAAACTCATTCATTATCTTCAGAAAACGTTCGGAAAATAATCAGCCAGAAATCGCACTCACAAATTGATGTCCGAAATTAGCAAAATCAACATTTCCTAGATTTACCAACAGCAAACGGGTACTGTTATTTCAAAATCTTTTTCACAACCTTTGTGAACTTATTGTTTTCATATATTTTTTCTTCGGCCACATAGATATTGTTTCTAAAAATATGTGAAAAGTGTTAAGTCAATAATTGCAAGATTACATTCAGTTGTCATAAACTTTCCCCCATATCAATTAAATGTTTTGTAATCTTTACTGAATACGAACAAAGAAAATTAATAAATTTTATACTAAAAAAATGCCGGATAGATTTGAGTGTGTTAGATGAAAGTAAAATAATTCACAAAATTCCAAATATCTAAGATTCTAAAAATCGAAAAATAAAATTGCAATGAAATTTTATAATAAAAAAGAAATAAACAAACCAAGCCATTTATTTTCCTTGGAAACTATTTTTTAATGCAGCTGCACTATTTAAATAAGTAAGGTAGTTTTCTTCCGGAGACAAAATATTCCATCAAAATACGTCGCAGTATCAAATCGATTCATGATGATATTTGAGAACATTTTCTTACATTATATTCAACGTACATTTCCCAGCTTCGTATTCAACAGAAAAGATTTAGAGATTATAATTCTAATTTATACTTCTTGTGAATTCAATTGCAGACTTTTCCTTTTATAAAGTAAAAAAAAAAAAAAAAAAAAAAAAAAAAAAAAAAAAAAAGATTTTCAGTAAAAATCAACATTTTAGCTATCGTACATTTTCATAAAATTTTAATGATTATTAGTTGATTTTTGAAGTGGTTTTAAAACAGAAGATTTATGTCTAGTGACTGATAGAAAATTTAAATTCTTTTTCACTGAACTCATATTAGCTCAAATAATTGATTGAAAAATTATTATCAAGACAACGTAGTAAAATTTACATTCTCCGCTTATTTCACTTCAGAAGTTATTAATTCTGTATTAGGTCAAATAATTCTCTGATTAAGATTATTATTATTATTATTATTATTATTATTTTGTAGTGTAATAGAAGGAGATACAGTGCATTTTTGTCAACCTTTTTACTAATACACAAAATTGAACTGGTTTTACTTTCAAATGATCGAAATTGATTTTTCTAAGTTTAATTTGATTATTATTTTCAAAAGATATCCAACCAATATTGTTTTTATCGGGCCTCTCCTGGCTAACATTGTTATATTTTGTCTATATGTCGACAATATTGGAATAAAATATTGCCCTACATCAAGATGCTTACATTTTGCCAATACTGGTGAAAAATGCAAGGAATATTTCTCCATTTTATTATTAATACTTCCTTTTTAGGTATATTTCGTAAGAAATACTACCTATTACATTCTCCCACATGTCTCCCCATCTCTCCGTATAAATACAATCGTGAAATTTTATGTAGCTGACCGTAATTGGTTCTCCATTATGATGGGAAAGTTACATGACATTCTAGATTTTTAGGTAGAATTCATAAGAGATACTACCTATTACATTCTCTCCTATGTTGTAATTTCTGAAATTTTTTTGCAGATCGACGCCAATCATGACCTCTGAAACCCAAAACCACCCCAGTTCAAAACCTTATCTATATATATATCTATCTATGTATATAAATATACATACATACATATATATATATATATATATAGATTTAGATTTAGATATCACTTTTTTATGTGCACAATAACTTCCATAATTCTGCAGAAATATCTTCCAAACTTATACATAAAATCAAGGGGCAGAAAATTTCGGTCAAGTTCGTTAATGGGCAAAATCGGAGGAAGGAGGTGGAAATAGGGAGTGGTTTTGTGAAAACCGAAAAAAACCCTTAACTTGTTAATTATAATACATTTCAAATCAATTTAAATTTATTATTACTTCTAGGAAAAGGCCCAAAAATTTGCGTATCACAGATTTTTGATAAAATTAAAAATGGGCTCAAGGGGCGAAAAAAATAGGGTTTTAGAGAAAACAAGTTCATAACTCTGTCAATTATCAAGATATAATTCACTTAAACTTAGTATAAATCTTATAAATATTATCTACAACTTTTATATTGACAAGTTTTTGATAGGACCAACACGTAACACAGCAAAAAAAGGACAAAAAAAGGGGGGGGGGATTGAAGAAGAAAGAATTCACAACTTCGCCACTTCACAAGATATAAAATCCGCAAATTTATTATAAAACTCCTAAATATTATCTACAACTTTTATATTGACAAATTTTTAATAGGATCAATTGTTACAGCAAAAACAAATTAAACAAATATAGGGGTTGAAGAAAAAATTATAGTATTAACATGATTCTGATAAAACCAGCTCTTACAGAAAAAAATCCCTGCCGGCTCGGCCTGCGGGCGGAGGTAGATTTTGAAGCAAAGTACTAATTTCACAAACAAAAAATAATCAAGATTAGAGATAAACCCAGTTTAACAATTTTATTTGGCCGCTTTTGACGAGTTTTATTTAGATTTCGTAAGAACTACCTATTACATTCTCCCCTATGTTGCAATCTCTGAAATCTTTTTGCCAATCTACGCCGATCATGATCCTTAGAACCCAAAACCAACCTGCAGTTCAAAACTTTATATATATATATATATATATATATATATATATATATATATAACTTTTTTTATGGATACGATAACTTCCATGATTTTGAACAAATCTCTTTCAAACTGACACAAAAAATCAAGAGGCAGAAAATCTCGGTTATGTTCGTGAATTTGATATCTTGAGAATTGACGAAGTTATGAATTTTTTCTCCCTAAAGCCATATTTTATCGTCCCTTGAGCCCATTTTTAATTTTATGAAAAATCTGTGATACTTACATTTTTTGCCCTTTTCCTAGAGTTGATAATAAATTTAAATTGATTTGATATGTATTATAATTAAGAAGTTATGGGGTTTTTCGCTATTCACAAAAGCCCTCCCTATTTCCACCCCCTTCGTCTGATTTTGCCCATTACTGAACTTGACCGAGATTTTCTGCCCGTTGATTTGATGTTTCCGTTTGGAAGAGATTTGTGCAGAATTATGGAAATTATCGTGTCCATAAAAGAGTGATATATATATATATATGTGTGTGTGTATATATATATATATATATATATATATATATATGTGTGTGTGTATATGTATATATATATATATATATATATATATATACAGATAGATAGATAGATAGATAGATAGATAGATAAGGATTTGAACTGGGGGTGGTTATGAGTTCTAGGGGTCATGATTGGCGTAGATCTGCAAAAACAAATTTCAGAAATTTCAACACAGAGGTGAATGTAATAGATAGTATTTCTTAAGAAAGCTATCTAAATAATTAAAAACTCGTCAAAAGCGGCCAGATAAAATTTTTAAACTGGTTTTATCTCTAATTTTTATTTAGTTTTTGTTGGTGAAATTAGTACTAAACTTTGAAATTTAACCTCTTCTTTAGGCCGAGACGGCAGGGATTTTTTAATAATAGTTTTTAACAGAATAATTTCATTTCAGGCATTTCCAGTGTAATTTGAATATTTGAGCAATACTGGAATTTTATTGAAAACATTTTCGACGTAATATTATGCTTATATATTTAATATATGCAATATCGGTTTGTTGTTAGGAATATATGAGCAAAGTATTTTACAACGTTTTATTTTCGGGATTTTCGAATTTTAAAACTTAAAGTTCGAGGAAATTTCATCATGAATGTGAAATAAATAAATCACTCTATTTATTTTCGTTGTAATATATTCATTCGAAGTAGCTATGCTATTTAAATATTTAGACTAGTGTCAATTACGAGAAATATTTTGTCAGAAAACTTCTCAGTATCAAATGAATTCATGGTAATATTTGAGAACATTTATTCTTACATTATATTCAACGTACATTTCCCAGTTTCATATGCAACACAAAATATTTTACAATTCAATTTCTAATTCATACTTCTTGTGATTTCAATTGCAGATTTATTTATTTATTTATTTATTTATTTATTTATTTATTTATTTATTTTTTGAAAATAAAAAAATCTTTTGTAAATATCAACATTTTCATTCTCGTGTATTTATTATTTTTTTTAATTATTATTAATCCTGTCTATAGATTTTTTTTATTACTTTGCAAATTTAAAAGCATTCATCATGTATGTATATACCAATGTATGGTAATTTTAACAAATTGTATGTCAGACAAAACATGATGCAATAATTTCGCAAACAAAAATTCTTCAAGCGAGAATTTTCTCTTGCAGTATTTTAAGTAAGGCCTTCTAGGAAACTATGTGCGATAAAACAAATTGAGAATTATAATTCTTCAATAATATGCTGTCATAAGGAAGTAGTATTTATACATCAGGTTGCAAGATGATAGGAACGATCATGTAATTGTCTAAATAAAAAATATAATTATATTAATTCACATATAAAACATATAATTTAATTTATGAAGCTGTCAATATAAACAGAAAGAAAACATTCTGAAGCAATTGTTATAAATATAATATAATACGCTGCATTTTTACTCGATATGCACTGGGAGCGAAATTTTTTTCTAAATTATAGAAATATTACATGTCAATTAGGCCTCTTTTGTTTTTAATAATTTAAATGCAACATTGTAGCATAGAGTTTACATCATTTTAAATTTGTCGAGGTTACAAAATACCTCATAATGCCAGATTTTATTTCTGTCTTCGAATTATACTGCACTACTTGACCATTTTTCGTTATATATTGCGCAATATAATACCTCAAACATTCTTCATGGTATTTAGGTTTGGACCATTCGCTGAACAATCAAGTTTGAGAGACTTATTTACCTTTAAACTACTTTTCGTGTTCTTTTCAGAGTAAATTTAGGCATTGTCTTGTTGAAAATTTTGTTAAAGCTGGTAATTTTTTCACTCAGGTTCAACAAATCGCATTCTAAAATGTTAATATAAGTATGTCTATTTTGTTTATACGTCTATAAAAGCAATTCTAAGCTTTACCTTCCGAGAAAAAAAGCAGCCCAAACCATTAGGGAGCTTCCAGCTATTGGCGAGATGAAAATACGTTCTTTTCCTTTTGAAGGCCATTCCAATATGAATGAATACCATCCAGAATATCGAAATTAAACTTCTTTTCAGCACTGAAGATAATTTTAGACCAATTCGTTTGTTGCTTCAGGTATTTCTCTGCAAACGGAATGCGGGGCTTTTTTATTGCCAGATGTTAAGCGCGGGCACTGACGTGGTTTTACATTTTTAAGAACTCCCAACATTTTTATTGTTCTTTGTACAGTTGATATTGATGCTGGCGTCTTTATCTGGCTTCTAATTTCCTTTGCTGTCATTCTTTTACTTGGAACCGTACGGACAATCAAACTTTCGGATCGTTTTGAAAGAATTTTCGGCCTCCCTGTAGATTTTGAAAAATCATAAATAGTTGGATTCTGTAAGAAATTAAAAATGGCAGTCTTTGAACGTTTAATTTTATCAGCAGTTCTTTGAAGTGACATTCCAGTGATGTTATAAGCTAGAATTTGTCTTCTTTCAAAGTCACAAAGCATTTTGCCTCACTCAGCAATCCAAATGTTTTGCGAAATAGATAAATGTGCTCAGAATCTCTTTTAAATTCAGTTTTAAATGATATGGGAAAATGTCCACCAATCACCGCTCAGCGGGTTTTGAAATATTTACTGCGTTCTTACTTTACTGCGTTCAATTTGCTCTTGAGTAAATTTAGCAAAATGCATATTTTAAAATAGATTAAAAATATATATATACAATTTTTGTAAACGATTACTTTAATATTAATTGGAATATCATGTATTTAATTTTAACACAAAGATTTGCGCATTTTGCATTGCGAACGCGAACTGATTTCTTTGTTTTTGTATCGTTCTTAACATTTTGCACCCCGTTGTATTTAAAATATGGAACATTTGATGCTTGTCATGTTAAAATGTTTACATTTTTTTAGCTGTTGGCCATAAGTAGCGAATGTAAATCTTACAGTGTTAAAAAAATAATACTATATTAATGAAATATTTCAGCCGTTAAATTTCTAAAAGTTAACTATTTGAAATTTTCACACGGCACTCCTGAACAATGGAACAAATTTCATTTTTCCTACGATAAAATCGGTACAAAATATATATACATTATCTGTAAAACTGAAATTTTATCATAATGACTGGAAAGTATATAAGGTACCTGTACCAAATAAGGCAATGTTAAGGCTTTTCAAATCACAGTAAACTATGTTATATCAGAACTAACATTTTAAATGATGTATGTAATAATTATACATATATTTACAATATTAAATAACTCTTCTTCACGTTCTTGTCGCTGTTTAATTGAGGCCAAGAGAGTTCAAAGCAAAAGAAACTTTAAAGTGGCTTTATTAGGCGTATGTGCTAATAAATTTTCCAAATACATGTTTCAACTATAATTAACAGATATTTTGCAGGTATTACGCACAAATAGAATGACATAAAGAGTTTTCCTTGTAATATAATATTCTATGGTTGCTCCATTTCCGGGCATGCAGTTTGGAACAGTAAAAATTACAGATTCCATTTGCGCTTTACTCTATTCAGCTCTCTTTACTCACTTTTTGATAGATTCCAAAGTCTTCTACATATATTGACTCAACAAATATTTAATTAACTTTGGTTATGATAATATACCATAAAAATGACGTGTCATACAAGACCAGGTCTTGTACTGCCTGGCATTATTAGGGGATTTCTGTTTTTCACATATTTTATTTTCAAACACAAACAGAATTAAAAATAGAGACTATTTCAATATGTATATTGTAAAATATCATGAAATTATCTCAAACATCATTCAAAGATTGTAATATTCAATCAATAATTTACGCTGATTTCATATGAATGTTCACTGACTGATTTAACAACGACGTATTGAAAGATTCGGTGTTCTGAAAATGACGACGAAGTCGGCATCGGTTGTAGTGGAAGCTATCCGTACATGTCAAGGACGCTTAAACTGTCACGTATATATTGTTATTTGCCGACCCGATACCGTTCTCTACCAGATATATTCTGGTGGCCTGGTTAGGACCATGGTCCTATTTGGTAGAATATCTTCATAAATTCTCTTAAGAAGTACTGAAAGATATTAAAGTTAAAGATATTAAGAAGTTAAGAAGTACTGTAAGATATTAGAACAGAAAATAGACGCGTACAATAATGCAAAAGGGAAAAAAAACTTTATGCGAATTCTGTGTAGATTCAAAATATATACATAGATTTTCGGGTACTTTTCACGCTGAGGCATGCCATTTTTTATTTGAGAAGAAAATAAAAAATCGCAGATGATATTTTTTATTTTTTATTTTTTTGAACTAAATTTTAATTTCGTATGAAATATTTATGGAAAATATTTTTTAAATTGAATGATGGGATTTTTAAAAATTTGGATTTATACCATTTGATGGAGTTGTAAACACCCCCAAACCACGCTTCTCATTGACTTCATTGTATAGTATTTTTAGTTTTTTATACTCACAAATTTGTAATGTCTGTGAAACTTCTGACAGAAATAATAGGAAATTTTGTGCTAGTATGCATGTATTAGAGAAAGTACATATTTCTCACCAATACTCAATACTCACCTCTATTGGTTAACGCTTTGGATGCTAATATAGAATCCTTTTTAGGTGAAGCGTCTAAAAAATAGCAAAACATTTATGTTTCAAGGAACCATACCACTCGGAGTGTCAAGTTCTTTAGATATGTGTCTAGACAATACGCTTGTAAGTGTATCTGATCCACATCTACACGGAAATTCGAGAAGGCTGGAGTCAGATTTGCACACTTATAGAGTCAAAAGCGTACGAGATAACTTAAATTTGACGGTTTCCTTCGTATTTTGTTGTACCTTTACGAAGGTACATGATAATAGATTATATTGAGAAAATGAAATCTCATACGTTTAAACAATTCTAGTGCATGTATCGAGTAAAGTAATAAATTTATGCAGATAATAAAGCATGAAATGTGTATGGATTTAATTACTGCAGGCCGAGTCTACTCTATATAGTTTTTCAGAGTGTAAGTTACATCAAATAAGGAAAAAGAATTTAAAAAGATTTTATTATATTCTTAGTCAATGTGTAAATAGTCAAACAAAACCAAAAAGAAAATAATACGCCATTACAATTTTTTTAAGTATGTTATCACTTTTCTAATCGTGGTGCAACTTATACCAAAATAGCTGGTTACTTTGATCCCCAAATTTATTAATTATTTTATAGCAAACCAAAATTTTAGAGCAATGCAACCCCACGTAAAAAATTTTGTGCTACCCTATGGCACAGTGTTGCCAGTAGACTACTTTTTTAAAATTCAGATTTCTTGGTTGGCACCACTTTTTTGAAATAGTAAAATTCGCCTTATTTAATGACATATTAATTAAGGCGAGAACAAGGTCTATTTCTGAAAACTGATGCCAATCAAGAAATCTGAATTTTAAAAAAGTAGCCCACTGGCAACACTGCTATGGCATCACATGAAACTGACAGCAAGTGAAATTTTTACTATTAAAGAGAAAAAAATATCAAAATCCCCCCCCCCCCCCTATAAAAAAAATAAATAAATAAATAAATAAATAAAAATAAAATAAAGATGAATGAAAATGTGTAAAGAATTTCTTTACATGTAGCTTTTGTTAACTTCAAGCATGTATGAAAGCTTAGGAACTAAAATTTACTGGTGTGATTTAAACAATCATTAGTTTGTACACATAATTAAATTAAACTTTCCTTCAAATTTCTAATACAATTCTTCATTTTCTAATATAATTTTTTCTTGTGATAAATTCAAGCAAATATCAAGCAGCACAGATATTCTTATCAAACAATATCTAAAATTGTGGTACATGAGTAACTCAAACACAACAAATGACAGGCTATCTATAGAGAATAATCAGATCTATTTCGAATTATTTTGTGCAAAAGAAATTTAATTTCTTCTAAATTGTGCACCTCCTATTTTAACTGCAAATACTTTTGGCATTCCCATTTAGTTGCTAAAGTATTTTTGAAAAATATTATAAATGATAATAAATTGTGAAATTTATAAAATTTAATTCCATCCGAAGCTTTGAATCAAAAATCTGGGCATGCAACAAAAATAATAATTATTTTTTTTGCAACAAAAACTGTGACCGAAATATATACAGCTTATCGACTTTAGAGAGGATGGTACTATGATTTTATTTTCATGGCAGAAAAAAAAAGATTAGATGCGCCTGGAAAAAATCTAAACAAAGATAAAAATGATAAGACTAAAATATGTGCGTGGCAAAAGTTTAACCGCAGGATATCGCTTATATCATCACAAAGAAAAATAGAGAAATCCGAAAGAATCTGTTATCTGTCCAGTAGACTTGAATATACTTCGAATACCTTTTTGTGAGGGAGCAAAGTTCTAGGTTCTTCTTTACTTCATTCTTATGAATTCGTTCTTGCAACGATATTTTTAGAATTTGCGGAAGTAAATTTTCGCCAAGAATTATGCATCCAATGCATGTATTTCTTTCATTATATAACCTTATCTATATTTTTTTGTAATTTAAATATGGTTAGGAATATTTATGATTTTGCCATATTGCATACGATATATACATACATACGAGTATATTGTAATAACTCGCACATTTTTGCACTTCCTTTGCCAATTCTTTAGTGCCAAAAGTAGGGGTGTGAAAATTACACTAGTTATTTTCTTTCAGAGTTCATTTCTTACATAAAATTTTCTCAGAAGAAAACTATCATCTAGAAAAATGACTATTTTTAAGATGATTAACAATGACAGATGATTAACTATGTTGTTTTCTTGTCAATATTCTAATTAATAGTCTTTATTATGTATGAAATGTTTAGCTAGTTGTCTTTGCTTCTCCGTGTAACTATAGCATTTCAGATCGTATAGTGCAACCATCATTTCCTTAAAAATTCTACCTCTATTTGAGATGTTTCCTACATCCGGAAACACAAAATTTTCGCACCCTGTTGCTATCTGGTTTCTAAACATCCTATTTTTATTTGTATCATTGTCAAATGATTGCTTTGTTTATGCCAGATTTATTGTTAGTGGTCCTCTCACTTATTTTTTCCTACATATCAAACTTCGGTAAATTAAACAATCTGCAATAAAACTCTCAATTTTCGTAAGATTAACCCTCTAACATATTAAGTTTGAAAATGTAGAAGAATTAGATAGAAAATCACATAGCAAGTGAAAGTAAAAAAACGAGGAAACGAAATAGAAAATTTGTTCCTTTCGATACACCGGATTAAAAAAAAAAAACTTTACTTTAAATGATAAACTGATCCAAAAACATTAAAATTCCATTTCAATTATTCAAATTACCATACAGCGCATGCATAAATTTTGCGAATATTTATATTTTATGAGAATTTATGAGAAAAGGAGGGGATACGAAAAATATGCGTTTACGTATATGATGCGAGTAAATACGGTATATATACATATCATTGTCTGCAAAAACCGCTTTCAATCCTCTAAATAACAGCCGTTTTTCTGATTTAATCGCCTTATCATATCCGAGGTCGTCTTCTAGGTCATTTAAAATTTTTCGGATACCATTGTAGGGTATTTCTACTTCATCTATAGTCTTGTCTTTTTTAAATGTGCCCATTCTATTTTCCTTTTAACTGTTTACGTTTCTTGATTATGTCAAAAACTTTCATCTGACTTCTTATCCTGGTTATTCTTTTTCTGCCTCCTCATTTAATTCTACAGAATAATACTGTTCTTTCCAAAACTACCGCATCAATTTCTAATTCTTCTGTTGATTTCATTCATGATGCTGTTGTCCAATGTTATTTCTTGTCGAAAGTACGTATGACTCTGCACTTCCTTAACATCAGTGTTTTGGTAGACGATCTTCTTTTTTGGTGTGAATGGATTGAGCATCACTTAAATCTTTTCAAAGCATTTTTGTAATCCCACGTTAATGTTAGCTACTGCTAAATCTTTTAACATAATTTCCAGTTCTATTGGCCTGTTACTGAAATGTTGTCAGCAAACTGGAGATGAATTAGATTTTCCAGATTTATTCCAATCCTTTTTACCCCAATCTAGCTTCCAGAAAATATTTTCTAAGACAGCAGTACAACTTAGGCGAAATGGAGTCTTCTAGTTTAACTGCTTTTCCAAGCTTGATCTTTCTTTTCCTCTGTACAACCTCGCGTTTTCTGCTGCTTTCATGTAAATTTTCTTTATAATATTCTTCTGATGAAAGGTTTGTCTACCCCGATGTCCTCTAGATATTTTACTATTGCTGATCTGTAGAGAGAAGCAAATGCTTTACGCGATAATAAAAGCGAGAAAGATAGGTAGGGGAAAGTAGGGAAATGACCCTCAGAAGGGTAATCCCGCTCACCCAATATATCTAAACAGAATAGAATTGAAAACGTGCGATCGGTACCGGCACCTAGCGAACTTCATCGTAAGTTCCCAGTAAGGACATAGTGACCGTCGGAAGGAAAGTATTTTTTTGTCCTTACGTTATTAGTTTGCAGTTGTTTTATTATAAAATTCTACAACATCCAACTTGCAGGTAAGTGCACACTCTTATTTTCAAATATTAATTTACTCATTATGTCTACAAAATATATACATTTAGCTGTACTTTCGTGCTTTTATTTATTTTTCTTGTGCGTTGTTACGCCAATTATAATACATTAAAACCCAACATGGCGATAACGGGTAATGGCGCTCGCGTGGAATTGCAGAAAAAGTTTTGCCAGTTTGCAACTTTTTTTAAATTCAAATTTATTGATTAACACCACATTTTCGAAATGTTAAAATTCCCCTGTTTTCGCCTTAATTAATATGTCATTAAACAAGGAGAATTTTAAGATTTAAAAAAAGTGGTGAAAATCAAAAGACCTAAATTTTAAAAAAGTGGCCCACTATATGTGTAACACAATATGTGTGCACAATATGTGGTCGCAAAAAGTCTTCAGTGGTGTGAACAGCCCACACAACTACATATGTGACTTTTGTCTTACTTAAATGTTGTATTCAAACTCTGAGCGCAATTATCCTGCCATGTCGGGCATTACCGCTCAATGGATGGTTATTTAAATAAAACGATAAAGAAAATCCTAAAACTTTTATGCAAATTTGTTGATTCAAAACTGTTAATAACTCAGATATAATTAAATATATATATAGTATATGTATAATTTTATTAATATTATTAATATTTATTGTTAATTTATTAAAATTAAAATATTGAATATGGTTAAATAAAATAAATGATTGAATCTTGTATTTTATTATTCTTTTCAATTAAGTGAATTATTGTCTTTGTCAAAATACTTTTGAGCGCTACTGTATATGGGCGATTCTCCCGTAAGTGGGTAATTTCACTTTGTTATTTAGTGAAAAATTAAAATTAAAAAATGAATTAAAATTTAAACAATTATATATATATATATATAAGGTACATACAATAACTGTAACATACAATATTCCGGCATAAATTTTAAACAGTATTTTTCTTTGAAAAAAATAATTTACAAATTAATATGGTAATCAATGTCACTATTGTCCAAAAGAAACGAAGAAGAAACCTAGCATAGAAGGAAATTTCTCCAACCTTAGTTTTATGTGAACATCGGAAAAACATGCTTTTCGCAGCTTTAATTTTATACAATTATAAGATGCAGAACAAATCTATTGCTAACGATATTCTAATATGTCATTTAAATTTTTTGCTAACCAAATAGTATTTGGCACGTTACGTCATTTCTATCTAGTTCTTTTCTAAACAATGCAGACAGAATTTAACATTTTTTAAATTTAAATTCTAATGTGTATATGCCATTTTCATTCAAAATTGAGAACAATAACCGAAATTTTCTTTACTTTATTACGTTAGAGATCGTTTAATTTTACAAATAAATATTTTTGTTATCAACATTGTATTTTTGTATGGAAGTTTAAGTTAGTAAATTATTTTATAACGATTTACAGTATGCTCTTAAAAATTAGTAACCTACATAGTATTTTCAAAATTTGTAGAAAACATGTTCTAAGCATGCTGTCTTATTCGCCGTAAATTAATGTTGGACTAAACATTTAAAAAATGCGATAATTTATTCCAGACTATATCATATATTATGCCCATAAGGTTTCTTAAACAATGGAATATCGAATTTGATTTATACATGTACTGTTCTCCAAGTTCGTTTCAAATTTCTTTCTCTTTTTTTTCGAAAAAAAAAAAGATACTTTCAGCAATTAAGGATTAAATTATAAAAAATCTCAACTTGTTTCATTTTATGCATACGTCGGCAAAAATACGAACCAAAATACTCTTAACTTTTTATTTTGCCTGGGGTTAAATTTAAGGTGTCACCTCAGTATGTGCACAGAGAAATGGCCTGTGCAAATGATAACGGTTCAAACAAATGTCAGAATTGATAAGACAAAACCGGATACTTTGCTAAAGGGCAGTCTTTGAAAATAACTACGCATAGAGATCCGGAGCACCAGAACAAAGAATTAAGTAACATTAAATAAAGAGGAAACTCCAACAAGAATGAAATTTCTCCAACTTAAATTTTATGTGAACATCGGGAAAAGTAATCTTCAGAACATCTTCAGTTTTTTTACAATTATAACTTCCAGAAGAATTTCTGTTCTATTGCTAACGATATTTTTTGTAAATATCAAAAGGTTAAATATTTAATGATTCAAATGTGTCAAATTTACGGTATTACATGGAAAAATAAATGTAACTAATTTACAGCATGTTAGAATGAAATACTGGTTAATGAAAAATATTGATGCAGTGCTCGTTATTCTTTTGCCATGTCCGTGTAGATATATATTACGAATCAATAAGATGACATTTATTATTTGAAAATGAAAACAATAATAATCAATGGATTTTCTAGAAGAGTGCAGAATTAATTTAATACTACTTTTTTATATAGGAATTAGTAAGTTACGGTTTAAAAAGAAAAAAAAATCACATGTCCTTTCACAAAGAAAAAAAAATCTAATAGCATAGCTACTAACGTTCCGTTTTTAAAAAGTCAGATAAACGTATTTTGAACCAAAAAATGTTTATTTGCATTTTAATAAAAATAATGCGCCTTCTTCTTACGTTGTACTTATTTGATTTCATTTATTCAATAAAATTTCTCTTTAAAATACGCGTATTTGATTTGAAACGTGTATTTGACTTGTCGGCAGCTATGTAATAGATGCGTGTAAGGAAGAAAGTAGGAAATAAAAAATCTACGCCTGATGGTAAATAAGGCATTTTTTTAAGATAGAAAAAGAGAAAATGCCGTTAAAATTTAGTGTAAATGAGGGATAAAAAATGCCAATCGATAAGATGTATATTCCTATTAAAATTAACCGGTGTTAATTTTAATTAATGATGGCCTTTTTACGGAAATTAGCACAAATACAAATATGGAGAATTTCAAATTTGCACGCCTTTAAAAAAAAAAAAATCTGTTAACTATATTTACACTTAATTTCAGAATTAAAAACACTTGGGTGAAGTATTCTGGAATTTAAAAACATTTATAAAATTGGCATTCTAATTTTAAATTATTTTCATATTTTTATTTATTTTTCTTGAAATAACCTTACCCCTATTTTTAGTGTTCCGCATTTAAAAAGTAAAAACGGAACCATTATAAGATCACTCCTGTGTCTGTCTGTCTGTCACAGACGTTATACTCGTAAACTATGGAACGTGGAAAGTTGAAATTGGGGACGTAATAAAGACTATTGACCCACATATTTACAGATGATTAAACATTCACAAGTATATTTAGGAAAAATGTAGAGAGGTTAATTATGTTACTTGAAAGAAAAAAAAAACATTTATTTGTATATCGTGTGAAAACATTCGTAACGCTGAACTCAAAAATACATTTCTATTAATTTTAAGTGTTACATTTTCAGAAATATTCTGAAAAAGGTAGTGCAGAAATATGCCCCCCCCCCTTCTATTTCCGAATCTACGGAAACTAAAGTTATGAAGAAATTAGGGGTAGTAGACAGTAATTTAAACCTTGAAGGAAAATTATAGCTATTACTCAAGGTCACATAGTTTTTAAGAAAATCGCATTTTTTTGTTACACACAAATTTCGATTTTTGGGCATTCATCAAAGGTGTTGAGGAGCGCTGGAGGTACCTATCTTAGCAGAAGTATAAAAGCATTGTTGATAATAATTTTTGAAAAAAATCGTCAGTAATTTGCCGAGATATTAACCCTTAAATCACGGACGGTTTGGATATACATAATGACAGGGTCGGCGTACTCTATGTAACATCGGCTTTTAAATACTAGATAATAGCTTTTAATGATATGTTTGTGAAATGCAATGGCCAGTAGCAATATAAAAGACATAAACGTCAAATTTTTAAAAACAGACTAATTTAATTAGAATTAATCATAGTAATAGTATGGGATTCGCGCTTAGTTTGCATTCAGTGGATCTCCCAATACGCCTCTCGGGTCTTTAAAAGTTAATTAAAAACCTATTTTGAAAAACGCGGCACGGACCAAGGCGGCGTTGCAACTTTGTGACCTCATTTCGAAGCGCGCTTAGAACAGTGCCAAGTTTAAACTTTGAACAAGTGTTTTCTTTTAGCTACACTGTAAAAAGAAAATATTATTACAAAGCTGAATTTAGTTTTATGAAATGCCAAATGAAGTTTAAATAAGCACTACTTTTATTGTCAGTAACCAAATTCATACCGAGTTACACAGAATAGCAATATTTGATATTATTTAGGCTTCATATCTTTTGAACTTTTATGGTATACCTATTCATACTGTTCTAGTTTATACAACTATACCCAACCCTACGTTGTATTGTTTTTTACTGAAACTTATTATTCTTTAAGGAGCGATTTTTTTAATAATACAGTTAACAATTCATATATTTATTGTACGGAACCCTCTGAGCGCGAGTAATACTCACACTTGATGGTTTATTTTTAATCAATATACAACAAAGTGGGGGGAAGGTGGGATAAAAATCAAACATTTTATTAGTACTGCCTTCTTGAAAGCACAATTTTAAACAGAATTTAATGAAACTGTGTATAAAAACTCTCTACTTATCCTTGTTCATAATATCACAATAAATATTTTTATTATTCGTGCTTTTATGCAAAATGTTATATCATCTCGTCTTACACCATCTGTGGGTTAAAACGGCATGGATATATCAATCTGAAAGGGAATGAAGCAGTTTAGACCATATTTCCTCATCGTCCTAGAAATAGGACACAAACATAAGCGGGCTTTATATAAATTCTTTTGAATATTTTAATTAAAATCCAAGGAAATTTATTATTCAAGAGTCAGTTAACGCTATGGTTGTCTTTATTGAAAGTTTAAATTAATGTTGGTATTTTTTTTTATTAAATTTTTAAAATGGCGACTTTTGCAGATTTTACTTTTTTAACATATAAGTTTTTTAAGGTTTTTAGCTCCAAGAAAAACACACATATAATTTTAGTGATGTATTATTCCATACTTTTATACAATTTTTTTTTTTTTTCAAAAAATTATCTAGGAGATAAATTTCCTTTGCATTTTCGACTGTCCTGAAAATAGGATAATGGTACAATCCACTACTACCTAACTGCAATCAGTTAGTAATGGAGATATTCCTTTCTTTCTCTGTTACATTCCAAACATTGCTACTCTACAACTAACGCAGGCGCCTAACAGTCTGTCTGACAAGTGCGCATCACGTGCCAGGCAGGAGTGTGGGGAGGGAGTAACTTGTTCTCAAACAACAGCTCATGAAGGCAGTTTGTATTTTGAAATTTCTTGAAGCAAACGTACTCACTCTCGTTTTTGTATACTTGGATTTTATTTTTGTTTTTAAATTATTTTGATGGTGGCATTTTAAAATGCCGCATAAATTTTTAAATGCGCAGGAATTTTTGGATTTTTTGTACACTTTTGATGACAATGATGACAGTGATTTAGTCTGCATAGGCAATGGATTAGTGATTTTACCTCCAGATCCCGATGCACTGAGCGACACTGAGGAGATTGATAATTCACCTACAAAGAAGATAGAACAACCAACGTATGTTGAAGTACGTCCAAAAGATGTTGCGGGCATGATTGAAATTTTAGTTTCTAATAGCAACGAAGAACATGATGTAAATCCCAAATGGGAAAAATGAGAATCAGCAGCAGCTTATTTTACTTCAATTCAAGGAGAAAAATGGTACTGTCTTTTATTTGTTAATGCGTTTGAAACAGAATTAGTGCTTCATGGGTACTCAATCAGCTATTCTGTGATGGTAGTCTGAGCCTGCTTGATTTTTGAAGACATATAACAATAGCATATTTGGGACTTAATATTCCAAGGAAACCATCCTGCAAAAAATTGGATTTTCAACAGGTTAATGGAGATTTTCTAAAGCTTAAAAATAAACATGTTAAGCTGCTATCAGATTCACCAACTTTTCTTACAATTTTTGAGCCAACTCTTGATTTCCTCCAACTTTTCGCGAAATAATGTTTCAACGCCTACTGTGATAGTAAACAGCAATATCCCCAACATTTTATCCACAGCTCTAAAACAGTCTGCGCTAGCCGCGAATTCCCCCACCCCCCCACCCCAATTTTCAACATGTCAGCCAATCAGAGATAAGCGATTGATACGAATAGACGATAAATATTAAAGACTGGTACTAGTAGTACTGGTTCTCCTACAACTTTAGCAACGACAATTGTAACCTGTTTCTCCCTTTGAACGGGAAAAAGTTAGGGGTTAAAATTGGCTGAAAAGTTGGCTGCTCGAAAAGATGTTGAACCTGATAGCAGCTTT
This sequence comes from Maratus speciosus, assembly GCA_963932465.1. Lineage (NCBI taxonomy): Eukaryota > Metazoa > Arthropoda > Arachnida > Araneae > Salticidae > Maratus > Maratus speciosus. Next base: position 321,985,571 of record OZ010787.1, on the reverse strand, counting down.
AGTGTAACAGAAAACCGAGAAAGAAGATGCCAGCTAAAAACCTCTGCAGGAAAACCAACAACTATCTAGGCAAAAAATGTAACTTTGGACAATGCCTAAGTTGCTTTCTCCCATTCCACCTAAGTAACAACGAATAGCAATGGCTTATACCATTGTCCTATTTTTAGGACAGCCTGTACCGATCAAACTAATAAAAGTTTAGTAAGTTTTTCGATACTATGTGTATACATAGCCTTAGAGAAACACATATTTAACATTTCATTAAAATTTTTTTTTTCAATGCCTGGTACGATATGGACTTACTACTGAAAATGAACCAAAATTTTATTGTGCAACTTTAACTAAGTAATTTAATTAACAATTATTAAAGAAGTTTCAAAAGATTTTTTATTTAAACAAAATACATTTATTTTCATTAGCCATATCAGGAACTATTTTAAAAAGTACTGAAAAGAATTTCATAACTTAATAATCTTTAGAAAAAACACAATTAAATCACTTGTCCTTTTAGTCCTTTGCCTATCTTATCTTCAAACATTGTTTTATTGCACCTCAAGTATTGTTTTAGTGTACCTTAAATTTTTCTTCCTTAGGGCATCCGGTCTTACTCCAAGAGAATGAGGATCTGTAAGCAAGCCCCAAAAAAGAACTGTTACTTTTTGCAATACTTTTTATGAGGGTAAAAAATTCCTATTAAATAGGTTACACAGACTAGTATAAAGAATTTAGTTAACTTTAAATATGCTTTCGAATATATTAAAAATCAGCAACCTGAAAAAAAAAGAAAAATAGTAAAATAAATTTATCTACATTGAAACTATACAAATGCTAGAATGGAGATATCGTAAAGGCCCCTTTTCCTGGCTAGTACTAAATATTTCGGCCATTATCTGGACTACCACTATCATTCGGAGGTTCATTCAAATTGAGTCAAAACTGAGAAATCCAGTTTAATACGACTATACTGTTATACCAAACTTTACCCTGACTGAAATATAATTAAACTGCGATTTCAAAAAGTACAGAAGTCGAAGATTTAATGTTTTACAGGAATCAATTGAAACTGTTCTACACACAAATGTTAGTTATTTTAAGAACGTTTTTGTACTTATAAGATTTCTTGAACTTATGTATATATGTTAGCCAGTTATCATTTATTTATTTTATAAGAATTTTGTTTTTAAAAAAAACTTTGCACTTACGATGTTTTTGCAAGCAAAGGGATATAGTACCCAATAAATTACACAAAAAGATCTAAGCATATTTTTATTAGGTATTTGACAAAATAAGCATGTGAGGCATTCTAACATAATTTTGACTTTTAAGTCCCCGAAGAATAAATTTTATTTTAGAACATATTCTTGTTTTTTTTATTAATTTCTTATATTGGAAAACATTCGATTTCATGACTATATAACAATATTAACGAGATAAATAAGCTTTGGGTGATGTTGGGCATCCAAATATACAATGAAATTCCTTACCGTTCCGTGTCCCTAATGCTGATTTTTAAGTTTGGAGCTGTCTGCATAAAATTGTGTCAATAAAAGTAAGTCGATGTAATTTTTCTCGTACTGGGACTATTGTCTTATATAAATATGTAGCAAAAGATTAACCTGCACACATTTTTACGGTTGTTATTATTTTTTGAACTCTGTCCCAGTATTTTAGATTCCTTATCGTCCCTCTTGCTTAAATTATACAGAAAATACTCCATATGCAGCCACAGAATTTTTTTCAACATTTTTCTCATGCAGAAGTACGCTAGAGAAAAAAAATGACTGTAATTCTTTCACAGGAAATTTACTACAGAATTTAAATCACCATTTAAATATCAATTTCAGGTAGTGTGGCTTCACTGGTAGTCTTACTGGTCCCAAGGTTTATTCCTGCACTTGCACATTTCGAGGTAAATTATTTTTTGTTTATTTCATCCTATGTAAATAACTGTTTCTAAAAATCACTGAACATTGTGGCTATCACTTATTCTTAACAAGATATCCTTAAAAAAAGGTAGTAATTTTCCTTACCGTCCCGTTCTTACCATCCCCGTTCTATTTCTCTATTAAAATTGATGGCAAGGGATTTACTGGTATAGTACAGTATTAAACATTAATGCTTGATAAGAAATTTTTTAAATTATAGCTACAAGAACATGAAAGTTTAAAGTTAGAAGTTTAAAAATGTTGTTTTCTTAAGTTGGAGTTCACATGTTTCTTATTCATGAAAGTTAAAATTATCGGAAAATGGCTCACATGTATTTTGTTATATACAGGGTGCAATATGTTATCTATCGCCGACCTTTAATTTCTCAACCGTTGGTCGTAGACATATAGTTCCAATTACAAAAACGTTTCAAATGAAGTAAATATTCATGTTGTGGCATTATTTAAAGTCAAAAATCAATTTTGTATAAATTACGAAAACTAACTTTTTATACAGTCCCCCTGTCCATGTAGTTATATTTAGTAAAAGTTTACTCATATCATAACAGATATAACACAAAAATTTTGACATCTGTACTACAAAAATTGACCCAGTTATTAAATTTCAAAGTTTGAGATTTTTGCACAGGATTTTGTCTTTCATTGAGGGATCAGTTAAAAGATGAATTAAAGTAATTTGAGATCAAAATCAGGGTGCAATGTCCTTTTTACGGCGAGGCCATTTTAGCCGGTATCGTGGGTACTTTTGAATGTTGTTCGACCCATAAAAGTTAGCTCAAATTTTTAGATAAAATAAGCCTATTTGGTGATTCCCCAATTTGGTGACACCGGCTAAAGGTGGTTTCGCCGTAAAAAGAAAATTGCACTCTGATTTTGATCTCGAATTACTTTAATTCATCTTTTAACTGATCCCTTAATGAAAGACAATATCATGTGCAAAAATCTCGAACTTTGAAATTTAATAACTGGGTCATTTTTTGTAGTACAGATGTCAAACTTTTTGTGTTATATCTGTTATGATATGAGTAAACTTTTACTAAATATAACTATAGGGAATGGGGGGCCGTATAAAAAGTTAGTTTTCGTAATTTTTATAAAATTGATTTTTTACTTTAAATAATGCCACAACATGAATATTTGGCTCATTTGAAACGTTTTTGTAATTGGAACTATATGTCTACGACCAACGGTTGAGAAATTAAAGGTCGGCGATAGATATCATATTGCACCCTGTATATGGGTCACCCAAATAAAATTGCCATTTCTGTAAAAACTCCGCCTATTGAATAGAAAGATAACTGCGCATGGTCCTATAGACGGCGTAGTGTGCTGGGAATCCATGCTATATAGTCAGATCCAGCCAGATACGTGTTTGATAGCGTGGGAGCATGTGAAAAGGCATCGTTCGCATCATGACTGTAAAGTCGCCATTTGTGCAGTTGGTTTGAGAGAGTTTCAAAAGTTGCACTAGCTTCTTCTTAGTTTGAAAGCACGCCGAGAATATTCTGTTTTATTTGAAAGCACGAGTTTGCTGATCTAATGTCACAGCTTTGTCAAGGTCAGATTTAATCCATTTTTGTTTGAAAATATGCGATATTAAACCCGCTTTACTGCTTTTTTCAAAGGCTGAAATTCTGGATGATCCTTGATGTTTTTTACAAATTTCATCGTGACTTTTAACAAATTATTCAGCATTATTCAGCAATAAGTAGTTTCTAAAATCAAAGTGCCATTCCTAAAGTACTGAAAGATTAAACAAACTCTTGCAGATAGCTGCAGATCAGTAAGTTTTTATTAATAAAAAAAGCATCCTATCAACTTACAGTGCATGTATGTATGATTAGTTCAAATCTTGCAAGTCAAATTTAACTCCCTTTTAATTATCCTATTGAGCCGAAACAATCAATACATGTGTAATTTGAATGACAATACAATAGTATTATGATTTAAAGAACGTAGAAGTTTGATTAGAATACTGTTTCTACAGGGCTTCACAAAAATTTAGATTAAAACTTGCAAGTTAATTTTAAACCAATTCAAATACTCTGATTGTGCTGGAACTTTGCTCGGGATATGTAATTTTGATCACAACGCAATATTATTATACAGGGTGTCCAGCTAATAAGACCCTGATTTGAAAATTAAATATCTCAAAAACAAAGATCAATAAAATTATGCGGTAAACGGTTTGTTTATTAGTGTTATGCAGAAGTTTCAAAATTTATTTGCAAAAACCGTTAATAGATGGCGCTGTAATCGCAATACTTGTAAACTGCTTCGAAGTCCAGAGCAATGGGGTCTCATTCCTAGATGGCTCCCTACGTAAAAACGAATATTGGAAAGTCCATATTTTCATTAGGATGATCTGCAGAAGTGGAGACATCTAGTCACAGAATTATTGCATCAGCTTTAATTTTAGAAAATTTCAATTAATACAATATTCAATAAAAAGTTTGGAAATCATTATAAGAATTTTTTAAATATTTTATTAAATTCAATCTTTAATGCCATATAATTATTTAAATCAAAATGCATATATTTAGAAAAATAATTTTGTACTTTTTATTTTTTATATTTTTAAATCCCGGCATAATATTTTGGTATTATTGTTTATACCTGAATTATTATAAATAAAAAAGTAATTTTTCACTTTTAATTTATTTTTAAATCACGGCATAATACGTTGGTTTTAGCACAACACATATATTTCTTTTCTTTGTAAACAAAGTTTTAGAGACAGAAATTATGCATTAAATTATTTCTTTTTAAAAAGGAATTGATGATAAGTCATATCATCAACGTCAAAGCAAAAGTATTTTGGATGCTGCATTCCTTTCGAACACTTCGGATCCTATCGCTGGAAGCTGCACCATATTTCTGTGCTCAATGATAAAAAAAAATGAAAACGAGTTTTTAAAATCAAAATTATGTTTTAACTTAATTAAATTTTTAAAAATAGAAACTTTGTATTCTTCCATTCAAACTATTCTCTACAATAATAAAAAAAAAAGATTTATGAATCATTATTATAAATGCTCAATGATTTTTAAAAAAGGGGTTTCTTTTAACTTAATTAAATTTTAAAACCAGAAATTTTAGATTTTTTTATTCAAACTTTTTTCACAGTTTAAATAAATATTAAAAAGTAAAGATTTCCATTTTTTTTGAAATCCTCCTCTATTTGGATTCGATTCCACAATCTACCAATTAGGAGAGAAAAGACATACCAGAGATATTGGTAACCGGACCGAAGTATCTTATAACAAAATTTGAAACAAATCTCAATTCTGTCAACACATGGCTCCGCTTCTGCACATTACCCAAATAAAATATTTTTTAAGTTCTTATATAATGATTGCTAAACTTTTTATTGAAAATTCTATTAATTGAAATTCTCTAAAATTGAAGCTGAGGCAATAATTCTGTGACCAGATGCCTCCACTTCTGCACATCACCCCAACGGAAAAGCGGTCTTTCCCAATTTTCGTTCTTCCATAGGAAGCCATCTAGGATTGAGATGCTAGGGCTCTCGACTTCAAAACAGAATTTATAGGCATTGCGATTACAGCGCCATCTGTTAGCGGTTTTTGCAACTAATTTTGGAAACTTCTGTACAACATTTTTACAGCTTAGCTAATAAACAAACCGTGTACCGCATAATTCTATTGATCTTTGTTTTTGAGATATTTAATTTTGAAATCAGGGTCTTATTCGCTGGACACCCTGTAATTTATGGACCGTAGCAGTTACGCCTTTTTTTACAGGGCCACACAAAAGATTAGTTAAAATCTTACAAGACAATTTTAAACCACTTTCAATTATTTGATTGGGCTAAAACTTTGTCTACATGTGTTTTTCCGATGACAATTCTGTTAAATTTTAATTGACGAACGTAGAAATTATGCATTTTTCGCAGGGCCACAGAAAAATTGCGGAATGATTGTTGCTAAAAAGCAAACATTTTAATTAAATTTCTACAAAATTACTATACGTTATTGAGATACACAATGGCATTTTTTAAATTGAAAATAAAGTGCGTTGCAGATGTATTTCTTTTACAGGGACACATAAAAAATTCAAATACATTACTGTATATATGCAGAAATTTTATTTCAAATTGAATAAAATTTCTATAGATTACTTATTCACAACAGCATTTTTTCAACCGGAAATAATTTTGGTAGCATTTATACGTTTTACAGGGTACCACAGGGTACATTAAAGTTTTTTTAATATGATTTTATAAAAAAAAAAATATTTTTCAGTATGACTGCACAAATTTCTCAAGAAATTCTGAGTAGACAAAAATACAAATAAGAAATGAATGTTAACTTACATGTGTGCATTAAATTGTTTTTTACTTAATTGTAAAATAAGTATGTTTAACGCATTATTTGTGATGCATTATACAAGGTGCAATGCATTATACTAAAGTCCTTCCAACGGTCTTAATTGCCGAACAGTTGCAGCTATACTCATAAAAGTGGTGTCTAGGTATAGTAAAGTGGCTATGATCTACCAGATGACACCGCTTCCAGCGTCAACTGATGAAATTCATTTAGCATTCAAGGTGAACATGAATTTCGAACTAAATCGACGATGATCTACAAATTTGTCATTCACTTTTATCCCATATTTTGAACCGTTTTCGCGATAGGAACGCTAATGCCACCATTTTGCACCAGTTGGCGCCGTAAGCAGCCTCATCTAGCAGTGCATAGCCTCTTTACTATACCTAGACACCACGTTTATGAATATAGATGCAGTCGTTCTGCTATTAAGAGGTTGGGGACGGACTTTTGTGGGCACCCTGTATTTTTATTTTAAGACATTGTTGTTAAATAACCAAATATTTATCACTGTTTGAGTATTTTATTAGTGATGTATTTAAAAAAACAGCAAAAACTAATTAAACTTCAACGAAATAATTTTGTCCACCTTGATCGTCAAAACGTCCCACTGTGGGACGGTAAGAGAAATTAAGCACGCAAGTTAAACTTTAATCCTCAGTTAAATAAAATACTATTAAAAATCGTCGCTGCTAACAATTTTTTCTTTATTAAGGCATTCTATATTAACTCATTTTTCTATAAATTTAAAATGTTATTTTATTAAGTTTAATTTCCCCAGATTTTTTTTCCTGAATGTTAAAAGTTTATCCCCTCATATGAATGAAATGAGAATGCCTCATATGACATTTACATCTGCATCTTAACACATAAATATTAATGCAAAAATTCACACTGAAAAACTTCCCCTGCGGTATATTTTGCACACCATATATTTTATAAATTTAAAAAGCAACGTTAAAAACGCCAGAATAACTAACAATTCCGCAGAATAGTTTCGGTAGCGTTTAGCGTACCGTCCTCATTGCAAAGAATAAAGGAAACTTGCTCATTTATATAGAGGAGAAGCGGATTCAACTGAGAAGTTCATTAACCAATGGGGAAACAAGAAATCTTCCGTACCAGCCAATGGGAGAATAGTATAGGTAATGCCACCAGAAATGTGAAAAAAAATGGTAGTGATTTAGCAAAAGAGGATTTTATTAAATATTTCCAGCAATCTGATAAAGGGGGATAGCAAATTTGCTATTAACAATATTGTCATAATTTTTGTAGATATGAAATGCTTCAAGAAAGTTAAGTTCGTGTAGAGAAGTGGGTTTAGAGATGATTTTGGCTGAATTAAAATCAAAAGAGTGATTCATCTCCCAGCAACGTTTAACAATTGAAGATTTATTGGTTCCTGTTTTTGAATATATTGTTGGTGTTCTTTAATACGAAATTTAAAACCCCGTTTGGTCTGTCCAATGTAGAAAATACCGCACTGGCAATTAATACTATTGATAGCCCATGAGTTGTATAACTCAATAGGATCTTTGAGTTTCGAGAGGGTAAGCCGCTTACCCTCTTTAATGAGAAGATTCACTTGAGTATGGCCACACACGTTTGTTTTAGCGAGTCTCTCCAGTTCAACAATCTTATTAAAAATTCTGTCTAATAGCGATCCGGTGTAATAAAATTTGGGGAATGGGCATATGTGAGGTCCTTTTTTTCCGTTTTCATGCTTATTTATTTAAGTGCCATGTATTATTTCCCTTCTATTCTTTCATTTCCATTCATGTGACATTTGAACGCTTGAAAAGAAAGTCCGTTAGAATATGTTAGACAAACTACATTTCAAGTGTATGAATCTTTTCGCTTAACAGGGAGCAATGATTTTGCATTCATTTATCAGAGAAAGAAACAAACTACGAGTTCAGCGCTTGTGATACAATTAAAATAAGTAACTTCAAGCAACAAAAGATAATCGCTTTTGAAAAAGTTGTGTTAAATCTGACTTAAACATTTTTACAGCCCGTAGAATTTTTTAGTATTTTAGAAATGGTAAAATTTTTTGAATTGCATTACAGCCTTTTTTTTTTAAAAAAAAGGAAGTAGACGCTTTATGTATCATTTAAAATCATAAAATGTTTCGCGGAAACAGCCAGATGGAGCAGACGGTAGGAGGAGTAGGGGAACACATTTTTTTTTTTTAAATGAACATTATTATTTATTTTTCGTACTACACAAGCTGGAATACCTTCAAATACATTTATATATGCTACAAATTTTGCAGTTAACTAGTTTTTAAACATTTGTAGTAGATAAATCTAGTTTAGACAGGACATAAGTGATTATTGGAATCACTTTTAAAGTTTCTTTTGGCACTTATAAAAGGATGCTGGTTCACAAGACAGGTTTTTGGCCCTAAAAATTGTGTAAAAAAAATATGTTTCACTCGTGTAATAAGTGCATACTTTTATACTGAATATTAATACTTGTAAGTTTATGCAATATTTTTTACCAATTAGCTGGTTTTCTATATCGTTAATATCTGCAAATATAAGCATGTTTGTAATTCTTTCTAAAGAAAGCTTTTTTTTTTTTCATATTTGAGGGCACGTTTTAATATAAGCTTAATTACGCAACAATTTTTCCTGTAAATTTATCATTAAGGAACAACGATATTATAATAAATATAAAATAAAAATTTTGCAACACTAGATTATCATTGAAAACAAAATATGTAAAAATCGTAATGCATTCACTCTGAAACTTTATATGTGCATAGCTATTTATTTTATTTCAGTTCAAGTGGAGTTGAAGCAAAGAGTGTTTTTCTTGAATAATTCTTGGTGACTATATGTGTTAAAGTTTTTAGAAAAATCATAAGTATAGGTTTAGGGTTAAAAGTTATAATGTTATAAATGTTATAAGGTTACTTGCACTATTTTTATATTAGTGATATTCGTAATTGATATAAAATGAGAGCTATTGAAAAAAAAAAATAAAGAATTTTGCGGCTGTTGCTTGAAGAGAATTAGATCAATAAATTTTAGACGTGTGACAAATCTTTATGTTGTTCAGTATCTCATCTAAAAATGAACGAATAATCGGCATACAATTTCAGAAAGTCTTCGAAGGTTTTTAAAGTGCAATATTAGATTTTTTATTAGAGACTATATATATATATATATATATATATATATATATATATATATATATACTTGGATAAAGTGCAGCAGCTGTTGTTCTCTGATTTTTTTCTTGGTATTATCAATGCAATGAAACACGTTTAGTAAGGTTCTCTTCACACGTCATCTTCCATTTTAGATTCTTAACGTACAAGAGACGTTATGAAGTGAAATCTCACAATACTGATTAAGGAGATTTTTTCATAGGTACTGCAAAATGCAACTGGTGAAAAAGTGATGAAAAAGGCAAAGAAGAGTCTGATAGATTTTAGTTTGATTTGATTTTTCTTTATCAAATTACAGATAAAATTGAATAAATGTGTATAAACGTTATTTTGCTACGTGCATATTTCTTAATTCTTTCTACCTCATAATTGTGATTTTCAATAGAATATTTAGGACTTTGTTTAGACTCACGTTAAATATTTTGCCTCCATTTTTCTTATGACGTTACCGCACACATGCACTGTTCAAGAACAAAAATACTTTTGTTCCAAAACCCTACCTTATGGACCCTCATAATTTATAAAATAAAAATAATGCATTTTTTCTATAATTCCCAAAACCCTGTGTTTACAAGTTACTAATAACATAATCTAAAAAGTTGTATGATTAACATAATAAATCAAATATTTAAATATCCCACTTAGACGAGGAATGTGACACCAATTTTATATGCTATTTGTAAATCTGAACAAATTTTGTTATATTTATTTTGTAATAAACATTAAAATCGATTTTAAAATAGAATTCACTGCTAACTTTTGATTTACAAATAGGAGATTTTATATATATAAATGTTTCTAATCTTTTAAATACAAATTTTATTGATCACATAGTAATAAATAAATAAAAATCATGATTTTCATTTATCGTACATCTGTTCTATTATAATATTTGTTAAAATGTAAATTCCTGATATTTCTTCTCTGCTTTATATATATGCACCACTACATCGGCACTTAAAGGAGGAATTATTTGACAAAATTTTACCAATTTTCAAATAGAGATAAGTCATAATATTTTTTCTAATATTTTTTTAATGTCAGGTAATACACGCTATTATTAGAGTTAACTGGTATCTAAAACTGAGAAGCATTCCTTGAATGCGAAATAAATGTATGAAAATACTAATATTGCTGTCTTCACCCTCCTATATAGCTATAAAGTGAAGTAAATATGATTTCTTTTTTTTAATTCCGTTACTTTTTTCACATTTTAAGTCTGGGAACCATTCAACCCTTATTTCAAAGTGTTGTAAACAATTATTCGAATGTAAAACAATAATCAGTATTTAAATCAAGTGTTAGTTACATTCTCTGTTGCTGTATCTCCGTTTCTAAGATTAAAATTATTGACAGCTTTTCTTTAAAAATATTAACAGTATGCATAGAAATTTTTCATTATGTAAAAATAATTTGAAAGAAATTTTCAAATACCATAAATCCCACTGTTATGTTAATTCAGCTTTTATATTATTATTTATTCTCCAGCATAAGCATACATATATTGAAAGAGAGAAAGAAGGGGGAAATATGGAAAAAATATTATTTTCTAATATTTATCTTATTATAATTGGAAAATTTCATAAAATAATAAAGATATTTAAGGCGCAGTTACATCTTTAAAGAATTTTTTTTTTCAATATTATGCATTTAAAAAATGAAACAGCCACTTTGATAATAATTGAAATTACTATTTCCTTGCAAGCGTAATAAAACAAATACTTTTAATAAAAATGAGAGTTTTAATCTGAAATAATTAGGATAAAAATTAGAAAAAAAATGAACAAACGATGTTATTTCAAAATAAATAATTTTTCCAAATAAAAGATTTATGCTTTATTATACTTTTTTTACATAATTAATTCTTTCAGGTTTTAAAGCCAATAAGTATACATATTAATCGATTATTTTTTGCTTCAATTTGTTTTCAACATCGTATATTTTTATTCTGCCAGCGAAGAACATAATTTAAGAAAAAGGAAAGGTGTTTATAAAAATTTTGAATTTGATTACGTTTGCCTTAATATAAAATTTGTTTTTTAGACTGACGGGAGCAGATGTTAATCGAAGTTAAATTTATTATTTTGCCGCTGTTAGTTTAAACTATTTCTCTAAGAAAAATTAATGACCAAATACAGAAAAATATGCTTCTTTCGAAACAGATTTTTTTTTGGCTTCATTAGGAGTAGGTTTTAATGACTGTTTTAAGTTTTTACGATATGATTGTCACTCTTATTCGTTAAAAGTTTAAAAATTAATTTCAGAGCGGCCGACTGTAATTTGAAGATAATTAACCGTAATTATGCATTGAACGACATAAGAAAAAGGAAAATACTTTGGAAAAATAATTCTTTCTTTAGTCTACAGCATAATATGAAACTAAGATAAAACTGTTATACATTTCATAAATATTAAGCATTAAAGCTATATATTGAATAACAAACTGATGTAACAGCCATTAAGTTTTTAGGTAGCTTTCATTACAAAAAGCTACCTATTGCAGCCGTTCGGAGGAAAGTGATTAAAAAAAAAAATTGGTATATTTTCATCGATCATGACCCCCAGACCTCGAAACCACCTTCCGTTCAAATGTTGATATATATATATATATATATATATATATATACATATATATATATATATATATGATCTTTGTCACACTGTAACTCTCATATTTATGAACCGATTTGGATGAAACTGTATACATAGTACATACCAATGACTCGACGGAGTTTGTTGGCCAGCTTCATCCGCCATCTTGTTTCAAAATGGCCGCCATTTAATTTTTTATTAAATTTTAAATTTGAAATGTGGTACCAAAAAATTTAAAATTAAAAAATATTTTTTTTTTATGTGTTTGCCCTTGATACAAAGATTCCGGGGCACTTTTTTTTTCGTTTATATCTTACAAAATGGCTGAGTTATAGCACTTTGAATTTCTAACGTGTCTGGCATTTTGAAACGACCTGATTTTTGTCACGTGATAACAGGCGTATTTACGAACCGATTTGGATGTACCTAGGTGTATACATAGTACATACCAATGTCTCGACCGACTTCGTTGGCCTTCATCCGTCATCTTGCTTGAAAATGGCGGCCATTTAAATTTTAAAAAAGTAAAATTTGAAATGTGGTATCAACAATTTATAATTAAAAAATATTTTTTTTTCGTATGTGTTTAACCTTGATACAAAGATTCCGGAGATGTTTTTGTTTTGTTTATATCTTAAAAAATGGCTGAGTTATAGCACTTTGAATTTCTAACGTGGCTGACATTTTGAAATGACCTGATTTTTGTTACGCGATAACAGGCGTATTTATGAACCGATTTAGATGTACCTTGGTGTATACATAGTACATACCAATATCTCGACCGAGTTCGTTCGCCAGCTTCATCCGCCATCTTGTTTCAAAATGGCGGCTATTTAAAGAAATAAGAAAAAATTAAGATTTTTTTGTATGTGTTTTACCTTAATAAAAAGATTCCGGAACAGTTTTTGTTTCGGCTATAACTAGAAAAATGGCTGAGTTATAGCATTTCGAATTTCTATTGTGGCTGAATTTTTGAAACAACCTGATTTTTATCACACAATTACAGGCGTATTTAAAAACCGATTTGGATGTAACTTGGTGTGTACATAGTACATACCAATGTCTAGACTGAGTTCGTTGGCCAGCTTCATTCGCCATCTTGTTTCTAAAGGGTTGCCATTAAAAAAATTTAAAATTTAAAATTTAAAATTAAGTATAATAAAATTGGAAAATGAAAAAGATTTTTTTTTATGTGTTTGACCGTGATACAAAGATTCCGGAGCAGTTCTTGTTTCGCCTATATCTTAAAAAAGTCCTTCCGGCCAGTGCCGGGAGGAAGAGGTAGCTTTCATATTCCTTATTTTTTAAAAGCCAGCTTATATTATTCAAACACACGGAGCTCAAATTAGTGGAACCCGATTATAGAAGATTAAATGCTAATTTTTGTCAATATTGAATATGAATGAGAATTTCGCCAAATTAATCAGCCTTATCAAAGCTTGTTTTATTAAAGTGATTTATATTTTGTCGCCAAATTCGGTGATATCCCGAATTATATTAATAATTATATTAACCCGAATTATCGGTGATAGCCTGTCATTTTAAAACAACATAATGGGTGCAACAAAGATCACCAATGAACTTGGTCGAGACCTTGGTAATTCCTGTGCACATGCTTACTCATATCTAAATCGGTTGATATATACGAGTGCTGTTGCAGGCAAATATGAGATTTTTCAAAATGTCACACACATTCGAAATTCAAACTGCTATATCTCGGCCTTTTTTTTTTTTTAGATAAAGGCAAAACAAAAAATGATCCGGAATCTTTGTAACAAGCCGAAACACATAAGAAAATTTCTTTTTCAATTTCTAATTTTTTTGTACCTCATTTTAAATTAAATTATTTTTTTTTAATTTTTAAATGGCCGCCATTTTGAAACAAGATGGCGGATGAAGTTAGCAAACGAACTTGACCTTGTGATTACCATGACAAAAATCAGATCGTTTCAAAATGTCAGCCATGCTAGAAATTCAAAGTGCTATAACTGAGCCATTTTTTAAAATATAGACGAAACAAAAAATGCTCCAGAATATTTGTATCAAGGTCAAACACATAAGAAAAAAATATTTTTCAATGTCTAATTTTTTTGTGCCTCATTTTTAACTTTTTTTTTTTTTTTTTAATTTGTTTAAATGGCCGCTATTTTGAAAGAAGATGTCGGATGAGGCTGGACAACGAACTCGGTCGAGACATTGCTATGTACTATGCACATGCCTTGTCACATTCAAATCGGTTCATAAAAACGCATATTATCGCGTGACAAAAATCAGATCGTTTCAAAATGTCAGCCATGCTAGAAATTCAAAGTGCTATAACTCAGCCATTTTTTAAGATAAGACGAAACTAAAAAGGCTCCAGAATCTTTGTATCAAGCCCAAACACATAAGAAAAAAATATTTTTCAATGTCTAATTTTTTTGTGCCTCAATTTTAACTTAATTTTTTTTAAAATTTGTTTAAATGGCCGCTATTTTGAAAGAAGATGTCGGATGAGGCTGGACAACGAACTCGGTCGAGACACTGCTATGTACTATGCACATTCCTTGTCACATCCAAATCGGTTCATAAATGCGTGTATTATCGCGTGACAAAAATCAGATCGTTTCAAAATATCAGCCATGCTAGAAATTCAAAGTGCTATAACTCAGCCATTTTTTAAGGTACAGACGAAACGAAAAATGCTCCAGAATCTTTGTATCAAGGTCAAATACATAAGAAAAGATCTTTTTCAATTTCTAATCTTTTTGTACCTCATTTTAATTTAAAATAGAAAAAAAAAATTAATGGCCGCCATTTTGAAACAAGATGGCGGATGATGTTGGCCAACGTACTCGGTCGAGACATTGGTATGTACTATGTACACACCAAGTTATATCCAAATCCGTTCATAAATACGCGTGTTATCGCGTGACAAAAATCAGATCATTTCAAAATGTCAGCCACACTAGAATTTCAAAGTGCTGTAACTTAACCATTTTTTAAGATATAGACAAAACAAAAAATGCTCCGGAATCTTCGTATCAAGCTCAAGCACACAAGAAGAAAACCTTTTTCGATTTATAATTTTTTTGTACTTCATTTTAAATTTAAAATTTTTTTTTATTTTTAATGGCCGACATTTTGAAACAAGATGGCGTATGAAGCTGGCTAACGAACTCGGTCGAGACATTGCTATGTACTATGCACATGCCTTGTCACATTCAAATCGGTTCATAATAACGCATAGTATCGCGTGACAAATATCAGATCGTTTGAAAATGTCAGCCATGCTAGAAATTCAAAGATCTATAACTCAGCCATTTTTTAAGAGACAGACGAAACAAAAAATGCTCCGGAATCTTTGTATTAAACTCAAACACATAAGGAAAAAATCTTTTTCAATTTCTAATTATTTTGTACATCACTTTTAAATTTTATTTTTTTTTTTAAATATTTAAATGGCCGCCATTTTGAAACAAGATAGCGGATGCTACGTACTATGCACATTCTTTGTCACATCCAAATCGGTTCATAAATACGTGTATTATCGCGTGACAAAAATCAGATCGTTTCAAAATATCAGCCATGCTAAAAATTCAAAGTGCTATAACTCAGTCATTTTTTAAGATATAGAAGAAACGAAAAATGCTCCAGAATCTTTGTATCAAGCCCGAACACATAAGAAAAAAAATCTTTTTCGATGTCTAATTTTTTTGTGCCTCATTTTAAATTTAATTTTTCTTTTAATTTTTAAATAGCCGCCATTTTGAAACAAGATGGCGGATGAGGCTGTCCAACGTACTCGGTTGAGACATTGCTATGTACTATGCACATTCCTTGTCACATCCAAATCGGTTCATAAATACGTGTATTATCGCGTGACAAAAATCAGATCGTTTCAAAATGTCAGCCATGCTAGAAATTCAAAGTACTATATCTCAGCCATTTTTTAAGATATAGACGAAACAAAAAATGCTCCAGAATCTTTGTATCAAGCCCAAACACATAAGAAATAAATATTTTTCAATGTCTAATTTTTTGTGCCTCACTTTAAATTTTAAATTTTTTAAATTTTCTTTAAATTTCCGCCATTTTGAAACAAGATGGCGGATGAAGCTGGCCAATGAACTCGGTCGAGACATTGGTATGTACTATGTACACACGAAATTTTATCCAAATCTGTTCATAAATACGAGAGTTACAGTATGACAAAAGTCAGATATATATATATATATATATATATATATATGGATATATATAAATATATATATATCAATTTTGAACGGAGGGTTGTTTCTGGGTCTAGGGGTCATGATCGGTGAAAATATACCAAAATTTTTCGGAATCGTTTTCCTCCGAATGGCTTCAATGGGTAGCTTTTTGTAATGAAAGCTACCTAAAATTGTTGAATTATAGCACTTTGAATTTCTAGCATGGCTGACATTTTGAAACGATATGATATTTGTCACGCAATAACACGTGTATTTATTAACCTATCAACCTATCTCGATGTAAGAAGGCATGTGGATAGTATATAGCAATGTCTTGCCCAAGTTCGCTGGCCAGATTTATGAACCATCTTGTTTCAAAATGGCCGCCAGTAAATAAAAAAATATATATTTAAAGTAAGGTGCAAAAAAAAAAAAAAAAAAAAAAAAAAAAAAAATAGAAATTGAAAAGGTTTCTTTTTTAAGTATTTGACCTTGATATAAGGATTCCGGAGCATTTTTTGTTTTGTATTTATCTTAAAAAATGGCTCAGATATAGCAGTTTGAATTTCTAATGTGGGTGACATTTTGAAAAATCTGATTTTTTGCCTGCGACAGCACTCGTATATATCAACCGATTCCGATGTGAGCGAGCATATGCACAGGAATTACTAAGGTCTCGACCAAGTGCACTGGTTAGCCTCATCCACCATGTTGTCTTAAAATGGCAGGCACAATATATCGCCGAATTTGGCAACCAAATATAAGTTACTTTAAATAGAAGCAGCTTGGATAAAGCTGACTAATTTCGTGAAATTCTCATTCATAATGATTTAGTATTAATAAAAATTAGTATTGAATCTTCTATAATCGGTTTCTACTAAATTGAGCTTTGTGCGTTTGAACAATATAAGCTGTTTTTTTTTAAAAAATAAGGAATATGTAAGCTACCTCTTCCTCCCGCACTGGCCGGATGGACTTCTTTAATAGTACACAGAAACGGAGTCTTAAAAGGGAAATAAACTGTTGTTTTCTACAATGAGTTAAATAGCAAAAACTAAAATTGACAGATATTATGGCACACGTGCGAGACTAAATAATTTAGATTATGTATATACACTCTAAAAAATATGTGAATTAAAGTTTTTTTTTTCCATTGCTCTTTTTACGTTACAATAGGAAAATTTCCACATGGATTTTGGATCTCTCAAAATACTGATATTTTACCGATCTAAAGTAAAACTTAAGTGCAATCCTCCAATTTATTCTGCATTTTCGTTAAATTACAGCGGTGTTCCAGTAACTGCGCTGCCAGCTCTTTATCGTTTTCGAAACGGGATTTTTATGCATGTCCCTTTTTCCTCAAATAACCGAAACCTCGTGAATTTGAGTTCAAAATATCCTAAAAACCTCCAATCAAGAGGCGGAAATTTCGTAAAATGAAATAAAAAATTCTTCAAATAACTGGGATATTCCGGCAACAGTGCTGCCAGTACTTTTTACGTTTTTCGTGAAATAATTTTTGAAAATGTACAAGTAAAATAAATCTCTGTACAATTTTAGCTACTTGACGGAATTTTTATTACAAATACTGTGTGTCATATTTTTATATTTTGTATTTGAATGGTGAGTTCTCTTTTGAGTATAGTCGTCATTGTTCCACTAGAATCCAATTAGGATATGAATTTAATTATGGAACGCATGGCACATATGGCAATAATGTTTATTGATTGTTAATTAGAATAGATATTCGCACATTGCCTAGAAAGCAAATATTTAGAACATATTTGCATAGTTTCGTACAATATTGCGTAAAACATGCAATATATAAATACAAACATATAAAACAGATTAGTTTTATTTGGATAAATTTAACTAATAAGAAAAATCATTAAAAGGCTTTAATTTATTTAAAGAATACATTACGAATAACGACATTTGATCTTCTGACTGAACGATATTATAGTTCGGTATAACTGGATTACAAAGGCTTTTCTTTCTTTTTTGGAGTAATCCTATTTTTTCACGAAATTTTAAATAGAGCGCGGATACAATTACATTTATTTATA
Source organism: Maratus speciosus (assembly GCA_963932465.1). NCBI lineage: Eukaryota > Metazoa > Arthropoda > Arachnida > Araneae > Salticidae > Maratus > Maratus speciosus. The sequence continues at coordinate 321,967,247 of OZ010787.1, read as the reverse complement.
ACACGTTAAAATTTAAGAGAGTTCAAACGATAATAACTTTTTTTTTTTTTTTTTTTTTTGTCATGTTAAAGCACCCGACGAGAAAACAAACAAAAAAAATATGTAAAAAGAAATTTTTTTTTTCAACTAGATATCATTGTTTTTTCGCGAAATTTTTACACGGGTTAAAGAACTCTTTCATTTATAACCGCTAAAAGTTTCAAAGCACTCGGACAACAAGCACTATTTTTTTTAGAATTATGTAACGACCGTATGTGAAAAAACAAGAAAATGTCTTCTTACGAGCACTTTTACCACTAAATATCAATATTGTTTCTGAAATTTTTAATTATAAACACAAAAACAGGTAAAATATATAAAATCATAAAAATTTTAAGTTTATTTAAGGATTTTATTGTAAGTATATTTATATCTATGGATAAATAATTATAAAGTTGTTAAATGTACTTCGATTTCATACCTTATTTTATGATAGTATTATATGACAATTTCCAATTCGTCAGAGTATCCTTCCGCCCATAATATCAGTTTTATATTTCTAAGCATGTTGAAATTTACACCTTCTTGATTTTGAAAAATATTATAATGCTTAAAAGTAAAAACATATATAAAACAGCCTTTCAAAATAAAGGGTTTTATAACTCTAATATATAATAGAACCATATTTCTTAGAATGAGAAAACAAATAAAAAATCCCCAAAATTTTTCTTAAAAAGACTTTATTTATACACACGCATCTTCTTCACCTTGCTTTAGCCCAGTTCTTCAATATTAAATGTATACTATTCATAATATAATAATTCGTCTTCCTATGGAGTATGACAGCGAAAAAAAAAAAAAAAAATGCTGCAGCGTGAATTAAGTTAGAAGTTTATGAGTCATGTGGAAAGAAAAGAAAAAAAAATGGATATGCAACAAATTGTTTCAGAAATAATGTGACTTAAGTACCAACAAGAAAGGAGTGAAATGAAACTTTAAGTAGTTTCCGGATAAAAACTAAAAATTGCTTTCGACAATTCTAGTTATTTAATATTTTCGCAGGCACACGCGATGACTCTGTGTTATTCCCATCTTTAATTCTTAAAATGCAAAGTAATTTCCATCAAATATGATTTTGTACAAAAACGGGGGCTTTAGTACGATTATTATTTTCCCAAGCTTCAAATTTCATTTTTTTCGCATGGTCGAAATCTGTGAAATATGAATGGAAAGATTCATTTTCTCTTTCTTAATCATTTTAGAAAAAGAAGTGCGTTGTTCATATTTATTTGTCGTTCGGTGTGTTTTTATGTGAACAGAAATAGTGGGATATTTATTCTTATTGTGATATTTATTATGACATTACACTTTTATAGATCATACGTTATCATACGTAGGGGCCATAGCTAGCACTTTTCTATACAAATTCATCTAAATTTTTTTATTACAATAATGTATTACATTTATTACTATTTAAAAAATAAAGTAAACTCACGTCTTCATAGCTGGTATAAATTATTTAGCCTCTGAAAATTTTGTTTAAAAATGTTTCTAAATAGATTAAAAAATAATTTTACTTAATTTTTCAATGAATATTCAGCACTGAAATTACGCTCCAAATTACTGAATATTTAATACGTGATTTATCACATTGCTAACTAAGCGTATATCCAACGGAGTGAAGACGGAAATCGAACCCGGAACCCTTAGAATAGCGCTTCAAGTGTTCTACCATTTAAACTACGAGGGCGACACCCAACTTAGCATCTTTAACTCACATATGTTGGTAAGGCTGCAAATCTTTCAATTAATTTTCCAATTAATTTTCAGCAGCTCTTACAATTAATTTCACTGCTGAAAATTAATTAAAAATGTAATTAAAATTATATATGTGTTCTCCGATGCTGTGTTTATTTGTGTCTCATGTTTCGCCGCAGGATTGTGTGCTCATGAAGGACTATTGCATCTTGTGCTGCAGTTGCAACCTTACCAACATATGTGAGTGAGAAATGCTAAGATGGGTGTCGGCCTCGTAGCTTAAATGGTAGAGCACATGGAGCGCTATTCCAAAGGTTCCGGGTTCGGTTCCCGGCTTGGACATTTTTCACTCCGTTTGTTCTATGCTTAGTTAGAAATGTGGTAAATTGCGTATTAAATATTGATTAATAAATGTTTATTAATGCTGAGTAATTTATTAAATATTTTTATCAATTTTACTATAGATTACTTTATAAAAACTGGCAATGGATCAGATACGTAAGAATAGGGATCGCTCAGAAGACTCAAAACTTCTTAATTCAAAATCAAGACCATTTTTTTTTTTTTTTTCACAGAAAATTCTTATTAGCTGTTTCAAAAACAATTATTTTCTCTTTTTATCTACTAAATTATTAATCATTTGATTTTTAATAATTAAATTTTGATCTTATGTTAACGACATTAAAAACTAATTAAAATTATTAATTATTAATAAATATATTTAATAGTTTTTAATAATCAGAAACTTTACTTATTTTGATCTTTTGAATGTGATTATTTCAGCCCTTCTCATAACTTTAAAACTGCTACTCGTCTGCAATGGATAAATATATAGAAGCACAGATCGCGTGTCACACTTTGTCTTTCAAAATCTGTTGAAACTTTGTTACATTATATTCAATATTCCTATAGTTATGAATGAAAATCCGGATTTAGCTTGGAGACAGGCTGCATTTTTTTACAGTAAATGGATTGTAATCCTGGATATCGTAGAAAAATTTCTTTATTTTTCCATGAACTATGACCACTCTCAGTTTGTCGCTATTTTATCAGAATTGGCTGTATATTCATATATAATATATTTATGTGGGCATGAGTTCTTATGTAATCTTCATAGATCGTAGTATCATAGACTTCATAGATCAGTAACTCTATGTAAATTTAGAAGGAATAAAATCTAATTTTCAAATTGGGGATACAATACTTCTCAGTGGCGGCTAAAATTGTACATATCTCATTAATTATAAAATTTAGTAAATCAGTTTTTGAATAAATAGTTTGAAATAAATTAAATTAGTGTATTATGAAACGCGTTTTATGTCCATCTTATCAAGACTATGATCTAGGAAAACATTGTGAAAATGTTCAAATTAGAAAAAAAGTATCTGCAAAATTTTAAAATTAACTTTAATTAGGTATTTTTTAATTACTTGATTTATTTATTTTTAACATTTTTAAAGCGAATTTTTCATTTAAATTTTTATGTACGTAAAGAAATATACATATTTATTGAACTTAAATTTCGGGTTCTAGAAATGCATTTCTGCCTCAAAACGATATTTTTCTTTTTGAAATAATTGGGATGTAGGCTGTAATTAGTTGTAACAAATATTAGACCATTGCAAAAACTCTTTTCATATTTGCACTTTTTGAAAGTAATGTAAAATTAATGTCATATGACAGTACACTGTAAAAAAAATTCCGCAACGTTCCTGGGAAAAAATGGGCAGCTGAGTTGCCCATTATTTCCAAGAAACATTTCTTGAAAATGACTGGAACTTTACTGTATATGTTAAAAACTTTCTACAGAAATGCCAGTATGTTTCCTGCGAAATACAAGGAATATTTCTGTTGACAGCAAAACATTACTGACATTTCACAGCATGCGGGATCCGCAGACGATTTTTACATTTCCAGTTAACAATTTTCGCTTTATTATCATTATTTGTTAGAATGAAAAAATATTTTGAAATTGACATCAAAATTATTATTTATAATTGACACGAAAAAATAAATTTTCAGTTAAAATTCAATAAAGTAAATATATATATGATATATTGTTTCTGAACTTTGCTTAAAATATAAAAATATATAAATGTAAATAATAATTAGAAAAAAAATCTAGACATAAAATATTTTGGACTTTCGTTAGTAATTATGTTAGTTTACAAGTTAGATAAAATACATATAAATTTTCATGAAAAAAAAAAAAACCTAAACGTAATTATATATTTTTTCCGAAAATAAAAAAAAATTCAAATTTGCAGCAATTCAAAGTGTCAAATATATATCAAATTTAAATCAAATTCTAATAAAGTGTTAAAATATAAAATTAATTAAAAAAAAAAAAAGTCCAGAGGTAGCATCGAACTCGGGCTGTACGGGTGGCGTGCGAGCTTTCTGCGTCCACACCACGAAAGACACGTTGAGAGCTGCAAACTAATGGGTATTTGAAACGTATGCTAAACCTCGGCATCTAATTTCTGAAAATCTAAGTCCCATTTGAAGAAATCCTTTCACAAGAATAATTAGAGATAAGAACTCTAAAACATACTTTAAATTAATCAAAATCGGTGAGAATCATGTTTGATGGTCCCCTGGTTAATGGAGATCCAAATAATAGGTGTATTTTTTTTACACGGTCTGCTCCTTAAACATTCCACAGACAAGTACGAGAGATAATCTCTTAGCGATGTCACGGAGGTATTGTATTTTCATCTGAATTGTCTTGACAATAGAGACGTAAAGGATTATGTCGTCTATTGATTTATTTGCATTCCATATTGATTTTTTTTACATTCATTTAAGGAATTCTTTTTCGACACTGGCGCACGAGCAACGGATTATAGCAAAAAAATAATAAATGGCGGCCGCAGCGTTTTGCTGTTTCCAACTTTTGTTCAGGAACGTTTCAGATAAGAAAACCAGAATTTCACAGGAAAGAGCTAAATTATTCTGAAAACCTGAGAAAAGGCGAAACGTTCCTGGATTTTACATGGAACGTTACCATTTTTTTTTACAGTGTACTTCAATGATAAGTTTTTTCTTCCTGGAATAAATTTTCATATCAGCACTAGTTTTTAATCGTCCAATACAATTTTTTAAAAACACACTGAAATGATACAATTAATAGTAAAATACTACTAAATACGCTTCCATGCATGTTAGGTATTACATACAGTATTTTGTCTGATGTATTAAAGATTTAATAAATGTATTTCTACTCACATAGTCATAAAAATAGTATTACCTGTCAAATGTGAGAGTCATAGAATGGAAATTTTCAGGGTTTTTTATTTTTTAAATTATTATCTGCAATGGAAAACCTAGCTTATGTCTTGACTTTCCCTGGTTGACGAAACAGAACTTCATTAAAGCTTATTCGTTTTACTTTTAAATTATGCTTTAAGTTATTCAAATATTATACTTTGTTTAATGACTAACAGAAAATCAATGCCATTGCGTCTAATTTTAAGTCATAACTTGATGCTTAGTTAATTAAGATTAAAACCTTTTGTATAAAATCACCTAAAAATATTAAGAAAGAAAATAGTACTGTAATATGTTAATGTATAAGAAAAATATCCACATAAACTATCCAATATGTTATTATTTTTTTATTGATGGTGAACCATTTATCAGGGAAAAGTGATACACAAATTTTCTTCACTTGATAATGTTAACTCTAAAAGTAGTGTGTAAATATATATACACTGGTGAGCAAAAATTAAGGACGAGCTGTTTTTTTTTTTCGAATGTAACGTCGTGTAACGTTTTCTATATTGACCGAAATCATACCATAAGATCTCCAAGATGTGAAAATATATGATCAAAACCATCTAAACAATCCGTTCTGTTGCCTCGTTCATCTTTTATGCTACTTTATCTTCTTCACCCTTAATTTTTGAACACCAGTGTGTATATATATATATATACATATATATATTTAGCTATATCTATCTAATTTGCAAATTTATATATATATATTTATATATTTGCACAAATAGGGTAAGGAGGATAAGCGAATATTTCTGAAGGAATTGTATAAAAAACTACAAAACCGTTAGATATATGCGTGTATACAAAACATTTTTTAAAACATTCAAAAGTTCCCCTTAAAAAATTATAAAATTAGAATGTCATTACTGAGGGTTCAGTTAGACTGTTTCTATAATACCTATGAATTAAAATTATTTGACTAGTTTGTATAACAATAATAGCAATATATATACACTATATGGCCAAAGGACACCGATCACTTGCGATTTCAGACGTTTTGCTAAATATCTAGAAAAATACATGAGGAATTAACCTGAAACTGCAGATGTGTAAACAGTATAGTATAGGTCATATATTTCCGCGAAAGAGTTTTCCTGAAATCCCATAGGGGACCGTCAACAAATTGAAAAAAAAACGAATATCTTTTGGATAACCCTGTAAAAAGTAATATAGCAAAAGCGTCCAAACACGGGATTGTTAATAAGCGGCTTATTGTAATATACTGTGTTCATTTTTATGAGGATAGTATGTATACTCGGAGAGAAATTAAGGTTTTCATAAAAACAGCCCCAAATTTCGCCAAGTTTTTTGCTTATAATTTGCAGAGTACTTAATATAAAAAAAGTTCTTTTCAGAAGATATGACAAACAATATTATACACAATACTTTGCAATCAGAATTAAAAAATAATAAAAATTGGATGAAAAATGAACAGGTTTACTAAAACATGATTCACTGCGCATGCGCGAATGCAATCAAAATATAATGTACATAATGTATTAGCTATGTATATAGAGCAAATTTTGTGAAAGTCTCAAAATCATAGCTTAAAAATTCTAAAAATAATCGTCGATAGAATAAGCTTGAAATCCGTTGTTCCCCCAAACAAGAAAAAAGATCAGGAGTTGTATCCAAATATAGTAGTACGTGCAATATTGTGTACGATATCTTGGCACTAATCAACAGATAATTGATAAAACCCTGATCTTTTTGCTTGTTTTGGGGAACAACGGATTTCGAGCTTATTCTATCGACGATTATTTTCAAAAATTTCAAGCTATGATTTTGAGACTTTCAGAAATGTTGTTCTATATACATAGCTAATACATTATGCACATTATATTTTGATTGCATTCGCGCATGCGTAGTGAAACAGTTTTTAGTAAACCTGCTCATTTTTCATCCAATTTTTATTATATTTTAATTCTGATACCAAAGTATTATGTACAATATTGTTTGTCATATTTTCTGAAAAGAACTTTTTTTTAATGCTAAGAACTCTGCAAATTATAAGCAAAAAACTTGGTGAAATTTGGGGCTGTTTTTATAAAAACCTTAATTTCTCTACGAGTATACATGTTATCCTCACAAAAATGAACAGTATATTACAATAAGTCACTTATTAATAATCTCGTGTTTGAACGCTTTTGCTACATTAGTTTTTACAGGGTTATCCAAAAAATATTCGTTCTTTTTCAATTTGTTGTCGGTCCCCTATGGGGGTTTCAGGAAAAAATCTTCGCGGAAATATATGACTTATACTATACTGTTTACATACCTGCAGTTTATGTTAATTCCTCGCGTTTTTTTTTTTTTTTTTTTCTGGATATTTAACAAAACGTCTAAAATCGTAAGTGATCGGTCACCTTTGACCATATAGTGTATATATATATATATCTTATACTGTAATGCGAGCAAAAATTGTGTGTGTATGTGTGTGTATGTAAATTTTATCTTAAAAACGGCTCTAACGATTTTGACTAAATTTTTTATTTTACCATTTTTTGTTATGAGAAAAACATTGGGCTAGGTCACATGCTCGAGAAAATTCGATTACTGGGTCATAATGGGTCAGGGTCAAGCGAATTATATCTAAAAAACGGCTCAAACAATTTTAATTAAATGTTATATCCAACCGTTTTGGGGGCACGAGAAGACTATTGGGCTAGGTCACATGTTCGAGAAATTTCGTTTAGTGGGTCATATTTGGGCCACTATATGAAAAGCCCATTTTATGTAAAAAACGGCTCAACGATTTTGACTAAATTTTGTATTGGTTTTTGCATTGTTTTGGATTACGAGAAGAACATTGCGCTAAGTCATATGTTCGAGAAAATTCGATTAGTGGGTCATTTTTGGGCCACTGTGGGTCAAGCTAATTTCGTGTAAAAGAGGCTCTAACGATTTTGACTTAATTTTGTATTAGATCGTTTTCGGTCTTGAGAAGATCACTGGGCTTGGTCACATGTTCAAGAAAATTAGGTTAGTGAGTCACTGCGAGTCAAGCTAATTTTATTTTTAAAAAAAAGGCTCTAACGATTTTGAATAAATCTTGTATTCTATTGTTTTCGGGCTCAAGAAGAGCATTGGCCTAGGTCGCATGTTCAAGAACATCACATTAGTGGGCCATTTTAGGTCACAATGGGTCAGGGTCAATCTAATTGCATCTAAAAATGTCTCAAACAATTTTGACAAAATTTTGTATTATACCGTTTCTGGGTACAAGACCATTGAACTAGGCCACATGTTTGAGATATTTCGATTAGTGGGTCCTTTTTGGGTGACTATGGGTCAAGCTAATTTTATCTAGAAGACGGCCCTAACGATTTTGATTAAAGTTTGTATTCTATCGCTTTCGGGCTCGAGAAGTCCACGCGGCTGTATCACGTGTTCGAAAAAATTAGATTAGTGGGTCATTTTGGAATCATTGCGGGTCAAGCTAATTTTATCTATAAAACGGCTTAAATGATTTTGACAAAAATTTGATCCTACCGTTTTTGATTACCAGACTATTGAGCTAAGTCACATGTTCGTGCAGATTTGATAAGTGCATCATTTTGGGTCACTACGGGTCAGGGTCATGAAACCGCGAAGTTTACGAAATATTGGCAACATTTGGCCGAAAAATCGACTTTCAAGATTACAAATGCCAAAACACATACACGGCGTCAAATGCAAGAATGTCGCCAAATTTGGCTATTTTTGTCGAAAAGTAAGCATTCAGAATGTGAAAGATTTTTTTTTAGAAATTCTTAATAGGACTCGAGATACATGGTTAAACCAACAAGAGTTGAGCTAAAAATGTAATTTTGATTGATGTCCTTTCGTTGTGAATGTGTACACTGTAAAAAAACCACTGTAGATTTGCAAGAACAAACTCAATAATAGTGAATGTGCTGTATCTTTCTTTGGTTTCCTGACTATATTAACATGGAAAATACAGTAGTTGCGTAAAATTAACAGCACAATGTGCTGGCAATTTGGACGCATTTTTTTTACAGCACAAACTGCTGGCGTCCAAATTGCCAGAACATTGTGCTGTTAATTTTACGCAACTACTGCATTTTCCATGTTAATATAGTCAGGAAACCAAAGAAAGATACAGCACATTCACTGTGATCGAGTTTGTGCGCGAGATGAACAGTATTTTGTACTGTAAAAATGTCGTTTTTTTTTACAGTGTAAATAATGTAAAATTTAGAAGCATGTACTACCTAATTTTCATATTGATTGTTTTTGTAAGTAATACTGTTATAATATAACATGCTTTATAGTAATAATACAGAGAGAATGATGCAGTGAGAATTTTTTATCTAGTTGAACATAAAGCTAATTTTGATCGAGCTACGCTCGGTCATCCCCGCTTGCATATATATATTCCTTTAATTCTTATTTTACTATGTTTCTTTGTGGTAATTTGTAATTGTTTTTAATGGTTTTATATATAGAGAAATGTCTTTTGACTTTCAAAGTTATTTTAAAGGTACACTTTTATAAATCGTACGTTATTCTGGTTAGTGGCCGTACCCAACACTTTCACAAATTCACCTCAATTTTTTTAATGCAATATTAATGTATCCTCTTATATTTACCATCTGATTTATTTTCATTAACGTAAATTACTTATATTTTCTTTTATTAACTTTAGTGTTATTACTTTATTATCCCTCAATAATTTTCAAATCAACTTTCTGAATATTTAGTAATGCAATTTCATTTAACTTTTCTCTACTATTTGTTCCTTCATAATTAGTTCATTGTAATGTAGTTCTTTAATCCAATTTTAGATGGCGGCATGTGTTTTTATTTTATTTTTCTCCAATTTCAGTATTCTCAGTTATATCATTCACATGATTATGTAAGTTTACATACAGCTCCATCTCAAGGATTTTCGTTTGTTTTGTGAAGTGTTTTAATTATTTTATTTAAATTTTTGTGAATTTTATTAAATTTTCATTCATTTCCTTGATTCTGTTACTATTTTTCAAATATTCTGTGTTTTTTTGATGCATTAAATGGATCTTATTGTCATTTTGAGGCCTCATGCTGACAATATTCGATGAAATAATATATTTTTACTATGAATTGCGTTTGTGAAGTTCCTCTGAAGTATACACAGCTCATTCATAGTTTTTCATTTTCAATTTTCACTATCTTTCTGTTTTCTTTGATCTTGCACTTTTCATTTTTTTTCATTTATTTATCCATTTTTTCCCCTTTAATTATATATATATACATGCATATGGATTGTTTAATTTCCAGTTTTAAATTTATAAAAAAAAAAATTATTCTAAATAATTTTAAAGATTAGAAAATATATTTTAATTTATCTGGAACACAAATTTATGACAAAACTGCAAAACTTCGTAGAAAGATTTAAAGTATGCGATTTCTTTAAGATTACAAAAATTCATTTTGGAAGTTGCGGAAGTCGAAATATTTTTTGTAAAATATAATTAAAATATATTTTTATACCAATAATTATTATACGAAAATATTTTGCATACAATACATTGAATTAAAATTAGTCGTCACGACTTTCAGTTACGCAAAAAATTTTCAAAAAGCCACTTGTTAACACATATTACGAAAATGAAGTTATGTAAATCTGTTAAATAACTTTGTGGATGTGATTGCATAATATACCAAATATACCTCATGACGATTATATGTATATATAAAAATATTTACCCATTATATTTTCGAACATTATTTAACTAAATAATACCTTGAATAAATAAACGGATAATAATCTGGTTGAACAGGTAAGAAATAGTGTAATTCTGTCTTTACCAGCTAATGACTAGTCCCTATAGTTCAATAATTCTGTTCAAAACTTTTCTATATATTTTAAGAACACTAGAGAAAATTCATAAAAATCGCTGAAAACAAATTAATCTCAAAAGACTTTTTAAATTTAATTTAAAGAATGAAGTGTCGCATTGATTTAACTTCTTTATGATTAATAAAGAACGCAAAAATATATTTATTTTAATGCATATAAAAGGCATCATTTTAATATACAATATAAAAAAAATCTTGTTTTATGCAAATGAAAAAACATTTTTGCAAAGGCAAAACTGAATAGAAATCATTCAAAAATATAATTTAAAAATATTTTTTGATGTCAGCATTTTAATAACGGTTAGAAACAAAGGACCAAATTTTCATTATTTTTTCGAAAAAAAGAGCTTTTTTAAAAAAGGAAAATTTATACAACTCATGAAATGAAATTTCAGTTAAGGGAGGCATTAAATGAGAGAGTAATTCTAAGGAAAAACAATAAATGAATTAAATCTCCCAAGTGTAAATTGTTTCCTGTGAAAGAGTAGAGCGTATAATTTGCTTATACAATGTAAAATGTATGCTGTAAAATGAATTGGACGACCGCCAGCTCCTGTTTTTGATAGGCTGCCTTTCCCTCTTGCTGTTAAAACATGTGTCTCAAAAAAGGATTGGAGAAGGTTTACTTGCAAATTTGCTCTCCGAGAACGAACCGGTAAAAGCAAATATTACACACACTTAAAAATTTTTATTATCCGACTCATTATCCAATATCTTAAAAAAATCTGATTTCATTAATGAATACATATACATACATACATATATATATATATATATATATATATATATATATATATATATATATATATATATATATATACATATATATATATATATATATATATTTGGTTTTAGAAAAAATGGTTTCGGTTACTGATTTCTCAATTATATCTTTTAAAAGAAGTGTCTGAAAAACTTTTTTTTCAGTAACTTTGCTTTTAATATCGATTTAAGCCAAGAAAACTTTTTTTTATAAAGTTTTCTAAAAAATAGAAAGCCTTAACTTTTTATATATAGAGAGAGTTAATATTTTTATTTTTAACAATTTAAGGAATTCTCAAAAACAGAATTTGATTCGTTATCTATATCCCTTTCCTTAAAATACTGATCAAAGTATAAAAAATTGTATACTGCAGCGGGGGAAAATAGGAAACTATAAATTGAATTTGTTTAATTTTTATGGGCATTATATCCGAAATCCCATGCGTGTTAACTAGTAATAAAATATATTGGCTGTTTGACAGAGGTATAATATATGTCAAAAATGCTTGTCCTGGTCGCTGTCTTAAAAAAATTAAAAATGTATTTTATTTATAAAAATTATTTTGGTATTATTTTTATTTCTGACAAAATTTATTGTATACACGATTCAGGCATATTTGTAAGAGCTGAGAATATTGTACTTTATTTATCAATAAAATATTTAAAAAAAAGAAATTCAGTTACTTAACCCTAACTATCGTTTTAAACCAAGAATGCTTTACATGGAGTTTTCTGAAAAAAGAGTACTAACCCCCTTTTATATATAATTCCAATTGTTATTTTTAACATTTTGTGACATTTTTGAAAAACATAAATTGATTCACTAAGCATTTCATGAAAAAAAAAATGATTAAACTATAAGAAGTTATGTTCTGCAATAGTGAAAAATAAAAATTATAACTTACATTTATTTAGCTTTTTTATAGACAGTATCTCGAACTTTGTTCGTGTCAACAAGTAATAGAAAAAACTGGCTATTGGGCATATTACATTCGAAAAATGTTTGCTTTGGTCGCGGTCTAAAAAAATATATTTTATTCAAAAAAGTTTTTTGGTCTTTCTTTTATTTTCGGCAAATTTTAATTCATTAACGATCCAGGGATTTCGGAAAACCAAAAAATTCATCATATTATACTTCTACATATTTATCATTAAGGCTGATCCCAAATCCAAAGGGGGAACTTTATGACATGTTTTAATTCATTTTTGCTCGCAAACGCAATAAACTGGCAAGTGTTGTTATTCAGGAACTAGGTAATCGAAAGACGTTTTCCGTTTTTTGAAAACACAATAGATCTTTCAGAAAACAGTGTCAAAGTTGGCGTTTTGAACGGAATTTCCTGATGAAAGCAGAAAACCAGTCAATTAAAGGAGAAAAACGCCTTGTAACGTGATCAAAAACGCTTATAAGTCAATAGATAATTTATTTATCAAAAAATTAGAAAAAATATTTTAATTCCAAATCGCTTCAATAATCAGGTTTGCCAATTTTATAACTTTACGTTTAAAAATGTGTGTGTGTCATTGTGTCAAAAAATTTCGCGCTCGTTGAGCAGTGAACTTGAGAACGGGATTAAAATGAGTTTTTTGAAGAAAATTTCATAACCCATCTCTTAATATAAATTTTGTCCAAAAATTCTTTTTATTAAGCTTTATAAAAAAGAATTGGATACTTTATTTTTCATATGACTCTTATTTTTAATTTTAACAATTTTAGGAATTCTTGAAAAAAAAAGTTAGATCCACTATTTATTTGTCTTTATTTAAAAAACTTCCACATAAAATATGGAAATAGCTGCAACAGTAAAAAAAAAATAAAAAATAAAAATACATAAATAACTTGAATTTGTGAGCCTCTTTATGGGCAATAAATCTCGAATTCCCTACATGTTTATAAGTAATAAATTAAGCTTGCGTTTGGACTAAATCATAATAGGGTGAAACCCCCAGTAACTGACGCCTTAAGGATTCTTTCTTGTTCAAATAACTATTACAAAGTTTTAAATATATTTTATAGTTATTTTTGTTTTTGAAAGTATAGTAGAGATATATTAAAAATTATCGATGACAGAATTTTGAAAAATTATACTTTTTATTACTAAAAATTAAATTTGTTTCTGAATAAGGTCAATAACTCCAGTAACTGATACTATTCCATTTTTGAAAAACCAATAACTGAAAAATAAGTTATAACAGTTAAGACAAATAAGTTACCACTGGATAGCATTACTTTTCAGAATTTTACAAGAAAATGCTTATTTTAGTTAGATTTTTGCTGAAATGTCAGTCATTGGTTAGGTGTGAATTAACTGGGGGTTACACCCTATTTGTCAAACATTTTTGCCCTGTTCATTGTCTACAGAAAAACAAATAAAAAATGCCCTTGCTTCAAAGTAAAAGTGTCTTTTGTTTATTTTTTATAAGGTTTTTTCATCGACGTTTGAAAAATGTGAAAAACTGAAAAATCATATTATATTTATCACTACATTTAATATTTTGAAAGTACAAACTGAATCAAATGTTTGAATATATTTTAAAGTGCCATCTAATTTGCGCTTTTTAAACTTATCTAAAATACATTGGAAAATACAGGGCTCCCAAAGGTCCGCTTTTTGAATACCAGTATTTCATAAGAAAAATTTTTGTGGTAGGTTTCTACAACATTTGGAAAAATATACAAGGGCTGTTCAATAAAGAATTATCATAGATTTGTATATCAACATATCCTGAATCGTTGTCTAAATTTTAATGGTGCTGTTCAAAGTAGTTCATATTCATTCACTGTAAGAAAAAGTGGTAACATTCCACGTAAATTCCAGGAACGTTTCTTCTTTTCTCGGGTTTTCAGAATAATTTAGCTCTTTCCTGTGAAATTCTGGTTTTCATATCTGAAACGTTCCTGAGCAAAAGTTGTCAACAGCAAAACGCTGCGGCCGCCATTTTATTATTTTGTTGTTGTCCGCCGTTCGCGCTCGACTGTCGAAAACGAATTCCTTATACGAATGTCAAAAAATCATTGTGGAATGCAAATAAATGAATAGAGTACATAATCATTTCCGTCTCTATTATCAAGGTCTTTCAGATGAGAATGGAATACCTCTGTGACATCGCTAACAAGGAGAGGGTCCGAGGTTGGTCTCACCGAATGCGATGAACTTTTGTATTTCGATAGAGTATAGTTAGTATATAAATATATGACTGTCATAAAGCGCAACCCACAACAGGTCTTGAGAAAATAAGTCGCAAATTTAAGCTATAGATTATAACCGGATAAATTTCAGTTTTTCGTAAGCGGCTCCGTGGCATGTTTGGCAGCATGCTGGATTTGAGTTTTTTCTACCCGCGATCAAACCCGGCTCGGACTTGTTTTTTGGAACGAAATTTTTTATCAATAATTTTCGAACCGCAATTGAAAAAATGTGTATAATAATTTAAATTTACGAAAAATAGGAATTAAATGTATCTTTTGTAGCATATAAGTGCTTTTTTAACTACGAAATTTTGCATGTTTAAATATATAATGAAAAAAAAAAACCCGCATATTTAATGTCTATAGACCAGAATATTTTTGTTGTTATTTAAAATTATTTACATTTATTTCAATGGATATCTACAATTTTTAACAGAGAAATAAATTAAAATAAGTGAATAAGTATATTATTTCCATTTTGTTTCCTCCTTCAAATACTTCAAGCACTTCATGGTTTGAAAAAGATGCTTTTATATTTTAATATGATTTTTAAAGTCTGGGATTCTTGATTTTTAATTAGAATAAGTGTCTACGTAGTAATTTCTTTCGGATATAATTTTTTCTTGTTTAATATTTTTATTTAATGCAGTTTAATTATATAAATACAATTTTAAGTGTGAATTAAAGCACATAAACTAACGTCTGAATTCCGTATTTAATTATTAAAGGTACACATACATTAAGACAGACTTTAAATATAATTAAATACAATAATCCCAACTGGAGTGAAAAATTAGCCGGGGCCAGGAATCGAACCTGGGTCGACAGCATAACGAGTTGTTGCTCTACCGTTAAGCTACCCTAGCAAAGATTAAGTGTGAATCTGTGCATGTTTATATATTTAATGAAAAGTAAAGATAACATAAATAAATAATAATAATAACAAACTAAAAATAAGACAATTAGAAGTTTTGTAGACCATAAAATTAAGCTAATTTTAAAATTTATTTACTGTTATTTACATAAATAAGCTACTACTTTTCACAGTAGAATAAATGTATCATTTTTTACCAACTAGCTTTTTAAATCTTGGATTCTTATGATTATAGTTAGAATAACTGTCTTTTTGCTTAAAAATAAGTTCTAAAAAGATATTGAGCTGCTGAAAATTGTTATTACGTAGGTAATAATTACAAAACCACATATCCGAAATTTAAAAAAAAAAAGTCAAATTAAGAATTTTAAAAAGGGTATTAAAAAAAAACATGAAATATTCGAAATACTTTTATATAAAAACAAAATTAAAGTAATATAATTATTCACGCATTTATATCACGTGTTTTTATTTCTCTGTGAAAAATAGTAGATTATTCATTGAAATAACTGTAAATAATTTTAAATAACAACAAAAATTTTCTGGCCTATAGACATTAAATATGTTTTTTTTTTTTTTTCATTGTATATTTAAGCATGCAAAATATCGTAGTTAAAAAGCACTTATATGCTACAAAACATACATTTAATTCATATTTTTCGTAAATTTCAATTATTATACACATTTTTTCAATTGCAGCTCGAAAATGATTGATAAAAATTTTCGTTCCGAAAAACAAGTCCGAGACGGGTTTGATCCCGCGTAGAAAAAACTCAAATCCAGCATGCTACCGAACATGCCACGGAGCTGCTTGCATTTTATTTAGGAAGGAAATTTATCCGATTATAAACTATAGCTTAAACTTTGCGACTTATTTTCTCATGACCCCCTTGGGGTTGCACTTTATGGCGGTCATATATTCATATACTAACTATACTCTATCGAAACACAAATGTTCATCGTATTCGGTGAGACCGACCTCGGACCCTCTCCTTGTAAGATATTATTCACCGTAACTGTCTGTGGAATGTTTAGCCAGCAGCACAAGTAGAAAAATACGCCTAGTATTTGGATTTCCATTAAGACTGCATATTCATTCTAAAACTTCAATCTAACTGGGGATTCTATGATAGCTTGGTTAATTTAAATGAAAAAAAGAAATTAATCAATCATCTAGAACATCCTTGTTGGGCATAAGAAGCCCCCACCCCCTTTAAAGGATTATAAATTAAAAGAAAAGGATAATCGGAAAAGAGTAAGTGGCTACAAATATAATATCTTATCTTGTTCCGCTGATATTTTTAATATGCTATATTATTTTTAGAACAAATTTTGTTTTAACAAATATGTGTATTAATAATATTTATGTTTTAATGAGTTTTCATTTAAGAATTATACATTTATGTCTAAGATTTAAAATTAATATTAATCTATATTTACGCTAATGTTTTCTGTTGTTTTGTGTTTTCATTTTCACTCTATCTATATAACATGCAGTTGTGCAGTTTTATTTGTGTTGCTCAATAAGCTCTTCTTTTTTACGCAGTTTATTTGCTTATAAAAAATAAACTTTAATTATATTTATTCATTTATATTTTGTGAGAAATAAATAATGGTTTCATTTTTTAAAGTAAAATTTTTACTATTGTAACAGCCATAAATATTGATTTTATTGTCCCTTCTGACAATATTGAATACTTCTGAAACGTTCCATAGAAAATAAGGTAAGCTTTTTGTGAAATATCAGTAATGTTTTGTTTTTAACAGAAACATTCCTGGTATATCGCAGGAAGCTTACTGACATTTCTGTGGAAAGTTTTAAAGTTATACAGTAAAGGTCCAGTCATTTTCAAGTAATGTTTCTTGGAAATAATGGGCAACTCAGCTGCCCATTTTTTTCCAGGAACGTTACGGAATTTTTTTCACAGTGTTGCAATGCACTTGTCTTACCTTTTTTCACACTTCAAAGACATTTTGGAAACCACTTTTTTTAAACAGATGCCTCAAATCGCCCCCACCGTCTTCACCAATGCTTATAATGATGAAAAATACTTTCCACGAAGGTGTTTCTTCACATTAGGGAATTCATCTTATCTTGTTGCAATATCATCTTCAATTTTGAACAAACATCTACCCGAACGTCCTGTTGTTAGGATATGAGGAGTCTCGGAACTCACCGCTCAAAAACACGTCTCATATTAACTTTTCTGTTATCAAGTGTGGGTGCATGCAATTAGAACCGCAATATTTTTATCATTTCTCATCTCTAACAATCTTCTCTGACAATAATAGCGACGGTATTAATGTTGACTTCTGTATGCGCAATTACAGAAATTCCGGGTCTATCTTTCTTTGAATATGATTGTTTTTCTCTTCCTTGAAGATAGTGTCAGATTCTCCATAAGTCTCCTATAGCATACGCTTCAACTGACGATTTCTTCAGGCGAAAGCGAAATTTCCAGACGGCAAGAGTATACTGCTCATTGCGTGTTGCCTAGGGTGGTCACAAGAAATCAATGGCACTTAATAGCGTCATACAAATTGCTGTAAATGCGTTAGACACATTTAGGAAATTAATGAGGTAAATTTATATGGTATTTTTCATATATTGTATTAAAATGATGTTTAAAGCAAGTATTACGTTTATTTTGAGTTAGCATAATCCTCCATTAAAGTTTTTCTTTAACCAGACACTTAAATGTGTATTTTAAGATGATCGAAATGGAAAAATAGGCTTATTTAAAAAATTTAATTTAAAAAAAAGGTATAAGAAACGCGGTGTATATTCAATAACATAATATAGACACATGATTACGGAATTTGAAATAATTTTATGTGATGGAAATTCTGGAAAATCTCGTGTAAATTGAAAACTCTTAAATAATGTTTATTTTAATGCGGTTAAAGGGAACTCTCACCAATCCACCAAATCATCTTTTCCAATAGATGGCGCTGAATTTCACTCGGAAAAGGCAATAACGAATTCTTTCTGGCAAGCCCATATTTGGGAAGTCTAACACGTCATTTCCTGTTTGAAATGAAATCCAAACCCGGGTTAAACAGCGAGAGAAGGCGTTGGTGTTGTTTTATGACGGTCGGTTATCTGCTAAGGGGATACAGGTCCAGGGGGGGGGGGGCATGCCCTCCGTAGGGATATTTCTAAAGGAACCTAACCCGTATTTACGCATGGAAATCCGAAGAAAACCAACAGCAAGAGAAGGAATGAATTATAATCTTGCTGGGATCTTGCTTTTCAGTAGATTCGGGACGATTTTGAATTATTTTTCAGTGGGAATATTTTTCATTATCATAAAGCTTCAAATTTAGGATTTTCTTTTTAACTTTTTTTTTTTTTTATTCATTTATTCATTACATTAATTTCCTTATCGATCGAGAATTCTTTGTAGAACCTCAGTCCTGTAGGGGTTATTTCATAGGTGTATGTCCTATGAAATAAGTCGAAAATGTAACAGTCAGAGTTGTGCCCGAATCAACTAAATTATGCATTTCCGCAATATTGACATGTTTTGTTTTATTTTCTAAAATTTGTATAATAGGTGTATCAGTGTTCATCAGTACTTTTGCTTACCTATATCAATATATCAGTATTTCTATAACGTTATAGAAAAGAATAAAAAGTATTAAGGGAAATTTGAGAAATACATATTAATTAATCAAAAAGGACATACATAGAATTTAAAATATATGGTAATTTCCAGTATACTAAGTATTTTATTTACAAATTGTATTTGTTTTATTTATGGACTTAAATTTTAAGTAGGCATATTTTATTTACTTTAAAGCTGTTGTCAAATTCAAACTGATTAATTTCTGACACATTTTTTAATCCATTTTTATTCAAAAACGTACAAAATTGGAAAGTGCGCTTATTAAGAAACTATGTAATAAAACGATTTTCACTCTCTCTCTCTCTCTCTCTCTCTTTTTTTTTTTTTTGTTTTTTTTGTTTTTTTTTTTGTTTGTTTTTTTTTTGTTTATTGGTAAAGGCTCGAAATGGAGAAAATCCATGAACTGGAACGCTATTTCAAAATTATTGTTGACTGAAAGATCAAAGTATAGACTAATTTTTGTCTAATAATATAAAAACTGTTTAAAAAGATGCATTCGAGATTTTAAATAAAAACGTTGCAGATAGCACAATAAATAGTATATGTAAAACTGTAATAATATGTTTTAATAATTGCACGAACCGAAATATTCACCATAATTTTACGAACCGGAACAATATGTCTCATAATTTCACGAACCGAATTGTTCCGGTTTGCTACGGTACATTTCGAGAACTGGGTAAAGGCAAAAGATTTTTGTAAAAAAGCTGTCAAAGTTAGAAATTGGTACAGAATTTAGGGGCGAGATAGCACAGGAAAGAAAAAAAAATAGCCAACCTCAGGCAATATTCGCTTATAACTTAATTCTTTTATTGGTAAAAGAAAAAAAACTGTTTGATTACGAATCACTTCTCTAACCATGCTTGCAAGTATCATGCTTTTATGTTATCAGAAAATGTGGCAGGAAGTATTTCACGTTGTTGAACAGAAAAAAATATTTTTTTGAGAACCATTTTAATTGGCAAACAGAAATAATAATAAAATAGAAGAAGGAAAACATTGTTGAAATGAAAATAGATTTCCCTTTCTTTTTTTTTTTTTTTTTTTTTTTTATCTTTAAATCCTAGCAAGATAGATATCAGCATGAAAGGTTTTATCGAAATGATTATAAAAATAGATAATACTAGTGAATCTGCAGATCAGGTGCCTCAACGTCAGCTCTGCAAGTCATTGTTTTTAAACACACTTTCGTAATATTCAATTTCCTGCAAACCGCAATTTAAAGTTTTCAAATTACTTAATTATTTATAAGAATTAAAAAAAATACAAAGTTTTCAGATATTAGAAGTTTTAAATTAAGAACGTTGTTATGTAAAGATATTTTGACATTTTCATGAGCTACAAATTCTGGAATTTTTTTAGATAATTAAGTAGATTTCTTCAGAGGGGCTCCGCCCCCCTGAACCCCCCATGGTCTCATTAAATTTACATATATAACTTTTTATTGATTGCGCTAATGGTTATTGTAAATCTTAGATTTCTTTTTACACTCCCGAGCCTTATTTTTCAATATGGGTGGACAGAAAATGATTTACACTGAGGCAATTATATTAAAAGTTTAGGTTTTATGAACGAAAGTGTAATTTCCTTTTAAAAATAAAATAATTTTCATTAATATTTTCTGAAATGAGGCGGCATTAAGAAGTAACACTCGTCAAAAAATATTTTTTGAGACAATCTATTTAATGCTTGGTTTTTAAGAAAGAAAATATTTATTTCCTGATACAATGACGTCATTTTCGAAAGAGATAATTTTGCGGTGCATAATTTTGACATTTACTATCTATTTGCTTTTCAAAAGTTTTTTTTTTTTTTTTTTTTTTTTTTTAATTGAAGTTTTTGATTGAAAATTAAACATTTCTGTTAGCCGTGTGCAGACGATAAACCGTGGTAACATTTTTTTTTAATAATAAGAATTAATATCATAACACAAGGCCCTTTTATTTCAAACTCAAAGGATATTCGTTTTATTTTTAATATATGAGGTCAAATTCACCTTCTTTTCGTATTTTTTGTTTTATTTCTAGTATGAAAACGTATTCATGTCTATTTTTTATTTCATTTTACTCCTGCACATGAAAATCTTTCAAATCAAAATTAACTGTTTAGGATAAATTATTATTCCGGGATCTGATTTTCTTGGCAACGGTAAAAAAATTATTTCTAAATTTTATAGCAAAATGTCAATTTATTCCTTATGAAAATAATGAACTTTTTAATTTAAATGAAAAATATTTGAACAAAATAAATCGAACACAGCCTTGCTTTATTTCTGGGGTAAATTACATCTATATGTAAAGACGCAAAAGGCATTAATTGACGTTGATTTTTGACTCCAAACAATTACACATACTTTCACATTTACGATATTTTTAGGTGTAGTTCCGTTGCTAGGCAACAGTTAAAAGAAAATTAAAACAATGACGTATGTGCATTAAAAAAAATGGAAATTTGTGAAAGAAGATATTTGATATTATTTTAACACATATATAAAATCCCTCCATAAGTTATACACCGGATTTAAAAACTCTGACAAATGTATACACAAAATTTTAAACTAATATGAATAATGCATGGTTCTAATTAGGAAATTTCATTATCCATTATTTACCATTTAAATCCTTCAATCATATGAGTCATTTCCTTTCAACAAATAAAAAAAGGAAAAATCGTCTGAATTGATATAGGAAAGCATTATTGCGCAAAATAAAATATTCTATATTTTCCGAACGAATCAACCAAATATAACAAAAAACTATACAGCTAAATCCGTGTACTTCACTAACATACCCACTTAATTTCAAGCTAATCGGTTGCTTTTTGCGGCAGTTATCGCGGAACAGACAGACAAACGGAAACAAAAACTTTTCGTGTCTCCAGAGTAAGCCTTCACAGACGTTTCGGCAATTACTGGGTTTGAATTTCAGGGCGGGATTTGCGCCCAAAATTTTTAAATCCCGCCCAAAAGAATATCGTGGGCGGGAGGAAAAAATTCATAACTTCGTCAATTCTCAAGATATCAAATCCAATTAAATTTATCATAAATGTTCTTAATATTATCTACAACTTTTATATTGACAAGTTTTTGATAGGACCAATTCGTACCAAAAAAAAATAAAAAAGTAAAAAAAAAATACGAAAAACGAAAACAAAAAGGGGGGTGGGGGTTGAAGAAGAAAAAAATCCCTAACTTCGTCAACTCACAAGATATAAAATTTGCATGAATTTATTATATATCTTCTTAATATTATCTACAACATTTATATTAACAAGTTTTTGTTAGGACCAATTCTTACAGCAAAAACATATTAAAAATACATAGCGGTTGAAGAAATAAAATCATCGTATTAAGGTTGTATTCAAATCCAAACTGCTTATCTTCTGACTCATTTTTAAATTCATTTTTGCTCTCAAACGCATCCAATTGGTAGGTTTTCTTATTCAAAAACTATATAATGTACCGTAATGAAAGTTTTTTTTTTTTTTTTTTTTTTTTTTTTTTTATAGAGGCAGAATATATTTCAAAAAATGATGTCAAAGTGGGCATTCCGAACCGAATTTCTCGAAGCGATTGTGTTTTAAACCCTAGAAGGGCACCGGTATATTCTATATACCACTTAATTTTAATTCCCAAATGCCACATTGGCACCAGAATTTTAAAACGGAATTTTGATTTATGCTATATAATCGAAGAAACGCTTTTAGTTACTTTCATATAAATTTTCTTGTAAATCCTGGTGTCAATCAATCACTTTATCATTTTAGCAACTAAAGTACTTTGTTCCTCAAGGGGTTAAACGAAAAATATGGTTCTACTGAGAAAATAATTGTTTATAAATCAGGCTTTAATTAACTGAACGAAAAATACAAACACAGGACGCTTATAAATCTCTTCAAAAATCACGTCAACAAATTTCATATTTTTTCGTTTAAAAATGAATCTGAAAACATGCCGAAAAATTTCGAGTTGTTCAGCATTTTTTTAAATACCGCTTTAACATGATTCTGATAAAATCAGTTCTTATATAAAAATGAAATAAAAAACTTGTCAAAAGCGACCAGATAAAATTGTTAAAGTGGGTTTATCTCTAATCATGATTTAGTTTTTGTTGTTGAAATTAGTACTTAAATTCGAAATCTACCTGCGTCTGTAGGCCGAGCCGGGAAGGATTTTTTTTTTAATTGTTATTGTGCTTAAAATATTGATACACACTGTATATAAATATATCGTCTTAAAACGCGAAAATTTTCAAAATCGCTTAAAGCAAAATTTACCATATTGAACATGATAGATTGAAATTCAATTTCCTTTGCGAATGTTAAAAAATCCGCGAAATACATAAAAAAACATTAAAAAATCGAAAAATGGCTCTACGAATTCCGAATAAATTTTATAGAAAAGAAGACAAAATTTACTATATTGGTCTATAAAAGATTGAAATCGGAATACTTTCAGTAATATGGAAAAATTGCTGCAAAACGCGGAAAAATAAATAAATGATACAAATAAAATAAATAAAAAATAACGGATTAAAAATTAAGACGTCTCAAATTCAAATTGGTTTTGACACATTTATAAATTCATTTTTGTTCGCAAACATATCAAACTGGCAGGTGATGCTCTTTTAAAGAAACTACGTAATTGAAGTACTATTTTCTTTTTTGGTAAAGGCAAGAAAAAAAAAAAAAAAAAAAAAAAAAAAAAAAAAAAATCCGACAAGTCTGTCAACCGCATTTCTTGTCGCGACAGAGAAGCGCAAGAAAAGAAAAAAACTGTCACTCTGAGACAACAATCGCTTATACCTAAAGATGCAGTTATTCATTCAAAAAATCTGCCCAATTACAAATCATTTCAATAATCATCCCTACAAGTATCTAGCTTTAATGTTTAAAAATAAGTCAGAAAATGTGGCAAGAATTTTCGCGTTGTTCAGCAAAGGAAATTATTTTATTTTTATTATTTTTTTTTTCTTCTTGAGAACTTTAAATTACTAAAAAACTAATAAAAATATCCGAAAAATGCCTTGAACGCACGTTTTGCTGACACATTTCTTATAAAATCTCGTATTTCTATGTGTATTTTTATAAGTTAGAAAATGAACTAGTTCAAAATAATAATAATAATTCCGTGCGCAAGCGAGGATATCGGAAATGTTCTTGCCAACTCTTTTTTTTTTTTTAAACCTCCAATATTCTATTTCTTACAGGCAACAATTAAAATGTCATCCCTAAAAAACAAAGATACGTTACATATAAGTCAGCCGTAAAACGAAGCAGATGTATCATTTGTACGGTTCAATACTGATAATCTCTACTACATTTTTTTTTTTTTTTTTTTTTAATTCTAAACATCGCACATTTTCAATTTTTACAGCTTCGTTTAGGGAAGAAAAGTAACTGCAATTTATTTGAAAACTGCATCATAATTTATTTTTGAGATATTAATATTTTTGTAGTTTTTGATGACATTTCTGTAATGGTGGCAACTGAAGTACTCCATTTCTGTAAAAAAAGGAAAATAGTAGATTACTATATCTTTTTGTTGCCATTTTCTCATAACAACTAAAAAAAAAGTAATTAAAATGAGTGCTATTTTGAAAAAAATATAAGAAAGATTATTTTTTCTCATCGGGGGCGGCACTAAATTCTGAAAAATCAGAATTCCAGCTTTTCTTTTTCTTTTTTTTTTTTTTTTTAGCAGGAACGGTATCTAACAATTATGTTACCAAACTTCTTATGTAATCACTACTCCCGAAATTTTCAGATTTAAAGTTGCCTGTTCATTAGTTTATTTGCATACAATGAATGAACAATATTTGTTATATATTGAATGAAACATTTAGTGTTTTATAAGAACAGATACTGGATATATTTTTTAGACAAATCAGAGCCGAGTAAATGTTGTTTTAACTTGTCAAAACGAGGTGTACCAGTGAAATTTGCGTAATATCTGAATCTCCAGTAAAATGATTGCTTTTCAAGGAGGGACAAATTTCATTTCATAGAAGGAAGAGATGTCCACAAATGCCCCGCCCCCTTCGTATCCCTTTCAAAGGAAGGTCAACAGGTCAATCGTAGCCTTTCTAGTCGAAAAAAGCGCTTCTCCTAGCTGGTCTAAACGGAAGCCTCTAGGTTTACTGTATTTTTGGGAAATATTCTCATTATGGCATGTTATGCCAAGAATAAAATAGCATTACGGAAAAACTAAAAGGCTTCTTGGAGGATATTTTATATAATATTGTCTAAAATTTAACACTTATTAAATTTACAAGAAAAATAATGATAATAATTTACAAGAAAATATACAAAAATGATAAAATATATTGCTTCGTACTCGATTCCTTCATAGTACAGGACATCTAATGCCATCTGGTGATGTCTACTGGAACCAAAGAAAAAAAATTTAAAAATAGAAAAAAAAATAGGCTATATATTTCATTTATAAAATTAAACTACGTTGAAGAAATAAGTTATATCAATCCCCACAAAAAAATTTAAAGAAATTGGTTCAATAGCAAATGCGCAGGTGTGATTTGAAAAATGTAACATGGACAGCATAGAGCAAAATATAACTAACAGTTACCGTTAAGTAAGTTAATTTTATCAACGTTATACCATTCGGTAGCTTAAATGTTGTCTCTGATTGAAACAGGATGCAATTGAATTATGCCCTGGTTTAGAAGTCCATAATATTTGTCAGCATTTATTTAAAATCTGATATCTTAATTATGTTTTCACTTTTTACTTTTTATAAACGACATTTTCTACTTTTAAATTAGAAAAAGATAAAAAAATAAATAAAACTATGTTTATCTAAATGAGTATCTGTTTCCATATACGAATTTTTTAGGTACAGAAAATTAAAAAAAAATAAATTAAATTGCAAAAAAATGAGGAGCAGTGGGGAGGAGGGCAACAGAATGCCAAGCACAAGGCTTCTCTTAGGCTTAATCAGAATTATTAGAAATATTCTACGATTTTATCTATTTATAAGGCTGATTTATTTATCATGTGACATTTTATAATAAATAAAGTTATATGTAATAAATATTCTTGTTAACAATATTATAAATATCTTGTAAATATTATTTTAACCCGTAAACTCCACACTAATACGAATTTGTACCGACCAAAATGTCGGTGCTATTTAAAACATGCTTTAATTAATTCATATTTTCATTAACAAAAATAAGACTTTTGATAGAATCCAATATCTCATTTCGATTTCTTATTAAATTTCTTAAATGAATCATGTAGTTATATTTCATTATCACCATTTTGTGAGCTAAATTATGCGGAGTTGAGGTTAAGGAAATTCAAATCGTACTAGTGTAGAAATTATGAGTTAATATTCACGTGCAAATTCCGCGAATTTTCAAGGAAGTTTTTCGCGACAATCATTTAATTGTAGTTATTTAATTGTAGGCCATAGTTCTGTGAAAAAAGATATGAGAGTTATTTATATTAGGAGCAAAGCGTTATACAGAACATTTAAATGACAACACGGAGCTTTTGCATATTTGCAGTGTAAAATTGGCAAACAGAACATTGCAGCGCCGCTCGCGATAAACAATTCAAACTTGATGGATCTGTTGTAAAGTATTCAAATGTGCAATGTTTAAATATAGTTTATTTAAGATTATGCATCTCAGTTAATGTTTACTATTTAAATTACAATACTTCAAATTAAAACCACATTTCGAATTAATTGCTTAAAAGGCGCAAAGGTCAACCCAGTGAAAAGGATTCCATGCCGGGACTCGAACCCGTGCCATCAGTATAGCGCACTGACGTTCTACCGACTAAACCACATGGAACGATACCCAGCTTGGAACGTCTCACTATTACAGGTTAGCAAGGATACAAACGCAGAACAAGATGGAATATTTTCCGTGAATCACCGACATGGGGCAAATACAGACTCTTAATTAAATCCAGCATCGATTAAATCCATATTAATATTTGGAAATTTTTCCAGAGAGAAACATTCGCCTAGCATGTAATATTTCAAATGAAAACCAAATTTCAAATTAATTGCTTAAAAGGCGCAAAGTTCAACCTAGTGAAAAAGATCCCATGCTGGAACTCGAACGCATGCCATCAGTATAGCGCACTGACGTTCTACCGACTAAACCACATTGAACGATACCAAGCCTGAAACTTCTCACTATTACAGGTTGGCAAGGCTACAAACGCAGCACAAGATGGAATATTTTCCGTGAGCCACCCACATCACTATTACAGGTTGGCACACTATGGCATCACGGAAAATATTCCATTTTGTGCTGCGTTTGTAGCCTTGGAAACCTGTAAAAGTGAGAAGTTCCAGGCTGAATATCGTTCCATGTGGTTTAGTCGTTAGAACAGCAGTGCGCTATACTGATGGCCCGGGTCCGAGGCCCGGTATGGAATCTTTTTCACTAGGTTGACCTTTGCGCCTTTTAAGCAATTAATTTGAAATTTGGTTTTCATTTGAAATATTGTATGCAAGGCAAATGTTTCTCTCTGGAAAAATGTCCAAATATTAATATTTGAATTACTATTAAATAAAATTTATTTAGTAGTTCAATAATAAGCTATTTATCTTCAATTTTATGTATTTCATCTCTTTATTCACCCTTAACTTCTGTTAGCGGTCTAGCAGGCCACTACATTTTTCAATTTCCACAGTTAAGCTTGTAATTTCCAGTGAAGCCATGAATACTAGTGAAATTTTCTTTCATTTTGAGCTCTAGAAATATAGTTAGAAATTCTGAATATGTGAAGTTTAATAATAATAGTCCTGTATTAGTGTAGTACAGAAACATTACCATGTGAGTTAATAGAGCGTTTCATTCATTTTTTAATCTAGCGGTCTCGGAGAACACACACAGTAATTATGCGACAATTCCTGTCACTGCAGTTAAGGGTTAAGTAATTCAAAAAATAACTGCAATTAATCATCAACTGCTGTTAGTGCTACTTTTTTTTATTCTTACAGTTTAACTATCGATACAGTAAAATTTTTCTTCCTTTGGATTCCAAGTTCAATTGTTTGAAATGTTTGAAAAAGCAAGATTTTATTAGAAATAGTACTCTAAAAACAGGTTAGTGCAAAATCATTACTTTATGATTAATCGCGACTTTTATTCATCTTTCAATCGAATGGTTTCGCAGACCCCTCACAATTGTTTTGTGGCAATTTTCTGCAACAGCAGTTAAAGGTTAAAGGAAATTTTTCATATGAATTCTCATGTGTAAAATACATTATCACATTTAGGATTATGGACGTCTCATTTAGGTTTTAACTGCTGTAAATGCGACAATTTCCTAAATACGGCAATCGTATATTGTGGTCTTATACTACAGATAATTATTAAAATTATACAAAACAAGTTAGTTTTGAACTATAGCTACAGTATTCAGTAATTTGCTGCTAAATAAAATATATATTTATATACTAAAATATGCCAAATATACCCTAAATGTGACAAATCGCGTCTCATTTAGGCACAATGACCTTAAATAAAATTATCGTTTGCGATGCTTAAAATTGCTTGTAAGATAAATTTATTTTAAAAAAAGATTGTTTTCATTTTAATGTCTAAACCATAGCAAGCATTCTTGTAAGTTTAAAACAAAGCCTTGTAATCACTTAAAGGGTAAAAATGTAATTTTTTTTATTATCTTTATTTATATATCCATTCTTCCTTTTTTAGAATAGTCACATTCATTGAAAATAACTAAATCTTCACTTTACAAGGTCAGCGACACAGAATTTGAGCAAACATAAAGTGAAAAGCGATTTTCAAGAAATAGAAAACGAGGAGGTAAAGAGTAGAGGAAAGAAGCACTCCACATTTCTTCTTTTTAGAAGAAGGCACGAATAAAAATCCGTGCAGACTTTATTTTTTCTGTTAGTTTGTCTTGGTGGTTTTAGATGAAGAAAACAACTTTATTTTCGAACGACAGATATGTAAACGTCTAACTCCATTTTGACTGGCCGGAGTATTACATGTTCTTTATTCAGTAAACAAAGGATTTTTAAGTATAATAATAATTATTTCAAAATATCAGGGAACACAACTGTTATTATTTTAGCTACCGCTATTTTCAAACAGCAATCTTTTTGATAAATTTTGATTGCAAATGCTGTAAAAATCTTTGAAAATTACTGTTTGGATATAGGGGCATTAAAAAAATTACCGGTATGCTCCCTGTACTATGGAAAAACTAAAGAGAGCTATTCACAGCTTTTAAGTCAAAGTTATATATTTATCTGACAATTAATTCATTTTTGGTACAACTTTTTAGATGGTAGGTTTTTTTTTGTATTATATAATATTTTTTTTTGTACAATCGATTTCTACAGAGATATGATCTGTATATATATATAATGATGTTATAGTTCATTAACATGTTCATCATCTGAACACTAAACTATAAGATTCTTATGAAATAACGTAAAGTTGATATAACTGAGAAAGTTAAGAAAAAGAAAAATATTTTAAGAATTACTGAAATTTTCTCCTTGTATAAATGTATACCTATGACTAAGCTTATTGTTTCAGGAAGAGACAAAATATTCACAGTGGTTCCAAACAAACATGCTGTAATGTAAAATACAATATGTTAATTTGCCGTTTTTAAAAAAATTAATGGTTTATTGAAAATTTCAAACTTTGTTTAAAGAGTTACATTTACTGTGATTTTATCTACCTAATATGAAGAATATATTTAAAACAGTAAACGGCTTTTCTGGAACCTCTATACTGATTAAATAAGCGAAATTTGTTACATCTCAGAAATCAAACGTGGGAATTTGCCATCTATCTTTCTCAAAAATGAAGCCTAGTAGTTTAGTCGTTCAGCACGTCACGCTACGATGCTATAGGTCCAGAATTGGGCTCCGGGTTGGTCAAGGTTCACTCAACATTTAAATCTAGTCGATAAAATAAGTACCAGTCTTGCTTGGGACCTAAACACTGGAGGTCCCGCGCTAGGTTAACCACCTGGGCGGAACATATGCCGTTGAGCACTCCAGGGCCGATGGCCAAGAAAACAGAGTTGAGCACAGTAGGTCAAGATACCTGGGGTTTATACCACCACAGAGTTTAGTTTCTGAAAAAAAAACAAAAAAAAACAAAAAAAAAACATTAATGTTTTGGTTATAAAACTTGAAATATATCTTTTAGAATAATTAAAATATATTATTTTTCTTCTAATAAATT
The DNA here is from genome assembly GCA_963932465.1 of Maratus speciosus. Lineage (NCBI taxonomy): Eukaryota > Metazoa > Arthropoda > Arachnida > Araneae > Salticidae > Maratus > Maratus speciosus. Next base: position 321,936,722 of record OZ010787.1, on the reverse strand, counting down.
AAAATCGAATTAATTATAATATCAATATCAATCATAGAATAAATACACAAGTATATCCTTAAATTTAGTCTTACAAAATATTAGTTTGAGATAATTTTGTAAAAATTATAGGAATTTAGCTGACTTAAAAAAGTATATAAAAATATTTCCACACATATGAATACATCATTCAGTGAGATATTTTAGATTTAATTTTGTGATATTTCTGGAAAAGCTAATGAAATTTTGCATGAAGAATAGTTTAAACTCTTAATGCAAATTTAACACAGTGTAATTTGTAATGTAAATTCTAAGTCTTCAGTAAAATTACATTCTTCAAGGTGTACCTATTAAATATAACTATAGCCAAACGTATTTTCTTACTTTATAAGTGAGTTGTTAATATTGTTAAAGAATCTATGAAATTTCCAGAAAAATAAAATTACACATTCTGGTTATATTTGTTTAAAAGTAATTTTGATTTTAAGCAACGTGATTGTAATGATTGTAATGAGTGCTTTAATTAAAATGTGACTACATAATACTATTAAACAAATAATGTCGAATGCATATAACAACACAAATTCCTCAAATGTCAAGTTATTAAGTTATCAAAGAGTCGTTTAGAATCTCAGAGCTTTTACAAGTGACAAAGTAAGTAGTATAGCGTAAATCACATTTAAGTCTTTCAACGGAGACAGATGGAAATATAAGAAACGAGCCATCGGTGGCCTGGTACGATTCATACGTGTTAAATAAAAGCTTTTCTATCCATAGCATTACTTTTATTTCCGATATTTATACTTTTATATCCACGAGGCTTATAATAGGACGCCCGGGAACACTGAGAAATGATGATTTTTTGAAAGCTATCCTACGTTCAAGTCAATAGAATAGAATCTATGAAATAAATGCTTCCATTTAGACAAGGAAGTGCGTGAATTCTAACTGAAAAGTGTTGTTCCTTTTCTAACACTCGGAATACTTTTGATTCAAAATATTTTGAACAAAATTCTTAAAACCAGAGTCATAAATTTGAGAGCCGTATAATCTTTAAGAGGGTGTACCTAAAGGAACAGTTGAAAGGAGGCTAGACTCATGCGTCGGAAATCGAATGATATATTTGACCCAAATCAGCTAATATATTTTCGACTGTTTACATTATGGAAGATATTTGAATTTTATTGAAACGTTTTGCTGAAAAATTTTCAAATGGAAAATCGATTCAACTGTTATAAAAGATTTTGTTGAATATTTTAAACTTTAAAGCGTATTTTTCTTGTCACTACTGAGTTATTATGAACGGAATAAAAAAAGTAAAATATTATAACGAAATGCATAGCTAAAATGTAAGAAAAAAACCCCATGAAATAATTACTTGAATTGCATTTAGATCAAACATTTCCCTTAAAATTGTTGTTGTTTAAATATTGATGTTTATATATTATTGCTCACTTTTGATCATTATTCCTATTTAAGATTTAGAAGAAAATATTTTATTCAGTTTGCAGCATCCATAATAAAAAGGAGAAATGCAAGTTTGGGTGATACATTTTAGATATGTTCAATAGATTCGGTTATATTTTGAAACGATATACGTATAATTACACCTACCCCTTAAAATCGACTTCCTTCTAAATAACTTTCTTTTGTACATAACCTTTCGGACCACAATAACCAGTTTGGTTTCTCAATGGATTCCTAAAAAAAATATTTGAAGCGTTAAAACTCTACCCTTTGCAGTGGTCATTTAAATAAACCGTTTTTTGTGTATTATTAGAATTAAGTAGTGCATTTTATCATGTAATTGTAATAGAGTGATAAAACGGTATCTATCGGATTCAAATATTATATTACAAGTTATTATGTAGTTAATTAAGGTTCTAAGGGACCAATTAAATAATTTAAAAATCAACAATTAATTGGATATTTTTCATGAATGTAAATTATAATGATTCGTTTTGAATCACGTGTACCTGGCTAGTTCATTGTTGTGGTAGCATGTATTTTTGCGCCTTAAAAAGAAAATAAATCTAGAGTTACTCCATCCGACTATCGGAACACAGGTGAACATATACAGAAAGTAAAAAAAAAAAAAAAAAAAAAAAGAAAGAAAGAAATTTTATAAATTTCTGAAACAACTGAATTGGCTGAATTCGAACGCTAGACCTCCCGTTTTAATCCAGAGACGGTACATCTATGCTACTAATGCTTGACTTCATCTTTGCAATATTTATCACTTATATGCTGCGAAATTTCTTTGCTGATTTTCTCGAAAGATTCGGTTGCAAAATAGTTTAGAATTTTTTAAATAAATGGATTAAATACCTAACCCGTCGGCAAATTTTTAGAAAAATCTTTTAAATTCTTGGGACAGTTAGTTCTCTCTAATACTTTCGCCAAATAGAAGCTCATTCGGAAGAACTGTTTGAAAATTATCATGTTCATTCACTCTCTCTCACACACAAATCATCGTTACTTTCCTTACACTGTGGGTTCGGAAAGTATAAAGTGTTTCAAAAGGCGTTGCGTTAACTTTCTTTTTATGATGTATTTAAGAAATTCCTTTCAGTAGTATTGTTTTACATAACACCAATCTTAATTAACTTCTTCATAAATATTATAATAAAACAAACAGAAATTTATTATACACTTCTGTAACAATCATAAAAATGCCTTGCTAAGAGAAAAAGCTTTTATTCGGAGAAAGTTGATGAATTTTGTGCATTTAATTTTACTTTGCTAAAATGTTATTCAAAAACAGAAGAAATAAAATTTTTTTTAGACCTAAATTGAAACTTTATCGTGCATGTTATTAAATTATGCTTTAATCTTTAGAAATGTTTTAATTTGTTTGTTGTTTTTTAAAACTGAATCTTATCTAAGGGATTATAACTTATCAAGATCTTTAAACTTAGAAACTAAAAATTCGCCTAACTTATTATCAACCTCTACGGTTTTTGTAAATTCGATATGTATCATTACGTTTCTGTCACAATACTTTCAATACTTTCATAAATAATATGGAGTCATTTGAACGTGATAAGCAGGGACATATATTTCATGCATTCTAAGATTTATGATATTTTCCCATAACACGTTGACTGCCATGTGAATCACCGGTGATTTCAACAAAATAGTTTATTGAGCCATGTGGATCATGAATGATTCACAGTAGTTTTATTTTGTACAGCCTTTGATCAGTTCATGAAACATGATAAAATGATTATTAATAGAAGCGTCTGTTTAAATGACACTTACAAAGTTACACCATTGTATTTTTCTCTCACTCAGTTGACGATTATGGTCCTAGTAACAATACTAAAAAATAAATAAATATAATTCTGTATGAATCAGAAGCCAATTGCAATAACTATAATTAAATTTGCATTTCAAAAGAAAATTTGATTTTTGAGCTTAACGGAACAAGAAGATTTCAAAATTAGAAAGTGGCAAAGGGGAACACCATAATAAATACAGAGTTACAACCAGGTGATGTGGGAAATGATCCGCACCAGGAGCAATTAATTAGGGTAGGCGCGGGCAGGCTTCATCGCGCCGTCAGTTTTCATCATTAATGCATCGGCAGTGTGTAACTGTAACAGTGTTTTGTACCAGGCGGCAAATGGAGTTGCTGCGATGCTGAGGAGGTATGCCAGATCTTTTAGTGAATATGAGCACACATGGTGTGCGGCAAATTGGATACGAATCCTACCCCTTAACCTGTTGGGAAAAATATTTATTTTACTTAAAAAACCCACATAAAATAATTATATATATATATATGTGTGTGTGTGTATATAATTCGCCTTTAATCACTATTAAAGATTTTTGGTACCTTGAAAGATTCAGGTACAAAGGAGTTTTAAGTAATACCTGTGCGATTGTAAAAACATTAGGTAACACTTACAAGTATAAAAAATTGATATTTATTATCTTGTCATTGGCATAATAAAAGTATAAAAAGTAAATAAAAGTTTGATGAATCTGACGCACCAGACACTCCACGGTGTTCCAACTAACATTAGATAATCTTTCTCACTCAGTCGATCCAACTGCTGTTCCTGTACTTTTATTTCATAATAATATAATACAGTCTCCATGATTACGAACTACGAACAATTGACCTATTTCCCTATCTGGTATTTTTTTCTTAAATATAATTATAAATTAATTAAGTCTTATTTTACAAAAAAAAAATAACGAAAACCCTTTTTATAAGATTTTATTTCAATTTCGTTTGGTATGTTGCAATCGATTTTTTACTCACATTCATCGAACCAATTTTCCTCAAATGTTGCACATAGTTCATTGTCTATAAGAAGGCAATATTTATATGTCGACAGAGTTGTACGTTACCATTGGAATTGTTCAGAAAATATTCTTTCATGTTTTTGAATTTAAATCACATATCTAACCCAACCCATTTTGTTTAAAATTTCCAAGCAAGTCCACCGTCGATGAAAACGCATTATTCAGTTGTTTCCGAGACTTCCCTCATCATTAGCAAGCACCAGGGACAAAAACATTCTTTTACTTGTTTTTTTTGTAATAAAATATCTGACAAACGGATTTTGCTCAAATTTTGCGGACAAGTTAATAGTTGATAATAAAGCATGTTTAAGTATTTTCATGGCAGTGCCTTACCAGCGTCAGAGTCCAGGGGCCAAATTCTGTTTTGAAATTTTTACTGAAATGAATTACCTAACCCAACCTGTTTTGCTCAAAATTTCCATACAAGTTCGCTGTTGACGACAATGCAAAATTCAGGTCTTTTCAAAACCACCCTCATGAGCGGGAAGTTCCAGAAAGGAAAAGTTCTTTTACGTTTTTCGTTGTAATACCTGACGAAACGACTTTTCTCAAATTTTGCCCACAATCGTCGATAAAAAAAGCATGTAGAAGTATTTCCAGTGACGTGCCTTAAGAAGTTCAGAGTCCATGGGCGAAATTTTGTTTTAGGTTTTTGATTGAAATCACATACATAACAAACCGATTTTGTTGAAAGTTTGCATAGAAATCCATTGTCGATTACAAGTATATTCGGTGCATCAAATTTTGTTTTAAAACGTCTTACATAAAATTTTTAAGTTAAATTGCCTGTTTTAAGTAAATTTCTGTGGATTTGTTTTCCTTTCAGATTAGTTATTCAATTATTTATGATAAGTATTTTTAAATTTCAAATCTGTAAAACAAATTAAATTATTTTATATTAATTGTCGAATTAATGTAAGTTTAGGCTATTTCAAAAAATTATCGCACTACATTTGGAGATGAAATATGATGTATAAAAGTTTTCTCTTCGGAAACAAATTCTGTTTGATTCTAAAGAATTTATGACTGTTACAAGCTAGATTAACAATTTTAGTGATTGTTGACAGTTTTATTCTAATAGTGACTTTAGCATTTCTTTCGAAATCCAACTTATATTCCGAAAATGAAATTTATAGTAAACTTTTTCATTAGTTCTTTAAGCAGAAAATCAAATGAGGCGATCTTCTGGTTTTATCACAAAAAATAACGTTCTTCAGTACATTACAAAATACGGAAGTCCCCTTACTAACAAATTTTTAGAATAAATTTTTAACGTAAAAAATTCGAATATTTAATGTGTATTTATGTGAGTTTTAAAATTATGCTAAGCGTACGTAAAGTCGTGGGAAAAAAAGTAAACACCCCCTTCTAACTCTTGAACAAATTATCGTAGAAGAAAGTTACTGGTACCGAACGATTGGAAATAAAGTCTACTTTTAAATGATGCATATAAAATTTGCTTAGGGGGCCATCTGCTTATTAAAACGAACCAAAACTTCGTTATTTTTAAATAGCAGTACACAATTCTGACTGCATAAATGAATTCTAAACCCTTCAATTAGCCTAAAAACAAATTTTTATGCAATTCGTATCATAAGTTTCCGAGAAATTAATTATTTTAAAATGAGCGTATTTTGAGGGCTGTATCCAAATTGATGTTCCGTACTCGATTGTTAACTGAGAGAGTCCCCTCCTCGATCAAAGCACCTTAAGCACCACTCAAGCAGTCAATGAAGCCTGCTAGATTACACGACAGCAGAAGAAATTTCAAAATATCTGGTCACTTCTATCACAGACGGCCCTTGAAAACATCCTTTTGCCGTTTTTAAGCATAATTTGAAAACTACTTGGAAGAAAATTGTGAAATTTTGGATTTCCATAAAGCAGGACTTAATAAAACTAAATCCATAAAAAAAACTGTAGGTTGCAATTCATAATTTTTTCGAATATTAATTTCATAATTCATAATTCATATCATAAAATTATAGAAATTGCAAATTCAACGTATTTATGTTTGAGTATATTATTATTATTGCTACACAAAAAATTAGCACATTAGGAGCATAATTTCAAGAGATATAAATAAAAAACAGTGGCGTAGGAACTTTGTACAAACAGGGGGAGCTGGGGCATATTGTGGAAAGCTAGTGGCGGGATCATTTTATTCATTTCGGAGGATTCCTTAATAATGTTGTACTTTTCACAAAGATGAGTATAAAGCAGAAGCATATCAAAAGATCACCAACTCTTTAATCCAGTTAAAATAATTTTTATTAGATATACTTGATGCATAAAAACTTAATTTATGGACGATCCCGAATACAATATTGAAATTTAAAGTTTCTCCCACTCCCATTTATCAGAAGTTCTTTCTGTTGTTTTGCTTTCAAATTCTTTACAAATCTCTTCCAAATCAATTTTAATGTCCTCCTCTTTATAAATGTGCAGTAGCATCAAGCGGTTGAGTCTGTTGACCCATTGTTGTTCGGAGGTGTGCTTAAAGCCGGCGAAGAGCGCTGAAAGATCTCTGAGCTGTCGCTACTGATGTCGGAATCGCCAAAATAAATTCTGCCAAAAGGTAAACTTCAGAAAATAATTTCTTCACTAATTCCTCCGATGACGTAATTTTAATTGCGATCGGCAACGCATTTCTGTCAGTTACGTCCGGGATTAGTGTTGGTAGAAGCATCAACTGAGCAGAAAGATTTGACAAGTCAAAATCATCAGCATGTATTCCAAGCTTTTGTTTCAGATCTTTTGAAGTGGTTGAAGCTGTGTCCGTGAATATGGATTCGATCTTTATGAGAGAGTGGAAAGTTTTTTGACCAAGTTTTTTTTTCAATTCCTTGGTAATAAGGTCCAGTCTTCTCTGAAATTTACTCGCAATTTCTCTTCTTGTCCAAGTTGTGCTGGAGCGGAGGGACTTGCCTGCTCATATCTTATTGGAACTATCTTTTGTCTGGGAGACGCTCGTCATTTTCATTTTTATATTTAATGTGGACGCTTTTCTCTCCCATTTCTTGTAGAGAGTTTCGAAATGGCTATCCTTTATCATACGTTGTACGGCTTCTTTTAAAAATTGAAACGGCGTTCTGGACGCTTGGGGCAGAAAATTCAGTTGTTTGCAGAACTTTCGCCAAGATTTCGCAAGAATCAAAACGCTTCTTGGCCTTGTTCATGCCAACAAATGTCTCGAATTTTTTCAAGCTTTTTATGAAATCCTTAACTTCAGCCTTTTTCTCACGACGTAGTGTTGTTGGATCTTTCAATAATGCATCAAGAGTCTCTAAAACCCTTGGATAATTTTCCAAAAAACTTGATATTGCAGCAAATCGAACTGGCCATCTGGTCGGTTAGAGAGTAAGCAACTGCTTTGGTTTTAAGTTTATGTTGCTTTCTTCTTCAGTGTTAGTTGGGCAAAGAACGATGTTCTTATAGACATCTCTCCGTTTGGATGATTCTCTAATCAGATTCGTTATCGTCTTGATCAAACTTAAGGAACCGGCAATTAATCTATTGGAACGCGCCACCTCTTGTGGTGCAGTGTCCAAGGATTGATTTGCACAATGTAAAAAAAAAGACTTTGGTTGCAACTCCTTGAACCTTACTTGGACACCTTGCATGATGTCACTCATATTACCGGTTCCGTCTAAACAATGTCCACGAAATTTATTGAGACCGATGTTGCAACGTTGAAGTAGATTCTTTATAACTTTAGTTAGTGTTTTCCTTGTAGTATCAGGAACATTGAATAGTCCTAAAAACATGTCCTCCGTTGTAAACAATGAGAAAAAGGGTGAAGGCACAAACAGGTGTGCTCACCACCCCCTCTCTCTCTCTTCTCTTTGTCGTTTATTATGGAAATTTCCTAGAAAAAGTAGACTTTAATTTTTAATTCAACAAAGTATCGTAAACAGATGTGGTGCGAGAATTTCTTCCGGGGGAGCTGAGCCCGTCTGAAATATTCCAGTGGGAGCCCCAGCTGCTCCCGGCTCCAACGCCTTTGATAAAAAATATAAAAATGTAATTTAAAATTAGATGCACTAAATTTATATATTTATAATTCAAAAACTTATCATTCAAATGACTTGAAATTTGGTGTCTATGCATACTTTTAACCGAAGATTTGAAATATCTGGTTAAAATTGGATATTGCCATTGAAAAAATGAAGTTTGGATTAGTTTTAATATGTAGATGCCCCTCTAAGCAAATTTTATATACATCATTTAAAAGCAGACTTTATTTCCAATCGTTCGGTACCAGTAACTTCCGTCTACGAGAATTTGTTGAGGAATTAGTAGGGGGTGTTTACATTTTTTTCCACGACTGTACATATCACAAGCCAGTTTTAATTAAAAAAAACTTTGTTATAAATACTCACTCTTAAACGCTTTAGTTACTATTGTTTTTAAAAAAATCACACATATTTTAATAAAAATTGAAAAATGGAATTCATTTGAAATTCAACAAATATTTTTTCATAAATATGTATATGAAGTATATTTTAAATTTTGAAATATCTTCAATACAGAAAGGAGCATTTTTGCTTGGAAAAGCATAAAATATCCACATAATCATCTGTAGTACCTTGTCACAATCTCCTGGTTCAATCTAAATCACTCACGTGGTATAACGTGACATAATTCAAAAGAAAATATCCTATGAGAGCAAAAGTTGTATTTAGACAGTGATGGATAGAATATACAGATGTTACAAGCGGAGTCCTGTTTATTTCTGCTATTTTATTTTGTTTTGTTCGTGGAGCAGGAGGGTACTTTTTTACATTTTCTCTTGACTTCACTTTAAGGCGCCGATACAATACTATTTCTTGAAAGCATTTTAAGAAGACTTCGTGGATTTTTTTTTACGTTCTTTATACATCTTTGATGCTTTATCATTTGCTTTTTTTGTAAAGTAGACGGAAGGATATGTTTGCTGAACCGTATACGAGTTTAACATCATTTTCTCATTTTTTCTTCAAGTTATTGTGAACGGCTTTACCTTAACAAAATCAAGAGTTGTTTTTGCTTTGTTTTATCTTCTGGTCTAAGAGCTAGTAACGACAAATTTCGGAAATAAATTTATGTTTCGTTCAACATTTGAAAGATTAAACAAGACACAACATACTTCAATCTGATGTCATATTAATGATCACAGAAAACAATGTACATAAAAGCATAGCAAGAAAACAATGTTGGGCCAATGATACTTTTGTTGACCATAGAACATAAAATATTTGAAATATTGGCATGAAATATTTCCCCAACATACACCTGTTTACATTTTGCCAAAATTGCACTAATATTGGGGCCGAAAAAAATCGCCATTTTATTCTCAATATTTTCGGTGTAAAGATAATATTTCATAAATTTTGGCGCTTCATTGACAATATTTTCGATGTAAAAGTAGTATCTCATTAATAAGGCAGATATTTCCAAATGAAAGTCAAAATGTAACCAATTTTGGTATTCCATTGGAAATATTTTTGATAAAAGCAATATTGGACGTATATTAAGTCAGAATGCAACTAATATAATCAATATTGGATTGCTTCTACGTAATAAAAGAAATCTTTTATTTAATAGTTTCATGGTTATTTTAATCTACAAAAAAAAAACATTTAGCCAAAAATATCCCAAACGTAATGGTTTACGGATACATTTAAAAGCAAGACACACGTTTCTTAATCTACAAACTATAAGATAATCATGTACGTGATTTTACGATAACCTCTTCCCAGATAGCCATGATTTTGAAAAGCGTTCTTTATCTTTAGAAACCACAAAAACCAATACGTTTTTGAGATTTGAAAAAGCATTTAGAAGATAAAGGTTTTTTTTTTTTTTAACTGATTTTCGGAAATGTTTCCGAGTAATTTTTATAGTGTATTAGTAAGTTTTCTCAAACCGGAATATCGGATTTTAGAATGCTATCAATTCGCAATTAAATATTTCCAGCTGCGTATATGAATTTATGCATTCAAGAGTATCAAAATAATATTAATTTTAATGTGGTGCTAATGCTGTTAATTTATCATGTTTGTCTGTAAAACATATTTGTTGAACAAACATATTTACTTGAGAATGAATAGCGTCCGATAAAATCTATATTCCGAGTAGAAAAATCGATTATTACACTATACTACTTAGAAACATTTCTGAAAATGTGTGGCAGCAAAATAAGCATTGGTTTTAGAACTGCTAATATAAATCTCGACAACGTATTAGTTTCCAAGATTTCTGAAGCTAAATAACGCTTTTCGGAATCGTGGATAACTTATTAAATATTTTCGTTTGAGGCTATATTATATTTTCCTATATAAAGAAACATTTGTCATTTTTTTACAGTGTAAATGTAAATAAAATTAGTTACAGTTGTCATATTTCTTTTTCACAAGAAACGTTGATTTCAAATGTATGTGTAAAACATGGATAACATATTTTGATAGTTTTAGAAATTAATATATTCTTATAACTGGTGGAGGATTTCGTTTCTGTTTAATCTTTCAGCAATTTTTGTTCCTTTTTAGGGTACATGGGCTGAGTTATTTTCCATACGTATTGAGTGAAAAGATTGTTTTGGCATGAAATCTGAATTTCAATTTTGTTAAGTAGGCGGGTTTATTTTGAAGTTGATAAATGGTTTAGATTACTCTAAAGTACGTCAAGTTCGATCTCTTATGTATCATAAACAATGCATTTTTCAAGATTTTCTGTATACCGGTTGATAAATAGGTTTAAGTTTTATTCAGTAATGTGATCTATGTTAATGGGACGTTGGAGTTTAAAATACTTAAAAATATTTTTTTTTTTATTTTTGTAAATTTCAACTTAAATATTATTCAAGGGTACATTATATACATTATAACATGCATTTATCACAAAAAATTAAAAAAAAAATTATTTTTGAGAAAAAAATGGAATTTTACGCGTCGTGTTAGAAATCTTCGAAATGCCCCATGCGTCTTCCATATCAATGAAAATCCCCAATATTTTTTATAAAAGTTTGGTTTATATATAGAAATAAAATAGAGCATCGAATTTTACATATTTCAATTTAAAGGTTAAAAAAAAAATTCAAAAAATTTGAAATTTTTTCGAAAAATTTTCAAAATTTCAATTTTTTTCAATTTTTTTTTTATTTTTTGTAAATTTCATCTTAAATATTATTCAAGGGTACATTATATGCACTATGGCATGCATTTATCACAAAAAAAAAATTAAAAAAAAATATTTTTGAGAAAAAAATGGAATTTTACGCGTCGTCTTAGAAATCTTCGAAGTGCCCCCTGCGCGTTCCATATCAATGAAAATCCCCAATATTTTTTATAAAAGTTTGATTTATATATAGAAATAAAATAGAGCATCGAATTTTATATATTTGAATTTAAAGGTTAAAAAAAAAAAAATTTGTGAAAAATTTTGAAATTTTTTCGAAAAAATTTTGAAATTTTGATTTTTTGTTTTTTTACCTTTAAATTCAAATATATAAAATTCGATGCTCTGTTTTATTTCTATATATAAACCAAACTTTTATAAAAAATATTGGGGATTTTCATTGATATGGAAGACGCATGGGGCATTTCGAAGATTTCTAACACGACGCGTAAAATTCCATTTTTTTCTCAAAAATAAATTTGTTTTTAAATTTTTTTGTGATAAATGCATGTTATAATGTATATAATGTACCTTGAATAATATTTAAGTTGAAATTTACAAAAATAAAAAAAAATATTTTTAAGGATTTTAAGCTCCACCGTCCCCTTAATGTAGATCTGTTGATTTTCATATATTAAAAAATAAAATTATTTTGGGGTTCATTTCGTTACTAATCGTTGTAATTTACGATATATAGACTTTGGGGAAGACAGAGTTATTAGTTGTAGAAAGATAATTGTCACATATCCACTCCACGAAATCACTTAATAGGGCAATATATTCATTAGTGAGGTATTTGTTTTTCCAATAAGACCACTACGTATGGCACCGCCCCCTGAATACAAAGGTGACACGTGGTTACAAAAATCGCGGCTGTCGCAGGGCGATTTTTCAAATTTTGTACGGGTATTTTAATTTGAATACAAGTTTTATTTTAAAGTATTCTTCAACTTATTTTTCTGAAAGTAAATAAGGCAGATAACACTTTTATAAAATACTGACATTAAAATTCAAGGGCCCGTAAAAACGCTAAAAAAATCCGCCAACGACAGCCGCCAATTTCGTGTCAGCGTGTAGGCCTAGTTTTCAGAGGGTGATGCATAGGGTATAGCCGAAGCAGCAGGGATCGGAGTATATAAGATAATTTTTATTGTTCTTACGAATATTTTTTATCAATAATCTTAAAGAGACATTTTTATAAGGTATGAAATAGGAATAGATCATGAGGATTATTGATAAAAGATAGTGAAAAGAGCATTAGAATTTGTCCTATATGTTCCGATCCCTGGAAGCAGTAATCTTCATAGTATACGTTTTAGAAAGCTAGTGCTATATCCTATTATAAATCTTCCAACACTTCTATGAATACTCTATGTAATATTTAATTTTTCTATCAAAATATTTAAAAAAATATCCCTGAGAGCGTTAACATGCAACTTGAAAATGATTTAATGTATTTGTGATTTGAAATCAAATAAGAACTGCAAATTTATCATTTATCATTTAACATTTTATAGGTCAAGAAATAACTGATTACTAACTTTTACTCAAATATTTTTTAAGGAAACAGCAGTAATACAATTTGAAAAATAAGGAGGACTATAAAAATATGATTTTCTGCTAAAGATTCTAGTCGGAGAAAGATTGCATGCATTATTTACCATTCAAAATTATTGTTGACAAATTTTAAGTTACTAAATTTCAAGCAGTACAAAAAAACTTTTTTCTATTAGAAATGTACAAGTTGGGTCAGATAATTGTAAATATTTCAGTTCATACGTAATTTTTAAATGTAACTTAAAGACAGTTTAAAAAGAGTAAAGAAATTAATATCCGTCTTATTTATCCTTTATCTTTATGTAAACATATGTAACTTAATTAACTCTTAAATTTGAAGATGCTTTAGTAAATCAAGTCATTATTATTATACTTCGTTTTCTTTTTAATGTACTAATTTCGGTGAAAAAATTTCGCGGGCAAAAGTAGTGTCCAAAACATTATATTAAAACTGTACCGCAAATTTAATACTTCATTCTTATTGACTATATCAGAAACTAATTTAAATTACCATGCATCTATATTTGATTATGAATTTAACAGTTTATTAACCTAAAACAAATATATATAGTAACTAAAATTTAAATCACTATTTTTTCAATTTTCCATTCAATTACCTCTTACATAAAGTTTTCGCTTATTCAGTAATTCGCACATTTTACTTTAAAGGTAGGACAAGAGTTGCGTTTTAATAACATTGCAATAATTCTAAAAATGCGTAGAGTTAAAAGCGCCGAAATGTTTAGGGTGATTTTTGTACAACTAATAAAACGTCAAAAAATGTTATATTTTTTGAAAACAGATATATTGTACAATTAAAGTTATTAGGTTTAATGTGCAATAAATTAATTTACGTTTTAACACTAGAACGGCATACAATTTTACTCAATTTTTATGAAAATATTTTACACTGAAATTGTTATTTCAAATTATTTAACTTATTTTTGTGTGGTATACTCGTTTATTTAATTTATTTCATGCAGAAAATTTTGGTGATAATCGATATACATTTATTTCGTACCGGTTAAAATGACCGCTAATGGTCATTCTGGTGTATAAAGTATACAATGACGAAAAGGTAAACACATATTTAAAAATTACGTTTATAAACATTATAGTTATGTATTATAAACGTATTCTTGCAGTTTAACAACCCTAGTTTTTGTAAAGTAATATGAATGATATGGATTTGAAAAATTAAAATAAATTCTCTAAAAATAAGAGACAGAAAAAAAAACACGCATCACGCATGCATGACGTCTGATATTTTCCCAGAACAACCACATATTTTACGTAAAACTTCTTAATATCATTTTCGTAACAAACTCTTATTAAGAACTATAGCGAAATGTAGGATAAAACCGCATTCTCGCGTGAAACCAGATATCTCAGTTTTGCTGAATTTGAACAGCTTCTAGTAGCTAATTATTGAAATACTTAATAAGAGCTAAGATTGCGACAATTACAGGCATTTTTGTAGTTTCTGTGCTGGAAAGTTCTTTTTATCTTTATTTGTTTTAATGTTTGAAGCTTAAAAAATTCTGAACATACTTAGACATGAATATATTTTAAAGTTACTAAACTATTTATTTTACTGTTTGTAGCATATTTAATAAGGGATTATTTCCCACAATGCAACTCGCGCTAGCATTTCTAGGTAAAATTTTAGGGCTTGCTTTTCGATCACCATGTTCTTCGTCTTGGTGTAGGATTGGATAACCAACATAATATAACACCGGAAATTTAAAAAACTGTGCTTGAAAATCAGGTAAACAATGCTTGAAAACAAATGGCAGTACAAAGTGCTTGGACAAGTGTGATTATGATTTTAAAGCTGATAAAAATGTGAATGTCTATTTCGCAGTTACTGGGATTCTAATGAAGATCATTAAACTATCTTCTGTAAATATTTATTCATTCGACTTCTAATTAAAATATTATTAGTTGGGCTCCTTGACTATGTAAGGTACTAGATTTTGCTCCATTTGAAAAGAAAGTCAAAATTCTTTCGATTCCTGTGAGAATAACGTATTCTGTGATAAAAAAAAAAAAAAAAAAAAAAAAAAAAAAAAGTCATATATTCATAATGGTATTGTTGTATGAGGATACGTGCTGAATGATTGCACAAAGTCTCATTAAATTTTGTTTGAAATTATGGCTGTAGATAGCAACAAATAATATGGTCTCCGATTTTACCCCCCCCCCCCCCTCCTTTTCCCTATCAATACTTCGGAAATTTTGTAGAATTATTATTTATTTATTTTATTTTATTTTATTTTATTTATTTATTTATTTACGCTGAGAAGCAACACAGAGATGGTAAGATGTTTTCCAAAATGTTTCTACTGTGACATGTTAAACATCATAGAAGAATCATTATAGTACACACTTTTAAAAGATTTAGAGACATCATGTTTTATTGTAAGAAAGCCAGTTTTTCAATATTATTATTTTTTTTTATAATTTCATTTCTTTTTTTTTTAATTTATCTGTTTTTATTTCCTTAATAATTTTGTTACGAATAGGTGATATAGGTTTGAGACAGAACAGTTTTGAAAGTCAGCAGAAACCATTTAGATCAAGAAAAAAATTTTAATTTAAGTTCAAACTTTACAAAAATTTAAAAACATGATATTAAATTCGGGAATTGTAAAGAGAACATTTTATATATCAGCCAAATTAAAATAAGGAAAATTTTGGCATAGTTCAATTGCTCGTCCAGTTTACTTATGCCCATGACGGTTCTCCCCCCGGGATTGCACTTATACTCTAAAGCGAAAGCTGGGTTCCCGGGGCGGTCATCCCTGTCATCCCTGCCCATGACGGTGGAGTGGAATGACCTTTTCATCGCAATCATCCAACTAGTTACATTAACCTTAAAGAAATTGAATAAAATGTGGATTATATATGAACACCTGTAGAAATCTAAATATAAAAAAATATTTATGCACTCGCACGATGTTACACCTAGGCAGTAAATAGATTAACCGTGCTATGAATCAGCATATGTTTCAAGATAAATTTGCAAAGAATTGAACATTCTACTCGCTATAAATATTTAGAGTTGCTCTTTTCTATTACAAAATTTTACGCACAGCTACAGCTTTTTCTTGTGTTTGGTTTGCGTTTTATCAATTTGTCTCAACTTTTTTGCTAAAAACTCAGTTTCATGTAATATAAACATTGCTTACGAACTTTCTGTTGCATTTAGCTCACCTAGATGTACTTTAAATTGGTTGTCCAAGAATCTAAACAATTTTCTCTTTGTGATATTATAATATCATTTTAGCTGAAAGCTCATTCATTCTCTTTAAACTCCGTTACTCATATGATCATAGGTCATTTTTTCTCATTTGGCAATAATGGATATCGAATTTTAAGATATCAAACCATATATTAAAGGAACTAATATATTTATCATAATTTTTCATATTATCTAAATATTGCAGCAGTTTTTAGTTTTAAATGATATATTACAGTAAAATGAACAGTCCCAACGGCCATGAATCATTAATCAGCCATATAGGCTCATTTACAAAGCCGAATACGGAAACTTTAGGTTCAGTAAGTTCCAAGTAAATACAAACAATTTAGTAAGATATTAGTATAAATGAAAAAAAAAATTATTTGCATTCTTTTGAAAAATTTTATTTCAACCAAATATTAAACTTTCAGACTTTTTTTTTACATCATGTATTTTCATATTTTTTCAGGTAAACTGTCGGTATATTTTTTTTCGCTTTTAATTATGAAACAAAATTTTTTGCTTCTAAGATACAAGTTCTTTTTTTCTCTTGACAAGACAAAAGAACTTTAATCGATCGTAACCATATCCACAGAAATCCTGCATGTATTGTTAATTTCATTGCGTCTGAGAAAAAAAAAAAAAATTCTACGTGAATAACACAATTCTTACAAATCGCTCCGGGATGAATCTTTTCCCCTAATGACCACTGAAAATAACCGGATTTCTACACTTTTTTTTTTTTTTTTTTTTTTTTTTGCCTATCGGTCTTTCGTTCGAATTCTCGTAGAAGAAAGTTTTATTCATGTTTCTCTATAGTTTATTTTTTCCCTAAAGTTAATTCCGCTAGATCAAATGATTTCAAGATCTCCTAATACTCAGTTACTAAAGTAATAACAAGCTCTTTATATAACCGCATGAAATGTTCTTAATAAAGATGTATATTAAAAAATATTCCTTTCAAATACAAAATATATTTAGCTATTAAACCGAAAATGAGAAATGTTTTTTTGTTTTAAAAAATATTATTCAGCACTATTGTTTTTAGGGTAGAAATACTTTTATGAATTCTAAAATCAGTCAGTTACGTCAGAAGAAATGGCATTAACCCTTTCAGGTCAAAGTACTTCTATTCGTAAAATGCTAAAATGGTTGAATGACACCTGAATTTACAAACAAATTTATTTCAAAATAAGTAAAAGCTTTTATTCACGTACTTAATAAAAGGAAAATTTTCATTCTAAAATTCTGGTTCCAATGTGGCATTTAGGGATTAAAATTAAGTGGTCCAAAAATGAACCACCGCCCTTCAAGTGGATAAGACATTCAGATTTAATGTGTCTTTAATCCATATTCATTTGTATTATTCTATGGAAAATTTATGGAAAGATTTAGAATTCTTTTCAGTGGTAGAGTGTTAATAATAATAACCTAAAAATATTGCTTATTTTTATTATAAAAGATTGTTTACCCGGTAAGAAAAATCTCCGTGTAAAGAAGACGAATATGCATAAAAAATTTGGAAATGGAAAGTAGAGTAATTTATTTAAGTATAAAAAGTACAGATAAATTAAGTACAAAAATGCCTCCTTTTCTTATTAAATAAAAAAAAAAAAATCCGGTATTAGTAAGTGATAGCTATACTCTTATTTTCTCGGTTTATAACATGAAAAGAAAATATTGAAGAGGTATATTATTCATTTTT
Organism: Maratus speciosus; assembly: GCA_963932465.1. Lineage (NCBI taxonomy): Eukaryota > Metazoa > Arthropoda > Arachnida > Araneae > Salticidae > Maratus > Maratus speciosus. The sequence goes on along the minus strand of OZ010787.1, from coordinate 321,918,765 downwards.
CAGTAATTTATAAGAAATGATGCATTCTAGAATCATTCTCTGTAACACCTTGGGGACGAGCGACCGGTATACGTGCCGCATAAGGTGCCCAGAATCCGTGATTATTCTCACCAGTAAATTTTTATTGTAAATTTTGCCTTATTTATTCCGAGCATTTTCTCGATTCAATTAGGAAAAAATTTCTCTTTTGAAAAAAAACGGTGATAAAAGATTAAAATTTAGTAAAAGACGCTCTTCCCGAAGGGGTTAAACAGCATTTGACAAACAGTCGCAGACTTTAGTTTATATTTACATTCATCTACTTTGTTCATGCGATATTAGCTAGTTTTTGATTGACGCTTCACGGATCCTCAATTATCTCTAAATTCAGTGTTTGTGAACATTTTCAACTTCACATTTTCAACACATTATCTAATACAATTTTTAGAAATTTTTTCCCCATCCGAAAGTTGACGTGTGACAGCAACATACTATTTAAAAAAAATCTTATTTTTAAATACATTCTACAAAGCAATAAATATTATTAAATTAAAACATTCACAATTTATTCTCTTTAAAAAAATATTTAAAAATTAGTGAAAGGCTTTTTAAAAACGTAATACATTGGAATCAGGTTGTCTAATTTCTTATGATGAAACAAAATTTCTAAAAATGCATTCGGTAATGTATAAGCTTATGCGTATGTGATTAATCCATATCGCTTAAAATGAATTTTGTAAATAATGTGGTTCGCTGAACATATTTTTAACATACCCCGACCTAATCACAACTTTACCATACTTTTTGCACTTAAATTTCATGCAAGTTCCACTGCATATTGCTTCACTCTCATGCCATTTATCTTCCATTAAAGTATTTAGAAAGACCTTGTGTTTATTTTCATTTCCTTTTTAGAGGACATTTTTTTTGACACTATCCTTTCCAAATGGAAATGTGTGTGGTCAAATATATACAGTAGCGATGAAAATTATGCAATTTTTAGGCTAATGTCAGACGAACGTCTTTTTGTACGCTTTTTTCTCTCTTCCACCATTAGTCCAGGGGAAATGTACAAAAAAAGGGGGGTTACCTTACAAAAAATCGGGAAGAAGATTTTTTTTTCTGAATTGTTTATAATGATGCCAACATGGAAAAACCAAGTTTTCCAACAAAATTTCTTAAGGCTAAACTTTCTGTGGCCGAAAAACAACAAAATTTTAAGACTTGTTTCGATCTTTTTTAAATATCTCAATAGCTATTGCAGTAGTATAATTTTTGTCAATTACAATATTAAAGAGCATAAAATTTTCTACAACTTTCATATTTACAATTTTTTTATACACCCAATATCAAGCGCAGTACGCCATTTCAAAAGTAAGACAATTTTTTCAATTTTCTTAAAAACCGTGAAAAACGTAGTTCTACCCCGATTATTCATACGTTTCCCACGGATTTAATCATGTATGCCAACTTCTATATATTGGTAGCAGTAAATTATATGTTTGAGGGCCAAAACTAGCCTTTCGGGGGGGAGGGTGGGGCAGAATTCATGCATATTTTGCCCCACCCCTCGGTAATTATTTTAATAAATCTCTAATAGCCAGATTTTGAAAATTTTAAGTGTGTAATCATTAAATACGTAATCAGATTTTTCAAATATGGATTCATTAAAACCTTGAAAACCGAACCGAAATATATTCCGCTTTAAACAGGTTTCCATCTTAGGAGGTATAACTGGTCATATTCTTTCTCTTAAAAATATATAATTTTTTCTTTAAGGACCGGATTCCCTATATGAAGATTTTATTTTCAAAAATTTTATGATAGTTGTAGTATTGAGGCGTTTAATGTCATAGTTATATGAATTATGTGACTAAATTAGTCATACAAAGACATCGTTAGATATCGACCTCGGTATCATATGAAAAAATAAATAAATATTAAAATTGAAGCAAGAATTCTGAAAAGAACACTTTTGTAGGTTTAATATGAGCGTGCAAATGTTTTCGCGTGAGACTTCACTACTCACACGAAGAAACTGGAATGCTAAGGTTAAACCTATGGAAGCGTTCCTTATACAATTTCTCGTTTGCAATTTAATAGTTTTAAATGTTTTTTTTTTTTTTTTTTTTTTTTTTTTTTTTTTTTTTTTTTTTTTTTGAGGGGCTCAGAAGTGCTGACGTTGAATTCCAACCGTATTGGTGTTTATATTTTCTATTTTGATTACAGTTTTTATTATTTTTTATTTTTGGTCAGTTTTCCGGCTGCGAGACTTTTTTATTCAAAATTCACATATATATATATATATATATATCAGGGCCAAAACTAGAGGGGACAGAGGGAGCATGTGCCCCGGGTGCCAGAGTGGAAGGCGAAGGGGCGCCAAAATAAAGATTTTTTTTGTCGTTTGATACCAAAAAATATATAGTATGAAATTTAGCTAAAATTGTCTCACAGCCGGAAAATCCAAAATGCAAATTGAACCAAATGCATTAAAACTGGATAACAGAATCCTGTTTTAAATGAAAAAATTACATGTTAATCCAAAAGAAAATTTGAAACAAATGCATTAAAATAGGATAACGGAATCCTGTCTTAAATGAAAAAAGTACAGAAAGAATACTAGCAATTGCAACTGCTGAGAGGGAAACCTGTATAAAGCGGAATATTTTGGGTTCCCTTTTAAAGGTTTTAATGAATCAATATTAGACAAAGCTGGTTACGCAGTTCAGCATTACGTATTTCATGATTACATTTAAATTTTAAAATAATTCGGCTATTAGAAATTAGTAAAATTCTTTTTGTAAATTTCTTTTGCGGAGTGTCATCAAAGAGAAAAAAATATTGTTAAATAGCCTGTAAAAAATTATTATTATTAAAATATATTTTTTCATTTAGCTTATTAAGTCATATTGCGTACCTTACTTTATTATTGTGTAGGGAAAGTGGAGTTGAATGCGACAGTGGATCAATGCCAAAATAAAAATGTTTAAATGGTCTGCAATCATAAGTAAATTGGTATTTCATTTGATAAATGCTATCACTGAGATCATTAAACAGACATAGTTTCAAACCAGTGCATAGTACAGAAAATTAGAATATTCCACAAAGTGTATTTTTCAACAATCGAACTAAGTTTTTCTGTTTAAGCTTTAAAGCAATTAATAGATAATCTTAAAGTTTTATATATTTTTGGATGCTAAAGTGATATAATCTCTTGTTCTATTTATTGATATAAGTAGGAAAAAACTGACAGTATTTATTAAAACTAATCTTTTAAATATTTTTATAGTGATCTCAAATATGTTATTGACAAAATTTTTTAATTTTACAGGAGATAAATATATAACATCAGTTAGTGAAATAACCTGTTGTCATTTTTATTGTAATAGCTATTTTATAAGGTAAAAGCATTTCTTACATAAAATATATTTATTTTCTGAGTGCCTCCCCTCCCCCATTTTATATGGAAGTATAATCCAATGTTTACTATCTTTAAAATATAAAGCATTAAAATATATGTTATCAATAATTGGTAAATAAAATATACCATTGTATTACACTAGATTAATTTTAACACAATTATTCTAATTGGTAAACAAATCATATTAGATGTAAATTTCCAACTGGGCGAAAAATGTCCGGACCAGGATTCGAACCCGGGACCTCCGGACATTTTTCGCCCAGTTGGAAATTTACATCTAATATGAATTGTTTACCAATTAGAATAATTGTGTTAAAATTAATCTAGTGTAATTTCGTATCCAGCGATTTCTGGAGTTCCATTACCTGAGATTTATTCTGTTGAGCTGAACCAGGTTTCAGACCAGATGCTGTAATCATCAAGGTTAGCTGGGTGAAAGAGTTCGACCAGAATCGTCTGGGATAGCTCAGATGGCAGAGCACTGGTGGCTTCAGCCAGGAGGTACCGGGTTCGAATCCTGGTCCGGACATTTTTCGCCCAGTTGGAAATTTACATCTAATATGATTTGTTTACCAATTAAAATAATTGTGTTAAAATTAATCTAGTGTAATTTCGTATCCAGCGATTTCTGGAGTTCCATTACCTGAGATTTATTCTGTTGAGCTGAACCAGGTTTCAGACCAGATGCTGTAATCATCAAGGTTAGCTGGGTGAAAGAGTTCGACCAGAATCGTCCGGGATAGCTCAGATGGCAGAGCACTGGCGGCTTCAGCCAGTGCTCTGCCTGAAGCCGGCAGAGCACTTCAGGTTTCTGCCGGCTTCAGGCAGAGACCTGAGTTCAGGCAGAAGACCTGAACTCAATCTCGGGTTCGAATCCTGGTCCGGACATTTTTCGTCCAGTTGGAAATTTACATCTAATATACCATTGTATGTTAAGTGTGTAATATATGGAATAAAGTATGTTTTTCGCAAATTTTCATATCTATCCCATTGTTTCCTGGAAAAATATGCATGCATTATAAAAATTATTACAATTACAAAATTATTAAAATTAAACAAAAATTCTTTCTTAATTGGAACTATAGTACCAATAAGTTATTAAATACTAAAGTATTCTTTTAAACAATGCTTTGAAATTAACATTATACACACTTAAAATTACTGTTGATACGAAAATTGTTTTATTCATCTACACACTGTCCTATTTTTAAAATTATATAATTTTCTTGAATATAAAATGTATGTTGTGATGAAAATAAAGACGTGGGTGTGCAAATAATATTTAATTTACTGCTACCAATTTTTAGAAGTTGACATACGTGATTAAATCCGTGGGAAACATATGAATAACCGGGGGAGAACTACGTTTTCACGGTTTTTAAGAAAATTGAAAAAAATTGTCTTATTTTTGAAAAGGCGTATTGCGCTTGTTGTTGAGTGTATAAAAAATTGTAAATATGAAAGTTGTAGAGAATTTTGTCCTCTTTAATATTGTAATTGACAAAAATCATGCTACAGCAACATGTATCGAGATTTAAAAAAAAAAAAAAGTCCCAAAATTTTGTTGTTTTTTGGCCACAGAAAATTTAGCCTTAAGAAATTTTGTTGGAAAACTTGGTTTTTCCATGTTGGCATCATTATAAACATGTGAGAAAAAAAATCTTCCACCCGATTTTTTGCAAGGTAAAATGTACATTTCCCCTGGACTACATCCCTACACATGCTAGCGAAGGTGTAGAGTTGGTGGAAGAGAGAAGAAAGCGTGTAAAAAGACGCTTGTTTGACATTAGCCTTAAAGTTTGATAGTTCACAACGGTATTTAATTTTAAGGTAAAGCCATACAATTATATAGAAATAGAAATATAATTTACTATAAAATATCATACAATAACTGTTAGAAGAATATTTTTTTGTAATAGCATTTGTCAAGACGAAAACTGAAATATGTGGAGAAAATTGGCTATACAAAAAAATTCACTAAGAGAGTTAATTCTTAATTTGAGTAAACTTTTACGTTAATAGCAGACTTAAAACACCTTCTCGGAGACTGAAACATGTTTTTAGTTATGTGACTGTTTTAATATGAAACCATGATTCAGTTATTTAGTCTTAATTGAAGAGTTGTTTCCAACAAACAATCTTCTCCATGGAATTTCAATTACGTTAATGTAAGGACTATTGTCAGGCTATTCCAGTTCCCTAATAGTATTATATTGAAACGACCTTTTGCATGCAGCAGAAACATGACATGTTGCTGAATTTTGTTGAAATATAAATACGTGAATAGATAAGGTATGAAAGGCTTCATTTCGGGTTCACTCATTCATCAGGCGATGTCATTCATCTGGCGATGTCATTCATCAGGCATTTTTAATATTTACATTTCCGTAAATCACACAAATTAATCCTTCACTTTTCGATATTATTCAACAAGATATCATAATACTAAATTTATGATTCAAGGGAAGTATAATGTAATCAGAGTGCATATCCTTATCGATTTCTCTAATTGCATATTTTATGCCATCAATATCAAAAGATTCGTCATTATACAATTTTTGTATCATCACTCCAAATAATACGGCGCTATATTTTCTCCGTGTTGTTGACATGCCATTTAGAACACTTTAATCTTTTCAACGTTTTTTGATTAATAAATTTTTTTTTCAAAGAATTCTACCATTTAAACAACACTACTGAAGTCCGAACATATCTATACTTTGCTTCAGCTTCATATTGCAATCCGCAATTTCATCTGAGACGTAGTCAGAGGTTTTTCTGTTATCTAAACTCAGGCTCCTAAACTCCCATACCTTTAGTTTCGCTCGTGCACTTTTTACTGTCTTTACCAGTCTTTCTTTGGCAACATAGACATCCCTTGGTCATTTTTTTTTCATTTTTCTAAAAACTTCTTCATAACTCTAGCTTTTTACCTAAGAACAATTACACATCGCTTTCTGTGTAATCAAACAACTATTTATGACTTTAAAAAATTCATTAAGTTTTACTTGCTCAGAAATTGAAAGGACACATGAATATTTACCAACTTGACAGCAATTGCAAAACACATTGATTAAAGTCAACTTGACAGTATCAATACATGACATCAATAAATGAAATCTTACCCTAAGCTTGATTGACTCATTACAAATAAAATAAAATCCGTCTGTCACATCAGACATTCATCTACATTGACTACAATCAATGAAATAAGAACACGCTATATCTACCTAACCAAGTTTAATCACATTTTCTGATTATTTGGCTATAAATTTTAATAGTTGAACAAATTATATAGCATTATAAACATTATATACTTATAAACATTAATAGTTAAACAAATTATACAGCCTGAAATCATCAATTAAATTATATTTACAGCGATGTAATTTTCATTGTATTACTGAAAGAAAGTGTAGTATCAAATATCAAAAAAGTTTTTTCTTTCTAAAAAGGTTTTCATAATTTTAACTACTGTTTTAAATGTAAGCTACATAACAGTCTGAAAAGGTTTTAACGAACATTATTTTGCTGAAGTTAAAAAATGCAGAATCGCTGACAGATTGTGTATGCATAAGCAATATCTTTAGACCTTTTCAAATATTTTCAGAAATAAATAAAGGTGCATATTAAAATATTTAATATTTAAATATAAACTTTTAATAATAGGACATTTGTAAATATTGTCACTTTGTAAATAAATGTATTCAGAAAAATATATATAATAAAGTATCTAGAGGAAAATGAACTTTTGTTCCTTATGAAGAAAATTTGAAGATTGTAAAATATAGATTACAGTTGTAGCTTAATATTAATTTATTTACTTGATATTTCCGAAAAAAATAATATCCTTTAGCAAAAAGCGATTTTGATATGAAAAAAACATTTAGATATGCATCGGATAGCATCGGATGCATTCCGATGCATAAACTAATATAACAAAATTGCATTTTAATAAAAAGATTAATATCATTATAACACCATTTTAAATAGTAAAACTTGAAACTATCTTTTGTCTAAAATATTAAATTCATAGTCGCATAACTATTTTTATCTTTAAGTTATATTCCCAAAAAACATATTTTTAATGTCTTCCGAAAATATATTTTTAAAAATCCTGCAATTGAACACGTTGTTAAAAATGATATGAAAAGAAGTGCTATTAAATTTCATTTTACGCTGTAATGTCATACTAGAAATTTAAGAGTCAATCATTGAAAAATGAAGTGATCACCCAATAATAACTCTGCCGCAAATGATCATATAAAAATATGACTGTTACCAATCGATGAGAAATAGCGTCTAATGATTAATGCTATACTTAAATTTTTCCTTGGGAGTCATCTTTGCCATTTGAATTTTTAATACTACACCTAATTTTTATATCATATTTGGAAACATTGTTAAATTTTACTTTAGAACAGGATTTCTCAAATTACTAACTTTTGGGGTTCCAGAAATTGTTGCAAAACTGATTTTTTTTTCATAAAGAAATTTTAACATTACCTGTCTTAATAAAAATGTCGGAAGTTGTTCTTGAAGAAATATGAGATGAAATTCATAAAACTGGTTTATAGAATAATGCTCTATCAAGATGAGATACTGAAACTGGTGCAGCTTATAACTATTCTTCAGAACAACCCAAACTTGTGCAATTCGGACTGATGTTAGCTGAAATAACTGATATTTCTGGCTTGAAACAACTGTTAAAAATGTGAGATATTTTCGATGTAGGAAGTATACATTAAATATTTAAAATAAATAAACATATTACGTCTGAATCAGAATTTAAAATTAAATAGATCCCTGTCGGCCCGGCCTACAGCCGGAGGTAGATTTTGAAGTTAAGTATACTAATTTCACCAACAAAAACTAAATCATGATTAGAGATTTATCCACTTCAACAATTTTATCTGGTCGCTATTGACGAGTTTTTCTTTCATTTTTATATAATAGCTGGTTTTATCAGAATCATGATAAGGAGGTATTCAAAAAAGTACTTTTCCATGCTCAACAACTTGAAATTTTCTGGCACATTTTCAGATTCATTTTTAATAGAAAAAATATGAAACTTGCTGACGTGATTTTTGAAGAGATTCATAAGCGACCTGTTTCTATTTTTCGTTCAATTAATTAAAACTTGATTTATGAACAATTATTTTTTCAGTAGGACAATATTTTTCGTTTCTAACACAATCGCTTATGCCGTGTGGTGACCGACATTAAAGAATAGTCCCAATGTAACCCGTGAATGTCGTAAGAGGTGACTAAAAGGGGTTGGGCGAAAGGCTGACAACCTTTAACTGGAAAAAAACCTTGTTGCGAAGCCCTCAAATACAGTTGTTAGACGGACTGATCTCATGATAAAACGGACTGGAACTGGAAAACGGCTTATGAATTTTAGAATTGGAACTTGGAATGTTTTAAGTTTATACAGAACTCGTGCAGTGAAGCAACTACAGAGTCAGATGGATAGTTATAGACTGGACATATTGGCCATACAGGAAGTAAGATGGAAGGAGAGTGGGATAAGAGATAGTGGAGATTTTACAATTTTTAATAGTGCAAGCACAAGAAGAAACATGCATGGTACTGGATTTATGATCAGAAAATGCCTTAGAGAAAATATTATTGATTTTCACAATGTAAATGAAAGAAAATGTATCTTGAGATTGAGAGCAAAGTATTTTAACATTTCAATAGTATGTGTCCATGCACCAACGGAAGATACCGAGGACGAACAAAAAGATACTTTTTATGAAACACTACAGATTGAATTTGATAAGGTACCAAGACATGATGTTAAAATGGTAATAGGTGATTTAAATGCTAAAATTGGAAAAGAATACACTTTTGTACCAACAATTGGAAAATTTAGTTTACATGATTTGTGTAATGTAAATGGAATAAGAGCTGTGGACTTCTTTGCTTCTAACAACATAATCATAAGTAGCACTTGTTTGAGCATAAGAACATACATAAAGAAACTTGGATTTCCGCTGATGGAAAGACAAAAAACCAAATTAACCACCTTATGATCAACAGAAGACATGCTAGTGATGTTATGGATGTAGGAAGTTATACAAGTGCGGATTTAGATACTGATCATTTCCTTGTTATTATGAAATACAGACAAAGAGTTACAATATTTCGAGATGCAAAAGGAACTAAACAAGTTAAATTTAAAACAATAGATTTACTAAACCTGCAGAGAAGAAAGGTTTATCAAAGTAAATTAACAGAAAGAATTGCTAGTGAATATGCTGAATTTAATGATGAAGATATAATCAATAGTTAATGGGCTAAATGCAAAAATATCATATTAAAAACTGCTGAGGAAGTAGTTGAAAAGGAAAAAATGAGGGAAATTAATGAATGGTTTGATGATGAGTGTTGGCAACTGATTAAGAAAAAGAATAAAGCAAGGGGGAAAATGCTGAAACATAGAACAAGACAGAGTGAAAATCACTTTAAAACAATTAGAAGAAATACTCAAAAATTTTTACGTATGAAAAAACGATCTTTGGAGCAGAGTAAAATTCAAGAAATTGAAGACCTATCAGTATTAGGTGATATAAGCCAAATGTATTCAATGCTTAAAGGAATCAAAAAGTGCTATCAACCACGCAGCCTTTTTTGTCAGACAGAAATGATAAGCTTATTGGAGGGCACGCAAATGATACAGATAGATGGGCATAATATTTTGAAGAATTGTTAAACAGACAGTCAAATGACGAAAGAAAAATACAATCAAATCATAATGATTATGACATGAATGAAGAAAACTGTGAACCACCAACTGTAGAAGAAGTAAGGGATGCTATTGAAAAATTAAGAAATGGAAGAGCACCTGGTGAAGATTTGATAAGTGCTGAGCTTTTGAAATATGGTGGAGAGAAGTTGGTAGAAATGTTACATGATTTAATAGTAGAGATTTGGCAGAATTAATAAATACCAAATGAATGGAATAGTGCTATTATTATCCCAATTCATAAAAATCCCTGCCGGCCCGGTCTACAGGCAGAGGTAGATTTCGAAGTTAAGTATACTAATTTCACCAACAAAAACTAAATCATTATTAGATATAAATCCACTTTAACAGTTTTATCTGTCTGCTTTTGACGAGTTTTTACTTCCTTTTTATAAAATAGCTGGTTTTATCAGAATCATGTTAAGGCGATATTAAAAAAATATTTTTCCATACTCAACAACTCGAAATTTTCTGGCACATTTTGAGATTCATGTTTAATAAAAAAAAATATGAAACATGCTGGCGTGATTTTTGAAAAAGATTTATAAGCGACCTGTGTTTTTATTTTTCTTTCAATTAATTAAAACTTGATTAATAAACAATTATTTTCTCAGTAGGGCAATATTTTTCGTTTCTAAAACAATTGCATCGGAAAATTCTGTTCAAAATGGCCACTTTGACATCATTTTTTGAAATATATTCTGCCTCTATCAAAAAATCGATCATTACTGTACATTATATAGTTTCTGAATAAGAGAATCTAGCAATTGGATGCGTTATAGAGCAAAAATGAATTTAAAAATGAGTAAGAAAATAGACAATTTGGATTTCAATGGACCCTTAATAACATGATTTTTTTCTTCAACCGCTATGTATTTTTAATTTGTTTTTGCTGTAAGAATTGGTCCTATCAAAAACTTGTCTATATAAATGTTGTAGACAATATTAAGAAGATATATGATAAAATCATGGAGATTTTATATCATGTGAATTGACGGAGTTATGGATATTTTATCAAAAATCTGTGATGTATGAATTTTTAGCACTATTTATGGAAGTAATACTGATTTACTTTAAACTGATTTAATATGTACAAAAATTAAGAAGTTAGGTTTTTTTTTTTTTTTCGGTTTTCACAAAACCCCTCCCTATTTCCATCCCCTTTGTCTACTTTTGCCCATTAACGAACTTGACCGAGATTTTATGTCCCTTAATTTTATGTATCAGTTTGGAAGAGATTTGTACAGAATTACGGAAGTTATCGTGTCCAGAAAAAGTGATAACACAATTGCTTCGGGAAATTCCGTTCAAAATGCCCAATTTGGCATCATTTTTTGAAATATATTCTGCCTCTATCTAAAAATCGACCATTGCGGTACATTATATAGTTTCTGAATAAGCGAATCTACCAATTAAATGCGTTTGAGATCAAAAATGAATTTAAAAATGAGTCAGAAATTAAGCAGTTTGGATTTGAGTGCATCCTTAATGCAATGATTTTTCCAACACAATCCGCTTCGGGAAATTCGGTTCCAAATGCCCACTTTAACAGCATTTTTTAAAATATCTTCTGCCTCTAACAAAAAATCGACCATTACGGAACATTATATATTTTCTGAGTAAGAAAACGTACCAATTGGAAGCCTTTGAGAGCAAAAATGAATTGTAAAATGAGTCAGAAAATACGCAGTTTGGGTTAGAATACAGCCTTACTTAGATGATTTTTTTCTTCAACCGCTATGTATTCTTAATTTGTTTTTGCTGTAAGAATTGGTCCTATCCAAAACTTGTCAATATAGATGTTGTAGACAATATTAAGAAGATATATGATAAATTCATTGGGATTTTATATCTTTTGAATTGACGGAGTTATGGATTTTTAACTTCTTCAAACCCCCTTTTTGTTTTCGTTTTTAATTTTTTTTTTTTTTTTTTTGCGGTACGAATTGGTCCTATCAAAAACTTGTGAATATAAAATCTGTAGATAATATTAATGAGATTTATAATAAAATTAATTGGAATTGATATCTTAAGCATTGACGGTGTTAGGAATTTTTTTCACCCAAAAATCCTATTTTTTGCGCCTCTTGAGCCCATTTTTAACTTTATCAAAAATCTGTGATACATAAAATTTTGGCCCTATTTTTAGAAGTAGTAAAAACTTTAAACTTATTTGATATGTACAAAAATTAAGAAGTTATGTGGGGTTTTCGGTTTTCACAAAACCCCTCCCTATTTCCATCCCCTTGGTCCGATTTTGCCCATTAACGAACTTGACCGAGATTTTATGCCCTTTGATTTTATGTATCAGTTAGGAAGAGATTGGTGCAAAATTACGAAAGTTATCGTGTCCAAAAGAAAGTGATATAGATAGATAGATAGATAGATAGATAGATAGATAGATAGATAAATAGAGTTTTTTTACTGAGGGTGGTTTTGGGTTCTAGGGGTCATGATCGGTGTAGATCTGCAAAAAGTTTTCAGAAATTCCAACATAAGAACGATCCTGATAGGTAGTATTCCATACGAAATCTACCTAACCCAATAGGTAGTATTTCATACGAAATCTACCTAAAAAAAAAAAAAAAATGAAACATGCTGACGTGATTTTTGAAAGGATTTATAATCGACCTGTGTTTTTATTTTTCTTTCAATTAATTAAAACTTGATTAATAAACAATTATTTTCTCAGTAGGGCAATATTTTTCGTTTCTAACACAATCGCTTCGGGAACTTCTGTTCAAAATGCCCACTTTGACATCATTTTTTGAAATATATTCTGCCTCTATCAAAATATCGATCATTACTTTACATTATATAGTTTCTGAATAACAGAATCTAGCAATTGGATGCGTTTGAGAGCAAAAATGAATTTAAAAATGAGTAAGAAAATAAGCAGTTTGGATTTGAGTGTATCCGTAATGCAATGATTTTTCCAACACAATCCGCTTCGGGAAATTTGGTTCAAAATGCCCACATTAACAGCATTTTTTTAAAATTTATTCTGCCTCTATAAAAAAAAATCAACCCTTTCGGTACATTATATAGTTTCTGAGTAAGAAAACGTAACAATTGGAAGCCTTTGAGAGCAAAAATGAATTGTAAAATGAGTCAGAAAATAAGCAGTTTGGATTTGAATACACACTTCTTAGATGATTTTAGGTAGATTTCGTATGAAATACTACCTATTCGGATCGTTCCTATGTTGGAATTTCTGAAAAATTTTTGCAGATCTACACCGATCATGACCCCTAGAACCCAAAACCACCCTCAGTAAAAAACTTTATATATTTATCTATCTATCTATCGATCTATATATATCACTTTCTTCTGGACACGATAACTTTCCTAATTCTGCACCAATCTCTTCCAAACTGATACATAAAATCAAAGGGCATAAACTCTCGGTCAAGTTCGTTAATGGGCAAAATCGCACCAAGGGGATGGAAATAGGGAGGGGTTATGTGAAAACCGAAAACCCCCCATAACTTCTTAATTATTGTACATATCAAATCAGTTTAAAGTTTTTATTACTTCTAAAAATAGGGCCAAAAATTTATGTATCACAGATTTTTGATAAAGTTAAAAATGGGCTCAAAGGGCGCAAAAAATAAGGTTTTTGGGAGAAAAAAATTCGTAACTTCGTCAATTCTCAAGATATCAATTCCAATTAATTTTATTAAAAATCTCCTTATTATTATCTACAACTTTTATAGTCACAAGTTTTTGATAGGACCAATTCCTACCTCAAAAAAAATTAAAAACGAAAACAAAAATGGGGGATTGAAGAAGTAAAAAATCCATAACTCCGTCAATTCAAAAGATATAAAATCCCCATGAATTTATCATATATCTTCATAATACTGTCTACAATATCTACATAGACATGTTTTGGATTGGACCAATTCTTACAGAAAAAACAAATTAAAAATACATAGCGGTTGAAGAAAAAAATCATCTAAGTAAGGGTGTATTCAAATTCAAACTGCATATTTTCTGACTCATTCTACAATTCATTTTTGCTCTCAAACGCATCCAATTGCTAGATTATCTTATTCAGAAACTATATAATGTACAGTAATGATCGATTTTTTGATACAGGCAGAATATATTTCAAAAAATGCTGTTAAAATGGGCATTTTGAACCAAATTTCCCAAAGCGGATTGTATTGGAAAAATCATTGCATTAAGGATGCACTAAAATCCAAACTGCTTATTTTCTTACTCATTTTTAAATTCATTTTTGCTCTCAAACGCATTTAATTGGTAGATTCGCTTATTCAGAAACTATATAATGTACCGCAATGATCGATTTTTTGATAGAGGCCGAATATATTTCAAAAAATGATGTTAAAGTGGGCATTTTGAACGAAATTTCACGAAGCAATTGTGTTATCACTTTCTTCTGGACACGATAACTTCCGCAATTCTGCACAAATCTCTTCCAAAGTGATACATAAAATCAAGGGACATAAAATCTCGGTCAAGTTCGTTAATGGGCAAACGCGGACAAAGGGGATGGAAATAGGGAGGGGTTTTGTGAAAACCAAAAAAACCCCATAACTTCTTAATTTTTGTACATATCAAATCAGTTTAAAGTTTTTATTACTTCTAAAAATAGCGCCAAAAATTCATGCATCACAGATTTTTGACAAAATTTAAAATAGGCTCAAGGGGCGCAAAAAATATGGTTTTTGGGGAGAAAAAAAATCATAACTTCGTCAATTCTCAAGATATCAAATCCAATAATTTTATTATACATCTCCTTAATATTATCTACAACTTTTACATTCACAAGTTTTTGATAGGACCAATTCGTACCACAGAAAAAATTAAAAACGAAAACAAAAAAGGGGGGTTGAAGAAGAAAAATTTTCATAGCTCCGTCAATTCACAAGATATAAAATCTCCATGAATTTATCATATATCTTCTTAATATTGTCTTCAACATTTATACAGACAAGTTTTTGATAGGGCTAATTTTTACAGCAAAAACCAATTAAAAATACATAGCGGTTGAAGAAAAAAATCATCTTATTAAGGGTGCATTCATATCCAAACTGTATATTTTCTTACTCATTTTTAAATTCATTTTTGCTCTCAAACGCATCCAGTTGCTAGATTCTCTTATTCAGAAACTGTATAATGTACAGTAATCGTTTTTTTGATAGAGGCAGAATATATTTCAAAAAATGATGTCAAAGTGGGCATTTTGAACAGAATTTCACGAAGCGATTATGTTAGAAACGAAAAATATTGCCCTACTGAGAAAATAATTGTTTATTAATCAAGTTTTAATTAATTGAAAGAAAAATAAAAACACAGGTCGCTTATAAATCTTTTCAAATATCACGTCAGCATGTTTCATATTTTTTTTCTTTATTAAAAATGAATCTGAAAATGTGCCAGAAAATTTCGAGTTGTTGAGTATGGCAAAATATATTTTTTAATATCGCCTTAACATGATTCTGATAAAACCAGCTATTTTATAAAAAAGAAATAAAAACTCGTCAAAAGCAGACAGATAAAACTGTTAAAGTGGATTTATATCTAATAATGATTTAGTTTTTCTTGGTGAAATTAGTATACTTAACTTCGAAATCTACCTCTGCCTGTAGGCCGGGCCGGCAGGTATTTTTTTTTTTCTTCAACTGCTATGCATTTTTAATTTGTTTTTCTGTAAGAATTGGTCCTATCCAAAACTTGTGAATATAAAAGTTGTAGATAATATTAAGGAGATTTATAATAAAATTAATTGGAATCGATATCTTGAGAATTGACGAAGTTATGAAATTTTTTCTCCCAAAAACCCTATTTTTGCGCCCCTTGAGCCCAGTTTTAACTTTATCAAAAATCTGTGATACATAAAATTTTGGCCCTATTTTTAGAAGTAATAAAAACTTTAAACTGATTTGATATGTATAAAAATTAAGAAGTTATGGGGGGTTTTCGGTTTTCGCAAAACCCCTCCCTATTTCCATCCCCTTCGTCCGATTTTGCCCATTAACGAACTTGACCGAGATTTTATACCCATTGATTGTATGTATCAGTTTGGAAGAGATTGGTGCAGAATTACGAAAGTTATCGTGTCCAGAAGAAAGTGATACATGTATATAGATAGATAGATAGATACATAGATAGATAGATAGATAGATAGATAGATAAAGTTTTTTACTGAGGTTGGTTTTGGGTTATAGGGGTCATGTTCGGTGTAGATCTGCAAAAATCTTTCAGAAATTCCAACATAGGGGAGAATATAGTACATACGAAGTACATACGAATGATAGTATTTCATACGAAATCTACCTAAAAAGGAGACATTTAATAAACAAAAAAAGTATATAGTGTTTTTTATTTTCTTTTATTTTGTAATATTAATGCAATAAATATTAATTTTCTAACATTATTTTTATATTAAATGTCTGATATTAAGTGGCACGTTTTTTAAAATTTCTCTTTTGGAAAGATCCTATAGGGGGAAGATATTTATCTTATCCTTCTCAGTTTTGAGACAAATATTACCTGGGACCACATAAACCAGGTTAAAATAATTATAAAACATCTACAAAGATGTACTGTATCAGTCTACACATGGGTGCTTATGATATGCACGCGTTTATTAAAGAGGTCCAGAAGTAATTTTAACAAGAATCATTTAAATTAATTTAATGGGAATTCCTTGTGTGTCTTCTACAGGCGACACCAAGGCTCAGCAGGTTAAAATTATCGTAATTTAACAAATAAGGATTTACGTTAGAGTAATTGCGTCGGAGTCTGGACAGACAGTACACTGTTAAAAATTTCCACTTAACGTTGAACCAATATACGGAGTAACTAATAAGGATCACAAAAATGTGGTACTTCTTAATTTTCAAAAACTCCATTTCATGGTGTAACCTTGGAAATTACGCTGAATTGAACCACATTTTGGTAATAAGTTTTCGAGCTACTTATCAGCCAATCAGAACAGCACGTCTTTGTCTATGACGCCATTACAAGATAAGTGAAATGATTGCTTTTCGTCCGCCATTTAAAGTTTAAACGAAAGGGAAATTAAAAGGATTACTCGTGGAATACGGAGGTAAGTCTTATTTAATTTTAATGTTTCATTCCTGTACTTATAAGTGTGTATAAGTGTATAAGTTTTAAATAGTTTTCATGTTTTATCGAAAAAGATTGATTTAGCTTCCCGAATTTCACAACCGATTCTGTATTATATTCGTTCTTTATGTAACGGTTTGAAATATATTTGTTTTAACTATTGAATAACAAACAGTTCTTAGTAAAAATTAATCACGACTTCATTCGTTTTGTCTTTTTAAATAAAGATAATTTGTGTAAACAATCCATTCTTCCTATTCAATAGTGAGATGTGAAGTATTTTAATTTGTCGCAGCTCGAAAGCAAAAACAAAACATGAAGTACTATCTTAGTTTTAAAATGCTGACACGGAGCTATGATTCATGGCTGCATTCATGGTAGTAGATGTAAAATTTGCAGTGATTTGAAAATGTTTATTTATAATGGAATTTTTGTGTACTTTACCGTTTCCTGATTATAAAGAATAACGATCAATGAATTTGTATTTATAATTATTAATATTTTGGAGTGAAACATGATATTCAATGATTAAGATAATAAGAAAAGGTTTCAGATTGAAAAATAGATTTACACTGGGAATATTTCTTTATACATATTACAGTTTTTAATTTAAGAAGTGAAAAGGAAACATGATATTTAAGCATTTAAATAAAATGTTGTTTATACCGATATAAAGTTTTTGTATAAAACTACTTTAGTATGTTTTAAGTTCATATTTACATTTTATGTATATAATGTAGGATTGAATATTTATTAAAGAGATTAATAACTACTTTTTACATTCAAAATGTTATTCAAACAACGGAAAACAGTGCATATGCAATCATTTCTTTTCATTTTAAATTCCGTTCTATTTTTCTATTTGTTAGATCAATCTTTTCTTATAAAATACATGAAACGTATTTAGCTTGTATTTGTAAAATACAGTGTGTACGGGAATAAAATATTAAAATTAAATATGGCTTAGCATTTCGTTCCAGAATTATTAATAAGAATTATTAAGGAATATGTTTAAAGGAAAATTATATACATATTCCGTAGAATTTAAAAATTTAGACTCCAATTTTCATATATATATAAATTACACATTCTTAATATATAGATCATGCTTAGAACTTATTTAAAAAAAGATGTGAGCTGATAAGCAATACTTTTTGCCCCCACCCCCGTTTGACATAGTTTTTTTTTTTTTTTTTTTTTTTTTTGTCCTTGTTTCAATGCAATTTGTGATTTATATTTACTCTTACCCTGATTTATTTTTGTTTAAAGATTGCTTGCATGCGTCATACAAAATCAATTTGATAAGTTTATTAAGCAAATTATAATTCATTTAAATTACCTCCATTTGATAAGTTTATATATATGTATATTAAGCCCCTTAACATCATCGTATCTTTTCTTATGTATTTTAATATGTGAATTATAGTGTAAGATATTTAAAATAACAATGGTGTTATCGTATAATTAAACTATTTTAAAATTTGCTAAATAAACCTAGGTTTCTGATCTTGAAAATTATTTTCCTACAAAAATTAATTGGAGAGACCGTAAATATTTCACGTTAAATTATATTAAAACAGAATACCTTTAAAAAAAAAAAGCAAAATATTTTACCTATGAAAGAGGAGGGCGGGGGTGGGGACAAAAATCATATGGTTCAACATTTAGCCAATTTGCGGTCAAACGTTTTACCAATTTACGGTTCAACGTTTCACCAATTTATGGTTCAAGGTTTTCACCAACGTATTGTTCAAGCTTTCACCAACTTATGGTTCATCCTTATAACCAAATGTTGGAATAATGTTTCACCATCTTATGGTGGCAGCTACTGCAGCACCAAAAATTGGTTCAACGTTGTACCAAATTTTTAACAGTGTACTGAGTCAATGGCAATGTTAGATTTGCATTTAAAAAAATTGAAGTCAATAAAAATATTTTTTACTCGTTGCATGAGCCATTGCGGTGTTCTTTCAACACAAATATATGCATCAGATGCAAATGTTGGGCTTTGCGATGCGATTAAAAACATTAATTTCATAAAATTTTGAGCCCTTACATGTCGCATATTTACATATGAATTACGATTACAAACTCTTTTCTTCACACAATGCAAAGTTCTGTGGTTTTACAAAGTTTATATATACTATTGCATTTGAAAGATTAAATTGTTTTAGTATAAAAAAGCAGAAATGAGATTTTCTTGATTTTTTATACTATTAATTTATGTCTTTTAAAAGTATCAGATATTTTTTCATAATTGAGTGATTTAGACATATTACTAAGGAAATACCGTATTCACGCGTGTATGCCGCGCAGTTCACAGGTCATCAAAAAATTATTTAAATAGGGGTGCGCAGGATATACGAGGATTTGATTTTTGAAGACCGCGGCAGGAGAGAGCGACAGTGATGGTGAAAATTGATGTACAGTGAGTATTAAAAAATATATCTAAACCTGCCTTCATTCGAAAACAGTTTACGATAAAATAATACCAAAGGAGTTATTAGAATCAGAATACTGTCTTCTTTCAAAATTTGAATGCAACTTTTGAAATAGGAGTCGCCTAAACATTAAAAATTGAACCAAATTCAATTTTTCAAAGCGTTAGACCCATTTTTGACACCATATGTGAGTTCTTTGGTTCAAGGTTGCCCAAAAAAGGTATAGATTTTGTACTATTTATTACATCTTCATACAGTTATAGAAGAAAATTTATTAAGAGTAAATCAAGAAATTAAGAAATATTAAATTAGGATCTTAAAAGATAACTCCAGATTCACTTATAGAGGAAATCTATTTATAAAATAAAAAAAAGAAACTTTCATATCCCATATTACATTGAAGAGAATTTTACATATATATTTTCTCCTTGCTGTTTTTGATTTTCTAATTTCTGCTCGAACGGCTGCAGAATACGGTCTCTTTAGATCATCGAAAAGTGAAATTTTTCTACATCTCAAAAAATTATAATTAAAATGTACATACACACATATATTTTTAACGATGCCCATTCTGATTTTGTAAAAAAAAAATATGATTTAGGTCCTGATTCATAAATTTTTCATATGAATTTATTAATGATTTTCATAATTAAGACTATGTTTTTGAGAATATGTTTGGATCCAGTCAATGTATCTCACTGAAAATAAAATATGTAAATCAGATGATATTTTATGCAAGATTAAAGGATGGCATGGGAATTTAACATTAACATCATCAGACTTTGATCTCTTGTAATTTCATGAAGAATTAATAAAAATACATAAACTATATTCTTTCCCGAGAAGATTTGATCTCAGGAACCCAGATAAAGTGTCAAAAGTGGATGTCACCTTAACTAAAATCAACGTTGGTGCAATTTTTAATATTTAGACAACCCTTATTTCAAAAATTTAATTTATGTTCTGAATAAAGACAATATTCCATGTCAAATTATACCTCTGGTTGATTGTATCGTAAACGGTCCGCGAATAAAGGGGGAAGGGGTGTCTTTTTCTTATATACTGAATGAACGTAAAAATTATACATTTAATGTTTAGAAGATTTTTTTTTTTTTTTAAGTTGGTAACATACAATTTTAGGTACATGTGTGAAGTTTTCCATCCTGTTATAACATTATTTGCTTCAGTATATATGATTGTCGGACGACTATTTTCTATTTAAATATACTAAATCACGAAGTAATCATTTTAATATAGTGTGCAATTTTAAATATAATTAATGAACTTTAGAAGAATAATATCTGCTTAAAATATTTTTCTTATACTTTTTAATAAGTATACATGTATTCTTTCAACAAATAAAGTTTTAAAAGTAGGGGTACGCGTGTTATTAGAAAATACGTCATAATCGAGTAAATACGGTAATTAAAACATTTGTGTTAAAATATTATATTGAAAATTTGGTAAAACAATAAATAACTAGTATGTTGTGGCCATCACAAAACTTTCTTCTATCTCATACATGTCAATACTTCAAAATTCACTATCTCAGTGCCAAATTAAATGGCAATCTGTGTTCATAATGAGAATTCTAAAAATATATAATTCCGTGCATTAGTTCTCGAGGTATGACTGTCACTGAAATCGTGTAAATCCAGCAAAATGCAGCATAGCAGCGCCACCTATTGGATTATTTACACCAGAACCTAATTATCACCAACTTATGTCAACGTCTAACTGAATATGAAGTTTGAGGAACATTCGTGCATTAGTTCTTGAGATGGAGGTATTGCGCAAATCATGACAAATGCAGCACAGAAGCGCCACCTGTTGAGCGATTTGTAACAACAAATAATCTGCAGCAATATTAATCAAGTGATACTTAAATCTGAAGTTTGATGAAAATTCGTGCAT
Source organism: Maratus speciosus (assembly GCA_963932465.1). NCBI lineage: Eukaryota > Metazoa > Arthropoda > Arachnida > Araneae > Salticidae > Maratus > Maratus speciosus. The sequence continues at coordinate 321,897,155 of OZ010787.1, read as the reverse complement.
TAGTTCTTGAGATAGAGCTATTGAGAAAATAGTTCAAAATGCAGCACAGCAGCGCCACCTTTTGGGAGATTTACACTCAATACGCAGTCAGCATCATTTTATATGAAGGACTAACTAAATCCGAAGTTTGATGAAAATGTGTGCATTAGTTCTTGAGATAGAGCTACTGCGAAAATAGTGTAAATCCTGAAAAATACAGCATAGCAACGCCACCTGTTGGGCGATTTACACCAAAACGTAAACAGCATCCATTTATGTCAAGGACTAACGGAATCTGAAGTTTTATAAAAATCCGTGCATTAGTTATTGAGATAGAGCTTTTGCTGAAATCATGCAAAATGCTACATAGCAGCGCCACCTGCAGGGCGATTTACACCAAAAACTAATCAGCGCCAATCTATATCAGGGACTACCAGAATATAAATTTTTATTAAATTCAGTGTATTAGTTCTTGAGATAGAGCGCCCACAAAATCTGTGTCATATACAGACAGACAGACAGACGGACAGACAGACAGATAGACTCACAGACAGACATTTTGTAAAGCATGTTTTTTGGAATCTCTGACCCATAAAACGTGTAAATCCGTCGAAAACTGGAATTCGAAAATTTTCATGAAACCAATACTTTCTTCTTGTAAAGATAGAAGAAAGTAAAAATATAACATAAAAGAGTGCAAAATGAATCTTTTTAGATGGCGTAGATCATTTTATCATAAACGAAGGTATTTCTTCCATAGAATCAATTGTGAAAGCTTCAATTGAACATTGGAAGTTTGAAGACATAATTTCAAAATACTTTTCTTCAAATTTTGGTTTTGAAAAAGAAAATTGCATTTATAATTTATACTCAAATAGTGTTGCGGGCAGGGTAAATACCCAGTCTTTAGTTATTTGTCTTTTGAATATATACCTGTGGGTAAATACCTAAAATCTGTGTTATTGCATATTAACACCACATTCAGCTTGCTTAAAAAATGAATTCTCGGTTTGAATAATGAGAAAAAAACTGAACCTCGAAATTAAAAGATTCTTAAAGTCTAAAATCATAGAATTAAATATATGTATCTGTATTTGTTATGATCCAAAATTTTCTATGTTAAATTTAATAAAAAAATCAAATTCAATACTTTCGATGTAAAATGCTGTGTTTCTTTAAAATTAAAGTGTTGTAAGAAGTGAAGCTGAAAGTAGGAAATTTTAGTTAGTAGCTACTGGACAGAGAAATTTTTTTACTCTCTAGTTTCTTGCCGATGTTTACTTTATACATAATTTCAAAAGTAGTAATATATATAAAAATTCAAAATTAAATTTAAAAAAAAGTTTCTTTTACCATATGAATTTGTTTTAACATAAATCGATTTTAGAGACTTTAAATACGCAAATCAAAAATTACAGTTCATTCCATCAAGTAGTGTTTGAGTTAACATCTATATATTATAAAGCAAGAGGCCCAAGTGTCTACCTGTATGTCCCGACTACTTTCAAAAACTACACGATGGATTTTTTTCTAGTTTATTCCACTGGATAGAGAATATTCTCGCGCTCATTTATAAATTTACCGATTATGCTCATTAGAAAAATAGAAAGAAAATCTTGGGTTTCCGTATCCATCAAAAAGATTATTACAAAAATATTTGCATAAATAACTTTATTTATCATTGTCAGTTCTATTTAAGGTATGGATTTTAGTTAGTGAAATATCTATAATTGAGTCAATAGCAATTTGACATTATTTAAATGGAACTTAGTTTGGCGCATAATTAACTTCGTTTCGTAACTAACTCTGGTACATTTGTAACCATATCGTTGCAAGAACTTCAAATATTTAACGTCAAACTTAGCTATGGACCCGATTACGGAAGATTAGAAAAAAAATATCCGAAGCAAACTAGAGGTTTATTTTCTACCAGCGTCAGAATTCGAGCTTTTTTTCAGGTTAACGGTTACAATGTTGAAATTGTTCTTTAAAACGAAAAGGCAGTGAAAATGACGTCCTTTTAATTTTATCCAAGCAATTCAATTTAGCTTTAAAAATCCCCTTTTTATACTTCACTTTTCTTAGTGTGCAAATATTTTTGCATTTTTGACTGTATCTACTCTACTGGAATTCAAAGATGGGAATCCGTAGTAGATTAACCAGAAGAGGACGTACATTACGAAACATAACGTAGCGCAGAAATAGATTGCATTTAAGCTACCAGAACCACACATTGCGCAAAGAATAGAGACTCGGAGTTCATGAACTAAAAATCGAAAATGAATCAGCGGATCGTTATTTAAGTTCGATGGTCAATGTCTGCAATCATTGAAATGCTCTTTATTTTAGTAGTGTGATGACTAGATAACATTGTAATTCCTGTTGTTATAACTGTTTCATTCTCAAACTCTACTCATATAAAACTCTACTATAAATGATCAACTAAGAGGGATGTTTCTCAATAGCCCAAATTTTGTCCAAAGCATAAGATAATACAATAGCGCAATGGCGTTCGCATCGTTTTCGGCAATGCGAAAGACATTCCAGGTGAATTTGCACATTGCTTTAAGATACATTTTCAAATTTACCATTTCGTTTGATTCAATGTTTGTTTGGAAAAATGAACCAGCACAGCAGGCTTAGAGTGTTACAGCTTAATAAACATTCCGCACTGCAATATCTTCTTCAGCGATTAAAAATGAATTTAACATTAGTATTTCCGCTCTTTAAACTTGAATAATTCCTAAACTACTTGATAAAATGATTTCTCATTTGGTATCTTGTGGTATAATAGTATGTCAAAATTAGTGTTAATATCGAAAATTTTCAGGTTTGTACAAATTTTACATGCAGACGATTCTTTAAGCAAAATTTCAGTGTAGCATTAAATAGAATACGTTATTACTAATCGATTGTTACCAGTCGTATTTTTATATGACGACATACGGCAGAATCAATAGGGGATTATCAATTTTTTTCTCCAGGTCTGTACAATTGAGGAATTGAAGATGTTACGAACGAACTTGACAAAGGAAATTTTTTTAACATGATATGGAAGACTGCAGTAACCGATGCAATCTTTTAAAAAAGTCTACTTTACTTCTAATGCTCTGAAATTTGGTTTAGATTCCAATCTGACAAACAGACGAAATTCATAAATAAATAAAATTTAAAAAGCTGTTCCCTGAAAAATGTGTTTTATGTGTTCCCCTAATATCTGCAATGCATAGTCGGAGAAATCGCAAAAGAGCGCATAAAAATTAATAACGTTTAAACGGATGGAATTGGAAACATCTAACCAAACAGGTGAATATCTTTTTTTATCTACTCGATAAGACCACTATTAAGGAGATTTAAAAAAAAAACTTTATCACGATAAGATGTTAAACATTTGTTATTCATTGTGCTTTATTATATCATTTTTACATCATAACGAAATCTGTTTCTTCCTTTATTTCTTATAAATTCAACACGCGTTACTTTTTAGCTCACAGGCTATCAAAGCCTGAGAGCTAATGTGCTCGCAGGTTCTGTATGTATGTACGTGTGCGTTTGTATGCATGTACGTAACGTGATAACTCTTAAAGAGATATCCGATTTGCTTCAAATTTTGTAAATAGGTTCATTCTGATAAGGCGCTTCCCTGATCGGTTTTGGGGGCTCATTGGCTAAGTATAAATGGGGGGACAGTGGTTAATCCACCCCTTAATTTAGATAAATGTGTTTCATGCAGAATTATCCGATTTGCTTCAAATTTGGTATGCCGGTTTGTTATAATAAGGAACTTCCCTGATTAGATTTGGATGTTTATTGGTTAAGAATAAAAGGGGAAAACGGGGTATGCTAATACCACACATATTTTAGCTAAATTGGTATTTCATGCAGAATAAGAGTATATAATATACAATTAATGTGAATAGCCTGTGTGCTCAATGCCATCAGTTTAACTGCGCACTTTTCTTTTTAATCTTTTTGCATTTGCATCTCTGAACCTTCTCGTATTGATAACTTTGTTAATAAATTACTTGATATTTTCTATGTTTCGATGTCGCAATTTCTTCAGCTTCACGAAATTCTCTAGGTTTTGTAATTCAAATACAGTTTTAATATTTTTTTATTATTTCCTGGCGAATCTAACTCTTATGTATGATCGGTATCTCCCGAATCTTTTTTATATTGGTTGGATAATTTAAATAAATGAAAACAGCAGTTAAATAATTACGGAGGCGTTCTTTTGTTTTCCCTTAATAGCAGTAAATAAATCAACCTTCACGTAGTTTATCCAACTTTTCCACTGTAAAACAGAGAGCTATATTTACAGTTACCAAATTTGGAATCTTTTCTACAGAAAATTTCGACGTATAGTACAGGCTGTTGTGAAACGAAAATTAATTAACTTTTGTCAACTCTAATTCAGTGAAATGTTTTTCATATGCTGTATGAATTCCAGCTTTCTTGGTGAACCTTTTGTGATTAGAAAAGCAATCTGTCATATTAAATAGTCAAAATGCTTTCTTTAGTCCCAAATTAATCTTAAACCTTTGTCAATATGACGTTAAACATACATTTTTCAAATAGGATGTTTTTCTGACTGCGCTTTTAAATACCTTTTTTACTTTAATAATAAAAGACTCATAACTGGAAATAGATTTCGTTTCAAATTGATATAATGTTACACGAAGATTTTACTCAAGAAATATTTTCAAGAACGTTTAATCAGTCGAGAGCAATAAAGTACTGTGTTGTTAGATTGCTGAGAATTTTGCTTTCAAAACAAAATAAACAATTTGGTGCACTTTAACTATTAATTGTTTATGTATATGGTATTTTTCAGATCACAATTCTCAAGAATGGATAAATTATTTTCATTTCGTTTCTTTTATAAAGTGAGCATTTGGAAGCATCTTCCAGGTTCCCGCAGATAGAAAACCGCAGTATCGGATTGTGGGATGAGCTAAGGGATTGATGGAAGATTGAAAAAGCTTAGGATCTCGCTGTATTGCAATCCCTAGATGACTGCATTGAGTTTCCTGTTTCCCTATACATCATGGCTTTCTTCATGAACTTATTAAAGTTAGGCGTATCCATAAATATTACAATGATTTTTTTTTTTTTCCTAGATGGAAAATTTTGCTTTTTTAACAATATTTTTTATATAATTCTTCAAAATACTTTTTTTTAATTTAAAAATATTAACTTTTTATAAATTGATTTAATCTATTAAGTGCACATGGAACATAAATTGGTTCAAATTTTCGAGTTTTGAATTGAGTTATAAATTGATGAAATAGAAAAAAAAGTTGAAGAGTAAATGTTAAATCAATATGATCATGATGCTAAAAGGATTTTAAATAACATATTTAAGCATTGTGGTTGTGTATATAGTTTTTTTTTTTTTTTTTTTTTTTTTTTTTTTTTTTTGCCTTTTCGAAGAAAGTGGTCTTTTGATGCTTCGGTACGCTTTTATAAAAATCTATTTTAGGTAAACATTTGAAACTTTCCAAAATTGTGTAACTAACTCTATTTGAAAGACTTGGCGCAGCATGTCCCTTGGGGGATTTTGCGCAATAAAACCTCATACAACCAACCAACCTATTTGAAATACTTTACTAAAAACTGAAATACTTTACTAAAAAACTTTGAAAATCCTTTTCAAAAGTTTTTAGTAAAATATTTTTCATTTTATTTCTTTTAAGCCAAAATAAAAATCGTTTCTTATTATTCTCAAACAGAGTTAGTTACACAATTTGGAAAGTTTCAACTGTTTACCTAAAATAGATTTTTAGAAAAGTGTACCGAAGCATCAAAAACCATTTTTTCGAAAAGGCTAAAAAACTACATACACTCACACAATGCTTAAATGTATTATTTAAAAACCTTCCAGCATCATAATAATATTGATTTAATATTTCATCATGAACTTCTTTTTCTGTTTTACCAATTTATAACTCAATTCAATACTCGAAAATTTAAACCAATTTATGTTGCATGTGCCCTTAAGAAATAAAATATTTTAAAAAGTAAATGCTGTATTAATTAGCCTTACCCTGATGATACAAAATAATAGGAGTTTATACATGCACATCTAATGATTAGATAACATGCTTTAAAAAGTAACTTCTCAATAACGTTGCTAGCTTTTTTGATATTTTCTTTTTGATGCTATTTTAATTCCAATTTCATATATGTGACAGAAATTATACAGCACGTTTAACCTTCAATGGAAGTGTTATAATTTTTCGCACGAGCGTTCGAGCGTTCTACTTTTTACAACATAAATGTTTAGTTTAGTTACGCTGTTAAAAATGCAAGGTATTCCATAGTAGTAAAAAAATAGATAAGTTAGAAAAGCAATTATGCATATCATCATAGAAAATTAAATCTAAATATTATTTGTAAGCAGAGAAAAATGTCTTCAAAATATATGTTTACAGAAACATTTATTAATGTTGAAAGAGTCATATTACTTCATAAAAAATATAATTTAGGCAAGAAGACAAAAATATCTAATATTTTCGAAAAATATGTATATTTTTTGAAAAATAATGCATTTCATTATCAATAATTTTAGGAAGTTTTTTTATGCCAGAAAGAACTTTCACAGTGTACATCTTTCCCAGTTTTGAACTCTTGGAATATTTTAAATTACGAATCATCTTTACCAATATAATTTTTTTTTTAATCTTCAACTGATTCTTATGCGTTTTTGTCAGATATATGTTAAATATCTTCTCAGTTTTCCAATTGTTATGCAATAATGGTGAAACGTCTACTAAAAACTTTTAGTTTGATTTTAAAAAACAAAATATTATGTCAGTGTAGCATGTGTCATATTAGAAAACGGTTTAAAAAATATGACTTTGGTCGTAAAATTTGCGCGCGAGCCCGCTGAACTGTTGATAGCGTGTCAAAAAATATATGTGAAAGAGAAAATATTGAATGTATGTTAATGGCTACTATTGGTGGCTTTCTTGAATCGTGTCAAACCAAAATCATTGTTTCATTTATTTTTAATGATGTTATAAAAATTCATTTATTTTAATAGGAAATGCAAACAATTACAAGAGAATTGTTGTTTACATATTTCCTTTCATTAATAATAATAAAAAAAACGCATCTATGAATTTCCTGGGGTTTTACAAGTACATCATATAACTCAGCATATAATTAGTTTTAATATCATGACAATAAAGATACTCGTATAAAATTTACAATCTTAAGATAAACTCTAATGACGTATATTTTTTACGCTTTTTTTCGTAATTTACTTAATTTTTTATGCTTTATTTTCTTGTAATGCAAACAATAATTGATATAAATTATCTGCTTGAAAAAAGCACACCGGAACATTGTGTGATTTATATTTTATTATGCAGTCATTAAAAGTTAAATTTCTATAAAGCGGAATATTATTATGTGGAGAATTGGTAAAAAAATAGGCATTGATTCAAATGGAAAAAATAATAATTGGGTTGCTGTGATAGTTATGAAAAGAAAAGCTTCTTATCACATGGCTCAAGGATTTGTATGAACTCATAAATGGCTTGATTACGTTACTGTATGAAAAGCCGACCGGCAAACAACAATAACGATAATAATTATTTTTGTAATTATAGTAATTATTTCTGAACATACTTCTTTTTATAAAATAACTTTTAGTGGTATATATTTACATTTATGAAATTTTAATAATTTTAAAATTTTATGAAAGCATTTTTTTTTTCATATAAGTAACAATATTGAATATAGGTTTCAAGTTAAAATTTTTCTCACCAGTTATTTTGAAATTTTAAATCACACATAAAAACGAAAATATAAAGTACATAAAATTAATTTCTTTTTATTTTTATTTATTTATTCAGTCTTTCTATAACATTAATGTGTTTCTTTAATAACATTTAAAAATAAAAATCGGTTTTCTACGAGATCGCAAAAATAAATGTAATCAAAGCCTTTCGTTATTTTGATAAAAATTAAAAAATAATTACCACTTGAAGTCTGTGAATTTAGATAGCTTGAAAAAACAAAGACGGGAAAGTCTCAGAGAGTGGAACAAAATATAAAAACATCATTTCTGAGGAAATAAATGAGCTTTTTTATATATGTATCTTAGCTATATCTTTCTTTGACTTTTTTTGTCACTTTAGTGTACATTTTAAAGATATTAAATTTGCTGACGTCATACTCATTTGCCATCCACTGTGATACTCAAATATTTACATACATTTTTTTGTTTAAGCTCAAGTTAATGTGTATCGAGTGGAGTTTTTGTTTAAAGTGCAGAAAAATAAAGAAAATGGTGATTAGTGGAGATGATTTCAATTCGCTACCGTGTAAATTATCTTTTTTTTGCATTAATACATTTTTATTTTAATACGGTGATTTTATATTATCCAGAATATAAATTGTGTAGTTTTACATATAATACCTTTTTTTATTTCTAAATCCTTGGCAAAATATGTTGCTTTTAATTTTTGTTGCGTTAAATATATAAAAATTGCGTTTAGGTGCGTTAAATATAACGCACCTAAACGATTTAATTCTAATTTATTTCTAGTATGTTTGATTGGTATTTTAATTAATTCTGATGGATGTGATATTATTTATGCGTAAATGCCGTGAAGAAAATCGACGTGATAAAAATCTTTTAAGCCTCATTTTATATTCAAATTTCATTTCACGTCATTTTATTCAAATTTAATCATTTTTGTTTACACTATGAAGGCTAAAAGTAATGTAGGACTTTGATTTATTGTTACATATTAAAATTACATCAAAATTCTATCTTTGTAGTTTTTCTTTTAAAATTTGATATATCATCACATTTATGTTTCCATACAAAGTGAATCTAGCCAAATATTTATTTTTTAATTACATTTAAGTGTATACCAGAACGATTGTCATAATCAAGTACTGTTGACCTCTCAGGCTGATATCCTAAATGTATGGTTAATATTAATTATATACCAGCCAATGTCAGTAATTTCAGTGTGCTAAATACACATATTTTTCTATACAAATGAATCAGTCTAAATGTTTTCTTTTTTTTATAACATTTAAATACGGACCAGAATGATTGTCATAATCAAGACCTCTTGACCTCTCAAACATATATTCTAAGTGCATTGTTAGTTTTAATCATATAACAACCGATGCCAGTAATCCTAGTTAGAACGGTATAATATGCACGAATAAGTTCAAAAACGGCAGCTACTTGCGACAAATGCTTCATTATTTACGTTAAAAGAACAAATAGGTTTGGGGAAGCATAAAGTTACTCTCCCAGTAGCATTTTTTATACGCTTAAAAAAAGTTCAGTGCGCGTTTAAATTAACTTTTGGCTCTTGCTTTTTACGTGTCTCATCTAAAATACTATTTTATTTGACAGCATAAATCAAGCGAGAAAAAAAAATAAATCATGCTTATAAAACTGCATGTCCCCTTCTCACGTTTAGGAGGAACAGAAAAATGCAGCAAAATGGAAAATTTATTTATACAAAAAGGTTTATTTATTTGGGATAAAAAAATATTTGAAAGCATTTCTATATGAAAGTAAATTCTCAAATCAATATTTTTATTTTCAAAGATGACTCTTTTAAAAAGCTTTGTTTAAGAGAAAAAAATTAAAGTTAGAAATAAGAATTTCATTCTCTTTATAAAAAAAAAAAAGGAAAAAAAATAAACGGCAAAAGTGAACGTAATAAAGACTGGAATTCTTTAAACATAGCCAAAAAGATCAATCAGTTTAAATTTCTCTTTTAAATATTGCTTTTGAAAGATAACTTTTGAAAATCTAATTAAGAGGGCAATAGTGAAAATAATTTAATTTTCAAGAAGGCATTCAGAGCCGTGAAATACGTGAAAAGGTTGAATGACATTTTAAATGAAGATTTACATCGATCATAAAAATGTTAAATATGAAGAAGTGGTTTCAAATTTGCTCTCAAATTTTATCTTTTAATTTTTTATTTCATTTGTTATTTTGAAGATCACGAAAGAAACACTTTGAAGTATAAGTTTTTCAGAAACTGAAATAAATTAATGTATTGTGAATCTTGTAACTTTGCTTGTTGTGATAATGTCAATAATATCATCGAAAAAAAATATTAACCGACTTCAAAAAAGCACAAAAAAGAATTAAATAATTCTTTAAACTTCTCTAATGACGAAACGTAATCCATTAACTGCACATCGGACATCATGTATCGGCATAAAAACGTTAAGTTTAATGCATAGAATTTAATATCTACCAAACATGGATTTTCTAGAGAATATTTTTTACAAAAGATTAATTTACATATCTATGATTTAATTTACGAATATATACATATAAAAAGTAATCAATTACTTTTTGAAGTTGGTGCCAACCTATTTTAAGTATAGTAAAATTGTGAATATATTGTAACTATTACCATGAATAAAGTGATGATGGAAAATATGATACAAAATTTTAAAAATGCTCTATTTCTTCAGCAAATTATTTGTTTAATCCTTATCGATTGTGAATGTTTGGCACCAACTTCAAAAAGTAATTGATTACTTTTTATATGTATATATTCGTAAATTAAATCATAAATATGTAAATTAATCTTTTGTAAAAAATATTCTCTAGAAAATCCATGTTTGGTAGATATTAAATTCTATGCATTAAACTTAACGTTTTTATGCCGATACATGATGTCCGATGTGCAGTTAATGGATAACGTTTCGTCATTAGAGAAGTTTAAAGAATTATTTAATTCTTTTTTGTGCTTTTTTTGAAGTCAGTTAATATTTTTTTTTAAACATTATTTTATTTCCTACTTTTTAGTTATTCATACCGTAACACATAATTATCCGGATTTCAACATCTGCTGAATAAGTAAATTATTTGTCAAATAAATTATAATTTACAAAAATTATTTATTAAACAAATAGTTTTTAATAAATTCATTATAATGTCGTTAGAAGTATTGATTTTATTAGCATTTAATACTTATGATATATTTTTAAACAAGTACATTGTATTCACAAAAGTCTACATTCATTTATTTATTGATCACATACACCTGACTTGTGTGCTTGACATAAGGGACCCGCTTATAGGTCATCGTTAATATACAAGGACGAAATAGCACAAGGACTTTGAGCTATGAAGGGGGAGGGGGGGGTTCTAGATAGCACAAGGAAATTTACAACACCAGAGAATTGCATCTGGGAGCTCTACAAAGAGTGTGCAACGGAGCCAGCGGGAGTTGAACCCGCAGCCCAATTGCGCTCTCAATCGATTAGTGGTGTCGTGCCTTAACTATTCAGTCACGGTCTACATTCAACAATTATTTTTTGTAGGACTCCGTTGTCAAGAAGCAAAATGCAGACTATGTAGCAATATTTGTATTGACTCTTCAAGTATATTGACCAGGACCCAGATATATTTTTCGCTGTTAGCGAAATGAGATTGACCAATCAGAAGCTTGCCTTTTTGTGAACGTGTAATTTTTATAGAGTGTGTCCTTTTAAATTTCAAAAATTCTTCTATCAAATAAAACAAAATTTTCTGGCATCCAAAAAGCTGTAGAATTGTCAGGTTTGAAAATGTGGTCCAGGTCCCACCGTGGCTGAGTGGTCAAGGCATCACGCCGCTAATCGCTTGAGCGCGTAGGGGGCTGCGGGTTCGAATCTCGCTGGCTCCGTTGCACACTCTTTGCGGGGCTCCCGGATGTAATTCTGTGGCGCTGTAAATTTCCTTGTGCTATCTCTTTTCTGTATATTGACGATGACTTATAAGCGGGCGCTTGACGCCAAGCACACAGGTCAGATATATATATTCAATGGACCAATCATGTGGTCCATAATTCTACATTATTCTTTCCGATAATCTCCATCAATTGTTTCCTCATGTAAGGTGCCTCTATTTGAGAGTGGTGACATACAATGCTCAGACTCTGTTTATACCTACGTGTTTGCCTACACTACGGCAAAACTAGACATTTTCTATTCCAGAACTTGACGATACTCGCTTGGAGAAGTTTGATTAAACGAGTGGCGGATGTTCTGCCTTTTTTCCTCGTGAAGGAAGGTTGTTCCAAGGAAATAACGCCATTTTGAGATCATTTGAGGTCATGCCGGCAAAAGCCGTAGCGAATACCTCATAGCTTAAATAACTAAATAACTAAATAACTACGAATGGCGGACAATTTAACAAGCATTAGTTTGGCAATAATGGCAAGCTCTTCAACATTCATGGCGATAGCTTTTGTCCAGAATCTATCAATCAATAATTTTTTTCCGTATGTCACCATTCTCATACCAATACTCCCGATCCTTAGGCAGTAAAGACATCAGAAATTTGCGTCAATGATTATGTGTTCAGTCTGAATCTGGTAACCGAAGACAGTGCTGCTACACATAAGAAGGCACTTTTATGTGTACTGTATATGGATGCACTTTGCAGTGCACCGACTAATGGAGACACTTTGCTGAACTCTGATGTATAAGGCGACTTTGCTATTGAATTGTAAGCTTTTTGATACCCACTTCCGATGTCGGTTAGCATCGTTTTAGACATTTGGGTTTTTCTGAATGCGGCATCTTTTCCAAACAAGATCTCACACTTCGGAAAGATACCGCATCCAATAAACTATAAGGTCCATCGATACCTAAGGACATTGAAATGGAGGATATACCAAATATGGGTTCGAGGCTGAAAAAAGTCACGTGATACCGGTAATGGAGGATATTCCAGCTCCGTTTTGATCACGTGGTCAAGGTAAAAACTTCTAGCGTAAAGAAGGGAAGGCTCCGTAGACGTGTAATGTAAATCCCCGCTAGCCAATGAAACAGTTCATGAGGCAAAGCAGTAGTATCTTCCCTTCTTATCAGTTAGAAGTTCCTTGGGTAAATTACCGGTATCACGTGACTTCTTTCAGCCTCGAACCCATATTTGGAATATCCTCCATTTACCAAAGAACTTCTAACTGATAAGAAGGAAAGATACTACTGCTTTGCCTCAAGAACTGTTTCATTGGCTAGCGGGGATTTACATTACACGTCTACGGAGCCTTCCCTTCTTTACGCTAGAAGTTTTTACCTTGACCACGTGATCAAAACAAAAATGGAATATCCTCCATTGGGTGGTGTGGAAAAGCTGACAATCCATCAATAAAGATTACACATCAGAGCGCGGCAAAGTGCTTTAAGAGAAACTTATGTCCAAACTACAGCAAACCTAGGCATTTTCTATTACATAACTACAGCGTCTAGAATATATAGTGTGGAAATCGGCTATACCAGTAATACTTAAAAAAGTGCTAAAATATTGGACCCCTTAAATGTCAAACGATGCTGAAATCCAATAAGTCGATCGCAGCAGCATCTGCAGGATATTTTTTAAAACTCCAAGACGATTTGGTTACAGCGTCTAGAATATATCGTGTGGAAATCGGCTATCCTCGTAATACTTAAAAAAGTGCTGAAATATTGGATCCTTTAAATGTCAAACGATGCTGAAATCCAATGAGTCGATGACAACGACATCTGCACGTTATTTTCTAAAACACCAAGACGATTTGGTCTAGACACTGTAATAATACGATATTTATTTTGAAATCTGAAAATATATCGCAGATGTCGCTGCGATCGGCACCCTTGATTTCAGTGTCATTGCACATTTAAGGAATACATCTTTTTAGCGCTGTTTGGAAAGCAGATTTCCACGCTATGTATTCTAGACGCTGAAATTTGGTCCAGCTCTAGATGCTGTAAGCATGTTCACAATACCTACTGGGTTCCGACCCTGAACCGTTCCCATTGGTTCCCACATTCAGATATCTAGAACATATTGACTGACTATCGCAGTAGTACAGCGTCTAGAATACATAGTGTGGAAATCGGCTATTCAAACAGCGCTAAAAGTTGTATCCCTTAAATGTGCAATGATGCTGAAATCCAGGGAGCCGATCGTAGCGACATCTGCGATATATTTTCAAATTTCAAAGTAAACATCATCGTATTATTACAACGTCTAGACCAAATCGTCTTGGAGTTATAGAAAATATCCTTAAGATGTCGCTATGATCGACTCTTTGAATTTCAGCATCGTTTGACATTTAAGGGATCCACTATTTTAGCACTTTTTAAGTATTACTGGGATAGCCGATTTCCACACTATTACATTCTAAACACCCTGTATATTCTAGACTCTGTACTTAGAAAGTACTAAAATATTGTATCCCTTAACCCTAGAACTACCGAAAATTTTACTCAAGTTTTATAAAAATATTACACATCAGAATTCTTATTTAAAACTATTGAACTTATTTACTTAACTCATTATTGTCTGGTTTAGATATTTAGTTTATTTTAAAGAAATTTCTGGTTAGAATAAATATTTCGAATGTACCCATCGGGCCCATTGGACCCGTCTGGTAGACGGAGGGTTAAATGAAAAACGATGCTGAAATTCAAAGAGTCAATCGGAGCGACATCTGAGGATATTTTCTAAAAATTCAAGAACATTTGGTCCAGATGCTGTTATAATACAATATTTACACTGAAATTTGAAAATATAACGCAGATGTCGCTGCGATCGGTTCATTGAATGGAGGACATTCCAAATCTGGGTCCGAGGCTGAAAAAAATCACGTGACACCGGTAATTTACCCAATGAACTTCTAACTGATAAGAAGGGAAGATACTACGGCTTTGTCTCATGAACTGTTTCATTGGCTAGCGGGGATTTATATTACACGTCTACGGAGCCTTCCCTTCTTTACGCTAGAAGTTTTTACCTCGACCACGTGATCAAAACCTAAATGGAATATCCTCCATTACAGCATCATTGCACATTTAAGGGATACATTTGTTTAGTGCTGTTTAGATAGCAGATTTCCACACTATTTATTCTAGGCGCTGTAGTTGCGCTCTGATACATGAGAAACTTTAAAGGCTGATTTTCAACTTTTCGACACCGACTTCCGATATCAGTTTGTATCTTTGTGGGCCTTCCGGTTTGGTGGATGACAGAATGGCCGGAATCCTGATAGATTTTTCGCTCTTAGCGAAACGAGATCGACCAATCAAAAGGCTGCATTTTTGTAAACAGCGTAAAGTCCGCAAAACTGCAGTCTTCTAATTGGTCAATCTCGTTTCACTACCAGTTAGAAACCTATATGGATCTCCGCCCTTGTCCAGCTAAGTTTTCGCACTTTGAAATATCTCGTATCTCTGTAAGAGAAACAGTATGAAAGATGAGAGCTTATAAATGGGCGACTGCTTCAAAAAGCATTTGAATTTTAAAGTTTTTATTTTTTTTTAAATGTTCTAATCATCAGATTTTGATGAAATTGGAATGGGACCAAATGGGTGACTTACACTTTCAAACGAAAAATAAATTTTCAAAATCGGTTCATATTTAAAAAAGTTATGCGTGAACATGGACAAAACATACATACAGGTCGAATTGATAACCTCCTTCTTTTTGAAGTCGTTTAAAAAAACGGGGGATTCGACTTTTGTTATCATAAAATCATTTCTTCACTAAACAATTGATCTATTCATTAGGAAATAAATATTAAATTTGTAGCAAAAAAATATTGCAAAAATATTTGGTTTGCAGTGCAAATAGGGAAAAAAACTAAACTTTATAAAAAATAAAATGCTATTGTTATTTTGACATAATGATTCGGACTCGGAAGAAATTGGTTTTTCAATGCTAAAACCTTGGCTTTTAGATGAAGCACATTTGTATTTGAATGATTTCGAACTTCATTTACTGCGTTAAGATAGTCTTATAGAAGTATCATATGTCACAATTAAATAGTTACCATGTTTGTAGGTGAACAAATCACAATATCATTAGAATGGAAAAATTATATTATCTATAAATATCGATTATGAAAAATGCATACGTGATATGAGATAGAATTTCAGTCTAAAATGCACGAGTAAGATAACAAAACATACATTTATGTCTGTAAACAATATATTTATACAGATATATTTTGAAATGTCGACAACATTGGCGAACTTTGGGCGGAAATATCGACCTTCTACATGAAAAAAATACATGCTTGGTGCCAAATGAAAGAAAGTTGCAGAATTTGCAAGTTTTTCCCAAATTCTGGCGAAAAAGATTGAATTTAAGAATATGATGGAATTTTTCCAAAAATCCCCGGTAGGAGCCGATATACATGATTCAGTCAATGAGAGTCCATGGAACGTTCTCGAAAAACAGTGACGTTGTTCCGCAAAACGCATATCTGCTTAAGAAATACAATTGTCACATCAATGTTGATTTTTTATTAAGTTGAACACCGAGATAGATTTAACCGAGCTTAGATCGGTCTTCCCCGCTGGTACATTATATATATATATAAGTCATATATAGTTTTAATACAAACTATATTTTAAAAAGTAATTAATTCTTTGGGAACCATAGTATTAATTATTATATCATTTGTACGTATTATTACATTGTAAATATTATTTATTTTATTATATAAGAGTTTGTGAATAATCGCACAAGCATTATCTGACTTTTATTTGGTTTGATTCTTTAAAATACATTTATTTATACGTTAGCTTGAAAGTTTAATACAAACTATATTTTAAAAGTGAATTAACCATTTATTAACTACATTAGCTATTATTTCATTTTTATGGATTATATTGCTATTGTTGCTTATTTTATTATATAAGAGTTTTCGAATGACGAACAAACATATCGTTCAAGCATTATCTGCCCTTTATTTGGTTTGCTTCTTTAAAAGACATTTCTTTATATATTTGCTTCGGAGTTTTAATACGAACTATATTTTAAAAGTGAAACAGAAGTTTCTATCCACCGTTGCTCTGCGATTTCTCTGCAACTGAAATGGCAGACCTCCTTCAAATATTTCTTCAACGAGTTGATTCTTAAAAATCGCTCCAGCTTCCATCCCCTTCTTTCTTCTGTATCTTCAGATACTTTTATCCAAAAAGGTAGGATTTTCTGAAACATAAGATTTTGATCGAGCTTATAAAATGTGATGTTTGTTTATTTTTTCAGTAAAAATATCTAGTTTTATTTCATATCAAATTTTAAATCTCATAATTTTTTACGAAAAGGAATGAACTTTGTAATCGGTTTAAAATATTGTAACTTAATATTTACCTTCGAAAATTTGTATTGATATATTTAATTCAATTAATATTGATTATATTATTAATATGTATTTTTTTTTATTTTGTTTCATTATTATTATTATGTTAACCGTATTATATACTTACTACGTGATAAACTCCAATTTATTAAAATATTTATTTTCTACAGTGAATTAATCTATATGACCCATTAACCCTCCGACTGTCTTGGAAAAGGGCAAAATTGTAATGTTGTTTTCTCTGCATTTTGTTTTAAATGCTAAAAAAAATGATTCTTTGAACATTTTATAAAAAAAAACTTAATAATGAATATGAATGCAATCCTTGGAAGTATTAATCATTGTTCAATGAATCAAAAATACATTAAATCAATAGAATTATATTACTTTAAATATTGCTTGTATTACAGTGAAACCTGGAGCTTAGTGAACGTATTATCACGGGCTTGTCAGTGAGGGGGTTAACGAGATTATATTTTTAAAAAATCTGTCATTATAAAGCATTGATTATGTTACACAAAGACTGAATTATTTCGATTTGCGAAATGTCAATATTTTGAAATCTGACGAAAAATTAAACATGATTTTTTTAGTCCAAACGCCTTGTTTAGTTTCATATTAAGTTGAAAGTTTCACAATTCTTAGTGAAAAAAGTCAATTACATAATCCTCTTAAATACTTCAATTTATTGTTAGACGTTTAGAACATGTATATGGGTCTTTTTCCCTCAGAAACTTACACTAAAAATTTTTCCTTCCATGGATATCCACGTCATTTCTGTGGACATACAAGTAAAGAAGACATATTATTTCTTCATAATGCTAACAAGATAAATTTAGCATATTTTTTAGAACCATTTAATCTGTTTTTGAACCATGTAATATGAGTTAAACTACAGAAGGTTCTAAATGGGATGAACATTTTAAAACTTCAACAACAAGAAAACGGTGGCAGCTATTGGAGTTATTCGTGAAGGACAGTGACGTGTGAAAGAAAGGAATGTCTTTAAAACATGTTCTTGTTTTGGTTCATAATATCACCGATAGAGGGCACGGCCTCAAACTGCGAGAATTCTCAAAATAATCTTGCAATTTTAAAACGCAATCTGTTTTATTGAAGCTTCAGCAGCTAAACAGGATGAAAGTTAAAAGTAAAATGATGTGATTTATACGTTTGCTTCAGAATTCTAATAGAATGAAAAGATTCAACCTTCTACCTTTAAAAGATTTTCTAAAAAGTGCAGCAATATATGTAAAACAATGCAATTTGAGATGTTAAGTAAAATATATACGCATGTTGCTGTTTGTTTACGAACTTAAAAGATTCCTGATCGCAGAAACCAAACTTTGTGTTTATTCCCGTGTTTTCTACTGCTACGGATAGTTTTTGCACCTCTTCCAAACAGCCAATAACTCTTCAGGCTTCTTATTTGTTTAATGACTTTGGCTGTATATTGAACTTACCGGTACAAAGAAATAAACGGATGTTGATCTTCTCTTTCCAGCTTTTACTTTAACCTTTTGTACCACGTGTCGCATATCTATAAAATATAGGAAAAGTCATTGCCAGTTCCACAAGGAACTTTCAAATACGATTTTATGATTGCTTTATTGTGTAACAATGCACTTAGACAAATTGTTCGTGGAAACCCCTATAGAGAGTAACAACGAGTTAATTTTTTTATACCAATTTTTCATTCCCTTTTGGTTAGTTGCGCGTGGGTACTGCTAAATTAAACTTCATGAATTTAGTGAAAAATTAAAAAGACTAGCGACGACCAAAAATAGATATTTCACAAAGGTAACTACAAATTCATTACAATAATTTGAAAGAAAATTTGCAATATTAAAAAGTACATAATATTGTGTTTGTTGCAGAAATGGAACAAGCACTGCTTTGTTAAAACACTGCTTTGTTAATATATTCTTTATGTTCTAAATTATTAAAATTATTTTTTAGATGCTTTCAATAACGTATTTTTACCTCTTTCATTTCATATTCTTAAATGAAAATGAATTGTACAATATCATTTAACCTTTTTTAATAGTTTAAATATATTATGTTGTTTTCAGAAAAAAAAATTAAAATTTAATTTAATTATATATATATATATATTACTTAACTGTTATATAATTTATTCTATCCATCTACTGTATAATTTAAATTGTAAGCAAAATGGTTAATTCATTTAAATAAATGGTACATTATATAAAAATTTAAATAATGGTTTTTATATACACAATTTAATAATTTGGTGTTTATGTACAAAATATAAAGAATAGAGGAGGTTGGGTTCAGGGATGTATGCCTCATATATATATATATATACACACACACACACACATATATATATATATATATATATATATTTATATATTCCGTACATAATTATTATTATTATAATTAATTATATTATTTTAATCTAGTTTCTTATTATAAATAATTTTAGTTGAAGAAAATAACAAATTATTTTATCTTTTCATGTTTCTATGTAAATCTCATCCCATTTTAAAATGAATGATATCTCATAAAAATAATAAATTTAATGACATAAATAAATATCTATTATCAGACTTATAGTAAGAACGCTAGCTTAGCAATGACTACGGTGCTTTTTTAAATATTTTATATAGTTAAAACAAATTTACATACATTATATATAATCTATGATATAAAATATATAGTTAAAATATAAAATATTAAATATATATATATATTAGGGTGGGCCGAAAAAAACTTTTTTTTTCGATTTTCGATTATGGGTAGTGCGGAAAAGTTGCCACTGGTGGCCCTAAGTTCGCACAAATAAATTGAGATTTTTCGAACAATTTCTTCATTTGCCGCAAATGGCTTGAAGTTTTGCTCAAATGTTGATTTTTGAACTTTTTTAGCAAAAATTTAAAAAATGTTAAATTTAAGTTATTTACTTGAATTTACTAGAAATGTCATATTTAGTGTACGAAATGTTTAAATAAGCTTTGATTGCGTATTATTTAATAGTTATGTGCATTTTGAATTAGTTTATTTTCATAGCTTTTTTGCGTACAAGTGAGCAAAAATTTCAGGAATTTTGACAACAGGGACTAAGGATCTCATCATCGATAAAGACTTGGTCAGGAGGCAGAAAAAGAAACTTGGAAAGAAGATACAGGAGGAGGAAGATCTTGGAGGAAGAAAAATTACAAAATTCATTTTTGATAAGAGAAAAAAATAAAACGATCTTCATAGAATAAAGGGGACTATTAGCACCGTCTACAGAAAAACGAAATAAATATAACCATGTTGTCTGAACGTGGTTCGGAATATTTGGCTTACTTGACACCTCCTACTGGTCACTGCGGAGAAATAGAAAAATCTTTATATAATTTTCTAAGCCAGAATAACTTCTGTTTTGGAAAAAATCAAGAAGAGAACTGCAAAATTTGATATGTATTCTTCATACGAACGAGCTTCCACTCTGACAGCGACATCAACTGTCTAAACTAGATGGTAGAACCACTTGACCTAAGACCTTTGCCAACTGAAACGGATCTAGATTAACAGAGTACTAAAATCCTTAGCATTTTGAATTTCTGATGCCCATGAAACAGGAATAGGCTCGTAGAAATAGACACGTACATTTTCGAACGCCATTAGTGATATGTGCTTCGTATTTCTCTCGACGGTGCCGCTTGATCCCTTTTTTCTATGAAGATCGTGTTGTTATTTCTAACATAAAAAAATATGGTTGTAATTTTTCATCCTCCAAGATATTCCTCCTCCTATATCTTCTTGTTTAAGTTTCTCCTGACCAAATCTTTATCGATGACGTGATCCTGATTCCTGGTTGTCACAATTCCTGCATCCTGAAGCACAGACGAATCTCTTAACGTAATTTACCTAAATGATATACCAGTTCTAACCCCGACGAATGGTGTGTGAGAAAGGGATATGCGTTTGGGAGTGCCTGCTTTTGAAGGCCCTGATTCAAATTCTGATTCAGACGAACTGCCTACTTCAAAGATCGCACTTTTTGAATCTTCTGACAATAGCTGTATTTTAGAGCAGAAAAATAATTAGCATCCCATCTCGCAGTTACTCCCATCTCCTATTAACTCCCTCATCTTCATAATGACTTATTGCGTTAACATTGGTTTCTCCTCCACATTCTCCTCTCCTTCCAGAATTGCTGTCAAGACATGCTGTGGTCCGGCATTCAAGTAAGTGACTCTGAATGCATCAAAAAACGGAAAAAAGAGCGAGGAACTTAATAAAGACAAAAGAGAGAAACCGACGAACGAACCAAACAATACTTACAATTTTTGCTCAGTTATACGCAATAAGGCTATAAAAATCGTCTAATTCAAAACACACATAACTAATAAATAATAGATAATCAAAGCTTATTTATATATTTCGTACACTAAACATGACATTTCAAATAAATTCAGCGAAAATAAATTTAATTTAACATTTTTAAAATTTTTGCTAAAAAGTTCAAAAATCAGCATTTGAGCGAAACTTCAAGCCATTTGCGGCAAATGAAGGAATTGTCCGAAAAATCGCAAATTTTTTGTGTAAACTTAGTGTCACCAGTGGCAACTTTTCCGCGCTACCCATCATCGAAAATCGAAAAAAGTTTTTTTTGGCCCACCCTAATATATATATACTATATAACTGATTTATGTAATATAAAACAAAAATTAGAAAATATTTTTCTTTCTTACCTTTATATTCAAATATATCAAATTCGATGCACAGTTTTATTTATATATAAAAAAAAATATTGGGGATTTTCATTGATATGCAGTTCGCATGGGGCAATTTGAAAAGTTCTAAAATATTACGGAAAATTCCTTTTTTTCCCAAAACAAGTGTTTTTTTTTTTTAATTTTTTTGTAGTAAATGAGTGCCATAATGCATATAATGTACCCTTGAATAATATTTAAAATGAAATTTACAAAAAATAAAAAATTTTGAAAGTCCCTCGTCTCCTTAAATTTGTTATTTTTATGAGATATCATTTATAGTAAAATTAGATTTATATATAAACATTAAAAGATAAAATAATTTCTAATTTTCTTTTACTAAAATTACTTTCGATAATAAGATACTAGTTAAAAATTATGAAATTTAATTATAAATATTATTTAGATAAACTGGAGAATTATATGGAACAAATGCATATAAACTAAAGAAGAAAATAATTATAATTTTTTAAACATAAATTTAGAATAGCCATTACTATTATTAATGTTTACAAATAAATTATTTATTAATTTGGTATAACATTGTTTTAAATATTATAATTAATCCTTATTATTAATATCTGAAATTTATTATTTTAACTTCTATTTTTTGTGTACACTTTCTAAACGATGTCTCTTTTTTTTCTTAGTTCTCAAAATATTTCTAAATTACAGACTTAATTATATATGAAGTGTTACTCACAGTTTTTAATACATAAAATATTAAATTCAGTACATATTTTAGAAATATTTTGAAAACTAAGAAAAAAACAGACATCCTTTAAGAAGAGTACACAGAAAAAAAGATGTCAAAAATATGAATTTTCGGAGAAGATATTTTAAATATACGAATGCATCAAAAGTCCATACATTGACTGAACATTACGGAAGAAAATTCCGAAGCTGGGTGACAAGCCCCTCCTTCGCTCCCTGGGTCCCCAAATGGGGAACTCCTTTTCGTCCCATTTTATTAATGGTACTTAAACATAATTGCAATTTCGATATCAGAATGATATGTTTCGAAGTCTAAGATTCGAACTAATGCAAATAAAATAAGAATCTTGTTCTCAAATCAAATGGGAGAAGAAATAATTCAGTAATAATTAATAATACTTCATTATTACTCAGTAGCGAAGACGTTAATTCAACTTAAATATTTATTCGTTAATAGCTGATGGCAATAGTGTTACATTTTATAGAGAATATACCTATTTGTTAATAGATGATAGCAATAAATATATAAAAATATTTTACGTCGTAATATATTAATTTGCTACAGCACTAAATTTATAAATTTATCCAGCAAATTTCGACAGCACTAAATTTCAAATGTATAACTTTTTCATTCATATTATATTTCTGAAACTGATCTGTAGTTTTATAACTTTAAATTGTAATATTTCCAACAAATATATGGTCTTAAAATTAAAATACATAGTTAACTTAGGTTTAATTTCTGTATCTTCTTTAGTATTATTTAGTAATAATTTAGAGTTGAATAATTTTAAATGAATAATTAAATTAACTCTTTGTAATTTATGTTTGTATTCTATCTCAACTGTAATTGGAAATAATATCTTAAATTTTATTTGAATCTTTATTATTTGGATGATATCTTAACATGTTCGGAAAGAATGAGTGTACTATCTGTTTTTTTTTTTCTAATTCAAAGTTTTTCTGTTGTTTCTTCAACTATTTGATGGGTATAATGCATTATAATGACAAGTAACGAAGGTTTTATGGTTTAGCTGGTCTGTTATATGAAATAACGTATTTTCAGCGTAGTTTTCTCACTAACTGCAGATTAAACATTCGTGAATCACTTTCTTTTATATTTTCCTTTTCCTTCATCATATTTCTCTCTTTACATATTATTCATTTTATGATTAAATCCTTTTTATTTCAGTTTTGGTTCGCATCATTTATCTATAAAACAGTTTATGGTTGTTAATGAATTGAGATTTACTTGTAAGTTACATTTAGTAATATGTTTTTCATATATATTTTATTTTACTATAACAATTAAAGTATAATATTATTACTTACCATCGTTAAATTACAGACTCGGTCATTATTATTATACGAACTTTATTTTATATACATTCATATATATATATATATATATACAAATATATATATATACAGGATGTATCAGAAATGCTTCAACAAACTTAGAGGAATGACAGTCTCATGAAGACGAACAAAAAATGCAATGGAACATGGGGTCGGAAATGACGTTGGATGTAAAGGATGAAAATAAAGAAAATGCGTCTGGAAATGGACAAACGGAGACAAGAAAGAAACACTCCAGAAAATTATTTGTTGCACAGAATAGGTACAACACAGCTCGTGATAGCCAGAGAAAACAAATATTTTACAACATTTGTTCAAAGTGTCGACCGCGGGCATTATTACGCAGATTACATCTACGGAGGAACGATTGGTGGACACGTTCTAATTTCATACGTGGATACCTGCTCACAGATTTGTTTGACGTTCTTCCAACTTTTTATTATCTCTTTCTGCCGGATATGCACAAAGTGAAAGGAAAACCAGCTTCGTGCTACTAGCCAATTCTGCAGAAAAGCAGCATGCGAGATTTCGGTATTTTTATTAGTTTTGAGATTTTCACCCTTTAAACGTCATTTGCGACGCCATGTTCCATTGCATTTTTTGTTCGTCTTGATGAGTACTATCATCCTATAAGTTTGTTGAAGCATTTCAGATGCACCCTGTATATACAGGGTGTATCTAGAAAAGGGAGCAAAACTTTACGAGGCCATAGAACGGAACTATACGAGCAAATATCGTCATAGAATGTATGGACGGAACGCGAGCGGTGAGAAGTTAAAAGGTAGTTTTCCATTGTCGCAGCTAAAAAATTAACAAAAGAATGAAAGAAGATACTCCAGAAAACATTTTATTAACAAGAATGTAATTAATGTACATGCTCAAAGAAATTTCTCAAAAGACCTTTCGTCAGCAGTTATGCACACTTATCACCTGCGGGATAGGGACTGACGCACATTTTCGAAGACACCAGGCATTTCCTGAATATCGCCGCCAACAATGGCAATCCTGGCGACTAGATTTATATCGGTTTCAATGGGCCACTCGTAGATTAGGCTTTTCATATGACCCCACAGGAAAAAGTCCAAAAACGAGAGACAAGCTATGGGACCACTTCGACCAATCCATCGCCCTTGGACAGTAGAAAACTACATTGAACTTCTCACTGCTTACGTTCCGACCATACATTTTATGACAAATTTGCTCGTATAGTTACGTTCTATCATACCGTAAAGTTTTGCCCACTTTTTCAGATACACCATATACACTATATGGCCATTAATGACCGGCAACTTTCAATTTTAGACATTTTGTCGAATATTTAGAAATATACTTGACAGATTCTTCTGGAATTTCAGGATTAAAAAGAACAGGTATGACCTCATATTTAGCAATTTCGATTTGATAAGGGGGGCAATTAAGGGGCCAACAAGAAATCAAAGAAAAAAAAATAATACTTGGGATCACCCTGTAAAATAAAATGCACGAAATGATCTATCGCTGCCGAATATAAATAGACATTGTGCAATATATGTATTCTTTTGTGTAAGAATAGCACGTATATTAATAGAGATATAGCGATTTATTTAAAAAAAATTAAAAAACTCTCGCAAGTTTTTTGCTTGTAACATGCAGGGTTTTCAACCAAATTTAACGCCGGTTTCAGAAAAATTGACAAAATATAGTAAAAACAATATAGTGCAATTGGAATATAAACATATTAAATATTTTAGGAAACATGAGCAGTTGTATGAAATAATTTTTATCTGCGCATGCGCGAACGATAACGAGGATCATTTTACATAATTTAATAGTCAACTCTATGAAGCAACTTACTAAAAAAAATCTAGTCAAATATCGTAAAAATTCAGAAAGATATTGACGTTAGAGTGAGCAAATTTTTAGTTGTTCTCTAAAAGCAGCTGAATGATAAGTGATTTTCCACAAATTGTCATTTTTAATTTATTTTTTTTTTAAATTTTCATTTTTTATTGATGCTTTAGTTCTTCTTGGATAACCACCAGAACGAGCCTATACCGTGATCAAAAGAAGTATAAAAATCGAAGCATTTTTTCTAAATCTACTCGTTGATAGTCGCTAAATAATAACTTTCTTCTGAAAGTCAGTTAATAAAAAATGACAATTTGTGAAAAATCCCCTATCATTCAGCTGCTTTTAGAGAACGACTAAATATTTGCTCACTCTAATGCCCATATCTTTCTGAATTTTTACGATATTTGACTAGATTTTTTTTAATAAGTTGCTCCATAGAGTTGGCTATTAAATTATGTAAAATGATCCTTGTTATCGTTCGCGCATGCGCAGATAAAAATAATTTCATATAACTGCTCATATTTCCTAAAATATTTAATATATATATATTCCAATTGCACTATATTGTTTCTACTATATTTTGTCAATTTTTCTGAAACCAGCGTTAAATTTGGTTGAAAACCCTCCATGTTATAAGCAAAAAACACGCAAGAACTTTTTAATTTTTTAAAATAAATCGCTATATCTCTATTAATATACGTGCTATTCTTACACAAAAGAATACACATATTGCACAATGTCTGTTTATTTACATTCGGTAGCGATAGATCATTTTGTGCATTTTATTTTACAGGGTGATCCCAAGTATTATTTTTTTTCTTTCATTTTTTGTTGGCCCCCTAATAGCTCCACTTAACAAATCGACATTGCTGATTATGAGGTCATACCTGTTCTTTATAATCCTGAAATTCCAGAAGAATCTGTCAAGTATATTTCTAAATATTCGACAAAATGTCTAAAATTGAAAGTTGCCGGTCATTAATGGCAATATAGTGTATATGGGGCATTCTCACAATCTTTTGACTTTCATGTCCCTGAATAACATTTTTTATTTTAATACACTTTTTTGTGTTTTTTTATTTCATATACTGGGAAACATCCCATTGCATGATTGCAATATTAACGAGATAAATAAGTTTTGGACGTTGTTGGGTGTCCAAATACCAGGAAAACTCCTATACCGTCCCGTGTCCCTGATGCTGATTTTTATGTTTGGAGCTGTCTGTATAAAATTGTTTCAATAAAAATAATTCAATGTAATTTTTTTCCGAAACTGGGACAATTGTTTTATATAAATATGTAGCAAAACATTAACCTGCAGCATTTTTACGGTTGATATTATTTTTTGAACTCTGTCCCTGGGTTTTTCATCCTTACCGTCCCTCTTGCTAAACTTATACAGAAAATCCCTTCAGATGCAGCCACAGAATTTTTTTCAAGTTTTTTCTCATGCAGAAGTACGCTAGAGAAAGAATGTCTAAAATTCTTTGACTGGAAATTTACTGCAGAATTTAAATCAGCATTTAAATATCAATTTCAAGATCGTGGCTTTATTGGTAGTCTTACCGTCCCCAAGGTTTATTCCTCCACTTTCGAGGTAAATTAAAAAAAATAATAATAATTTAATCCAATGTTAACATCTGTTTCTAAAAATCAATGAACATTGTGGCTATCACTTAGTCTTAACATGATTTGCCTAAAAAAAGGTGGTAATTTTTTTTTTACCGTCTCATTTTTTCACATTTCGTCCCTTTTTCCTATACCGCCCCCTTTTTAGGTAGATTTCGTATGAAATACTACCTATTGGCGTCGTTCCTATGTTGGAATTTCTGAAAAAGTTTTGCATATCTACACCGATCATGACCCCTAGAACCCAAAACCACCCTCAGTAAGAAACTTTATCTATAGATCTATCTATCTATCTATCTATATATATATATATATCACTTTCTTCTGGACACGATAACTTCCATAATTCTGCGCAGATCTCTTCAAAACTGATACATAAAATCAAGGGGTATAAAATCTCGGTCAAGTTCGTTAATGGACAAAATCGGGCCAAGGGGCTGGAAATAGGGAGGGGTTTTGTGAAAATAGAAAAACCCCCATAACTTCTTAAATTTTGTACATATCAAATCAGTTTAAAGTTTTTATTACTCCTACAAATACGGCCAAAAATTTACGCATCACAGATTTTTGATGAAATTAAAAATTGGCTCAAGGGGCGCAAAAAATAGGGTTTTTGGGAGAAAATTAATTCGTAACTTCGTCAATTCTCAAGATATCAAATTCAATTAATTTTATTATACATCTCCTTAATATTATCTACAACTTTTATATACACAAGTTTTTGATAGGACCAATTCGTACCGCAAAAAAAAAGTAAATAAAAACGAAAACAAAAAAAGGGGGGTGAAGAAAAATTTCCACAACTCCGTCAATTCACAAGATATAAAATCCCCATGAATTTATCATATCTTCTTAATATTGTCTTCAACATTTATATAGATAAGTTTTTGATAGGACCAATTCTTACAGCAAAAACAAATTAAAAATTCATAGCGGTTGAAGAAAAAAATCTTATTATGTGTGTATTCAAATCCAAACTGCTTATTTTCTGACTCATTTTTAAATTCATTTTTGCGCTCAAAAGTATCCAATTCATAGATTATCTTCTTCAGAAACAATATAATGTACCGTAATGATCGATTTTTCTTTTATAGAGGCAGAATATATTTCAAAAAAGATGTCAAAGTGGGCATTTTGAAAAGAAATTCCCGAAGCGATTGTGTTAGAAACGAAAAATAATTGTTTATTAATCAAGTTTCAATTAATTGAAAGAAAAACAAGAACATATGCCGCTTATAAATCTTTTCAAAAATCACGTCAGCAAGTTTCGTATTTTTTCTATTAAAAATGAATCTGAAAATGTGCCAAAAATTTCGAGTTGTTGAGCATGGAAAAGTATTTTTTTTTAATACCGCCTTAACATGATTCTGATAAAACCAGCTATTATATAAAAATGAAATAAAAACGCGTCAAAAGCGGCCAGATAAAACTGTTAAAGTAGATTTATATCTAATCATGATTTAGTTTTTGTTGGAGAAATTAATATACTTAACTTCGAAATCTACCTCCGCCTGTAGGCCGGGCCGGCAGGGATTTTTTTTTTTTTTTATCTTACTATCCCTTCTTTAACACCCCTTTAAGACAATGTTATACAAAAATTCTATATTAAATTTACTACATTTTTATTATTTCTTATTTGAATGTTCTGTGGGTACTATGTAAATTCATTATAAGTAAAAATTTAGAAGAAAATAAAAAGTTATAGTGGTAAAATTGTAAGGAAAATTAAACTCGCAACTTTAACTTAAACCTCAGTTAAATACAATATTTTTCGCTGCTGATAATTTTTACTTTATTTTGAATTATTAAGGCATTCGTCTATCAGATTAAAATGTTATTTAAGTAAGTTTAATTTCGCCAGATTTTTTCCCCAAAAGTCAAAAGATTGTGAGAATGCCCCATATATATTCTAAAACTAAAACTAAACTCTGTGGCTATGCAATACATGAAGGATCAGGGCCGACAGTGCACATCTCTGTATTCTTGACCCTTGGCCCCGAGGTGTTATACAGCATGCGTCCCGGCCAGGTGGTCAGCCTAACGTGAGACCCTCGGAGTTTAGTTCCCAAGCAAGCTTGGTACTCATTTTATCGACCCCAAAGGGATGAAAGGCTGAGTTAACCTAGCTCAGTCCGGAGTCTAATTCTCGACTTGCGGTGCGACAGCCAGATGCCCTGACCACTAAACCACTGGGCTTCATTTATATATATGGGGCATTCTCACAATCTTTTGACTTTCGGGAATGAATCTGGTGAAATTAAACTTGCTTGAATAACATTTTAATCTGACAGATGAATGCCTTAATCATTCAAAATAAAGAAAAAATGGTCAGCAGCGAAAAATAATTTATTTAACTGAGGTTTAATTTAAACTTAAGAGTTTAATTTTCCTTACCATTTTACCATTATAACTTTTTATTTTCTTCTAAATTTTTAATTATAATGAATTTGCATAGAACCTACAGAACATTAAAATAAGAAATAATAAAAATGTAGTATTTTTAATACAGAATTTTTGTATAACATTGTCTTAAAGGGGTGTTAAAGAATGGACGGTAAGATAAAAAAAGGGGGGGGGGGGCGGTATAGGAAAAAAAGGACGAAATGTGAAAAAAAAGGGGGCGGAATGTGAAAAAAAGGGACGGTAAGGATGAAACGGTAAGGAAAATTACCACCTATTTTTAGGCAAATCATGTTAAGACTAAGTGATAGCCACAGTGTTCATTGATTTTTGGAAACAGATGTTAACATTGGATTATTTATTTATTTTTATTTTATTTTTTTTATTATTATTATTTTTTTTTAATTTACCTCGAAAAGTGCAGGAATAAACCTTGGGGATGGTAAGACTACCAATAAAGCCACGATCTTGGAATTGATATTTAAATGCTGAATCAAATTCTACAGTAAATTTCCTGTCCAAGAATTTTAGACATTCTATCTCTAGCGTACTTCTGCATGAGAAAAAACTTGAAAAAAAATTCTGTGACTGCATCTGAAGGGATTTTCTGTATAAGTTTAGTAAGAGGGACGGTAAGGATGAAAATTCCAGGGACAGAGTTCAAAAAATAATATCAACCGTACAAATGTGTGCAGGTTAATGCTTTGCTACATATTTATATAAAACAATAGTCCCAGTTTCGGAAAAAAATTACATCGAAGTACTTTTATTGAATCAATTTTATACAGACAGCTCCAAACTTAAAAATCAGCGTCAGGGACACAGGACGGTATAGGAGTCTTCCTTGTATTTGGACCCCCAACATAGTCCAAAACTTATTTATCTCGTTAATATTGTTATGTAATTGTGCAATGGGATGTTCCCCAGTATATTAAAAAATAAAACACAAAAAAGTGTATTAAAATAAAAATGACTATTCAGGGACATGAAAGTCAAAAGATTGCCAGAATGCCCCATATACACACATATAAATATACAGGGTGTCCAGTCTCAACGGTGTCCAAAGGCTAATTCCTAAACCGTTAGTCATAGACATATAGTTCCAATTACAAAAATGTTTTAAATCAAGTAAAGATATATTTTAAAAGCGATTTGGGTCAATAAAACAGTTCTTAAAAAATTACAAAATTTAAATTTTTATACGGTCCCCCGGTCCTATAAGTTATATCTAGCAAAATTTCCCTATTGCACTGACAAGTAAGACAAAAAAAGTCCCAACCATATAACACTAAAATTGAGCGAGTTATGAAACTTTAAAAATGCATGACTTATGCCGCTTTTCTGCTCTGAAAACAAATGAGTTCGGCTTGGCTTTGAGGGATCACATACCAAGTGCTTAAAGTATTCGAAGATCTTATTTCATATGTATCTGCGCCTTGAAAAAAATCGTACAAGTATTACGATTAAGTTAACATTTATTAAGTTTCAGATTGGCTAAAATAACATGTTTTATTTTGTCAGGATTTGAGACTGTTTCTTTTATGATTTATTTTAACAAAAATTAAGTTTTTATGTTACTTCAACGATCGTATATATGTTTTTAAAGTTCAAAATTTGTACTCGAACATTAACTTACTTTTAAATATCCAATCGAGATTACATTTTACATACTGGCGCAAATCCAATAACAATCTAATATTATTATGATTTTCGGTGGTTACCAGTTAACCCTTATTTTACAGGGCTAACACAAACAAATTAGGACAGATTACCGCCAAGAAGTTTAAGAAAAATTTTAGATTAGATAATACAAGACTGCGATTGTTGGGTTTTTTTAACTTTTATGTATTTTTTAGCACTGAATCCAAAAATTATATTAATTTTTAACCATCATGTCAGCATATTTCGCGAATCATAAATTGTCAAATTTAAAGAATAACAAAAATCGGATATTATAAAGTAGAGGAGATGGTTGTGTTTTTTAACTTTTGATAATTTATTTTTACGTACTTTTTAGCACTGAATCTGAAAATGACCTTCATTTTTAACCATCACGTTAGAATTTATTTGCAAATCGTAAATGTGAAAGTTAAAATATAGCGAAAATCTCATAATATAAAATATATGTGAAACTTTTTTTGTTTTATTTTATTATAATCAATAATTTATTCGATATTTTTGTTTATCTTGGGATTCTTACAGCTAAATAGCTGAGTGGTCCGATGAGATGAGGGAGGAGATTCAATTTTAACTTTAAAATTTTTAACTTTGAAATTTGCGAAAAATCCTGATGTGATGGTTAAAAATGAGGGTCAAATTCGGATTCAGCGGTACAGAATACAAAATAACGAATTATCAAAAGCTAAAAAACATGAACTAACCCAACTTTTGCAGGCTAGTGTAATCTAATAATATTTTAAAATACGTATCATTTTGTAAAGAATTGAGGCTGTTAATTTAGCATCATTTTATTAAAGGGTCTTGTACCTTTTAAAAGCGTCGAACATTAACGAAAAACTTCAAAGTTTGAATTAGTCTATCTTCAAAATATTTTTATAAATAAACATGAAATTTTGGATATTGATTAAACAGATTTTGCTTTGTAATATGCTACCATTAGAAATTTATTAGCCTTTTACACAATTTGCGTACTGTTGAAATCAAAATAGCTCTTTTTTTCACTCCAGTAGTCATTGCGCGCATGATATCTGGAGAAAGAATGTATGGATTGTCATGAAATTTGGTAAAGATACTAAAGAAACATATGTGTTATAAATGAACTACTTTTAAGTATTTACAATGGTAATATTTTTAGTTATCACTATTTTTATTCATTAAATATATATATATATATATATATATATATATATTTTTTTTTTTTTTTTTTTTTTTTACAAAAACATTTTTTTTGATATAGTTAATGAAATAATTTTGGCCTAAGAGTAGTTCATTTTAAACACACATATATGTTTAGTATCTTTACCAAATTTCATGACAATCCATACGTACAGTCGTGGAAAAAAAAAAAAGTAAACATCCCCTACTAACTTCTCAACAAATTATCGTAGAAGAAAGTTACTGGTACCAAACGATTGGAAATAAAATCTACTTTTAAGTCATGTATATAAAATTTGCTTAGGGGGCCATCTACATATTAAAACGAATCCAACTTCATTTTTTTCAATGACAATACCCAATTTTAACAAGATATTTCAAATCTTCGGTTCAAATTATGCCTAGACACCAAATTTCAAGTCATTTGAATGATAAGTTTTTGAATTATAAACATTCAAAATTTAGTGCTTCTAATGTTAAATTACATTTTCCTATTTTTATTTATATCTCCAGAAATTATGCTTCTAATGTGCTAATTTTTTTTTTTTGTAGCAATAATTCTAATATACCCAAACCTATATACGCTGAATTTGCAATTTTTAAAATTTTATGATATGAATTATGAATTATGAAATTAATATTCGAAAAAAATGTGAATTGCTTCGATTTTTTTGATGGATTTAGATTTATTAAGTCCTGCTTTATGTAAATCCGAAATTTCACATTTTTCTTCCAAGTAGTTTTCAAATTATGCTTAAAAAACGG
Organism: Maratus speciosus; assembly: GCA_963932465.1. Classification (NCBI taxonomy): domain Eukaryota; kingdom Metazoa; phylum Arthropoda; class Arachnida; order Araneae; family Salticidae; genus Maratus; species Maratus speciosus. The sequence goes on along the minus strand of OZ010787.1, from coordinate 321,863,797 downwards.
CAAAATGATGGTTTAAGGGGCCGTCTATAATAGAAGTGAGTAGATATTTTGAAATTTCTTCTGCTGTCCCGTAATCTAGCAGGCTTCATTGACTTCTTAAGCTGCCTTGATCAAGATGGGGGATCTCTTGGTTAACAATCGATTTCCGAACTTCAATTTGGATACAGCCCTTAAAATACGCTCGTTTTAAAATAATTTCTCAGAAACTTATGGTACGAATTGCATAAAAATTTGTTTTTAGGCTAATTGAAGGGTGCAGAGTTCATTTATGCTGTCAGAATTGTGTACTGCTATTGAAAAAAACAATGTTAGGGTTCGTTTTAATATGTAGATGGTCCCCTAAGCAAATTTTATCTATGTCATTTAAAAGTAGACTTTATTTCCAATCGTTCGGTACCAGTAACTTTCTTCTACGATAATTTGTTGAGGAGTTAGTGGGGGGTGTTTACTTTTTTTTTTCCACGACTGTACTTTCTCAAGATGACTGTACTTACACGACTGTACTTTCTCAATGTACTTTCTCAAGCGCAATGGCTTATGGAGTAAAAAAAAGAGAGCTATTTTGATTCAATTGACGCAATTTCTGTAAAAGGATAATAAATTTCTAGTGACAGCATATTACAAAGCATAATCTGTTTAATTAATATCCAAAATTTCATGTTTATACATAAAAAGATTTTGAAGATTCAATCCGTGAATTTTTTTCGTTAAATTTCGTCGCGTTTAAAAAGTACAGGACCCATTAACAAAAATTCTGTTTTTTCTTTCTTCTTAAATGTTTATTACAAATTGTATATTTTGCATTAATATGTCAGAATTATTAAAGATTTCATATTTATATTGCAATGTTAGTTTTACTCTCAACCATTTTTTAATATATCTGACGAAATTATATTTCGACTAAATTTGTGAATGACCCCCAATTTGCAGCCAAAAATATGCTCCAACTTTAAACAGCTATTACTTGGTCAATTTTAATCGTAGAATAACGGGACTTTTTGTGTATTACTTTTCAGTGTAAACGGAAAATTTTACTAAATATAACTTATAGGACCGGGGGACCGTATAAAAATTTAAATTTCGTAATTTTTAAAGAAATGTTTTTATTGACCCAAATCGCTTTTAAAATATTTCTTTACCTGATTTTAAACATTTTTGTAATTGGAACTATATGTCTATGACTAACGGTTTAGGAATTAGCCATTGGACACCGTTGAGACCGGACACCCTGTATACGGGATGGTCATAAAAAAATTTCCCCGGTATATTTATCCCTAGCGGCCTAACAGCTTAACCAATTGGAAGGACATTTCAGATTTAGTTATTTGAAGATATGTGCTCGAGATCGTGATGATTTAAAACAATAGAGCTCTCACGGTTACGGTTACAGTGAAAAATATTCGAAATTTTCTAATGACAACACCTTTTTTTTCCTGTGCAAATTCATCAGAGCAATGAAAAACCATAAATGGCGTTGGAACGATACACGCATGATTAAAATTACTGGTGTAATATCATTAAACTCAATCCTAATCAGTTCGTATGTAACGTAATATTCAGCACTCCAAAACAAATGATTACATTTTTATTTTCACTATGTGTACACAAGCACAACTCAAAAATACATTTTAAAACAAATCTTACAACATTATTCAGCTCACAAGTGAAAAAAAGAATCGGCTACTTAAAAACATGCCTTGTAGCCACTCCTTCGTTCCTCGCAATGGTCTTTTTTGTTAGTGTTTTACGCCAGCAATTTTCATCGTACGTATATCATTCCAACGCCATTTAGGGTTTATCAATGCGCTGATGAATTTGGGCATGAAAAAAAAATGGGTGCTGCCATTCAAAAATTTTGAAATTTTTTCACTGTAACCGTAACCATGAGAGCTCTGTTGTTTTAAATCACCACTATATCGAGCGCATACCTTCAAATAAGTATATCTAAAATTTCTTTTCGTTTGGTTGACTGGTTAGGCCGCTAGGGGTCATATATCTGGGAAGTTTTTTTATGACCACCTTGTATATCAAACCCAAAATTAGATAGAACAAAAAAACTATAACAAACTCGAAAAACAGAACAAGCAAGAAAAGCGTAATGCTTAAAACAAGCTGCATAGCTAACGACTTGCAAGCTGGGTTATACCGGTATTACACATGTAACTTCCCCCAAATCTGCAGAGACATGATTAAAACTATGAGTGACAAAAATATCGTTTAGTACCAATCGATACTCAATTAGTAAACCATTAATTAATCGACACTTACATCGAAATGAAAATATGGTGCTTTCCGGTAATTCTTATTTTTTTACATAGTTCAAAGCCAATTGCATTAAAAGACTCATGGGATAACCATATTCCATAGCTGTATCATGGAGTTTAACAATCTCCTTAACAATAATGTCAAAGCTGGAACTTAATCTCTCTATACGAGTTAAACCATTGGTATAAATATTTTTAAAGATAGAAAAATGCACATTTGAATTGAAATGTAAAATTTTAATTGTGTTAAAATCAAAAGCATTCCGCTTATCACAAATACTAGTGATCAGATTACTGCCTTATATATATATATATATATATATTAGCTCATAAACATTTAAAAGTGAAAAATTTTACTTAATTATTAAATATACTATTATGCACAATTTATGTAAATATATTAAAAGCCATAATGTTCCATGATACGTGACGTTTTTCTATCTATTTAACTAATAACTAAACATTCGAAAAAAACAAAACACTTTCATAAAGTTTCAAAACAGATATAACATATCCTTGCAAAATAAAATAAACTTCCACTAGTTGAAATAAATGCTCAGTAACATATGAAAGGATAGATATTTATAGCATCCCTCATACATTTCCTTTCCAATGCATTATTTAAATTCTGCTCACAAAAATTGGATCTAAACAAATCCAAATGAGAAATTAAGTTATGCTTTCTGGAAATATATTCTCTGAATAAATGGTTCAAGAAATTTAAATCGTCTAATTTTGATTCATGTAAATATATTAAACAGGCAATTTGTTCTTTCGAATAGAAAAAAATTATATTTGTGCAAAGTTTTATACAATTATGTTTGTTTGCTGACCAAATGGACGCTGTTTTTGTTGATAAATGGTCATGAAGATATGATACTGACACCAATGCCATATTTAGTTTTTAAGGATTTTTTTCATTGAAGTTCACCGAGATTTGACGTCACTGCTTATGAGGACGATTGCTCCCAAAGCAACTGCGGTAGATGTCACTTATGTAATTTTTTCCCTTACCGATCCGTTTTTCCTCAGAGTAATCGGGACTATTTGTATTAAGACGGAAGTTGATAGTCTGGAGTGCTCCAGGAAGAAGGGGTATGGCGCCACAACGCTGACAAGGGAATTTTGAGATGAAGATTATTTCTAAAGTTATGGGGATGTGTATTGATTTTATTTAGAACTTTGAAGACAGCATATTGCTATTTTAAAAGAGAAAGTGAAATATTACAGCATAATTTCTGTCTAAATTGTTACTTCCTACGTAAAGTTATCTTAGAAGAAAATAAACAATGCAACACTTTTAGGAAAAGGATGGTTTTTATACATTATATATTAAGTTGCAGATGTACTCCTTTTTGCGTTTTTCTTTTTCAGATTTAGAAAATTTAGCACATTTATTCAAGTTTTTATAAAATATTATTAAAACTATATATATATTGTTTCCTACGGCGGATTAGTATTTGAATACTGAAAATAAGTTTAATTAAAAGTTTATATAACTTTCATGGAATAAATTCATATGAAAAATCAAAATATGCATTTAAAAAATAAAAGGGGTTTAATTTCATTTTATTCCTTAGCTCGCGATAACATTAACTTTGAAGTTCTACAGTTATCTTATATATTAAAAACTGAGGGTGTTAGTATCGCAGCCTCAGAAAAATATTACGAACTGTGGGTTGAAACGAATGTCAATTATTCGAGAGGATACGACGATGTCATAATAGCTGTTGAAAGTTTAAAATTTAAATTAATTTACACGATATTAATTCAAAATTGATTTCAAAAAGTAAGCAGCAGTGATAGATAGCGATGGCAGATGAGAGAGGGGAGGGAGGGAGGAGGGTAAAATTAGTAATGCATATTAGAGATCTTGCACTGGCCGGAAACCAGAGTTTGGCACGACCCGCAAACCGATTTTGGCGATTTTTTTCCGTTAAACTCAGGCAGGCCAGGGAAGCAAGCTTAATTTTTTTCTGAAGTCCGAGTTTAAGAACAGCAGTATTTTTTCCACAGATTCGGAGTGGGCGGGCATGTATTTCCTCTTATCAGGCCATACCGTGCTGAGATTTTTTTTGTGATATCGCGATAACTTCTTCTTAGTGAAAGAAAAAAATAATGACCAATCAACATTTCTTTCTTTTTTTTTTTTTCGTTTTTTTTTAAATATTTTTATATGTCAGTAATATGTGAAATATATTTCTAAGTAAAATCTTTGGCATTTATACACATGTTTAAGCAGACAAAAAGTTTAAATTACAAACAAGACAAACAAGATTTTTATTTTTAAAAAAGTTGCCATCTTTGTCTTCATTCTTTTTTGAGTGGCCGACTAGGGTGAATGATTAAAACAGCTAATAAAATGAAGAACGTGAAAAAATTTAGGAATTCGATTACTTATTGTCGTAGTAAGTAACATATAGGGAAGAATGTGAAAAAAATTTAATTTTAAAGATTTAAAATTTTTTCGCCTGAGGAGGAAGCGGAAGCTGAAATGTTGTGGGGAAGACAATTGTGATGAATATTTATTTATTGTTACAATGTGTAAGGCCAGGTCGGGACAGTAAAACTTTCGTATTGGTACGACCGGATCTGAAAATTGCAGCCCTTGCAGACCTCTAATATGCATTAATTTTGTTATTTAAAGTAGGGGAGACCGGGCTAGCAGTGACATTTTCGACATTGTTTATATTAGCCGGAAGATTTGAACTGAAGAGAAACATTTAGTGTATCATATCGTTGGAGAAACATTCAGTATATCATATCATTAGAGTAAATCTTGCATAACATATTTATAAAGCTACTATTAACATTATTAACGTTTTTCATAACACAAAATGAATGCGCTTAACCTCGAAATTTGTCACTACTAACCCCCGCTACGGGGCAAGTTGTGACATGCTTAGGGCACATTGTGACCCATAAATGACACATACAAGTACACTGTAACATATACAAATTATGTAAGAAAGACGATTGAATGGGATATTTTAAATCAAGAATGAGAAATTTATTCATTTATAACGTTCTTAACACAATAAAATACTTTTATGTTTTAATAATATTGTAAATGAAATGAAAATAAAATAATTAAATTGTTAACACTTGTAAACTCTTAGTCCTTTATAAAGATACTTTTAGAGACACTTAGTAATAAAAAGAAAAAAAAACTGTCTTAATGAGGAAATAAAGTAAGCCAACAATAATCTTTGGCCATATTGATCTTTGATTCGGTAGCCTACTACAACGTGTACCCCTATATCCTATATTTTTAATCATTATCATCGCTTGTTTCAGCGTCTGATTTACAGTTAATACAAATATAATAAGGTTCATTTTTGGTGCATTTGACATGCGCCTATCTTTTACATGTCGTGCATTGCACCCAGTCTTCTCTGAGTTTAGAAATTTTGTATTGCTCCAAGCAACTAGACATAAGAAATTTTCATCATATTCAGAGCTATCCTATAGTTGCTTCTCCCTTTTTTCAATAACCAAGGTATAATTTTTTTATGCACTGCTTGGCCTTTCCATACAGTTTCTTTTTTCCTTTTTCCACTTCAATTTGTTTTCTGCTTTCTTTTGCTTTTTGTTCAGCTCGAATTTTCTCTTTTACAGGTGTGCTTGTTAGAATGGCAGATATCAAACATTTACGAATAGATCGCTTGCTTTTTCGAGATTCTGCTTTAGGGAGTGGTCTTATTTCTGTAAGACTTACCACTGACACATTGCTATTATCAGTTGCCATAGAATCATCTAATTCAATGAGATTTCTTACTTCTGAAGACGGTCCTGCAATCTCACCATCATTGATTAAAGTTATTTCTGAAGTGCTCGGTTTATTAACAGTTTCATATATACTAATTTTTTTTCATTGTCATTCTGGTCTTTAACGCTCTCATCTCTGATATATAACGGTTGATCCGTCACTGAGGAACATAGGAAGTTAAAATTATGAGGAAACATTATGCTGGGGTAAGTAGTGATAATATCACAACGTGCCTCTTAGACTTCGTCACAACTAGCCCCGCGTAACGCCATTTTGAACTTTATTCATTAGTTTCCGAAATATTGGCATGATTAACAAATGAAATACATAGAATAACAGCTCAAAATATAAGCATTTAAATAATGTTAGGGAAGTTTACATACCTCAGTATCGCTAGTGGCAATGACGATTCCAACGTAGGTCGCAAAATTTATTTTTACGATAGAAAACAAGATAAAAAATTTTATCTCGAAAACAACGCAATTCTATACGTCAAAACACACGCAGCACACTGAGACAATCAACCTCTTCACTCACATGACGCGACAGGTGCTGCAACCTATTGGCTGAGTCAGGAAGCTCGATGGCATAACTTGCCCCTGCACACCTAACCCCGGTCTTCCCAAGAGTTGAATCGTTGCATCGGAAGCAAACGATTTTTGTCGGCTGCACAAATTTCGCAGTTTATGAGATAATAATGTTGAGAAATGCAATTAAAAAAGTCCTTCCGGCCAGTGCCGGGAGGAAGAGGTAACTTTCATATTCCTTATTTTTAAATAGACAACTTATATCATTCAAACACACGAAGCTCAATTTAGTGGAAACCGAATATAGGAGATTCAAAACTAATTTTTATCAATATAATGAATGAGAATTTCGCGAAATTAGTCAGCTTTAACCAAGCTGCTTTTCTTTAAAGTAACTTATATTTGGCTGCCAAATTCGGTGATTTCTTAAAGTGCGTGCCATTTTAAGACAACATGGTGGATGAGGCTAACCAGTGAACGTGATCGAGACCTTAGTAATTGCTGTGCACATGCTCACTCACATTGCAATCGGTTGATATATACGGGTGCTGTCGCATGGAAAAAATCAGATTTTTCAAAATGTCACCCACAATAGAAATTGAAACTGCTATATCTGAGCCATTTTTTAAGGTAAAGACAAACAAAAAATGCTCCTGAATCCTTATATCAGGGTCAAATACTTAAGAAAGAAACCTTTTTCAATTTCTAATTTTTTTGCACCTCACTTTAAATATATATATATTTTTTAATTTAATGGCCGCCATTTTGAAACAAGATGGCTGATGAATCTGGCCAGCGAACCTGGTCGAGGTATTGATGTATACTATCCACGTGCCTTCTTACATCGAAATAGGCGAATACGTGTGTTATCGCGTGACAAATACAAGATTGTTTCAAAATGTTAGCCATGCTAGAAATCCAAAGTGCTATAATTCAACAATTTTTTAAGATATAAACAAAAGAACAAATTTTTTGAAACAAAAACTTCTCCGGAATCTTTGTATCAAGGCCAAACACATAAAAAAAAACTTTTTCATTTTCCAATTTTTTAATACCTCATTTTAAATTTTAAATTTATTTTTTTTTACATGGCAACCCTTTTTAAACAAGATGGTGAATGAAGCTGGCCAACGATCTTGGTCGATACATTGGTATGTACTATGTACAGACCCAGTTACATCCAAATCGGTTCATAAAAAGTCCTTCCGGCCAGTGCCGGGAGGAAGAGGTAGCTTTCATAATCCTTATTTAAAATAAGCCAAATTATATCATTCAAACACACGAAGCTCAATTTAGTGGAAACTGAATATAGGAGATTCAATACTAATTTTTATCAATATAATGAATGAGAATTTCGCGAAATTAGTCAGCTTTATCCAAGCTGCTTTTCTTTAAAGTAACATATATTTGGCTGCCAAATTCGGCAATTTCTTAAAGTGCCTGTCATTTTAAGACAACATGGTGGATGAGACTAAGCAGTGAACTTGGTCGAGACCTTAGTAATTGCTGTGCACATACTCACTCACATCGGAATCGGTTAATATATAGGAGTGCTGTCGCATGCAAAAAATCAGATTTTTCAAAATGTCACCCACAATAGAAATTGAAACTGCTATATCTGAGCCATTTTGTAAGGTAAAGACAAACAAAAAATGCTCCTGAATCCTTATATCAAGGTCAAATACTTAAGAAAGAAACCTTTTCAATTTCTAACTTTTTTGCACCTCACTTTAAATATATATATATTTTTTAATTTAATGGTCGCCATTTTGAACCAAGATGGCTGATGTATCTGGCCAGCGAACTTGGTAGAGGTGTTGATGTATAATATCCACATGCCTTCTTACATCGAAATAGGCGAATACGTGTGTTATCGCGTGACAAATACAAGATCGTTTCAAAATGTTAGCCATGCTAGAAATTCAAAGTGCTATAAATCAACCATTTTTTAAGATATAAACAAAAGAACAAATTTTCAGAAACATAAACAGCTCCGGAATCTTTGTATCAAGGCCAAACACATAAAAAAATCTTTTTCATTTTCCAATTGTTTAATACCTCATTTTGAATTTTAAATTTGATTTTTTTTAAATGGCAACCCTTTTGAAACAAGATGGCGAATGAAGCTGGCCAACGAACTCGGTCGAGACATTGGTATGTACTATGTACAGACCAAGTTACATCCAAATAGGTTCATAATTGCGCCTGTTATCGCGTGACAAATATCAGGTCGTTTTAAAATGTCAGCCACAAGAGAAATTCAAAATGCTATTACTCAGCCATTTTTTTTTAGATATAGACGAAAGAAAAACTGTTCCGGAATCTTTGTATTAAGGTCAAACACATACAAAAAAAAATATTTTTCACTTTCCAATTTTTTGGTATCTCATTTAATTTTTTTTATTTTTTAATTTTTTTAAATGGCCGCCATTTTGAAACAAGATGGCGGATGAAGCCGGCCAACGAACTCTGTCGAGATATTTGTATGTACTATGTACACACCAAGGTACATCCAAGTCGGTTCTTAAATACGCCTGTTATTACGTGAGAAAAATCAGGACGTTTCAAAATGTCAGCCACGCTAGCAATTCAAAATGCTATAACTCAGCCATTTCTTAAGATATAGACAAAACAAAAACTGCTCCCGAATCTTTTTATCAAGGTCAAACACATAAGAAGAAAATATGTTTTTAATTTTTTGGTACCACATTTCAAGTTTTAATATTTTTAAAAAATTTTAAATGGCCGCCATTTTGAAACAAAACGGCGGATGAAGCTGGCCAATGAACTCGGTCGAGAGATTGGTATGTACTATGTACACACTGAATTACATCCAAATCGGTTCATAAATACGCGTTTTATCGCGTGACAAAATTCAGGACGTTTCAAAATATCAGCCACGCTAGAAATTCAAAATGCTATAACTCAGCCATTTTTTAAGATATAGACAAAACAAAAACTGCTCCGAAATCTTTGTATAAAGGTCAAATACATAAGAAAAAATATTTTTCCATTTTCAATTTTTTGGTACCACATTTAAAATTTTAAATTTTTAAAAAAATTTTAAATGGCCGCCATTTTGAAACAAAATGGCGGATGAAGCTGGCCAACGAACTCGGTCGAGAGATTGGTATGTACTATGTACACACTGAATTACATCCAAATTGGTTCATAAATACGCCTTTTATCGCGTGACAAAATTCAGGACGTTTCAAAATGTCAGCCACGCTAGAAATTCAAAATGCTATAACTCAGCCATTTTTTAAGATATAGACGAAACAAAAACTGCTCCGGAATCTTTGTATAAAGGTCAAATACATAAGAAAAAAACATTTTTCCATTTTTAATTTTTTGGTACCACATTTCAAGTTTTAATATTTTTTTAAATTTTTAAATGGCCGCCATTTTGAAACAAAACGGCGGATGAAGCTGGCCAACGAACTCGGTTGAGAGATTGGTATATACTATGTACATACTGAATTATATCCAAATCGGTTCATAAATACCCCTTTTATCGCGTGACAAAATTCAGGACGTTTCAAAATGTCAGCCACGCTAGAAATTCAAAATGCTATAACTCAGCCATTTTTTAAGGTATAGACGAAACAAAAACTGCTCCGGAATCTTTGTATAAAGGTCAAATACATAAGAAAAAAATATTTTTCCATTTTTAATTTTTTGGTACCACATTTCAAGTTTTAAATTTTTTTTTAAATGTTAAATGGCCGCCATTTTGAAACAAAACGGCGGATGAAGCTGGCCAACGAACTCGGTCGAGACATTGGTATGTACTATGTACACACCGAATTACTTCGAAATCGGTTCATAATTACGGGAGTTACAGTGTGACATATGTCAGATATATATATATATATATATATATATCAATTTTGAACGGAGGGTGGTTTCGGGGTCTGGGGGTCATGATCGATGAAAATATACCAAAATTTTTTGAAATCGCTTTCCTCCGAACGGCTGCAATAGGTAGCTTTTTGTAATGAAAGCTACCTAAAAGCCAACTTATATTATTCAAACACACGAAGCTCAATTTAGTGGAAACCGAATATAGGAGATTCAATACTAATTTTTATCAATACTAAATCATTATAAATGAGAATTTCACGAAATTAGTCAGCTTTATCCAAGCTGCTTTTATTTAAAGTAACTTATATTTGGCTGACATGTTGATGTATACTATCCACATGCTTTCTCACATGGGAATATGCGAATACGTGTGTTATCGCGTGACAAATACAAGATCGTTTCAAAATGATAGCCATACTAGAAATTCAAAGTGCTATAATTCAACCATTTTTTAAGATATAAACAAAAGAACAAATTTTCAGAAACAAAATCTGCTCCGGAATCTTTGTATCAAGGCCAAACACATAAAAAAATCTTTTTCATTTTCCAATTTTTTAATACCTCAGTTTAAATTTTAAATTTAATTTTTTTTTAAATGGCAACCCTTTTGAAACAAGATGGCGAATAAAGCTGGCCAACGAACTCGGTTGAGACATTGGTATGTACTATGTACAGACCAAGTAACATCCAAATCAGTTCATAAATACGCTTGTTATCGCGTGACAAAAATCAGGTCGTTTTAAAATGTCAGCCACAATAGAAATTCAAAACGCTATAACTCAGCCATTTTTTTAGATATAGACGAAACAAAAACCGTTCCGGGATCTTTGTATTAAGGTCAAACACATACAAAAAAATCTTTTTCATTTTCTAATATTTTGGTATCTCATTTTAAATTTTAAATTTTTTAAATTTTTTTAAATGGCCGCCATTTTGAAACAAGATGGCGGATGAAGCTGGCCAACGAACTCGGTCGAGATATTTGTATGTACTATATACACACTAAAGTACATCCAAATCGGTTCATAAATACGCCTGTTATCACGTGACAAATATCAGGACGTTTCAAAATGTCAGCCACGCTAGAAATTCAAAATGCTATAACTCAGCCATTTTTTGAGATATAGACGAAACAAAAACTGCTCCCGAATCTTTGTATCAAGGTCAAATACATAAAAAAAAATATTTTTTTCAATTTTCAATTTTTTGGTACCACATTTCAAATAAAGTTTTTCTTAAAAATTTAAATGGCTGCCATTTTTAAACAAGATGGAGGATGAAGATGGCCAACGAACTCGGTCGAGACATTGGTATGTACTATGTACAAACGAAGTTACAACCAAATCGGTTCATAAATACGCCTTTTATCGCGTGACAAAATTCAGGAGGTTTCAAAATGTCAGCCACGCTAGAAATTCAAAATGCTATAACTCAGCCATTTTTTAAGATATAGACGAAACAAAAACTGCTCCGGAATCTTTGTATAAAGGTCAAATACATAAGAAAAAAATATTTTTCCATTTTCAATTCCTTGGTACCACATTTCAAATTTAAAATTTTTAAGAAAATTTTAAATGGCCGCCATTTTGAAACAAAATGGCTGATGAAGCTGGCCAACGAACTCGGTCGAGACATTGGTATGTACTATGTACATACCGAATTACATCCAAATCGGTTCATAAATTCGAGAGTTACAGTATGACAAAGGTCAGATATATATATATATATATATGGATATATATATATATATATATATATATATATATATATCAACTTTTGAACGGAGGGTGGTTTCGGGGTCTGGGGGTCATGATCGATGAAAATATACCAAAATTTTTTGAAATCGCTTTCCTCCGAACGGCTGCAATAGGTAGCTTTTTGTAATGAAAGCTACCTAATATGCATCTTATCGCTTGACAAAAATCAGGTCGTTTTAAAATGTCAGCCACAATAGAAATTCAAAATGCTATTACTCAGCCATTTTTTTAGATATAGACGAAACAAAAACTGTTCCGGAATCTTTGTATTAAGGTCAAACGCATACAAAAAAAATCTTTTTCATTTTCCAATTTTTTGGTATCTCATTTTAATTTTTTTATTTTTTAATTTTTTTAAATGGCCGCCATTTTGAAACAAGATGGCGGATGAATCTGGCCAACAAACTCGGTCGAGATCTTTGTATGTACTATATACACACCATGGTACATCCAAATCTGTTCATAAATACGCCTGTTATTACGTGACAAAAATCAGGACGTTTCAAAATGTCAGCCACACTAGAAATTCAAAATGCTATAACTCAGCCATTTCTTAAGATATAGACGAAACAAAAACTGCTCCCGAATCTTTTTATCAAGGTCAAACACATAAGAAGAAAATATTTTTCAATTTTCAATTTTTTGGTACCACATTTCAAATTTAAATTTTTCTTAAAAATTTAAATGGCCGCCATTTTTAAACAAGATGGCGGATAAAGCTGGCCAACGAACCTGGTCTAGACATTGATATGTACTATGTACACACCGAATTACATTGAAATCGGTTCATAAATACGCCTTTTATCGCGTGACAAAATTCAGGTCGTTTCAAAATGTCAGCCACGCTAGAAATTCAAAATGCTATAACTCAGCCATTTTTTAAGATATAGACGAAACAAAAACTGCTCCGGAATCTTTGTATAAAGGTCAAATACATAAGAAAAAAGTATTTTTCCATATTTCATTTTTTGGTACCACATTTTAAATTTTAAATTTTTTTAAAAATTTTAAATGGCCGCCATTTTGATACAAAACGGCGGATGAAACTGGCCGACGAACTCGGTCGAGACATTGGTATGTACTATATACACACCGAATTACATCAAAATCGGTTCATAATTATGAGAGTTACAGTGTGACATAGGTCAGATATATATATATATATATATATATATATATATATATATATATATATATCAATTTTGAACGGAGGGTGGTTTCGGGGTCTGGGGGTCATGCTCGATGAAAATATACCAAAACTTTTTGAAATCACTTTCCTCCGAACGGCTGCAATAGGTAGCTTTTTGTAATGAAAGCTACCTAAAACGAAAGCTTTTAACAAATATAATACTAAAGCACCTCTCCGGAACCTAACCTATGTACACAGGAAATCCCTAAAAGAAAAGAGCTGCCCGCCCACAGTTTTGATCGATATATAAAAAAAGAATCTCCACTTCTTGCTCTTATTACACCAGCCAAACACCCATTAACAGGGTTGATTGGTGGCTTTAGGAGATTGTTACAGATTTTACGTAAGCGTATATAACATGCACACAAAAGTTTTCAACGACAGAATATGGAATTGAAGCCCTCCGGCTGAGTGTCCAGCCTCTTGGGACCATCCCCTTCCTGTCCTTCAAATTACTAAAGCATAGAGTCCTGCATCAGGCCGCGTAACTCAATTTATACCAAACTTGACTCGAAAAGTCGATCGTCTTAGGGCCTGTTGTGCTAAAAGTTTTTGGTATATGTGTAATTTACTCTGTTTTGGGGGGTTTAAACGGTATTATAACTGAAAAAAAAACGAAATTTTGATATCAACTGGACAAAAATAAATTAGTTGACTCGAACGCGACAAAATAATTTTGACGTACAATCGGAACAGAAAATGACAAATTTCACCCATAAATGAAAGAAAATTAATCCATATTGTAATGCAATTTTAGAAAAGTAGTACAATTATATCTCTATTAGCAATTATATATTTTTATTTTATTCTTTTGAGTAGAAAAATCAGTACATATATATATATATGCCCATTCATTTTCTAATATATTGTTTTTCATCTGGAAAATTATTTTGGCGATTCTTTTAAGAAATCACGTCAACCCAAATGCGACCTGCTGGTGTCAAAACCCAACCCAAACCAAAACAAATAACCCTCAAGTAAAAGTCATCGCAACACGCAACGAAAAACAATTAGTGCTGATCCAAACCGCGGGTCGAATTCCACAAAAAAAAAAAAAAGTCCGTCGACCGACAACATGATTCCGAAACCAAAATATTTAACCCTTTCGCGACGGGTGTGGCATATATGCACCAGTTACAAACTCGCTTTACACGACGGAACGTCGCTCAACGCAACTCTCTACGAATACAGTGCGCTGTTAGAGTGTATCTGTCTCTGAGGACGGGGCATTTTTCATTGCTAAGCCTAACCTTTTAAAAAAATCATAGAAAATAATTCTTTTTGCCGATTAAATTGATTATTTGTGAAACTGTAGCGAATAATAATGGGATTATAAATACAAAATACCAAAGCATTCTGAAAATATTTTCATTAAAATCTATATGGAAAAAATATTTGACTTACCTAAATTAAATATATTAAAAAATCTTTATATAGAATCAAAACTTTATACAAATCTACACTTAGACAAATCCACAAAATGATAAAATATATGCTGTAAATATTATATACATAAATAATTCAGAAAAGAGATAGTTTTTAAAGAAAAGATAAACACAAAGTCCCACGTTGCATAGCTCACAAGATTAAAAAGTCTGTCTTAATATTTTCCGTTGAGTTCTTACAATCTGCGAGCAAACTACACAGCTTCTTCTGCTTTTTTTTACTTCTTTCACTGACATTTAGTGAAGGAAAATACCTCCCAGAAAACTTTAAATGTGTGGATGTTGATTTAGCTGTGAACTGCCTTTATATCCCGAAACTTCCATAATTTTCAAATATTTGTTCTACAACTTTCATTTTAAATTGAAGAAATGAGGTTTTAGTCCCGTATTTTTTATCACTGAGAACATTGGCATTCAGCAAAGAATTAAACCAAAGAATAATTTCACTACTCTCACTTAAATCTAGAGAGCCTTCGCTATCAGAATAAGCACTCATATGCTTATTTATGATTCGAGTGTACTCTTCTGTTAAAACTTTCTTTCTCTTAGCCATCGCAATCTCAGCTAAATTCTCTTAACTAGCGCGGAAAACTTACGTCTACTAGCTACGGAAGATTGAAACTAAATAAGAACTTCAATTTCTAAAGCGATTACAGCAACCCTCATCTGCCCCAAGGGAAAAAAAAAAAACATATTTCGAAGCATCTAAAACATTCCTATGTTTACATCACCTGGAGACACAGCTGACCGTTAGCTGAGTTTTGTTTACATTACGTCTCTTGCTCTTGCATCCAAATAAACTACAAGAATCGGAAAGTATTCTACAGACACAAGGTCAATAATCTAAAGGTTCGATTAAGTTAACTGTAGTGGACATGAAGCTCCATCTTTTGATTTAAAAAAGATATTAATTTAATGTGTATAATTAAAAATGCAAATATGATACGCCCGTCTAGTAGAAGTAGATCAATATAAACAGCGGTTCAGCAGTGTATTACCCGGTTACCAGTGACGTTTACAACTGACGCATTAAGACGCACCCGTCATGGAAAGACGATATCATAGATTAACATCCAAGATCGGACTTTCCCATAGAGCGTAATGGTAATGCGATTGCGATCGTAGCGACCTTAATGACAATGGGGAAGAAACTCCCCATCCTTGTAGTATGCTTATTATTGAGTATCTACCTTATTGTGATCTTTCTTTTTTTAACGTTGCATGTTTACGTTTCAGATAGAATCTTACACCGATACATGAACATAGACTAGACATTCTATTTTATATATCTAATATCTATTCTATGATCATGCACGGATATATATATATATATATATATTTTTTTTTTTTTTTTTAAACATGATTAGTGAACGGTTTTAAGTGCAACGAATACTATGTAAAAATTTCGTCTTGAATGCTATATATCAAAAGCAATAGTGTAACCTAAAAATATACGAAATGTTGAACTCTACAAGTCCCAGAAAATTTCATAATTATTCCTCTTTGGCAGGAAAATTTTTATAGACCATGTTTTATAAATTTATGAAGTTTAACGTATTAAACAATCGTTACAATAACCTTTTAAAATTTATGCATTTTCACTTCCTTACAGATAAAATAAAAATATTGTTTTTAATATAATTAACGTACAGTCAATTCAATAATGTTTATAATATTAACATATAAGAAATAATAATAATAATATTACAGATAGGGAAAAATTCCTTTCGACAAATTTTTAGAATTGTATAAATCTAAAAGTTAAAAATAAATAGAGGTACTGACATTATACTCAATAAAATTTTATTCGATATGAATAAATTGACACAATACCTGAATTTGATTTTTTACAATTTAATCTTATAAACTTACATATTTGCATTCTTAACAGAATTTTCTGGAGGCTTTCTTTTATATTATTAGTCTAATTATCATTTTGTAAGTTAAAAATGAACAATGCAAGTTCGGTAAAAAAAAGCAGCTAAATAAATAGAACAAGCATGAATAGAATATCGTCTGACACCTGTTTTGTTTTAGGAACGAATAGATATTCAAACCATAGAGGCTAAACATATTTCTTTAACATAGGTAAATTTCGGAGGTTTGTTAGTTCTTCCCCTTGCCAATAGTGACGCTAGTACTGTTGCCATTACAGATTTTGCCGTAAATGTCCCATCTTGGTCCTTAATCTATGGACGATATAACCTGGACCGCTCATCCCCATTCAGCTCAGCCTTGAAAAGTGGTGTCGACATGTATCACATGTATGAGGTATTTTGGTGTGCAATACTGGCGATTTTGCAGAACTCTTGGCGTAGGGAAATTAATTCATAGTAAAAAGTATTTCGTGCTACATGATTAATGTAGATGCATATAAACATTATGAAACAAGATTAATTTATCTTTCACAAGTGGGAAAATAAAAATAAAAGGTAAAGTGGTATATTGTATAAAAAATATCCAAAAATAAATTATAATTACAAGCAAGATAGGGAATTGAAAACAATAAAACACAGAAATATATAAATATAAATATTGTAATCTCTATCTTTATTTTAATACACGTGTTTTCATTCTCAGTTTAATCTGAAGCTGTTTTTAAAAATATAATTTAGTATTTCAGGGTATTTGGATTTTTATCGAAGTCCAATTTGCTTTGTGGCAAACATATATTGAGTTAGATTCAAACAAAGAAAGACATTTCTACTAAAAACAAAAATCAAACTTAGAAAACATCAAAAATGGAAGAAAAAAATCAATATTTTTTGCACGCATGAAATGGTAAACGCCCAGTATACTATAATTTTTTCACACTTTTTGAGCCCATAAGGAAATATATTTTATGATACTGTTTATTTAGCATCTAATAAAATTGTCTCGTGATTCCCCCTCCCACCTCTGCTCTATTCGGTACAGAATATTCGATTAATGCCACATACACAAATAAATAAAATAAAAATAAAATATAAGTTTTCTTTTTTTTTCTTTTTTTTAGAGACTATTTATAAGTATACGGAGATCATATACGAGTATACGTTTAAAATCCTGTAAAACAAAAGCATAACTAATAACAAAGAAAATACCGGAAAAAATTATTTTAATGAACTTTTAATATGCACGCATACACTAATAACCACATTTTAAACATATTTTATGAATATAAATTGTCTTACAAAATATTTAACTTCTTCAGCTTATTCGAAGTAAAAAAGTCATTTAAAAATATTGAATAATATACATTATTGAATAGTATACATTAAATAAAATTCAAAATGTTAAAGCGAAAAATGAATAATCAAAATTAATGGCCTGCAAATAACGTAGTCTTATTATTAATGCTGCGGACTTTATTCAGTTGAAACTTCCCTGTCATCTGCTTCCCTAAATGATAAAATCTGATTTTAAAGAACTCGAACAATATGGCTTTGATTAAAGAAATCTTATGGTTATCAAGAACAGACTGGCTGAAAGTATGCTTATTCAATGTTTGAAACACTTCCGACCTGACTTCTTGCAGAGTTTCAATTATGAGTTTATGCATTGCGTTCTTTTTTTTTTTCAATTTTTTACTAACTTGCGCAACTCTAAAATTTCTCTTCCCAATTTTGCAGATTTCTACAACATCCGAAGCAGGATTTACTAATCCTCCTCTATCTTTTCGCTGTATGAGAAAATTCCTTTCCTGCTCGTTTGAATTACTTTGTAGAACTGCCACGCATGCTTCACACTTAATTTTTTTAGTTAATTTTTTAACGATAAATCCAGAAATATATCCTACTACATCAGAAATGCAATAATTTAAATTTTGTATACTTCCTTAGGAGAAATAGGTGTCTTCGGCATCACCGTTATCTCATCTCGATGGTCATGGAACATCTCGATGGTTAAAGACGTTCCGTTAAGCAATATTCCGTTGCGAAAAGGAACCTCCTCTAGCGCCGCTCTTGAGTATAGAACAACCATGCAACTTCTTCTTTACTGAAATAGTCAAACAAGACACATAAATAAGGTTAATTTTCACATTGAATGAAACTAATAATTCAACTTTGGCCTAGTCAGATCATAGTTTCTGATGTAACATTGGTATTTTTTTCATAGTACTCTTCTTCATGGGATGATGCCGTTTGGCATTCTACCTTTCATGCAAACCTTTTTGAAAGGGTTTTTTTTATGTGCAAAAATTAAAATATCTTATACCAAACAAATACAACACATGGCCACTCTGATGGATTTTACTGATTCTTTGAACGGATCCGCTTCACAACATTTAAAACAAGCTGGAAATTGCATGTCAAACGTGGCAAATGAGGTGCATTCGTACTATAACTTGTTTTATAAATAAACTTTTCACCGCATATTGTACTGAACGTATATTTTAGTGCACTTCATAAGTGCAAATAAATTTCATTCTTTTCGAAAGTTTGTAACATCATTAAAATGCACTTCCATTGGCCGTAATGTAACCGAAAACTTTTGACTGTCCCTGTAATTAAACGATACATCCTATTTTCATAAAATTTGAAATGACTCGACAAAATTTTGCAAAATTATATATTTAAAATTTTAGACCATTCGGTTGGTCAGATTTTGCTCTGTAATATGCGGACAGACGAACAGACAGACAGACGGACCGAACGACAACTATAGGTGCTACGTATTTATATAATTACCAACGCACCTAAAAAGAGAAATATATCTTTATTTAGTAAGAAGGTACACGAAAATATAATATATCCTCTTCCGTGTTGTGTAGGATTCCGAAAATCTTTCTTTAATCATCAGAAACCTCAGAAACTAATGTATTTCCGAGATTTAAAGAAGCTATTCTGAAGCAAAGGTTTCTTATAATACCGTCATTTTCGAGAACGTTACGAAGTGGTTTTTAGAGTGTATTAATTAGTTATCTCAACCCGGTATTGATACGAAATATCGATTTTTCTGATTCTATCAATTTTAAGTGAACATTTTAAATTTTAACAAACATTCATACTAAATTTTCAGAGTAAAATGAACAGATGTGTTGATACTAAATTAAGAAAAGTGATTAATACACAGTAAAACCGACTTCGAAACATTTTCGAAAGTTACAGGCAGTAAAATTATCCTTTGTTTTAGAAAGACTTCATTAAATCTATGAAATTTATTGGTTTCTGATGATAAAGGAACGTTTTTTTAATCGTGGATAATTCGAAAAAGGCTATATTTATATTTTCGTGTACCTTCTTGCTAGATCAAGAAACATTTTCCTTTTTCATTGTGTAAGTTGCCCAACTAAAAATAAGTTTGTTTTTAAAGTGTTCAAGAATTTTATTTCAAAGTAACAAAAGAAAAAATTAAATTACATATCTGAAATCAGATCTTACAAAAACTTAAGCTTATATATTTTTTTATTATAAAGAATATACATGTTATATGTACATATTTAATTTTAAAAAATGTAACTATATTTAACTGATTTGTTTAATAAGATCGATTGGAGATTGAAAAAAATAATTATAAACTGGAAAAATGTATTTTTAACCCATTAATTCTCGCTGCCGTGATATTCAAGGGCTGTGTCTTTTATTCAGAGTTTTTAATTCCCAACAATTTTATAAAACAGTGTAATTGGCTTTATTATGGTATCATTTTACCTGTCATTAAAAATGGTGAATATTTCTTTTTCTAAATTTGCTGCCAATAATCAATTTAAATTTTTAAACAGTAATATAATGCGGCCGTTAACCCGTTCGGAACCATGGGTGCATATGCACCCTCAAAAAGTGCTTAAACCGCTTGAGTTTTATACCAGTAAAAAATAAGAGTAAAACTGATTTTATTTAATTACGACATTTTCGTGATTTATAAAGTTAAGTCAAATATTATATCAAAAAGTGGTGCGAAACGAATAAAATTCGTGTAAGAGATGCCGGTCTTGAACAACTTAAGAGGTTAAGAGAATAAATTTCTCATTATGTTTGTAGAATGATAAGTTAAAAAATAATCATATTAAATTTTACTTTTGAAACATTATTTATTTCCCTGAATTACTATCGTTACTTTTAAGTTTTTATAAAAAGCAGTTTTTTAAAGGAAATTATTGCTAGGGCTGCAACATATTGTTACATGGTATTGAAATACTTTTCCTTTACTGTTACATATATAGATATATATAAGCAGTCTCCTAAAGTTCTAGAGTAACTAGTCTAGATCGGAGAATCTCAGTTTTTCCTTTTTCTTTCAGTATTTTCTGTCGTTGAAACAGTTTCTTTAACCTCCGGATACCAGACAACAACGGCGAAATGTTCACTTCTGAGCCTTAATAGATAGTAATTTGAGATAGCCATCCAATCAATGTTTGTTTCTTAAAATTTTTCGTTTTTGTCGCAGAAGACCCGATTAGAGGATATAGAGTTTATCTCAATAGGGTATTTCTTTCCTTTTGTTGCCTTTCTCCACTAGGCGAATAGCATTCTTTCCGCAGCTAAACTTTATCTATCTCGTTGCCAGATAACTGTTATTGTTATGGCTTTTTTTTTCTTCGTAGATGTTTTATTCAAATATTGCATACGGTCGTTATTAAAAAGAATAAGTTATGATAAAAATGTTTCGTACATTATAATTTTTTCTCTTGAAATTAAAAAAAAATATATATATGAAAAGGTTTTTTTTTATGTGTTAGTCAATCTTTTTTATCTTATTTCGAATAAGATCTCGTTCTTGCCTTTAAGTATACAAGTTTCACACTATAAAAATTTTTGGAAGGTGGTGAAGAAAGTAATAGATATATTGATAGTTCGATGAAAGTAGACAGACAGATCGATATAGATGAATAAATATTTAGATTCATCGATAGATAAATACGTAATTTAGATTAAGAAATACTTCCAGAATAATCCTAGATTTAATATTTCAAGAAGCCATTATTTTTCTGGCCTTTAACTCCCTTCGTGATGAGTGGCCTTTACAGAATTTTTTTTTATCTTTATTGTCTGTATTATGAAATTGAATTGTTTGCTCAATTTAATCTTATAATACTGTGATTATATAAACATCCAGATCGATATAGATGAATAAATATTTAGATTCATCGATAGATAAATACGTAATTTAGATTAACAAATACTTCCAGAATAATCCTAGATTTAATAGTTCAAGAAGCCATTATTTTTCTGACCTTTAACTCCCTTCGTGATGAGTGGTCTTTACAGATTTTTTTTTTTTTAATCTTTATTGTCTGTATTATGAAATTGAATTGTTTGCTTAATTTAATCTTATAATACTGTGATTATATAAACATCCAGTATATCACATATACGTCATGCTCGAGGCTAAGCGGTTGACCTATCATTTTAAAACTTTGAAAACTTTTTTTTTTATTGTTTCGTGTATCTTAAAGCTTTATATAATTCTGAATTGAAGAAGACAAACCGCGTAAAAATATTCAAATAACAACCAAGACAATTTGAAATTGATATGTGTACTCTAATGTAGGTTCCAACAGATTTTTAAATATTGCACATCGTTTCCAGATAGATAATTTCTTTTGCACATTATATGTATAAAATACAACCTCCATCTGCTTTTTTGCCAATTAAACGACACAAATATTATTTGTTGTGATTAGAATGTGTTTTTTTAACGCGATATAAGTTAAATAGCAAATTTTATTCACAACAAACTAATTTTGCGTCATTTAATTTCAAAGTAATAAGCGGAGATTTAAGATAAGATCATTTGTTACATATCTGTGCAGAAGAAATTATCTGCTTGCAAAAATATGTTTTTTAATAGTGCGGAAATAGTTTTAAAATACAGTTTTCAGAAAAGCACGTTAAAAGTTTAAAAAATAATTGCAGTCTTTGTTTAAGTACGCATTATCCATTTCAAATTGACTCGGTTCTAATTTAAATAATTTCATTCGGCTTGTTCTTTTTAATTCAGACTAGTATAAATTTATTTTAAATACGAAAAAACAAAATATCTTTTTTTATGAACGTTAAACTGGTGAGTTGACGACTATGTTGAAACCGCCAATTTGGCCCGAATTACACAAACATTTTACGGCTTCAGCCTTTTGAAAATTTATTCATCTTAGTAAAAACCAAATTTGTTTGTTTCAACGTATGTTGATTAGAACTTCAGATTACTTACATTAACTGAAAATGGATTTTTATGCATAGCGCTTTATTTCAAATGTGATAATTCGAAATATTATCATGAATGTTAAAACATTCATACTTCGAAAACTTTTAAATTTAGCCATATATAGAACAGGAAGTAACTAATGAATGACCAATACAAAATGCACTTTACCAAAGCGATGCATATTTCTGTACATTATAAGAAAGTATAGTGATTTCTTAGTTTGCTTTCAACTTGCTTTTTTCTTCCGTGTTGGCTTCAATATTTTATTTTTATTTTTGGAAGGTCTGGTTCTAGATCAGTAGTTCACAAACATTTTTTAACGTCCCATATAAGCATCTCTAAAATTATGATACCGCCCACTTCCTCTTTCTATATAACATATTTTTATTATTTAAAACGACACTCTCACATTTGATATATTTTACGACTGTTTATAGTACTTCAGTGAGAACAAGTGAAAAAATTTTCTATAATAAGATCTCTCTGCGAATACCGCAATGTACAAGAACGATTTTTGAACTATCATCTTTATCGAATTTAATAAACCAATCTTCCTTCCCACCGTTATGCTTCTCTGATAGCGGGCTATCCCTTCTCTATTATTTCTAATATAAACTCTTTGTTTTAATTTTAAATTAATGTCAAAATGCATACTTATCAAATTTTATGAAATCTACACCAGATTCATAGGACCCATAACGTCCATTTGGGATGTTATTAATTTGAGAATGTTGTATAGTACTTAGATTAAAAATTTTGAACATTTTCCTCTTAAAGACATTTGATACAGTCAGTTTTAGATATAGCCTCTTTAAAACACATATTTGAGCCTCCTGTCAAAGAAAAACACTATTGCAAGATCGTGTGGTAATTCCTAATTTATTAACTCAACAAAGCACAAATGTGTCCTTTAAACATCAATTTAATATAATTTATGAAAATAAGCATAAACGTATCTCAGTAAATCTCGTAAAAGTATCAGCGTATTTAAGGGATTCAGTTCGTCACGAATAAATCTCTGAAAAGATTCAGTAGCCAATATACGTAGAATATTTTTGAACTCGAATTTGAAAACTTGTCGTCTTTTAATGATCTTCCACTTCAGGTAAGATGAGGGGTTCATCTTCCGGTCCCAGGCCCTTGCAGGCCCATATGTCTACGTGCAGGAAGACCCCCGTTCCAAACCCCGCGGCGCGTCCCGAAGGTCGCCGCCAGGAGTGGCCCGTCAGGGCCGATCCACACGCAAACTCCGGTCAAGCCGGTGCACTGCCCAGCGCACGTCACACCGGTTATTCCCAAGAGGATGATTGGTCGCATGCGACAGATCCCGCCACTTAGCTAGAGGAGCCAAATGGTTCCTTCTCTTGGTTCCCGACCCGGGACGCCCCGACAGCCCGCAGGAACCGAGCACCTATAAAGGAGTCGGGCCCACGAACCATTTCGAGGTTACCGAGCCGGAGTTGATGTACGGAGGGCCCTCAAGATCAAATACCATTCTACGGCAAAGACATTTTTGAGGGACAACCGAATAGGGGGGTAGGTGCCGCTCGCGAGCCCTGGAGAGTCGCGGAAAGTTTCTCCATGAGCGCATAGACACGCCCTCGCTAGGGGGTTCCACTTCAGGTAAATGAAACAGACGTTCAGTTGCTTGACGTTTGTATAGTTATTTGATCTTCAGATTATTCGTCACATTTATGGGGTTATAGAGGCAATGAATAATGAACGATGTGTATTGAAATGGAAAATTTTGTCAAAGAAAACGTTTTTAATTCAGTGAAAGGTTTCGCGTTTTGTTCCTGAATTTCATATGCTTTATTGTATCGCATTTATACACTTGCGTTAATATTTTAAGTAAAAGAATTTATATCGCATTTATGGGTCTTCGCGTTTAAACACAATGACCTTATAACAAAAACAAATATAAAGATACTGTATTCAAGGACGCAGTATATAATTTAACGGTATCCTTTGAAACTTTATAACTTTTGATTGGCAACCTTTTATATCTATGAAAATTCCATTTTTATGCGAAAGAAAAAAATTCCCCACGTCGTAATGCAAGAAAATGTAAGAATTGTACATAATATTTCATAACAATTATTTTAAATATATATGCTCTTTTGCTTCCACACATGCTCTTTTTGTTATTTGATTCCTTCTGAGTGAGACTTCTGAGGATAAATCATATTAAATATTACTAATATTATTTATGGATCGAAAATTGTGTGAAAAATGTCTCTAAACAAATCGTTGAGAAAATAATTGATTAAAGGAAAAACTTAATTTAAATATGACAGAAGAATCAATTGATTTTCATAGTATATCCAATTATGGAAACTATATTTACTATCCTAAAATTGAATTGATATTTCCATTTTAGGCGCCTAAATCATAATATTAACTAATGTTTAAAGTATTATGTCTTTAATAAAGGGAAATTTTTGTCATTAATATTTCTATTACTAAGAAATTATCAAATGTTAAGAAAAATCATATTTTTCTATAAAATTTATGTTATGAAAGTGTCCATTTTAAATATTTTTACGTAATTTAACTATTGTAATGGTATCAATAATAATATAATACGGAACTAGTTATAAACTTTGCATTCAATTAAAAATAGAAATATTCACATAAAATGAGTTTAAAATCTTTGTTTAATCGTCATGTGAATTCATTTTTATATTATGACATTGTACTTTGTTTTCACGATTTATACAAATGTTATTTCTTAAAGTTTTATATGAATAGTATCTTTTACACTTGTCTGTTTTTCTTTGCGGGCTCAAAGTTCCTAACTATTAGTTTTCTTAACCCATTTCTGCTTGAAGTTTCCTTTTTAGAACGGTGAAAATTTGGAGGTTATTTATGTCCTACTGAACGAGGTTTATTGTTGTAGTGTGATTTGTCACATTAGGACTACTTCCAAAACATACATATCGTGTTTATCCAAAAATTAGACCTAAGCAAAAAATAAGCCCTAGCATGATTTTTCAAGGTGCTCGTAAAATAAGGATGGATTATTCAAACTTACATTTACCTATTACAAAAACTAATAAAGCCTTAATACCGGGTGTCCAAATTAAATTTGACATTTGTGGGCATCCTGTAGCAAAAACTATGCTGGAGAATTCCATGAAAATTTCGGAATGGCATAATGCAATGGATTTTATCAGGTACAAAAATAGTTAGTTCCAAATACTACCACTAGATGGCGCAGTACAAGGTGAAATACCAGAATATGGGAATGTCAGTCACATTTCCCTTCCTGATCCGCAGACCTGTGATTTTTGGCTTTGGGGCCATTTCAAACACTTGTTCTACCGTGATCCCATAACAACTCTAACAGAATTTAGACACAGCATAGGCATTAACATTCATGTTGTACACTTTTTTAACCATTGAATATGCGATTTCAAACTTCCAGGAGATATCTGACAATGGCGTGCAGCATACTGAAGATGTTTTGTAAAAATAAAACTGGTAAGTTTTGTACCTCCTTGTTATGTTCTGTATAAAGCTATTATACGCCATCTAGTGATGGTTTCTGAAAGTAAATTTTTTAGTGCTGTTTAAAATTGTCATCACCTCATTTTGTCATTCCCCAATTTTAATGAAATTCAGCTGTATAGAGATTTCTACCGGCTGGTCGTAAGTGTCAAGTTTAATTTGGGAAATATTATACATACCCATCAAAGGATATTATTATTAAATCACTAATATATATCCAATAAAATCTTTACCACTTTAAGAAATTCTATTATAAAACGTTAAATAAACAAAGTATATCTGAAAACGGTTCTGTATTTCAAGTGCACCAATCATAATTAACGAAGACCGTACTGCTCCGAACTAATAAAACGAAATCATTCATAACTACCCAGAAATTGGAACTAAAACAAAACAATTGTAATTGTACATCACAAAAGGCCAATAAAAAATACATAATAAATAAAAAGGGATGAAACTTGTCAAAATTCCAATCAAAAAATTCTTAAAATGGACATGCTAGGTGCTGCTAAAATACAAAGCAAAAGATTTTGAGGTTCAACTCTAGTTGAAATTTACGTATTTAAAATATTTAAAATTCAAAATTCCTTGAAAATAAGACCCGATGCATGTTTTGGATTAATAGAATTACTAGAATATCGGATTTTAATTTCGGCGCAACACGGTGATATCGCCTAGTGCATAGATTTTGTCCCTTTCGTTGGCACAGGATTTATGAGAAGAATAACCTAAATTTTCATGTAAGTTTTTGAAATATCGGAAGAAGAATAAAAATAATTTCAGCATATTACGCTGTATACTCGCATTTTTTCTCTTCCTCAATAGTTATGCTAAATGT
Organism: Maratus speciosus; assembly: GCA_963932465.1. Classification (NCBI taxonomy): domain Eukaryota; kingdom Metazoa; phylum Arthropoda; class Arachnida; order Araneae; family Salticidae; genus Maratus; species Maratus speciosus. Next base: position 321,836,507 of record OZ010787.1, on the reverse strand, counting down.
GCTGAACGAAAAAAATAGAAGCGTTATAATTCTTTTGATAACACTGGACAACAGTGGTTTTGTCCTAGAACTCAAATTAGTTGATTCTAGATCAGTTTTTGGCGCTGATTCCGAATATGATTTCCATTTATCTCTAGGTAGTCCAGGTTTTGAGAAAGTTGCATATTTATATTTATGCGAATTTAAGCTTTTTTGTGCTATTTTATGCAAATTTTCGATACAATATATGTCACATCTAATTACGTTTTCTAGATAATGACTACTTGACTATTTGCTTCAGATAAATGTCACGATTTGCATATTCTTAACATTTATTTATCAGTTATTAAGCCTAATTTGCATATTTTTCAATGATGTAATGTTTACATCACTCTTAACTTTCAAATAGTTACCACAGAATTGCCGTAATTTTTTTCTAGACTAGATTTTTATGCTGATTTCAAATCTGCATTCTGTTTTCTTATGTCATGTCTAGTTTTTGAGTAAGATGAATTTCTACTTTTGTACGGCATTAACACAGGTTTGATATAAGATTCTTTTTAGGGGTGTGTAATTCATTGACAAGAAGGTGAACAGGGTCAGATTCCTATCAGAGACATAAACAAAAATTTATATAATCGAAAAAAAAAATAAGTAGTAGAATCTGCCTTTAGTTGAAGTTTATCATACAAAGTATCATAAAAAGCTATTTCTGGCTTTTTTGACCAAAAAATAAATTTCACTTTTTTTTCAAAAACTAGACGTGATAGAAGAAAACAGATACAAGATTTGAAATCAGCTCAAAAAACTGGTTTAGAAACATATTAGCGTACTCGTGCGGCAGAAATATTTGAACGTCAAGAAACATTATTAGAAAAACATAAAAAATATGCAAATTAGGTACAATATTTCACAGCCACATGTCAGTATATTCTCAGAAACAACGTTTTTGTGAAGACAATTAGGTAGTAATCATAACATGAAACAAAGAACCCTGTCTGATATTACTTTATACCTTAAATTTGCAAATAATTGTATAAAATTTACTAAATTTGCATAAATTGAAATATGCAAATATCTCTCAAACTTTACATGCTAGAGTACATCTAAAACTAGATTCGGAATCAGCATAAAAAACTGCATAAAAATCAACTAATTTCTGTTTTAAAACAGAGCAAAAGTTCAAATTTGTTGACCAGTGTAATTATTGGATTGAAGTTTTGCCTAACATTCCCTTTTTTGGATGAAGAAAATAATAACATAATTCAGAAAAAAGAAAAAGGTTTAAAAAATACGTAGAACGTTCGTCTACGTAACAAATTAAATTTCTCTACCTAACATGTATTAATTTACTGTCCAAATTCCAAAACTCACTCATAAATAGATTAAAAGATGTATTACATTTATGTCGATTTATTCAAGTTACATTGAAACTATTATTCCTTCCTCTTTGCTACAATGTAAACGACATTTTAAAATACTTTTGTTCTTTCAACCTTTCGCGAGTAATCCTTTCTTTCAATTAAATACGTGATTTCAATAAAATGACTCTAAATGAAGTGATGGAGACTGAATGCGATGTGTCTTTCTTGCAGATCGAAAATGAAGACACATCGCCTCGTTCTCCAAAGACTTGGGCAGTAATGAAAAAGAGTGAAGAAGGCCAGGATTAATTTGAGCTTCCTTCAATTGATCCTCATCTCGCGAAAATTTACTTTCCCTCTCCTTTACCCTGATTTCGGTCTTAACCCCCATATCCAACAAAGCTTTGGGAAATCGGTAGACTGGTAACCGCTTTATTTGAATAATAATGAATTCATTAGCGGAAGCAAGTACAACGTGAATGCACTTTATATCGTTTGTTAATGCCATTTGTGTACAATAAACCTGTGATGAGCATTGTATATGTAACAATTATGCGTATCAAATTTATTTCATAAATGTTCGTTGAACTTAATCATTTAACTAGTTATCCAGCTAATACGGATATGCATAGTTTGCCAAAAATAATTATCTTGAGTGAATTAGTACCGTCTGGTCACGAAAATAAATTTGTTTTCTTCCCAGATTTTTATCATATTCATTGTGATATAAATTTATAAATTTTAAATTAAGTTTACATACTTTAATTAATAAAATTTGTAAGATTTATTTAGAATGTATATTTTTTTATTTCATAGTGATTGATTTTGATACAGACTTAAAAAACGACGACAATTTTAGTATTAATAGCAGTGGAGATAGTGAATACGAGATAATTATTCACCAGTAATGTTTTTTAGAAACATTTGTAAAATACAAAAATTATTTTGAAACAATATTAATAGTATATTGTGCTATGTCGCACTCATTACAAATACCTAAAAAATATGGATATTTTTTGCCAGAAAAGTACTAAAAAGGAATCATTTAATCGGTTAAATAAGAATAAAATAAATGTAATACTCTGAAAATTGTAGGTAGCTTATAAAATCGTTAACGTTTCAAAAATTCACTACTCAATTTTAAAAATTCAGAAAATTTTACCACTTTAAAGAATTAACTTCTTATATTTTCTAAACAATAACTTCATAACGGTTGTTCTATAAATTTCGTAAAACTTCATGCCTTTAAAAATGTGTATTTATAACGTAGAATTTATTTTACATTTCACATCAGCATTTGATTATGTAATCGCTGACTATGCTTTCTTTCACTTCAGTTGTTTAGTTTTGCCAAAAGAATGACAAATTCTGACACTCCGCTTAAATTGTAAGCTAATGGATAGAAATACGTTTTCTCAAATAATGCATAAAAGCGGATAAGCATGAAGAATTTTTCTGAATAATTTTTGCTACGTAAATAGAGATTAGTTAAATCACTGGAAAGTAACTTGAAAATATCATAACTTTAATAAGCAAGCACATATTATTAACATATAGTTATATTTAAAAGACTAATATTTTTGTTTATACATAAAACTTATGTCTGTTATCAAAATATCCACGTTAAATATCTTGTTTATCAAGATATTTAGGTTGTTTGCTCATCAAGTTACCTAGATTGTCGGTTATGTGGCAAAATATTCTTCAAGAATAAATGTAAATACTTTCATAGACATTGAATGACGGAAAGGTGTTTACAAGTTCACTTTACATGTACTATTTAGTTCTTTTTTTTTTCCCATCTGTCCCAACTTTAAGTTCATGAAATGTCTTCCAGTTGGCCAAAATAAGATTTTTTTCTAAATTAATTAAAAGACGATTTAATTTTTTTTTTTTTAAATCTTTTGTAGATAAGTGAGTAGTACCGGAAAAAAAATCTGTCCTGGCCCGGCCTACAGGCACAGCTAGATTTTCAAGTTAAATACTAATTTCACCAACAAAAAATAAATCAAGATTAGAGGTAAACCCAGTTTAACAATTTTACCTGGCCGCTTTTGACGAGTTTTTAATTACATTTTTCTGTATGAGCTGTTTTTATCAGAATCATGTTAAGGCTGTACTCAACTGCACTGCTTAATAAGTCTGATACTTTCTGACACAATGACGTACACATTTTTAAATGTAAAGGCATAAAATTGGCAGATCTATCGCAAGGCGTTATTTTCCCATTATTCAGGGTTTTTTCTGCTTTAGGTCGGAAATTCGGTTCAAAACGCAAACTTTGACAGTATTTTCTGAAACATATCTATTGTGTTTACAAAAAAAACGGAACTTTCAATTACATAGTTTTTGTTCAACAACAACTTCCAGTTTCATGCGCTTCCGAACAAAAATGAATTAAAACTTATGTCAGAAAATTGCCATTTAGATTTAAGAACAGCTTTAATACGATAATATTTTATTACTCAACCCCTATTTTTTTTTTCTGTAAGGGTTAGTCCTATCAAAATCTTGTGAATATAAAAGTTGTAGATAATATTAAGAAGATTTATAGTAAATTTAAGTGGATTTGATATCTTGTGAATTGACGAAGTTATGAATTGTTTCTTTTTAAAACCCTACTTTCTACATACATTTTTACCCTTTCCCGAGAGGTAATAATAACTTTAAACTAATTTGATATGTCTTATAATTAAGAAGTTATGGTGTTTTTTCCTGTTTTCACAAAACCTCTTCCTATTTCCACCCCTTTACGATTTTGCCCATTAACGAACTTGACCAAGAATTTCTGTCCCTTGATTTTATATACGTGTTTGGAAGATATTTGTGCAGAATTGTGGAAGTTATCGTGTCCATAAAAAAGTGATACATATATATATAGATAGATAGGTAACTAGATAAAGTTTTGAACTCGGGGTGGTTTTGGGTTCTATACTGTAAAAAAAAAAAAAAAAAAAAAAAAAAAACGTAAAATTACTAAAATTGTTCTAGGAAACTAGGATGCCTAGAACTTTTTATGTAACTGCATCCCGGGTTACAGATAAAATTTTAGTAAGATTACTGTGGTTTTAGTATATTCTTTTGTAAAGCTACAGACTTCTGTAGCCTTACAAAAACTTGTTTTGTAGATTTACATCTTTTTTTGTACAGTGTACAGATAAAGTTTTATTAAACATACAGGTTTCCTTAAGTTTGCATCTGTAAAATTACACATTTTTTTGTACATTGTAGTTGTCATGATCTGCGTATATCTGCAACAATTTTTCAGAAATTCCAACATAGAGGAGAATGTAATAGGTAGTACAGGTCATATTCAAAATATTAGAATAATTGAGAAAAAGTAATAAGAAAAAATTATTTTTCATTTATTTATTTTTGATACTAAGTAAATGCAATTAAATTTCTTATAAATTAAATCTGGAATGTTTAGATAAGGTTTTAGAATTTACAAAATATAAAATACAGTACAATAAATTAGGTATACAACTTTCTGAAACACATCAAAATTTTAGAATAAAATTTAAATTGGTTCAAAATATTGGAATATTTTATTTTATGCAACAATATTACCTTATGAATATGAAGTAAATGGTAGTTAATAATTTGTAGCATCCCCTTTACCTTTCATAACAGCGTACAATCGATCTTGCATACTATATACAAGGTGTTTACAAACATTTCTATCAATATTAGCCCAAATAGACTTTATACATGCCACTAAGTCAGTTTCACTTGAAGGAGGATTTTCTTGGAGTTTTTTCTTCATTATACACCATAAGTTTTCGATGGGATTAAGGTCTGGTGACTTTGGTGGCCAAGAAAGTACCTTAATGCTGCGTTGGCGGAACCAATTCTTAGCTGACATTGAGGTATGCGTTGACGCTAAATCTTGTTGAAAGATGAAATCATCTTCAAATAAATCTTCTGGTGATGGAATCATGTAATATTCCAAAATTTCTTGATATATCTGATACCTTTTCGTAGACGATGCATAACTTTCCAAGTCTTTCTGCACTCATGCAACCCCTAACCATGACACTAGCAAAAAATTTTACAGAACGTTTAAGGCATTCCTTATCAAATGCTTCTTGCTTCATTCTCCAAATCGAATACCTTGAAACATACCATATGAATTACCATATGAAACATGAAACATTCTTTCATCGCTAAATAATATATTTTTCCAGTCTTATTCGCTCCATAAACGCCTTGATTTACACCAATTCAATCTTATACGCTTTTGTATTGCAGTCATGAGAGGTTTTGTTTTCGGTACACGAGATTCAAACTTAAATTTATGGAGACGTCTTAATGTTGTAGATGTAGAAACTTCAACTACTTCTTCTTTCCGTTTTCGATGCAAGACTCGCACACTTTTAAAACGGTTTTTCTTAATTATACGCAATATAATTATTGTTTCCTGTCATCTCTAGCAAATGGTTTTGGTTTTCGGCCGCCATTTCGGCGATTATTTTGAAATTTACCATTTTCAGGGTTCCGTACTTAGAAAGTAAAAACGGAACCATTATAAAATCACTCCTGTGTCTGTCCGTCGGTCTGTCTGTCACAGCCATTTTATTCGTAAACTATGGAACGTGGAAAGTTCAAATTCGGGGAAGTAATAAAGACCACTGACCCACATATTTTCAGATTAATAAACATTCATAAATATATTTAGTAAAAAAGTAGAGGGCTACTTGAAAAAAAATCTATTCTTTATATATCATGTGGTGTGCCCTGTGAAAGCTTTTGTAACACTGAACTCAGAAATACATTCCTTTTAATTTTAGGTATTATATTTTCAAAGATATTGTTGAAAATGTAGCGCAAAAATATGTTCCATTCTCCCATCTACTGAAACTAAAATTATGAAAAAATTAGAGGTAGTAGACGTTAATATAAACCTTGCCGGAAAATTATAGCGATTACCCTACGTCACATAGTTTTTGAATAATTAGCATTCTTCTGTTATACGCAAATTTCGATTTACGGGCATTCAGAAAAATTGTTGAGCATCGCTGATCGTCGCAGCAGAATAAAGGCATTGTTGATAATGATTTTCGAAAAAATCATCTGTAATTAGCCGAGATATTAACCCTTAAAGTTACGGTCAGTTTGGACATACACAAGGACAGGGGCGGCGTACTCTATGCCTAGTTAACAACTTTTAATGATATATATGTGTATTATAATGCCCAGTAACAGTATAAAACCAATAAACGTCAAATTGTTAAAAACATACTAATTTAAGGGGTCTCAGGACTCTAAAAAGTGGAAAAAATGAAAAAAAGACCATTTTCAGCATTTAATGTCTTAAAATGTATATGATTTTAAAACACAATTTTAATTGGAATGAAAGATATAAGTATGTTCTTTCGTTTCATGTATTTAAAAAATTGCAAGATACAGAATTAGTATTTATAGGGAGCTCGAAACTGTTAGACATTTGTCGAACAAAAAACTGGCATAACAGTTTACGCGCAGGATTACAAAATAAATATTGCAACTAGAATGAAAATTTTGTTGCTTACTTATACTTCAGATTGTAATAATTTCTTTGAACTTAAATAAATTTGTATTTAAAGCATTTTTATATTTTTAATGCAATGTTGCATTTAGCTAATACAAAATTTTGAAAATTTCAACAGTAAAATCACCTAAAAATTTGAACAATAAAAACGAAATTTTAGGTTCAGTTTATACAGACTAACATGAAATATATGTTTTGAAATTTTCATGAAAAAATATTCAGAAGTTTTTGAGGTATCCTGCGTGTTATGCCCTTAGAACGCCATTTGGAAAATAATGAATTTAAAGTTTCGGAAACGCCGCTTCAGCTATTGAGCGGGTATACTTCTAAAAGCCAAAACTTCTAATGGGAATTTGAAAGAAACAATTATATCAAAATATTCAGAAAAGATAGGAGTTTAACACCTAAAAAAAAAAAAAAAAAAAAAAAAAAATTCTTAAATTTTGAGGCTTTAACGCCTTCGGGACCGGAGCCTATTACGAAATTCTTAATCTTTTGTCACCGTTTTTTAAAAACTGAAATTTATGTCTTCTTGAATCGAGAAGATGCACTGATTAAATAAGTCAATTTTACAGTAAAATTTAACTGGTGAGGAAAAACAAGGATTCTGAGAGCTTCATGCGGCACGTCTACGTGTCGCTCGTCCCCAAGGGGTTAAGTGTCCTGCGACCACTTAATCCTTTCCGGCACGGAGCAATTCTATTTATAAACTTATGAAATAATAAACTGGCACCAGAATTTATAAACGAATTTATTAGAAAATGCGAACTTGCTTATTTTCACGTACATGATAAAAGAAAAAAATTAATTAAACATTCTTAGTGCTGTTTGTCTGTTTTTGAATTAAAATTAAGTGTCCGTTTTTTAAGGGCATCGCCCTCGAAAGATTTAATTAGAATGAATCGCATAAATACTGTGGGATTCGCGATAGTTTGCATTGATTGTATCTCTCAATACGCCTCGTGTGACTTTAAAAGTTAATTAAACACCTATCTGGAAAAACGCGGCACTGACCAAGTTGGCGTTGCAACTTTGAGACCTCAATTCGAAGCGCGCTTACCATAATGCCAAATTTAAACTTTGAACAAAGGTTTTGTTTTAGCTACACTGTAGAAATAAATGTCATTACTACCCTGAATTTTGTTTCATGAAATGCCAAATGAAGTTTAACTATGCACTACTTTTATTGTCAGTACCGAATTAAGTTCATCATAAACAGATTAGGATAATATTAAAAAAAGAGTTATACGAATAGCTATATTTGATATTATTTAGGTTCCTTATCTCTTTGAACTTTCATGGTATACCCATTTACACTTTTCTAATATATACATTTATACCCAACCCTACGTTGCATAGTTTTTTACTAAGTCTTAGTATTCTTTTAGCAAAGGTTTTTTTTAATAATACAATTACAAATTCATATATTTATTCTTCGGGACCCTCTGTGCGCGAGTAATGCTCGCACTTCACCGTTTATTTGAATATTGTGGTAGTATTTTACTAACGCTTGATTGCGAACAATGTAAATAATTCGCTATAAAACATTGATTTTTACCTTGCCGATACAAATCAACCATACAAAGTTTAATACATTCAGGAATGTCACTTACACCACACATTTTAAGACGGAAAAACAAACAAAAAAAAACTGCAAAAAGAATACTGATTTTAAATAAAATCGTCTGAATTTAATCAATGATGCCACCAGTTATGAATTGGTGATAATTAAATGAGAATTAATGTGAAATATTCTAATATTTTGAACCACTTGAATAAATATTCTAATATTTTGACTTTTCAAAATAATTTTTTCAATTAATCTTTTCAAAATTGATATGAATTTTAAGATAATAAATAAGTTTAATCAACAATAAGTTCTTAATAAAAATATCGTTTGCATATTTGCATTAAAAGATATTAAATTACCAAACGAGATTTTGTATTTATATAAAAAAGTAATTATTCTAATATTTTTAATATGAGCTGTATTTCTAACGAAATCTACCTAGCAGACCATGACAACTTCTCAACAGGTGCAATATATGTGTATCTTCGTAGAATAAGAACAAATGTCTATTTTTGGCATTTGGATAAAAGGCTGATTTCTAATTTATTTAAAATTAAATTTCTAATTTATTTAAAAACAAACAAACAAAAATAATGCTTTCGAATTTAATAAAGTACTAATTTTCTCATTCATTTAAACTTATTCGCAATTTATTTTTTAGAGTATTAAAAAAAAAAATTCGCATGTAAAATATATTACAAACAAACACATTTAAAAAAATATATTTTCAATTTCTTTTAATTATTACTAAAAATTAATTTCCTTGTAAAATAAAAGGAGGAGGATATTAAAATTTAATTTGTATACCTATTATTACTGTGAAGTGATTGGTGAGCATAGAAAATTATTGAAAAATACTAATCACTAAATAATGGTGCTTATTACAGAATATATAAAATGTCATTGTTTTAAAGAGAGGATATTCCTTACTTATAAATAATGTGAAGGGATTGATGTGCATGAACAATTTTTTTTTCATATTTCGACTTTTTTCTATCAAAATAGATATATAAGCACACTACATATAATTTTTATTTCTTTTCTATTTTTCGCCTGAAATTTATGGGAAATGAACGACTTAGAATTGAAACAAATTGAAATTAGTTATCTAGGCATTCACGGTCAGAAAAATTTCCGTAAAGTAATTTCCGTAGTCCTACAAAACATGCTTTTTCCGATAATTCTTCCCAGAAGTCTGAAAAAGATGGTAAATTTCCGTTTATTTATTGAATGCATGCGTATTGGCATTTTCTCATTCATTTAAACTTGTTCCCAATTTATTTTTTAGAGCATTAAAAAAATACTCGTATGTAAAATATATTCTAAACGAACACATTTAAAAAATAGATAGCAGTTCAATCAAAAAACATATTTCTTCTCGAATTTAATTCAAACTATAATATTCATATTTTACATCTAACAATCAAATTATGTCTTATTAGAAATATGTCTACTATGTAATAATTTTTATCCTCTATTATTCTATAAATGTTAAAACACCAACCATTATTTCATAACGAAGAAATGTCCCTGCCATTAAGTTTCAAATTCAGAGCTTTCTGGACAATAAATTTAACAAGCTTTACAAATCTCCCATTTGAAGAAACCCGTATCTTCATTTTAAACTGCTTGTTTTCCACGTTTTCGCTGGTCGAGCGTTTAGGATGCTCGAATCGAAACACGTGGTCCCAGGTTCAAAACTAATTGGATCCACGGAAGAAAGAGAGATGTATGTTTTAAAAATTATCTTTTTCCGATTACGGAAATTTTCTTTCATAGAACGTAAATACAGGAACGGAAATTTCTTCAAATCATGGATATATACCGGTAACAGTACTGCCAGGAATATTTCCGTGAATTGAAGAAAGAATTTCTGAGAGAGTTCATAACATTTTAAAATAATTAAAAACATTCTGATGTCCTTAAATAGTCCCTAAAACTTAAGCCAGTTTACTTTTAAGAATATAACGTTCTGGTAGTCTTCAGTACTGTAAAATTTCAAACTGTTTATATACATATTAAGAATTCTTTATACTGACTTATGATATTATAATAAATGAAAATCTAAAATTAAATGTAAATTTTAAGAATAAAATGTGATTATGGCTTTGTGTGGTAGATTTATTACTATTTTCAATATATTAATTCCATGCGTACTTGTACACTGTAAAAAATAAAATAAAAAAAAATAAATAATGTAAATCTACAAAACTAGTTTTTGTAAAAGTTACAGAAAGCTGTTACTAAACTGTAGGCTTACTAAAATTTTTATCTGTACACTGTAAAGAAAAAAAAAATGTAGATCTGCAAAACTAGTTTTTGTTAAGCTACGGAAATCTGTATGCTTACTACAATTTTATCGGTAACCCGGGATAATTACATGAATTTTTGTTGTTGCTGTTACATTAAAAGTTATAGGCGTCTCAGTTTCCCAGAAAATCCTTAGTAACATTAGAGATTTTTTTTATAGTGTAAACGTGAATCCGTTACATAATTGTTTTTGTTGTAGTTACATAATAACTTAAAGGCATCCCAGTTTCCTAGAAAATTCTTAGTAACGTCATAGATTTTTGTTTACAGTGCAGTGTAAGTCACATAGGTGAAAATAGTTACAATGTTTGACTAACAGTATTTTAGAACGGAAAAATGTGATTTATTTTATCGCAGATATCTCATTAATTTGATAAGGCGAAGAAAACTTTTAGAAAATAACGCTGGCCAATATGCACAGCAGTTATCATCTATGTGACTTACACCACACAATCCCACAGAATTAGCTAATAGAAATATACAACAAAAATTGTTGTTTTATAATAATGATTGCTAAATAGCCACTTAGATGGGAACCGTATATTAAACTATAATGCAATTTAGTCTTTGGCGATTACTGATTTTTACTTCTATTTCGTAGAATTTTTAATATTTCCAGGATTTAATGAAAAAAATAAATAGCACGGTAGACACGCATGTTTAAGAATTTATTAATTTAAGAAAATTAAATAGGGGCAAAAAAGACGCCAATAAATTTCTTTCGAAACTACAGTCGTGATTTTCTTGCTTTTGAATGAGAAAAAAAAAATATATTTTCTTTGTTATAACGAAAAATAAATCAACATCTCTCTTCATCAGGCATTTACATTAGTAGGAGTTGATATGCTTCTATCATTCTTGTCTATAATTCTTAATTCTTCTTGTACGTGTTGAAAGACAATTCTAATTAATCACTTTTGAAACTGCCATCGTGATTTTTCTAGTTTTTCTAGTTTAGAATATTTGTTTTGTTATATCATTAAATAATTCTTAAAATGGAATTGAAAAACTGAAAAAAAAAATTGAAATCATTGAACAGTATGTCTATCGAATTATACACATAAAACTGGTTTTATTATCTATGAGTAATCTAATGTACCTAAATTAATTAAATTATTTTTTATTTAACTTTAATACAGCAGAACCCGAATAATAAAAGCCTTTTTAAATTAAAGTATCGAATAAATCAAACTTTCTCTAATTCCTTGCAAATACCAACACGTTGTGACGGAACCGTCTAATATGGAGTATAGAATGAATATTTTTTCCTTCAGTTTCATTATAATTGATTTCTACTGTATTACACATACATTTGAATTAATTGATAGAATTTGGAATGCATAAATTTTCCCTTGCTAAACCATCAAATTATTTAAAAAATGCAATCATATTTTAAACGTTAGAGGATATGAAACTCTTTTATGAATTTGGTTTTGAGTCACATTCCAATGTTTAAAAATACTGTAAATCAATATAAATGCAATTATTGCTAGCGCAAAGGCAGACATAATTATTATAGGTGTGAATCATAAAATTTTTAAATATATTACAGGTAAATCTGCATATAACCTTTTTTTATTAACTAGACCTACTGTTTCTGGCGCCCATCCAGAGTATTCATGCATTGACAAAACTTCTGTTGAAGCTGACTAACGAAAATTTCTCTTGTGTAGAAAACATGATAAAAGCCTCTTAAATATTTTATTCGACAACGTGGCAGGAATACATCTATAAGGAAGCATGAGTTCAAATGAAAACCATCTTCCGAATTAATTCTTCACGCTTTACTGCATACATTGCTTATAAAAAGACAAATGATCATGTTGCACCAAACGTTGACCAGAAAATAGCAAAGATAAATAGGTGAATCAACATTTAAATTTGCAACACAAAAGACATTCAGATTTTAAGCAATTTTAACACATAAATCAATAAATATGTGTATAGGTACGTATGTATAATACATATGTATGTTAATAAATATGTATATTTTTTAGTTTATTTTCTTTACGTTTTACTAAAAAATACTAAAATTTAATTCGAAATTTGATTAGTTTCCATGAAGGGAATATTAATAAAAAAGCGACTTGGTTTTATGATGAGACTAAAATGTAAAGCTCTCACAACTTTAATATTTATAATTTGTTAAGCTTTATCATTTTAAAAAGTCACAAATTTACCAACATTTACAAAGGAAAAACAAAGTATTTAAGCTTTGTAAATTGAAAACTGCAGAACTGCGTGACTTCTGTCTTCAAATTTTGATAGAACTCTGGGATGTTTGGTTACCTTTATTAATAGTGAAAGGGAATATAAACATATCTTAAGGGATATGGTATTTATGATAATATATGCATATATATATATATATATATATATTACATTATGACCATAAATCTGATTATAACCATAAAATTTCTTCATTTTAATGTTAAATCTGCGTACTTAATGGTATATTTCACTCTTGCATCCCTTTTGGAAATAATCGTAAGCTGTTAATAGTTTCATTCAAACACTAAATATACTTTTAAATCGTAGAATATAATATATTTCAAATGCTAGTAGATTTAGTTACTACCGAGACACTATGCATCATTCGGAAATTACAACACTATCTGGAACGAATAATTATAAATGCATTATAAAAATTGGTTGCTAGAAAATACATAAGCATAATTTTTCTGAGATATGAATAATAAAACACTTGCTTATTTCTTCACTTAACTTATTTCACTTTCACTTATAAATTTGTTTTAATAATATAGTTTAGATAACATGTTATTTATTATCCGTAAATCAAATTCCTTTTCATTTTATTCCATTTATTAATACATAAATAAAATTAAAAATAAAAGAGAATGCAACTAGCCTGAATGCAATTTTGGAAACAAGTTCAAAATACTCGTTACATTATTGGTCATTTTGATTGCGATGTAAAAATTAATTTTATTTATCTATTTACGCTAAATATAACCGTTATATTGATTAATAAAAAATAAAAATAAAATAGGATACAACTATCCTGAATAAAAGTGTTGAAACGCGGTCAAAAAAGTTTTATATTATTAATCCTTTTGGTTGAAATGCAATAGTTCATTAATTTATATACAGAAATTCTATTTATTTACAAATGAATAAAAATAAAAGAGAATACAACTAGCCTGAAAGCAATTTTGGAAGCACATTCAATTTTTTTTTATTTTCTTTTTCTTTTTTTTTTTTTTTTTTTTTTTTTTTTACACCTGTTGATCCGTTTGGTTGCAATGTAATAGTTAATTTTACTTAAAAACCCAGCAAAATGGAATATGCGAATTGATTTATAGATACTCAAAATTAACCAAATAACATTGTGATTTCGAAACTGTGTTCATATTATTCTGAAAGTATAATACAATAATAGATGCAATTCAATGTAAAGGAGACATTCTACTTTTTGTACATTACGTCATATTTTAAGCATAAAAAATAAACATAATTTCATATATAATATGAACAAACCTAGAAAAGAAAATGATCAACCCTACTAACTCTTCCACTACTCAAAATGGGTATAAAAATGTGATTTGTACGAATCAATTAGCACCCTGTAAAAAATTTATGTAATGTTAATCCATAGAACTGGTGGCAACATGCTGCCTCCAATTTTATGGAGTAATTTATCTTATATGATGGTGTAATTTAAACTGATATAACTGGTGTAATATTACACATTATTGTAAGGTATCACCAGTTATATCGGTTATATTGCTTACCAATTTTATGGAGTAACATTACATAATTTTTTGCCAGTGCAATAATGTCTACTAATAAATTCTTCACTTAAATTTTGCTTTGAGGACATCGATATATATATATATATATATATATATATATATATATATATATATTTTGTATCAAACATTGAAATTTTAGATACTAACACTTAATTTTAGGATCACATTTGAATTTGTTTTTACTTTCGGATACCAAACAGGAAGTCATTTGGTCAAATAGAGTGGGAATTACGAAGGTTTAAAGTTTGGAACTTCTAACATTAAATTAATTTTTAATCTTTTTAAAACAGATTGCAATGTCGGTAATTGTTAAAGATAACTTACAAGCTACTTGAAGAAATGGGCTGTAGTTTTAGATTCACATATTTGAAGATTCTAAAAATTAATTTCTATTAAAAGATTAATAAGTTACAACTCAGATTTGTTTTTGAAAAAAAAAATAGTCTGCAAATGTTTGAAATTAATTAAAAAGTAGATATGAATGGTATCCTATAAATTTTTTAACAGAAATCAATTTCTAGAAACTTTAAATGCGTGAATCCAAAATTACTGCTCATTCTGCAAAATAAATTTTTAATTACGCTTAGAAACCTACCTTCTTTCCTATCTGTTTTGCAACAATAAAAAATTAATCTAATGTTAGAAATTTAAAATTTTAAATCTGCACAATTTCTAAACACCTTGACCAAATGACTTCTCGTTTCGTATCCAAAGCTAAAATGTATCGAAAAATCCAAATATTATGTCAAAAGTACTTCCAAATTACGTCAAAATAACGCTCGTATTGAAAATTTTGTTTGTTGCAATTTCGATATGCGGACAACCCCCTAATCAAAATTTAAGCTGAGCTTTAATTAGTAGACATCATTACTAATTGATTTCTACCAGCAGTCACATATTTATATGATAATTGGTGACAGAGTTCGTAGAGGGGATCATTTTTTTTCAGAACTGTTGAAAGAATTCTACACAATTTCCCTAAATTATCCAAAAGTTTCTTGAGTATAGAAGGCGTCGTACTGTCCAGATTTTTTTTTGTTTTACTGTCTCTAAACAGTAATTTTTTAATTATTTATTTGCAGAAATCGTAGTAACTTTCTGCGTATAAGTAAAGTGAAGATTACTATTCAGGAATAGTGGTATGGTGAAATGGGGGGTAATTGCGTGCTAAGGAAAAAAATAGAAAATCCCGATAGAGTGGTGTAAAAAGCATGCAGCGATAGTTCTCTGGCGATGACTCATTTTAAAATGAAATTTTCCCACACATGGAAGCTTTATACTCCATTGTGCTGGAATTTAAAATGGAATTTACGACCTTGCCCCTGGTACATATACTTACCCCATTTCACGTTACTCTACAATCAGGGCAGTATGACTCCTGGTAAAATCATTATACAAATAAGTGTAATAATAAAACCACAAAAATGCAACTTACAACAAATGCAGCTCAAGACTAACAGTAAATTTTTATTATTGAAAATGAAAATAATTTAGAAAGGATCATTCACCTAACAGCAATTCATTTTTATTTATTCACCACATTTGATTTTAAGTATTTTTTATTACCATAATAAGATGTTTTTTACAAAAAATGTTTTCTATTTTGTGAATATATTTTTTGTTCTTTTTGGACCTTGCATCATCAAGAACTTTGTTATTTTGTTCAGCAAAACCGTATTTAAAATGCGAGATTGGATTAAATAAACTTCTGAACTATTTTAGGGGAAAATACCTTGTACTCTATTTTGTACATACTCGTATGCTAAGAATGAAAATCATGTCTATTTTCTTCAAAATGGAGCTTATTACCCAACTGCCAAGAAGGGTTATGTGTTTCACGCGTTTCTGGGTAAGTGGATTTCTTTATATCCTCGAAACATCCCAACGCCTAGATGGATTTTAATGAATAGGGTCTCTATCGATTCGTCTTAACTGTCCGATGGTTTTAGGCTAGGTTTTGTTTTTATAAATTCAAAATGGCTGCCTTAAAATACAAAATGGCCGGTAGACACGAAAAAAAAAAATTACGCACCATATTGGGTGGCATATCATTGGATAGGTCTCTCGAAACGAAGACGATGTTTCATTGACTATTTTACAGTCACAAGCTCCGTTTAAATATTACACAACCTGGAAGTTGTGTAGGTCGGATCTCTAGCTTTACTGCAACTCTAACCTTCATAGACATCTATAGGCCTCATCAAAACAGTGTTTATAGATAGGAACTAACAATTAAACACAACTTAAAAGTTATCAATACAAATAAATAAAAAAATAGGTAAGTAATATACAAAATAGTTTAACATTGATGAGAAAAAATTAATTAGTTCGCTTCTTACGCAGTCGGGTTTTTTGATTTTTTAAATTTAATATTTATTTATAGTCATTTTTTTAATTTAAAAAACTTATAGAAAATATTTAGTATGTTTATGCATGCAGCACTAAATAATTGAAATATTAAAAAATAAATTTTAGAAATAAAGCTCATATATGGAATAAAAGGATGGAATTATATTTCCCTATTGATCCTAAAATAGCTTTTATGATGTATAATGACAACGTTTAATTTAACAGATTTTTTAATGACATAAGAAATATTTTCTGTTTATTATTATTATTATTATTATTTCACCGTAAAATATTTTTAATGGAAATTATTTTTAAATGACGCTGAATGTATAATCTAAAATGGATATGAGAAAATAAATCCGAAGATTTTTTTCTTTTTAAGGAAATAGATTTTTCCAGGGTTCTAAGGAAACTGTCACTTTTGGGACCGGTTTAGAAAGTGAAAGTGTTATCAGAAATAAAAACTGCATCCAAAATAGAAAAAAATATAAAAGTATCCGGTTAATCAGTGACCTCAGGTATTCTAAAAGAAAAGAAAAATTATATAAAAATCCTGAAATGAAAACTACTAATTTGAAACAACGCGATCGTTTGATTAACAGCTAATGATCGTTGTTTGCGAGTGTCTTCGCGTTACTAGTGTAGTCTCTAAAAGCCAGTATTTTCAGCACGCTTTAATGAAAATTTGCATAAATACGCTGCATTCATTCTTATATAATAATATCATTGTAAATATATGGCTTATTTATCACATACACTATATAGCCATTAATCACAGGATACATTCAATTTTAATTTACATATATATTTGTCGCATTTTTCGGGAACTTCGGGATTATAAAGAATATACTTGACTTCACATTTATCAATGGCGATTAGATCAGAAGGATGATTACGGGGGGGGGGGGGGGGAAACAAAAAAGTAATAATTGGGAGCATCCTATAAAATAAAATGCACGAATTGATCTATCGCTATAGCTTAAGAATATGTGGATATTCTACGATGTATGTCATATTCATTTGATGAATGATATATTCATTTGTATAAGAGTAGCATGTATATTCATAGACATAACGATTTTTTGGAAAGTTAAAAAAATTGTTACATGTTTTTTTGTTTATATCATACAAGGTTTTCTATCAAATTTAACTCCAGTTTCAGAAAATTTGATAAAAGTTAGTAGAAATAATATAGTGCAATTAGAATGTAAATATATTAAACATTTGATGAAATATGGGCAGTTGTATGAAATATTTTTTATCCGCGCATGCGCGCACGATATTTTTTTTTCACGATTTAATAGTCAACTTTATGGAGCAACTCATAAAAAGATCCTGTCAAATATCCTGAAAATTCAGAAAGATATCGGAAATATAGTTAGCTGATTTTTAGTTGCTTTCTAAAAGCTGCTGAATGATAAGGGATTTTCCAAAAATTGTCATTTTTTATTAATTGGCTTTCAGCAAAGGAGTTTGTATTTAATGAATGTCAACGATAAGATTTAGACGTAATGCATGCTTATTTTTCTATATTATTTTCTTGGAATAGGCTCGTTCTGGTGGTTTTCCAAGAAGAACTAATGCATCAATAAAAAATAAAAATTAAAAACAACAATTTACGGAAAACCCCTTATCATTTAGCTGTTTTTAGAAAAGTACTGAAAATCAGCTTACTCTATCGCCGATATCATTCTGAATGGTCACGATATTTAACTGGCTTTTTTTTATGAGTTGCTCCATAGAGTTGACTATCAAATCATGAAAAGAAAATACTTTTTAGGTTGCGCTCATGCGCAGATAAAAAATATTTCATACAACTGCTCATATTTCATCAAATATTTAACATCTTGACATTCCAATAGTTGCATTACATTATTTCCACTACATTTTGTAAAATTTTCTAAAACTGGCATTAAATTTGGTAAAAAAGCCTGCATTGTAACAAATATTTAAAGATTGCTACTCTAGCTGGCAGCACACGACAGTCTTTTAGCGGGCTGCCAAATACATTTCTCCCATGATTAAATTGCGATACTTTTACGCAGAGTGTTTTGAGACGCACAATATATAGGTTTCAAAATTCAGGCAGTCTTGCTTGTTTTTTTCCCCAGAGTTTTAAGATAGGCGGGAAATGATGAAATGTTTCTTTCGAATCAGCGGATTTCTTTTGAAATTCCTAAAGTTTGTACATATGTATTATAATTGTACATATTCGTGTTAAATGACGTATCCTTGTATCTTTTTATGATCTATTAAAAGTTTTGTACTAAATCTTAGAGTGGCGGATCTAATTTTGGAGTGATGAGTCCGTCATTAAATATTGTGGCCCCCTACTTATGAGAAGTAAGGTAGCTATAGCATGATATAAACAACAAGTGGGTACGTGTGACCACAGATCGCACAGAGGGTTTCGTTTAATATTCCTTTTAAAACATTTTATCCTTTTGCGAAATCTGTTAGTTCCACATTTCGCAACTAGGGGGCGCACTATATTCTACACAAACCTCTATCCGAACGAAACTCTGTTTAACAACCTATCCGTAGATATATTAGTCGAGGCGATCTAGTCTATAGCATCTGACATAGGCAGGCGCCCTTTGGTGGTAAAAAGTGGAACTGAAATCTAAGTCTATGTGCATAATATGAAAGAGTGGTCAAAGTGGTAACGGCAAAAGTTAGAAAAGTACCCACCGCGTGCAATGGAGGGGGGAGGTTTGAAAAAATGCTTAAAATACACAAGTTAAAGCCCGGTGTGTAAATTATATAAGACTTTTAGAAAATTTTATGATTTTTCGTGTGATCGCAAGTGTTCTGCTATACGTATGCAAAATTTCAAGTCTTCAAATTAAATAGGGGCTCAGTTAGAAAAAAAAGCTTAAAATACACAAGTTAGAGCCCAGAGGGTTAAATAGAAGACTTTTTCAAAATTTTATGATTTGTCGTTTGATGTCAGGTGTTGAGCTATAAGTATGCAAAATTTTAAGTCTTAAACTTAATTAGGGGCTCAGTTAGAACAAAAAGATTTGAGAAATTGCAAGAAGAATTTTACTTATTTGCCAGGTTTATAAAAATTATATTCATCTTTGTTCATGTAGTTTTAACTGTCTTTTCTTCAAAAAAATTTTCAAGCATTGTTTTCCAACATCCATTTTTATCTCACGTAGGATATCAGGTCTTCCACCAAGAGAATGATGATTGGCAAACAAGCCATAAAACAGTTTCATTGTGACATAGCAACAAAGCAACAGTTCCATTGTGAGCAAAAAAATCTTATTCAACGCACAAACATCTAATTAGTTTCAGATACTTCAAATGTGTTCATATTTAAAATTTTTGAAAGATTGCAAAAGTTAGAAAATAATGGATAAAAAATATTTTTCACACGGAAACTACACGAATGCCAGCACGGAGATATGGAAACGGCCATTTTTCCTCTTGTCTAAAAGTAAGTATTTCAGAGATTACCATGCCTGCGCAAATTGTGTCAAAACAGAGATATTTGTTTTCACACGACTAGATGGTTTTACCTTACATTTCCTTAATTAAATCTTAAATGATTTAGTAATCAGGAACTTGAAAAAGTTTGAAACAGAAGTAGCAGATAATATACACAATTTTGGACAATCTAAAATATCATTAACTCTTCTACTTTCACGAAAAGAGTTAGTTTAATCTACATAGTTAAATGAAAATCATTTTATAATAACATATACTAAAATTTTTGCTTTAAATAAAATTTATCATTATAGTTAAATTCTTTAATTTTTTGTACAAAGATTTAATTTGCTGTCATTCTTTTTAAAGAGAAATATACAGACAGCTTTTTTACATACAGTGAGATATCACTTCTCGTTTTTTAACAAGGATTTTGCATCATTGTGACTCTTAACTAATGATGCTTTTCTCTGAAAGATGAGAAAATTATACATAGATGCTAGTTAAAATAAATTTTCCCTGGGCAGTTTTTATTGATGTAATGTTTCTTGCATTTTTTTGTAAAAATTATAATTAAATTTAGAAATCTGTTTCCCATCTCTTTTAAAAATCATTAGATTTCTTGAATCAAGTAAGTTAAAGAAATTGCTCTCAATTTATGTCAAATGTCTGACGGGACTTGTCAAACTTTGGGTGGAGCAAACACTTCATATTGCTGTACAGATATGTTCCAGAAAATTTCACTTAAAGGTCAGATTTTAGCGTTCCTATGGCATGGAAATAAAATAGTAAATCTTCCATATACATATTTATTAATTATTCTATACATATTTATAATGGAAATTAGTCGAAAATAATTTGTAATTTTAAAAGTGAGATTTATATTGATAATGTTGCTTAGTTTTTCTGTTATATATTCTTTTAAATCTCCTTTCGAATCAGCAACTAATTTTTGTCATGAGGAGAAGAAACGGTGTATCTACGTTATATAACATTTTAAAGTACAATTTATGTGTGTTCATGCACAAATGTGTAAATTTTTTTTTGTACAGCGCAGCAAATTTAAGCAGGGATTGTTAATATATACCCGTAAACTTTTAAGAATATAGTATTTTCTTCAAGAAAGATAAATTCTCTTAAAATCAATAAATATGTGTCAAGTCAATGTTAATTTTTTTTATTTAATTACTGCCAAAATATCTCGTTTAAATACTAGGTGATTTTAGTATCACCAACTCAAAGTACCACTTTTTCGAAGACGTGGGTAATTACCATAAATTTTGAACAGTCATTTGTAGGATATTACAGCCATTTTTTAAAGAAAGGCAATAAACACAAATGCTTACAAGCTCTCATGTTTAATGTTCTCGTTAAAAAATGAGCATATATAATTTTGGGGGAAATTACTGCATGTAGAAAACTTTGTATCGTCTATCAATAATTAGAAGAAACAAAATTACGGCTATTGAAACTTTTAAAACAAAACTAAATTTATTAGATGAGGAACAACCTCTATAAAACACATAATTTATTCTTCCATTAACGAAGCAATTTATCTTGATTACTGAACGCATAATTTTTATTTCTATTTTACATAAAAGTAGTATTCAAAAAAGGAAGACCTAAAAAACATTAAAAATTGAAAAAAGGGGAATTGAAACTCGAATATTCTTGGCTCAGTAATAAAGGTAATGAAATATAATATATTATTCGTATTCCCCATATTTTATCTTATGCAATTTCTTTAGCGAATGACGTTTTTACACACGACTTATTGAAGCAATCTCATTCGGCGAGTCACAAATCCATCTTATTTCCTTTGATGGCAATTCATTTGGCCAAGTGTGTTCATTAGTGTTCATACATTTGACTCCAAGAGACCTCTTTTCCGGAAAGTAGGCAGACTCTTTGAATCCATTAGTCACCGGGCAAACAGTTAAGTGCCTCGTGCGTATAATGTGTTGCGAATTAATAGTACTTGCTCTTAGCTAAATTAATCAGCATGGGAATTGTTTTCTTAGTCTTTTGGGTAAATTAATGAGGCTTTTTAGAGCAAGCCCCTTCCCCTCGGCGTAGCTATTTAACTATTCTGGGAGTCTTCTTCATTTTATTCACTACTGGAGATCCCCCTTCTTCTATAGATGTCATTAGAATGTGATCTAGGGAATGGGAAGCATGGGTTTGAATTATATCTCAATTAAGTTCTACCTAGAATTTTACAAGATTCCGACTTACCTTCTTTCTAATTAGTTTAACGTGATTTTCTTTCCGACTGAATCATGATGATCTAGAAAGTAATTTCTTTTGTATAAAATCTTGTTTCGCCGGAAGTAATGATGTGTAACAACTATGTCTAAACTTATTAAATGTATGTCAGCTGAAGTTATGAAGGCATGAAAGGATAACCTGATAATATGAGAATAATATTTAATGCAGGTATTTTCCTAGATTGTTCTTAGTTTCTGCATATGATTTTTTAATCAAAGTTTTTATTTATTAAATTCGTATTAAAAAAAGAAAATGTGTATCAAAAATGTTAGCTTATGTGACGAAGACCATTAAAATATTAGGCGGGTTTACTAAATATATCTTTTTAATTTAGATTGTGTACTCGTGTGGACGTAACACCATTATTTCTGATTTTTAATTTTTTTTTTAATTTAATTTTTTTTTTTTTAACCAAACAGAATACTTGAATATATCCAACTGCTATACTAAACAATTATGCGGAAATTAACACATTAATTCTTTGACTGAAAGTCAGAGTATTTTTTTTTTATTGAATGCACTATACCTAGCAGTTATCGCATTATGTTTAATCTTGAAGAAAGTAAATCAAGTTTTGAAGATTTCAAAAAACTCTAAGTATATTTTTCTTGCGCAAATAATTTCAACTTTTCACGTACAAGGATGTGCATAATGACTTCATTCTAGAATGCACGATTTTAGATTCTTAACTAATGTTGCGAGGTCCACTCTCATAAAATGTGGGACCGGGAACCAACAGAAAAAGCGGGACAGCTTTTTTTAAGTCGGGACATAAAAATACAGTAAATTCTATGGAAAAGGAGACTTACTATAATAGAATCCTGTTTTAAACGTAAAAAAAATCACGGTTTCTACGGAAAAAAGTACCATACATGCATACCTGATAAAACGGAAATTAACCCAAAACTGAATCTTGATATTGATGAACTGACCTTGAAATCCCTTCTTAGAATTTTGTAATGCAAGAAATAAACAATAATTTCAAACAGTAAAATCTGTGAAAGCGGAATCGGTGGAGAACGAAATAAAATTTCGTTTTGGAGAAGTTTCCGATTGAGCAGTTTTAATTATATGATATTCCTTTCGTAGAGACTATAAATTTTTCACAATTTAAAACTATATTCTGCTGTAGGCATGTTACATTTTAACAGATTTTGCCAAACAAAGAACAGTAAAATCTATAAAAATGGAATAGCAAGAAAGAAAAATATTCGGTCTTAGACAGATTTCCTTAACATATATTGTATCCTTTATGTCAGAAACATAAGTTTTTTCTGTTATAGACAGTTTCTGTTTTCACATGTTTTACTGTAATTCCGCTCAATGCAGACTAACGAACAGGTAGTGGCATTAAATGGTATAAAAAGAAATTTAAAAGAATTTGTGCACCATGAAAAATCAAGAATTTTGGTGTTTTCGCGGGATGGGTCTTGTAACCCATGCAAATATGGACACTGAAAGTGTCGTAAATAGTTACGAAAACAAAGAGAATTTATTTAACAAAAACTAAAGAATTATGTCGTACTCCTGAAAATCTGTGAAAAATAAAAATGAACTACTCTGTAATTCATTCACATTATTCTTTATATTTTTTATTACTCTTTATTCTTTATAACTCTCTAAAATGTGTTTCACGATGGCTATTTAAGATAAATTGAACTTCGGTCCAATTAACTTACACACTGATTACTGTACACTCATTTTTTTTATAATAGAAAGGCAATTTATATTGATAGTTTTTTAAGTCAATTGAAGGAAAATATATATGCTCAAATATAGCAAAAAATTCTATACAGTTACTAATATTGCATCCAAGTATCTATTGTTCTAAAATTAGACAGTGCAAAATTTTTTCTCAATTTATGACAAAAGACTTTGTTGATTCGGGTTGATTTGGTAAATGCAAAAATAAAAAGTGGTACATGCAAATTAGGATACAGATAAATTATAACACAAACAGAGATTCCTTTTTATAAAGCGGTAGAATAGGCAACCCTACGTGCTACTCGTTAAAATAATTCTCAAAAGAAAGCATTTGATTCTGTACATTGCTTCTATTGACATGTTAGTAATAGGATTACTCTTTTGAAAGAGTGGGATAAAGAAAATTGTGAAAAATGTGAAACACGTGATTTAAAACTTGAAAATCTTTCCTTTTATTCATGCAAATGTTGCTATATTCCAATTAATTTTTTACACATAAGTAACTAGGATATATTTGTTGGTTTAATATGTCATCTCCTCAGAGTCCTAAGCAAGACTCCACTATACATATATATTTATGGAAAAAGTTTTTTAGATTTTAAATTCAACAATTAACGTTTTCTGTTTTTGATGTAAAAAATCAAAAAATATCTAACGATGTATTTTCTGGCTTAATGCATTGTATTTTGAGAAGCCCTAAGTAAAAATCCTGTGTATAACTACAATTATGAAATATTTTTGTTAGCATTTAACTTCATCAAATACATTCCACTTACCGTTTTCTATTTCTTATGTAATATATTCAGAAATAGCCAGATTTTTATTTTAATCTGTATAAAGTGTGTCCACATATAATCTGACCGATCTTTATTTTCGCAACCGTTGGTCCTAGATGCATACTTCCAATTACAAAAAGGGTTTAAATAAGATAAAGAATTATTTTTAAAGCGCTATGAGTCAAGAAAAGCATTTATTAATAAATTACGAAATTTAAATTTTTATACGGTCCCCCGGCCCTATAAGTAATATTTACTAAAAATTTACTGTGACACTAACAAGTAAGACAAAAAAAAATCCCATTCATCTAACATTAAAATTGACCGAGTTATGAAATTTTGAAAGGCATGACTTATACCACTTTTTTGCATGCCAAAACAGATGATTTCGACCATGCTTTCAGGGGTCGTGTATAAAGTACTTAACTTATTTCAAAGTATCTGCGCTTTGAAAAAAATTGTACAACTATTACGATTGAGTTAACTTAAGTTTCAGATTAGTTAAAATAATTGTATTTTAACATATGTTTTATTTTGTAAGGATTTGATGCTATGATTTTTTAGCCCTTTTAATCACTTTTAACTAAAATTATGTTTATTTTCATTAGGTTTTATTTAACTTGCAATGATCGTCTTTCCAGTTTAAAATTTGTACTCAAAACTTTAACTTACTTTCAAATGTCCGACCGAAGTTAAATTTTACATACTGACTTAAATCCGATGACAATGCAATATTATTATCGTTTTCGACTCTTACCATCTTATACGTACTTATATTAGAGGATAACACAAAAAAATTCGGATAGATTACCGTCAAGGAGTTTAAGAAAGAGTTTTAGATTAGACTAGGAGGCTACGCCCGCTTCGCTGGTACATTTTCCGAATGAACCTTGATCAAACAAAATTCCGAATTCTACCTTGTACTTTAAACTAATATGGACCTTCACCTGGAAAGTATTTCCGCATTTGCTGAATACGATGCAAACGCATTTAGCTATTATATTATCTTATGCTTTAGGCAAAATTCGGGCTATTCAGAAGAAACTCTTTTATAGCAGATCTTTAAAGTAGAGATTGGGAAGGAAATACAGCCGTTATGATCATCAGACATTAAAATATTCTCTAGTCACCACACTACTAAAATGAGAGATAAATATACAATGATTGCAGAGAGTGACCACTGAACATTAATCATGTTCGGATTATTCACTATAGTTTGTTAGTTTCTGAACTCCGGGATTCTCAGCTTGATGCTATTTATGCTTCTGGTAGCTTAAATACAATCTCTCTCTACACTACATTATATTTCTTAATATACGTCTTCTTCTGGCAGTTCTACTGCAGTTTTCTATCTTCGGATTACAGCAGAGTAAATAGTCAAAAAATGTAATAAATTATTTGCACACAAAGAGCTGATTAACTTTCATATTTAAAAGAAATGTGAATCATATATAAATGGACTTTTAAAACTGAAGTGTTTGAATAAAATTAAAATATTATCATTTTTACTGCCTTTTCATTTTTTTAAACCAATTGCAATCATATAACTGTTAACCAGGAAATAAACCTCGATAACTGATTATGATAGAAAGATAAACCTCTTGTTTTCATACAATAAAAAGCTTCCCAATCTTCCATAATCGGGTGCCCAGGTAAGTTTGACGTCATACATTATAAGTGTTTGCATCTACATGGTTACAAATGTGCCAGAGTTAGATATAAAACAAAGGTAATTATGAAACAAACTACTTTCCATTAAATAAAGTCAATTTGCTGTTGACTGAATTTTATTAGATTTTTCACCAAAAAATGCTCGTTGAGGTTGATAAATAAAGTCAGTTATAGAAAACTTAATAACCTAGTACGCATTAATCTTTTTGATGCACCGAAGTTTTTATTTTTTTTTTTCATTTCTCTAATGAGCATAATAGCACGGAGAAATAAATAGGCTTTTTAATTTCAAAATTACATTATTCTTCAGTCTGTTGCCTAAATAAACATATTTTACACTACGTTTAGTGGCTAGGTCAGTGCGTCAAATTTTTTTCCCGAGTATTGTCATTCCAAGTATTGCTTATTTAGTGATAATAAAATAACTGCAGATGAAAAATATACTAAATCTTCTTTTTCCGTTTGCTTCATAATGAAAAAACAAAAATTTATTAATAGCTAAGTACAAATTTCATGTAATCTTCTGCAATCGGGATCACTGTCCACAGAGTCTCTTTCAAATATAAAAGAAACATCCAACAGTTCAGTAAATACGCTAATTAGCGGGTAACCTGATTGCGGAAGACAAATCCAATATCCTTCAAAAACCTTAAAAAAAATAAAAAAAAACTGAAAAAGGTATGTCTAATTAAAAAGATCATCGAAAATTTATTTCAGTAAGCAATTTTCATTGTAAAATGTTTTCTTGTGTGGTATTAATAACGCATAATTGCATGAATTTTCTTAAGAATAATCTTTAGTACTTAAAATTTGAAACAGTAGACATTTCTAAGAGGGAAACTGGCGATATGTGTTAAAAAAAAAAGAGTGTACAATATTCGCTGATCTGAGTTTCGAGGTTATAAAAGTCAAAAGTTTGGGGAAAACAAACCAGCATGTTTCCGTAGTAAAGTATGAGAAAAATATTTTAAATGTCTGAAATTAAATTATTTAGAATATGTGCGTATGGGGGCGGGAGGGGGGGGGGCAGACTTTTTCACTAAAATTTAAATCCACTTTTAAAATATTAACTGCTATTTATATAATTTAAATTTCAATATAAACAACTGCTAAAAAAATGCTGTCTTACATTTGAAAAATCAACTATATAGCGTGAACATTGATGGGGCTGATGTCACGTTTACGCCTTTTTGGATTAAAACTAAATTGTTTGGTGACAAATGTAAAATCAAAATAATCAAACATATAACTCATAAATATCGTCATTTTTATAATTACATCTGCTAGTTTTTTTCTGTAAAGGTTAGATAATAAAAAAAATTAAAAAAAATAATAATAAAAAACAAAATTTTTACTCACAGGGAAGGTCTCCTTAAAGCGCATACTCAAAATATTTTGAAAAAGGAAATTCTAATAAATTTACTAATGTATGTAAAAAAAAAAGATCACTCAAATGCAGCGACAGAATCCAAGTAGAAAATCTGTAAAAAAATATATTTTTCCGAGTATTTGGCGCGAAAAAGACGAACGCTCTACACTATTTGGCGAACCAATACATTTCCTTGCCAAATGCAGGACATTGAAATGCATTTATAAATTTCTTGTTAAATAAGTATTTAAATGTCTAATACTCAATCAATTTAAACTTGAACGGTGGATTAGTTTACTATTTTTTCTGTTAGCTTATGTAATAAATACAAATTGCGTGTTGCTGTAATTATTTAATTTTATACGGTGTCACCGCCGGGATAAGTTTTAAGTGTATTTTGATTAAGAATGCTATCATTAAACATTTCAATATTAAGTCGTTGTTTCCATGGCAACAATACTATTCTCTTACTTTCTCTTACAAAAATAATATCGAAGTCAAATTGCCAATGCTCAGAATCGGACCTGAATTTTGAGTTTGAAACAATTTTAATCTATTTAAATTTTGTTCTAAACATAATAATTACGATCGTTAAATTGCATTATATATGCATATAAATGTGTATGATTAAACTGCAGTTATAAAAATGTATTTATTTAAGTTAAACTTACTAAAACTAACTGTGTATGGAGAGTTGAAAAAGATTTTCTTAAAGAAAATTTATCATAGTATTATTCAAAATTTTATTGTGTCGCCAACCAGCGTTAAATCACAAAGAAATGAAATTTTCATTATTATTTTACGAACACTAAATCGTGGTTCTGCGGATTTTTTTTTTTTTATAAACATATATATCCTCGTGATAAGGTTATTCTATATATTTTTTTTTTCAAATATTTCTCGGCTTGCGCTTATGGAGAATTTCCTAGATGTCATCTTATGAATTTTTTGGTTGCATTTTCTTAACCTGATGCAAAAGATAAATCACCAAATCTTATTTCAATTGCAATATTTCAACTGAGTAATTTTTTAAGCATTACAAACATTTCATTTCATGTTTAAATTAAATATTTTCGTTTTTTTAATATCATCATACCCATTAAAACTGATTTCTTTTTTCCTTTTCTCCTTTTCTCCTTTTTTAAATTTTAAATAAAATTAGTAACAATTTTTTCTTTTATTTTAAAGGCCGTTTAAATTTTTTCATCAACGATAAAGTTCGCCAAGAAATAAAATGGTAATCTTATCGTCCAAAATAACAGAACTTTCTGTCATAATTCTATCACTAATCTATGTAGAACGATGTGTTATAGCTTAAAACCTTCCTTAAAACGATATCTATCTAACAGTGTGAGTTCCGTCAAAATCCATGCAATAGAACTCGAAATATAGAAGTTTGGAACGAAATTTCCGTTTGGATTTTATATATATAAGTAGATAACATAAACCTCCGAGGATTGTGTTTTTTAACTTTTATAATTACATTTTGTGTATTTTTAAACGCTGAATCAAAAAATTACCTTCACTTTTAACCATCATGTCGAGATTTTTTGCAAATCGTAAATTTCAAGGTTAAAAAAGTCCTTCCGGCCAGAGCCGGGAGGAAGAGGTAGCTTTCATATTCCTTATTTTAAAAAAGCCAACTTATATTATTCAAACACACGAAGCTCAATTAAGTGGAAACCGAATGTAGGAGATTCAATACTAATTTTTAGCAATACTAAATCATTATGAATGAGAATTTCGCGAAATTAGTCAGCTTTATCCAAGCTGCTTTTATTTAAAGTAACTTATATTTGGCTGCCAAATTCGGCGATTTCTTAAAGTGCCTGCCATTTTAAGACAACATGGTGGATGAGGCTAACCAGTGAACTTGGTCTAGACCTTAGTAATTGCTGTGCACATGCTCACTCACATCGGAATCGGTTAATATATACGAGTGCTGTCGCAGGCAAAAATTCAGATTTTTCAAAATGTCACTCACGTTAGAAATTGAAACTACTATATCTGAGCCATTTTTTAAAATAAAGACAAACAAAAAATGCTCCTGAATCCTTATATCAAGGTCAAATACTTAAGAAAGAAACCTTTTTCAATTTCTAATTTTTTTGCACCTCATTTTAAATATATATATATTTTAATTTAATGGCCGCCATTTTGAAACAAGATGGCTGATGAAGCTGGCCAGCGAACTTGGTCGAGATATTGATGTATACTATCCACATGCCTTCTTCCATCGAAATAGGCGAATACGTGTGGTATCGCGAGACAAATACAAGATCTTTTCAAAGTGTTAGCCATGATAGAAATTCAAAGTGCTATAATTCAACTATTTTTTAAGATATAAACAAAAGAACAAATTTTCAGAAAGAAAAACTGCTCCAGAATCTTTGTATCAAGGCCAAACACATAAAAAAAATCTTTTTCATTTTCCAATTTTTTAATACCTCATTTTAAATTTTAAATTACATTTTTTAAAAAAATGGCAACCCTTTTGAAACAAGATGGCGAATGAAGCTGGCCAACGAACTCGGTCGAAACATTGGTATGTACTATGTACAGACCAAGTTACATACAAATCGGTTCATAAATACGCCTGTTATCGCGTGACAAAAATCAGGTCGTTTTAAAATGTCAGCCACAATAGAAATTCAAAATGTTATAACTCAGCCATTTTTTTAGATATAGACGAAACAAAACCTGTTCCGGAATCTGTGTATTAAGGTCAAATACATACGAAAAAACTCTTTTTCATTTTCCAATTTTTTGGTATCTCATTTTAAATTTAATTTTTTTTAAATTTTTTTAAATGGCCGCCATTTTGAAACAAGATGGCGGATGAAGCTGGCCAACGAACTCGGTTGAGTTATTTGTATGTACTATGTACACACCAAGGTACATCCAAATCGGTTCATAAATATGTCTGTTATCACGTGGCAAAAATCAGGGCGTTTCAAAATGTCAGCCACACTAGAAATTCACAATGCTATAACTCAGCCATTTTTTAAGATATAGACGAAACAAAAACTGCTCCCGAATCTTTTTATCGAGGTCAAACACATAAGAAAAAAATATTTTTTCAATTTTCAATTTTTTGGTACCAGATTTCAAATTTAAATTTTTCTTAAAATTTTAAATGGCCGCCATTTTTAAACAAAATGGCGGATGAAGCTGGCCAACAAACTCGGTCGAGACATTGGTCTGTACTATGTATAAACGAAGTTACATCCAAATCGGTTCATAAATACGCCTTTTATTGCGTGACAAAATTCAGGACGTTTCAAAATGTCAGCTTCGCTAGAAATTAAAAATGCTATAACTCAGCCATTTTTTAAGATATAGACGAAACAAAAACTGCTACGGAGTCTTTGTATAAAGGTCAAATACATAAGAAAAATATATTTTGCCATTTTTAATTTTTTCGTACCACATTTCAAATTTTAATTTTTTTTAAAATTTTTAAATGGCCTCCATTTTGAAACAAAATGGCGGATGAAGCTGGCCAACGAACTCGGTCGAGACATTGGTATGTACTATGTACACACCGAATTACATCCAAATCGGTTCATAAATACGAGAGTTACAGTGTGACATAGGTCAGATATATATATATATATATTGATATACATATATATATATATATATATATATATATCAATTTTGAACGGAGGGTGGTTTCGGGGTCTGGGGGTCATGATCGATGAAAATATACCAAAATTTTTTGAAATCGCTTTCCTCCGAACGGCTGCAATAGGTAGCTTTTTGTAAAGAAAGCTACCTAAAATAGCAAAAAATTTGATAACATAAAATAGATGTAAGACAATTTTATTCAGTTTAATTTAATTTAATTCAATAATTTATTAGATTTTTTACACTTATACTGGATATCTTACAGCTAAACAGCTCGAGGGTCCGATGAGGTTGGGATGGGAGGGAGGATCAATTTTGACTTTTAGCTTTTTAACTTTGAAACTTGCGATTTGAGAAAATTTCTGACGTGAAGGTTTAAAATGAAGGCCATTTTCGGATTCAGTGACAAAAAATACATAAGAATCAATTTTCAAAAGATTCCGTAATTCTTTACTAAATTGTTTTTTCGCTTCAAACTTTTTTATATTAACCCTGCACATAATTTTGACCATTTTTAGGGTTCCGTACTTAAAAAGTAAAAACGGAACCATTATAAGATCACTCCTGTGTCTGTCCGTCTGTCTGTCTGTCACAGCCATTTTACTCGTAAACTATGGAACGTGGTAAGTTCAAATTCGGGGAAGTAATAAAGACCATTGACCCACATATTTTCAGATTAATAAACATTCATAAATATATTTAGTTAAAAAAGTAGAGAGGCTAATTATGCAACTTGAAAAAAAAAATCTTTTCTTTGTATATCATCGGTTGCATATCCTGTGAAAGCTTTTGTAACGCTGAACTCAAAAATACATCCCTTTTAATTTTAGGTATTATATTTTTAAAGATATTGTTGAAAATGTAGCGCAAAAATATGTCCCCCCCCCCCCATCTAATTCCGAATCTACTAAAACTAAAATTATGAAAAAATTAGAGGTATTAGGCGTTACTATAAACCTTGCCGGAAAATTATAGCGATTACCCTAGGTCATATAGTTTTTGAGTAATTAGCATTTTTCTGTTTTACACACATTTCAAGTTACGGGCATTCAGAAAAATTGTTGAGCATCGCTGAATATACTTATCGTTGCAGAAGAATAATAACATTGTTGATAATGATATTCGAAAAAATCATTGGTAATTAGCCGAGATATTAACCCTTAAAGTTACGGTCAGTTTGGACATACACAAGGACAGGGGTGGCGTACTCTATGCCTAGATAACAACTTTTAATGATATATATGTGCAATGTAATGTCCTGTAACAGTATAAAAGCAACAAACGTCAAATTGTTAAAAACATGCTAATTTAAGGGGTCTCGGGACTCTAGAAAGTGGAAAAAATGTAAAAAAGACCATATTCAACATTTAATGTCTTAAAATGTATATGTTTTTAAAACACAATTTTAATTGGGATTGAAGATATAAGTATGTTCTTTCGTTTCATGTATTTAAAAAATTGCAAGATACAGAATTATTAATTATAGGGGGCTCGAAACTGTTAGACATTTGTCGGACAAAAAAGTGGCATAACAGTTTACGCGCAGGATTACAAAATAAATATTGCAACTAGAATAAAAATTTTGTTGCTTACTTATACTTCAGATTTTAATAATTTCCCTGAACTTAAATAAATTTGTATTTAAAGCATTTTTATATTTTTAATGCAATGTAGCATTTAGCTAATACAAATTTTTGAATATTTCAACAGTAAAATCACCTAAAAAAATATTTTTTTGAACAATAAAAAGGAAATTTTAGGTTCAGTTTATACAGACTAACATAAAATATATGTTTTGAAAATTTCATGAAAAAATATTCAGAAGTTTTTGAGGTATCCTGCGTGTTATGCCCATAAAACGCCATTTGGAAAATAATGACTTTAACGTTTCGGAAACGCCGCTTCAGCTGTTGAGCGGGTATAATTCTAAAAGCCAAAACTTCTGTTCTAATGGGAATTTCAAGGAAACAATTATATCAAAATATTCAGAAAAGATAGGAGTTAAACATCTAAAAATATTAAAATTTCTTAAATTTTGAAGCTTTAAGAGTCCTGCGACCATTTAATCCTTTCCGGCACGGAGTAATTCTATTTATAAACTTATGAAATAATGAAGTGACACCAGAATTTATAAACGAATTTATTAGAAAATGTGAACTTGCTTATTTTCACGTACATGATAAAAGGAAAATTTTAATTAACTATTCTTGGCGCCGTTTGTCTGTTTTGGAATTAAAATTAGGTGTCCGTTTTTTAAGGGCATCGCCCTCGAAAGATTTAATTAGAATGAATCGCATAAATACTGTGGGATTCGCGATAGTTTGCATTGATTGTATCACTCAATACGCCTCGAGTGACTTTAAAAATTAATCAAACCCCTATCTAGAAAAACGCGGCACTGACCAAGGCGGCGTTGCAACTTTGAGACCTCAATTCGAAGCGCGCTTAGCACAATGCGAAATTTAAACTTTGAACAAAGGTTTTGTTTTAGCTACACTGTAGAAATATAGGTTATTACTACGCTGAATTTAGTTTCATGAAATGCCAAATGAAGTTTAACTATGCACTGCTTTTATTGTCAGTACCGAATTAAGTTCATCATAAACAGATTAGGATAATATTTAAAAAAGAGTTATACGAATATTTGATATTATTTAGGTTCCATATCTCTTTGAACTTTCATTGTATACCCATTTACACTTTTCTAATATATACAGTTATACCCAACCCTACGTTGTATTGTTTTTTACAAAGTCTTAGTGTTCTTTTAGCAACATTTTTTTTTATTATAATACAATTACAAATTCATATAATTATTCTACGGAACCCTCTGTGCGCGAGTAATAATCGCACTTGACCGTTTATTGTAATTGGAAGTATGCATCTAAGACCAACGTTAGCGAAAATAAAGGTCGGTCAGGTTATACCTGGACACACTGTATATATTTCTTACTTTTAAGTATTAAATATTGTTTCCGCTTTCAGTAAAGGTTATTAATACTTTTTTTTATACTGTTTTATACCGATAATGCAATTTGAAACAATCGGGATTTATTTCCTTTCTTTTTTAGTCATAAAAAAATCTTAATTTAGCACTGAATATATCGTAAGTATATAAGCAAAGTGAAAAAATATTGATAAAACGCATTATTCTCAAACACATATTGATTAGCTGCAAAAACAG
This sequence comes from Maratus speciosus, assembly GCA_963932465.1. NCBI lineage: Eukaryota > Metazoa > Arthropoda > Arachnida > Araneae > Salticidae > Maratus > Maratus speciosus. The sequence goes on along the minus strand of OZ010787.1, from coordinate 321,801,595 downwards.
GATACTTGCTAAATGATCACTTTTTGGTGTCTTTTATCTTTATTACCGGAAAAACTCATGGCCCTGAAGTGATTTCTTGACATTATTCTACGTTCTTGTGAAACCTGGTTCCTCGCGTGCTTTATCACTCCCTTCAGTGAGATTCAAAAACAAATGAATGCCAACAGCTTTTGTGGTGATTCTTTCAAGTGCTCCTAAGTGACAACTATCACATAGAAAAAAACCACGTAAAAGAAATTCTCAGAAAAATATTTGAATATTTCAAAAGTAAAGACAACTCTAAAAGAACCGATAAATTTTCATTGCCGCTTCAAACTGTCTTTTCTCAAAAAGAGCGGTGTTAAAACAATGAGTATGAGCCCCACCGCATTAAAAAATCAATTCTGTCTGCTTCTGAATTTGTACTTACTTAGAGATCATAATATAACCAGATAAAAACTACTCAACGATGAATAAAGAAAAAAAATCTTTCGTAAAAAAAAAGATGAGAGAGAACAGCTCTCTGCTTTTAAAAGTTAACTTGCTTAAAGATGATATTATACAAGATAGCGTTGTTTAAACACCGAATTAAAAATCTTGTGGGTTTAAAGGTTTTTTTCGTTTCTTTTCTTTTACTTTTATGTAAAGATAATATTATGACAATTTGACATAGCTTTTGACTTAGTTTTTATTTGTATTATTGACAATTAAATCTTATTATTTAAATGAAAATCTACGACAGGTTTCTTCATTATTAAATAACAAATGTTTTTGCTTTTATTTTTACATCACGTGTGTATTATAATTTATATTGGTAATGGTGGAAATATGGATCAGGAAATATGTAAAATTCCTAGAATTTTTCATTCGCTTTTTTTCTTATTAAATCAATTAAATTAAAATTAGTTATTTAAGAAAGAAGTTCTTATCCGATTTTTAAATATATATTTACACGAAAGGCTAGGTTTATTTCTACAGGCACGATCAGTGTTTTAGATAATATAAAAAAAATTAATATACTGATAATTATATTTGGAATTTATCATTTCAATCGTGGGAACATAAAGTCTATAATCTTTTAATAAAAACATTCAAAATGTACAAACAAAATAACTATTACCGCGTTATCTCACTATAATTTGCTAAGAATACTTAAAAGAAACTATTTCATAAAGTTCCACTAATAATCTATGTATACGTGAACAAAAGGTGACATTTTAATCAGTTTTTCTAGTTGCACCTGATCAATGAAATATGTGAATTATCGAGGATACTTAATGGCAAACTTTAGTAAAATATCCCTATCCAATTACATAACAGAAAATATCATTACGATATTTTTGCTGAAAAAAATTAAAATGAACAAGATAAGATCTATTACTAACATAATCTATTTACAGAATAACACAGCAAAGATACAAGGTTGGAAACATTGTCTACGTACGTCAGTATCACAGTGTATCGATACAATATAGACAATAAATAAATGTGTGAAAGTTTAAAGCTCGCTTCTGAGCGGAAGGGAGTGGGTATTCAGAAAACAAGCACCAAACTTATCGTAACAGTTTATAAATGAATTAATAACCTCTTTGACAAGTGGCGGAGCTCCTAGCTCTCACGGAGAGCCAGATCCTTGCTCTTTATGTCTGTCTTCCATTCCTGAACAATCTCTATTTTTCTGAGCAAAATTAATCATTAAATATTTTCGAATCACAAGTGAGAAAAAATATATTATTATTTAAATTTCCGAAAAATAAAATAAATTTGTTTTTCTATACATAATTTTTACCTGTGAAATTTGCAACTTTTATAGATTTAATGAAAAGTAAAAAGGAAGAAAAGGTGGCAGTTTTTATCTCTATAGCTTGCAATATTGTGATTTTATTTTAAATTATCTATAGTTATTTTTTGAAAAAATTCCTATTGTTTCCATCAAAATATACTGAAATAACCTACATAACATACCCAACAAACACAGAGCTACCAGGAAGCAATCGGATGACTGCCACTTTCCGATTCTTGTGGTAACGGCACAATATCAGGTTGCCGAAATCGGTTTCAACATTTTTGTAGTCCCTCGGGCAATAGTCGGTCCTTTGGGCTGGCGCTTAGTCGGACCGGTGCCGGCAAGATCAGCAAGACTGCCAACAGGATACTATGCCGAAAGCACGCCGATAGATAACCATACGAATGCAGGCCGCAGCCCGACAACAGCATAAATTGAAAAAAAAATCTCTTTTGATGTCGCCATCTATGAGTCATCTTGACATACATGTTTGTTAATATTTCAAAGCAGCATATTTAGGCGCTAGACGAGGCTGTGTTCGATTTGAAGAACAGAAGGTAAACGCTTTAATCACTCGGCCACTGAGCCTTGTGGAGGAGAAGATTCTATGGGGTAAAAAGGCGAAGGCATTTCGATAAGTGGTGGTTTGTCGTTGTAGGTAAATGGTAGATGGGAAAATTGGAATTTAAAAGTGTTTTGTAATTGTCTTATGCGCGTGTATTTAAAAGTTAATTAAGTATTTGAATGAATGATAAATATAATTATGACGTAGTTAAAGCAGGCGATTTGTTTTTTCTTATAAATTGAAGAATCATTAAATATTTAATGAAATAAATTATTTTTAGAGGTTTAATTCAGTTAATAAAATTTTCTTATTAGTAATTATAATATAATTACATGTGTTGCGTTAATTTATAAAATATATTTTTTAACATGGAAAAACTTATTTTAATAAATAATAAGTAGGAAATTAATCACTTTTAATTAGAATAAGAATAAATTTTATGTCATTTGAAGATTTAATGTAGTGTATAATTTTAATGACATGTAGCAATATTAATTCTTTTACTTATCAGCATTTTTTAATCTTATAATAAAATAGAAATAATAATTTATCTTTTTTCGTTTAGTAAATAATTCTTTAGAAGGGGAGATTTCCGAATCTTTCTTTTAAATTTTAATGCTAAAAAGATGGGTAGATTTTTTGGGATTTTTATAGCTTGTAAAATAATTTTAAAAACTTTTTAATAATTTGCTTTTTAAATAAAATAAGAGACTTAGCTATTACTTTTAAAATGAATATATGATTAGAAAATAAGTTGAATTAACTTAATAAGTATTTCTTCCTTTCAACGATTAAGTTTATAATGTATAATAATTTTAAGGAGCGATTTAAAAAAATCTTCTGATGATTAAAATAATTGTAAGTCCTTTTTAAAATGAATCCAAAAACAATTTTTTTAAATAAATAAATATATGCGATTTTTGAAAACTTTTCTGTTTATCACTGTTTGAATTTTATATGAAATATATGAAATATATAACTCTTATCAAAACTCAAACTCGCACAAAATTAAGAAAAAGAAAAAATATCGGCTAAGACTAAAAATTCCAAATTCGAACCGATGTTGGCAAATCTAATCGGGCCACTATCAGAAATCACATAACGGCCCTGCGTCATTTGCCGGTGTAAGTCGCTTGCCGATTTGTAACAATAAGGGGACCTATTACGGCAACCGGCAGTCGAAAAAGAATATTCTTAAGTTTCAGTTGCCGACACGCTGCCGATACTTCACCGAAACCACTGTGCCGATGCCGATACTTAACCGACACTGCCGGCTGCGATTCGATCGCGTGCCGAAAGGTATGTGTTTGCTGGGATATAAATACGCTATTTAAATTACACTTTCCCCATTTCAATTTTCTTATTGCCTTAAAAATCTAAAATTTTATAATATTATTTTTAAATTGTTATATTTTAAATTTATAATTTCATTAAAATCTTTCGTAATATGATTCTTGTGTCTTCAGTTAGAATACTTTTCTACGTAATAAGTGTTTTTACCATTCAAAATATTTTTAGGTGTATTATTTTTTTCAATTATGTAGACAGTTACCACTACTCCATCGATGCAAAAAGAGTCAGCACTAATTATATTTCCGTTCTCGTATCTTACATTCGTGAGAAATCAGAATGCATCAGAGTATTGTTTAGATTTAATGAAGCTTTTCTAAGCTTGCATATAGAATATCAATATGTCTTGTTTCCCCAAGTAATATATTTTTTCAATGGCATTAATAAAATTACTGAGAGCATGAAGTATTATTTGACATTAATTATTATTATTATTGATTCTTGAAAATTAAAGAAAAGATCTTGAAGTGTGACTTCCTCAAAGCTTCGAAGAAACAATATGGAAAGATCTGAATGAGTGGTACTTTATATAGAAATGTTAAAAAGGATAATTGATTTTTAAAAGAAAGTTTATAACTGCATTTTCAGAAGTAAGTTTCGTAAAAAAATTTTATAAACATAGTAAACATAATTTCTAAGCGCTTGTGTTTTTTGTTTTTCCGATTATAAGAGGAACATTGGTTTTTTATATTAATTCAAGAAGACTTTGATAGGCGATTCAAAGGTGAAAATGTACACAAAGAATAAGTATTTTAAAAACAATGTTTTTCATGTTGCGGAAAGTGATGTCAAAATGTTATCTAGATAACGATTAACTTCGAATGCAACTTGGATATCGATTTTCAAATTTCTTGTCCATGTTAATTTAAAAAATATATATATTATATGAAGTGGCCGTGTTTGTTCAGAAAATGATAATCCTTCCTCTTAGTTCTGAGTCATAATAGTCATGCTCTAAGACTAGGTTTAATTATATTCAAAATGTATACAGAAACACAAATGACTTGGAAATATTTTCGTAATTTCTCATGAAACCTTATATTCTTACTTTTCAAATTTCTCTCCTTTGATCGCGATACGCTAAAGTGTATAGAAATTCTAAACAAGTAGATGATTCGAGTGATTATGATACATGTTATAATTAAAAAACCTACAGTTTAGGGGCCTCGACGTCGATTCTGAGAATCATAATTTTAATCTAACTTTATTTACTTAAAGTCTAAAACCCCATAAAATAGCTTTATTTCGTCCAAATATCGGCGTAGGTGGATGATTTTTTTGCGTAGCTATCAAAGGACAAAGACAATCATGAAATCTAATAGAAATTTCATAGGATTTCATTAACATTTCGAATATTAACTGACATTAAGATGTTTTTCATCCGTATTGTAGTTACGAAATTGTCATTTTCTTTTAAAAACCATGAAATTATTTGTATTATACTAAAACGTTTACATGTTTATACTCTGTTGTTTGCAAACACATGTGTAAAAAGAAAAAAAAATCCTAAAACTGCATTGTAAAGCTGATTTTTTATTACAAGGTTGTTAAACTAATAATATTTATTAATATCTTATAAACATATCTGAAAGTTTATTATTTCTTAGAAACAAATATCTACGAAAGCAATTATTTTTGTCTTTCATAATACAAAAATTAAAAATTTCTGACTTTTTTGGTTGTGCAATTTTTAAAGAATTTAAAGTTGAATTAATAAATATGTTCAATGCAAAATTGTGGGCGAAGTGGGCAAATCAGGCAAACTTCCATCACTAATTTTAAAATGTTATTTTCATTTTAGGTAGCTTTCATTACAAAAAGCTACCTATTCCAGCCGTTCGTAGGAAAGCGATTTCAAAAAATTTTGGTATATTTTCATCGATCATGACCCCCAGACCCCGAAACCACTCTCCGTTCAAATGTTTATATATATATATGTATATATATATATATATGATCTTTGTCACACTGTAACTCTCGTATTTATGAACCGATTTGGATGAAACTTCGTGTATACATAGTACATACCAATGTCTCGACCGAGTTCGTTGGCCAGCTTCATCCGCCATCTTGTTTAAAAATGGCGGCCATTTAAATTTTTTTTTAATTAAAATTTGAAATGTGGTACCAAAAAATTGAAAATTAAAAAATTATTTTTTCGTATATCTTTGACTTTGATACAAAGATTCCGGGGCAGTTTTTGTTTCGTTTATATCTTTAAAAATGGCTGAGTAGCTTGAGTTGGCTGAGTAGCTTGCACTTTAAATTTCTAGCGTGGCTGACATTTTGAAATGACCTGATTTTTGTCACGCGATAACACGTGTATTTACTAACCTATTTCGAAGTAATAAGGCATGTGCATAGTATATAGCAATCTAGTATATAGCCATTAAAAAAATTTAAAATTTAAAATTTAAAATGAGTTGCCAAGAAATTGGAAAATGAAAAAGATTTTTTTTGTATGTATTTGACCTAAATACAAAGATTCCGGAACAGTTTTTGTTTCGTCAGTATCTAAAAAAATGGGTGAGTTATAGCATCTTCAATTTCTATTGTGGCTGACATTTTGAAACGACCTGATTTTTGTCACGCAATAACACGCGTATTTATGAACGGATTTTTATATAACTTGGTGTGTACATAGTACATATCAATGTCTAGACCCAGTTCGTTGGCCAGCTTCATTCGCCATCTTGTTTCAAAAGGGCTGCCATTAAAAAAATTAATTTAAAATTTAAAATGAGGTATCAAAAAATTGGAAAATGAAAAAGATTTTTTTTATGTGTTTGACCTTGATACAAAAATTCCGGAGCAGTTTTTGCTTCGTCTATATCTTAAAAAATGGTTGAATTATAGCACTTTGAATTTCTAGCATGGTTGACATTTTGAAACGAACATTTTGTCACGCAATAACACGTGTATTTATTAACCTATTTCGATGTAAGAAGGAATGTGCATAGTATATAGCAATGTCTTGCCCAAGTCCGCTGGCCAGCTTCATCAGCCATCTTGTTTCAAAATGGCGGCCAGTAAATAAAAAAAAATTATATTTAATGTAAGGGCGCAAAAAAATTAGAAATTGAAAAAGGTTTCTTTTTTAAGTATTTGATCTTGATATAAGGATTCCGAAGCATTTTTTGTTTTGTCTTTATCTTAAAAAATGGCTCATATATAGCAGTTTGAATTTCTAATATGGGTGACATTTTGGAAAATCTGATTTTTTGCCTGCGACAGCACTCGTATATATCTACCAATTCCGATTTGAGTAAGCATGTGCACAGGAATTACTAAGGTCTCGACCAAGTTCACTGTTTAGCCTCATCCACCATGTTGTCTTAAAATGGCAGGCACTTCAAGATATCGCCGAATTTGGCAACCAAATATGAGTTATTTTAAATAAAAGCAGCTTGGATAAAGCGGACTAATTGCGCGAAATTTTCTTTCATAAGGAGTTAGTATTAATAAAAATTAGTATTGAATCTCCTATAATCTGTTTCCACTAAATTGAGCTTTGTGTATTTGAATAATATAAGCTGGCTTTTTAAAAATAAGGAATATGAAAGCTATCTCTTCCTCTCGGCACTGGCCGGAAGGACTGTTAGTGATTTAATATGGCAATTTTTTTTAAATTAATATTAGAGGTACCCCTGAATGCTTATTTCGCATCCATGAAGTCGACGCCCATGAAATAGGAATACAAAACACATAGATTGGAAATAATAAATAAACTAAATTTGTACTATTCAAAATGCTTTCTAAGGTTTGATAATGCGAATCTTATTTTATCAATACTATTAAAATAATTTCGCTCAACGTTATAGTTAATTTTATGCTCTGAAACTTTATTTTTAACTTAACACCAGTTTCACAGTATTAAGGAGTTTAAAAATAAGAAAAGTTATTTAAATGGACAAGAATTCGAATGAACTATTCTCATAAAATTTTAACCGATTAAAAAATTCTCATAACTTATATTTTAAAAGTAATTCATGGAAGCATAGACAAGAAAATTTCTTCATGAAATAAGTGAAATAAACCAGGGGCATAGCCTTTTAAATACTCTTTTCCAAAAGGGGGTAGGGGGGCATTTGATATCGAGGCACTCAAGCCAGCCCCCTTCAAAAGAAATGTCTTTGGTGCAGGTGCTTTTTCTTTATCTAATTAAGAGCGCATTATGCCTATTACCATGGCCTCAGATAAGGTCATCCCCTCCCCATGCAGGAAACCCTGGCTACGCTACTAAAAACAAAGCTGCGCAGAATTGAATAACAAAAATTTTCTTCTTTACTAATCAAATCTCATTATATATTGCCCCTAATTTTGAAAATACCTTATTTTTTATCAGTAAAGAGAGTTAAATATTTTGTTTGATCATGTAAATTTTATATTTCTAAAACAGTGATATCGTTTAGAAAATACTACTTTTTTCCTAATAATACTTTTTGCTTATTTTACATTTTTGACAGTGTTTATTTACTGCAACATTTGCACTTTTATGCGCATTTTTTTTTTTTACATACTTGTTTTCATGTCAAGCAAAAATTTTTTAAAAATATTTTTATATTGCCACGAGATACATACATTTTCTGAATTCATGATAGGACAGCATGTCAAACACATATAAAGAAATGCAGCTAATGCCTTCTGTTCTAATTAACTCAAGAAAACAATACAATAATTTTCATCCAGTGATTTTTCGATCTGAAAAGTTTATATTTTGCGTTTTATATTAGTGGATGAAAGTTTTCTTTTGTTTCGTTAAGAAAATTTTACATGTTAAGATAAGAATCGTATTGAAAAATATTGTTTAATAACATTAAATTAGATTTTCTTTTAAGAAGAAAGAATATTTTTTAAAGTATTTGTCCATGAATTAGATAAATCTGGAAAGTTTGGTAGTGTCTGTTTATTAATATTAAACATGAACAGACATAATTTAATATCCTCAGTTCCTTCTTATATTTAGTGCTTGATTACTGTATCAGACAAAAGTCTCAAATATCTCAAAAGGAAATAAAACTGTCCTTTTTCATGTTATGCAATGTTTAGTAGAAAAATATTATGTTTTTTTTTTAATCATTACATAAAAAAAGTTTATTATATATATATATATATACACACACACATATATATATATATATATATATATATACACTGGTGTGCAAAAATTAAGGACAAAGCAGATAAATTAAAATCAGAACAAGGTAACAGAACGGATTATTTAAATAATTTTGATCCCTTGTCCCATATTTTTATATCTTAGAGATGTTATGGTAATGTGGAAAACTTCTGCTTGATGATACATTGAAAAAACCATTTCGTCCTTAATTTTTGTACACCAGTGTATATATACACACACACACACACACATATATATATATATATATATATAATTATTGTATATATTGTTTTATTCTTGCGTTTTGCACCCTCTTTTTCACATATTTCATAATTTGCATACTTTTGATAGAGATTATATATATACATACATGTGTGTGTGTGTATTACAAAGTATAATGTAGGAAATGTATCAGTTGAAAAATTACAATTCGCTAAAAGTAACCATATATACTCTCACGTACAATTTGTCATACAAAAGACCACTGAAAATTTAATATGTCACATATCACGTGACAGCCTTTATTCTCTTGAGCTGCACCGGGATTTATAGATATGTCCCAACAGGCTCATGACTATGAAGACATTCCATTAAGACCATGTTACCTTTTGAGGAAAGCATTCTTCAGAGTAGTCCAGAATTTCCATATAAAAACATTTGTTTCCCCTTAAAGAAATTTCTTTATGTCTATATATGTCTGAAGATTCGCTAAAAGAATTGAGACAGATATGCATGAAAAAGTCACAATATTAAGACGCTGAGTGTCATGCGTCGTGGAATTTATGTATCCACATTTTCGTCACATTTTGAAACCATGCAGTAGCAAAAACATTTGTGATAAAAACATGCATTTCATATTACTCAAAAATATGGTAATCTATTTCCGTAACGGATAAAAATTATGAAAAATGAATGGAAAAACGGTGCAGAATATAATGTAATACTTTTTATGAAACTAACATCCTTTCTATATCTTCGTAAGTTTGTTTATATGATTAGAAAAAAATAGAATTCAGAGAAATACCTATTCAATTTCTATATTAAACTACTTCAGCTTTTTCTTTGTTTAAATCAGGAGTTAAAATTGAGAGTTAAATCTACAAAAAAAAAAAAAAAAAAAATATATATATATATATATATATCAAGCGTCATAATTGAATCATCTAATAATTCATTGTGCATAATTTTCGTGAAATTTTATTTATATTTTTTCCCCACGAGTTTAATCTATTTGCATTCGTAATTTGTTTTTTGAGAAACACATCAAACTGACGATAGATGTTTTACTTAGTATTAAGTATATTTAGACCAATGTCAGACGGGCGTCTCTTTTGCTGCTTTTTTGCTTAAGTATTATCCATTCACCATGCTATAGCATTGTGAATGGATAATACCTAACCCAAAAAACAGCAAAAAAGACGCCCGTCTGACATTGGTCTTAAAATTATCGATAAAAAAATTAAAAACTTGGGAAATTTATTAACTCAAAAAAATACATTAAAGGAGTGCAAAAGTTAAATTATTAAATTAAATCTTACCTTAAAATTTTTAGACAAAAAAGCCTTGTTAACATATACAATCTTTATAAACCCATATTTGATTTCTGTTAAAAGTTTATATCTATGATTTCTGAAAAAATTCACATTTTTTTCAGAAATCAATTTCAAAATCAATTTTAGAAAAGAATATATATATATATATATATATATATAATGTGGCTTATAATTTTTTTAAACAGAAGTCTACTTCTCAAAGTTTTAAATATGCGAATCGAAAATTATAGGTTAGTCCGCAAGTAGTTTTTGATTTATTCTGTAAAAATTATCTGCATTGCAAGCTAATTTACGATTAAAAAAATTGGTATTTAGAGTTCCTAACTTTAAAAATGCATAATTTCTAAACTATTTGATCGAAATACCTTGCTTTCTTTATAAAACGCAAATAATGTAATTAATTAATTGTAAAGGTATTGATTTTTTTAAGAATCGTAATTTTGAAGAACAATTGTTTTTCTTCAAGCATTTACGCATCTGTTAATTGGCCTTTTGGACTATGATTGCAAAATGATAAGAATTTTTTTTTTATTTATGCTGTTTTAGGTAGATTTCGTATGAAATAATACATTTGCAATCTCCCCTATGTTGGAATTTCTGGAAGGTTTTTGCAGATCTACACCGATCATGATCCCTAGAACCCAAAACCACCCTCAGTAAAAAAATTTATCTATCTATCTATCTCTCTCTCTCTATATATATATAGATATATAAATATCTATATATATACATATATATATATATATATATATATATATATATATAACTTTTTTATGGACAAGATAACTTCCGTAATCCTGAACATATCTCTTCCAAACTGATACAGAAAATCAACGGGTAGAAAATCTCGGTCAAGTTCGTTAATGAGCAAAATTGGACCAAGGGGGTGGAAATAGGGAGGGGTTTTGTTGAAACATAAAAACCTCCATAACTTCTTAATTTTTATACCTATCAAATCAGTTTAGAGTTATTATTACGTCTAGGAAAAGGGCCAAAAATTTATGTATAAAAGATTTTTGATTAAATTAAAAATAGGCTCAAGGGGCACAAAAAATAGGGTTTTAGGGAGGAAAAAAATTCATAACTTCGTCAATTCTCAAGATATCAAATTTACTTAAGCTTATTATAAATGTTCTTAATATTATGTATAACTTTTATACTGACAAGTTTTTGATAGGAAAAACTCTTACTGCAAAAAAAATAATAATAATAATAAAAAATAATAATAATAATAACAACAACAACAAAAAAAAAATGGGGAGGTTGAAGAAGAAAAAAAATCAAAACTTCGTCAATTCACAAGATACCCAATCCGCTTGAATTTATTATACCTCTTCTCAATATTATCTACAACTTTCATATTGACAAATTTTGATAGGACAAAACTCTTAGAGCAAAAAATAAATAAATAAATAAACAAAAATAGGGGTTGACGAAAAAATTATCGTATTAAACGTGTACTCAGACTCATTTTAAAATCATTTTCCCTCTCAAACAATCCAATTGGCAGATTCTCTTATTCAGAAACTATATAATGGTCAATTATATAGTTTGTCAATTATATAGATAATACTTTATTGGTCAATATTTTGATAAAGGCAGAACATATTTCAAAAAATGCTGTCAAAGTGGGCATTGTGAACCAAATTTCCCGAAGCGATTGTGCTGGAAACGAAAAATAATGTCGTACTGAGAAAATAATTGTAAATCAAATTCTAATTAATTGAACAAAAAATAAAAACGCATGTCGCTTATAAATCTCTTCAAAAAGACTAGCTCTTACAGAAAAAATGAAATTAAAAATTCGTCAAAAGCAACCAGATAAAATTGTTAAACTGGTCCAACAAACACATGACTTCGGGCCGCATGGCGTATTCGTTGCGGGTTTATCTCTAATAATGATTTAGTTTTTGTTGGTGAAATTAGTACTTAACTTCGAAATCTACCTCCGCCTGTATGCCGAGCCGGCAGGGTTTTTTTTCTTTTGGCATTTATGAAAATCCATGTAGGACATGTAGGAAGTAAAATTGCGCAAATTTTAGCGGTTAGTTTGACGTATGAAAGCATTTTATAGAAAATTATCAATTTAATTTCTAAATGGACGATTAAAAGATAGTTAAGATTTCTTTCTGTCATATATGCCTTAATTATGATTTGTAGACTGCAAAAATGATTTTTTTTTTAGATTTACCTATCACAGAAAGTGAATATTAATTTGAGTTATCCATCAATGCATATTTATTTTAAGAGTTCTTATGAAAAAATGAAATATTCCTGAGTCACCTGCTTTTTAAACGGGTGTTATATTTATAGAATCTTTTGCAATCTATTTTCCTTTTATCAGTTTTAGAAATTGCAGGTTCAGGTAAAAATATTTAAATAAGAATTATCTTACTATTTTTGTTCAAAGAATTATATTGAAACATTTTACAGAAAAAGGGATAAAAACTTTATTGTTTAAAATTTTTTGTTTCCGTACTGCTACAGGGTATTTACAGAGTTATCACGTCTCTCACTTCTTTATTATAAAAAAAATGCTCCCATGCGTCCTTAGAAATGATTTCCTGCCATTATTCTATTCTATCAAAAATTTATTCTATGACGTGCTTTATCAATTCTTTAAGAAACTAAAAAAAAACAAAAAACAAAACAAATGGACGCCAACACCTTTTATAGCGATCCATTCAAGTGCTTTTAACTGACAAGTCTAACATAAGAAAGAAATGGAACAGAAGAATGTCCCTAGAAAAATATTTCAACGTCTTAAAAGTAAAGTGAACTGTTCAAAAATTGATACCTTTTCATTTCAATCATACTTAATTTTTCAATCAGTAGCCATTGTTATGAGAAGGAGCTGAGAAATTTCCGCAGAATAAAAGAATTCCATAACTTTGTTTTTAAATCTGCAATACTTAAATCCTGTTGTACTACGAATCTTGCTTAAGTCATGATCATATACTCATAATGCATTGGACTTGCCATAAAAAAATGGCATATCATTCTTAGAGAATTGATTCTACGTCAGCTTCTTAAATCATTATAACTAAAAAAATTTGAAGATAATGAATCTGTTTTGAAATGAATTAATATCATCAATGTATTATTTTAATAAGTTTAATTGAAACTTATTATTCGAATTATATATTAACAATTAAGTAACATACAAAAATGAAAATGTACATTATCTAGTTTTCGTAGACATTTAAAAAAGAAAAGAAAAATGTTAAACTATCTAAATTTATATAGAGCAAAGTAGCAACAATAATTGATTGACTATGCAATTTAATCAAATTTAGTCCAAGGATATTGAATTTTTTCTTAATTCAGGGACTTATAATAACTATTTAAAAGTTAGAGAGTATTTCTTTAAATCGTGATTGATCTCAAAAGACCTATAGATGCAAACATTTTGGTATTTTTTCAGAGAGAATTCATATGCCTCCATTTGTTTGTGCCATTAATACGAATACTAAAACATATGAAAATATATCGATACTGAAAATTAAATATAAATTATAATAGATGTATGGTCTGGTTGGTTGGTTGATTTTTGACGGCCGATTATCTACTCTAGGGATATAGACCCGAGGGGGAGGGAGTGCCCTTCGTGGGGGTCTTTCTAAGGGAACCTAACCCGTATTTACGCATGGAAATCCATGGCTCGAAGAAAATCACGAAAACTCCGAACGATTAGTCCGACGGGCGCGATTGCGTTCGAACCCAGCACCTCCCGTCTACCAGTTGCGAGAGCAGAAACTCTCAGCCACAGCTATATGGTCTATCAGAAATAGCTCATTTCTATTTTTTCAAAATTCAAAATATGTTAATATACACGGATTAATAAAATTGCACTCTTTGTGCTGGTACTGATTAATGAATGTGGGGAAAGTAAGTCGCAGAAATGTTCTTTCAAATACATTTTTGTAAATAGAAAGTAAACTAAAAATCATTCAATCGATTAATACAACAAAATAAAACCATATATAATTATTCATCGGGTTTTATAGCAGACGATATTCGTAGAGAACGTATTTTAGTTAAAAAAAAACAAAAAACAATTTGTTTTCTTTTCAGTTGCTATTAGAAAATGGCAACAGAACGATATAATATTCGATTTTTTTCCGTTTACTTTCTACACAAATGGAGCAATTTAGTTGCCAAAATTATAGAAAGGTCATTAAAATCTACAAATCAATTATTATCTCGAAAACAAATTTAAAAATTCTGAGATCACTTTTGACATCCTCGCATCCATGCGGATAATTCGTGTTAATTCGACCGCCCAAATTTCCGTATTCTAGGAGGAGGAGCTGTGAAATACAAACGGATTATCACTTTTCAATATAATAGATTCTTTCGTAATGGAGATAGATTAAAAAAAATACGCTTAAAAATTATTTTAAAAACAATAATAAATAAGTCAATACAGATACAGTTTTTAAAAAAAATACATTTTAAAGTACATTTTTTCCCCTGTAGGACGGTGTAAAAACTGAAAATGTGGGATGTGTAGAAGTTTAAAAAACTGCAGTAGTGAAAATTGTAAAACCGAAATTCCCTCGTCTACTGTTGTCATGCCATTCGCAAAATGACGTTAGCATTACGCGCAGACACGTTTGTCCTTTATAATACAGATTTTATGATACATATTTAAAGTATATATTAGAGCACATTTTTTCTTCACCGCAAATAGTGGAAATGATTGTCACCATTTTCACAAAATTCATTTGAAAATATGCATTTTTATCAACTGCTGAACCGTAATTATTGCTTAAAGCATACGTTGAAAATTATAGTCACTATTTTGTCTGCACATATGTACACGGGGAGAAGATTTAGTCTGTCATAGAAGAGTTGATGTAAAAATTCCATAGTTAGGTTAACTTTGTGGCAGAAAAAAATCCAAGAAGCGAAATAAATTTCATTGAGATATAGGTATAGTTCTATACTGCTTATGTCTTATTACAGTACGATTGAAAGAAATTGACACCTGCTGTACTTTGGTTTGGTTTGGTTTGTTGGGAGACCTGTGGTCGTCTTTTGCTCACGGGGGCTAAACAGGGACCTCCTTTTAAAATGGAATCGTGCTCACTATAAACGTCCTTGCCTGAGTCGATTCGAACAATGTACCCTTTGTCCAGTAGCCAGCACACTAAGCTCTAGGTAACAGAGGAACTTTCATTGAACTTCCACTTTAAAAATGGTCACCCTGTAGGTACAGATGTTATACGAACAGAGAAAATTAACTATAAATATTTAGGAAATATATTTGATGGAATACATTAGACTTCATAAAGATATTCTTTCTAAATCTAATTTTACAGAACTGCCATAATACTTCTTAATATTGTTCACATTTTTTATTGCATAATTAACTATTATGAGGTTTTTAACTGTCTCACAGTTCTGTCTCAAGTGGTCTTTTGCGATCAAGCATGACTTAAATACATACTCTTTAGTAACCCCGTTTTTACAAGGATTTGGAGTAGATAACTAAATTAACTACTTTTTAATATAAATATATACATATTATATATATGTGTGTAAATTGAAACTACACTGGCTTCCAAAATTAAGGGCCAATAACAAAATGCTAATTTTCAAGTACACTAATACTCAAAAGGAAATAATATAATTCGAATAATTACTATCGCTACAGCACAGATAGTTCATATAACATCTCATTCATGTCACACATGGTCACAAGTGTCACAGTCACTACGGTGAAGCAAAAAAATAGGAAATTCCATACATCTCATTATGAGTCTCAAATGATCACTATATGTGACTCCACTGAGAAGTCACTGTGACTGTTGCTTTGTGACGACTCACCATGTAACTTTACAATGTAGTTACATTGTGAATTTCATGTAACTGTCATCTGCAGACTCAATTTCAAAGTCATCGTGAACGCTGCATTGTGTTATGTTACCAAATAATGTCACATTAAAGTCACATGATGACTTTCAGAAGATAGAGAGACTACTGTGAAGTCACCATTGTGCTCTTTTGTGAAAAGTCACCATGTGGCTATAATGCGATAATATTTGTTGACTTATCATAATGCAACGTTCATGATGACTTTGAAATTGAGTGTAAAAATGACAGTCACATGAGAGTCAAAATGTAACTACATTGAAAAGTCACATGGTGACTCGCCACAAAGCAGCAGTCACATTGACGTCTCAGTGGAGTCACATATAGTAATCATTTGATACTCATAATGAGACTTGTGGAATTTCATATTTTTTTTGTTTCACCGTAGTGACTGTGACACTTGTGACGATGTGTGACAGGAATGAGATGCTATATGGACTAGCTGTGCTGTAGGGATAGCAATTATTTTAATTATATTACCTCGTTTTGAGTATTTGCTTACTTAAAAATTAGCATTTTATCACTGGTCCTTAATTTTGGACACCAGTGTATATATAGATATTATTCAAATGTTCATGTTATATATATATATATATACATTTTTCATCGACAATATTAATCCTTTTATTTTGTAACAAATTTTTTCGCCGTATGTTTTCTAAATTCCTCTCTAAATTAATGTTAATTTATAAGTTATTCTGTATTTTATCGAATAAAAGAAAATCCATTTTATATATACGTTTATGCCCATGGTTAAAACGCTCCGAATAATATTACCTATTTATTTGATATTAATAATGACAATATTTTAATGATTCACTAATATGTGTTCTTAAATCAAAATCATAAGAAAGAATCTCTACAATTCATTCTACGCACACATATTTTTTGGATACTTAAAAGTACTCTTGATCGTTTTTCAGCTATCGAAAATTCTCTGGCATACCACCCTCAAAAAATTCCCCGACTACATGACCATGGAAGCAGATATACGGAGAACGTGCTCTTCTTGGATAAAGGGAAGATTTTTTAGAGAGCTTTCCGTTTAAAATGCAAATAGAGAAATGGATTTCTCGTTATTTTTATAGTCTAAGATTGAAGCATTTTTTTTTTCTCTCATATAGAAACTATGTGTGTTTCAAGGCATTTGCAAGAGAAATATTCTCTCAGATTTTAATACTACAACTGAAAATCAACTCACTTTATCGATTGGAAGAAAGATTGTTTTATTTATGTGTTCAAACTTGTCCATATTTAAAACTTTCCGAATTTCATCATATCTATTTTATGAAATGTTTTTGGAAAAGTTATTTATGCTTTTTTTTATTTATCAGAATACTTAGTTGAACTCATCTTTTTATCAGATATGGGTATGTGGCGTTGGCTACCGTTACTTTTCGGTCTGTGTTTTACACTTATTTTGATATTTTATTAGCATTTTACATCATGTATTTCGAAAAGACTTTGATCTAACAATGAATATATTCGAAGTATATTTTTATTCTCTGATTTTACTCTAGCAACATAATTACAATCGCAAATTCATATTCTTTCATCCAGATGAATGCATTTTTTACTGCTAAACCATTTAAAAATGTAGTTAAGTCTTCATTAAATTTTAAGCTAAAAAATATATTTACATTATACTATTTACTTCTATTATCGGACAACTTTGGTTCATGAAAAATAAGGTTGGAGCCAGTAAGATAAAATATACAGACGAATTAGACAAAATATTCATACGTTTTCAATAGGCTAATTTTTTTTCAAAAAAATACTTATGTTATACTTTTTACCTTAATTATCAAATAGCTGTAATTCACGAAATATGTGTTAATATATGAATATTAATTATGGTATATTATATAGGTCATATTATATAGGTGTTAATATTGCTTAGTAAGACAATAAGCTAAACAAACATACATACGAATTAAATAAGCTATTTATACGTATATTTGTTCTACAAGTTTCTTAATAAGCTATTTCTTAATCTCATGTAAATCTTAAACAGCTATTTACGATTTTAATATCACTATATAGAAATGGAAAATACGAATTATGATTTGTTGTATTTCAAAAATTTTATTTACATTAATACCTTTGATGGGAATATTTGAATTAAACTCGCGGATTCCAGTCCATTGTTCAATATCCAATGCTTATGTTTATAAATTATTGTGAATTCTGTAACCATTGATATATCTTGCATTGTAACGGTAATAATTTGGTAGGAAACATGAGTCATATATCACTTTTTAGGGTTTCGTTCATTTGACGAAACCCTATACGTCTCGCTCCTCTGTCTGTCCGTCACAGAGCCCGTTCTCAGAAACTATATATGTTAGAGACTTGAAATTTTGCATACTTATAGCTGAACATCAAACGGCAAATCCTAAAATTTCGAAAAAATCTTATATTTAACCCTCTGGGCTCTAACTTGTCTATTCTAAGCTTTTTTTTCTAACTCAGCCCCTAATTAAGTTGAAGACTTGAAATTTTGTATAATTATAGCTAAACACTTGCGATCAAACGACAAATAATAAAATTTCAAGAAAATCTTATATTTAACCCTCTTGGCTCTAACTTGTGTATTTTAAACTTTTTTTTCTAACACAGCCCCTAATTAAGTTGAAGACTTGAAACTTTGCATAATTATAGCTAAACACTTGCGATCAAACGACAAATCATAAAATTTCAAAAAAATCTTATATTTAACCGTCTGGCCTCTAACTTGTGCATTTTAAGCTTTTTTTTTCTAACTCAGCCTCTAATTAAATTGAAGACTTAAAATTTTGCATAATTATCGCTAAATACATGCGATCACACGACAAATCATAAAAATTTCAAAAAGTCTTCTTATATTTACCCCTCCGATCTCTAACTTGTATATTTTAAGTAATTTTTCTAACTCAGGCCCTAATTAAGTTGGAGACAGGAAATTTTGCATACTTATAGCAGAACACTTTCGATCACATGAAAATTTTCAAAAAGTCTTATATCATTTACGCCTCTGTGCTCTAATTTTTGTATTTTAAGCAATTTTTTACCCTCTCCCCGTTTCACCCGGAGGGCAGTTTTTAAACTTTTGCCGACACACCTTTGACCACTCTTTCATATTATGCACCATAGACTTACATATTTTAGTTCCATATTTACCGCCAGGGGCGCCTACCTATCTCGGGTGCTATGGGCCCGATTCCCTCGACTAATATATCTACGGATAGGTTGTACGGAGTTTCGTTCAGATACAGGTTTGTGGAGAATAGAGTGCGGCCCTGGTTGCGAAATGTGGAACTAAAAGATTTTGCAAAAGGAAGGAACATTAAACTTTGAAAGGAATATTAAACTAAACCCTCTGTACGATCTGTGATCACACTTACCAACTTGTTCTTTAACTTATATGAAGGGAAAAAAATACATCAAAGTTATTAATTTGTGGAAATATTTTAAGTGATCATCTTCAACAGAACAAACATATTCAAAACTTTTTGAAAGTTTGATAAAAATTTTATTTATTTCGGTTTTATAAGTTACGGATATTATAAAACACTGTAAATTTGCGAAGTTTGTCGCACCTTTTCTTGTGGCATTAATCTTAAGATGGAACACTTATATAAATGTTTTTTTTTTTTTTTTCTAACTTCAAGAAGTATGGCTGTATTATTGGCGCTATGGCTTTTTATGGCTCTAGGGAGAGAATTAGGAGATGAAATATTTTTTGTTAAACATATAGTTAGTAATATAAGTTGCATTATTTAATTGAAATTTTACCTTTATTTCAGATATTTTTTGTAAATGAATAAATCGTGTTTTAATGAAGCAGTAAACACATTGATATTTTATATGCTCATTATTTAAGCTCCTGTAATCAAAATATGTTTCGATTTTTTTAATGGAAAATTATATTTATTTCCAAGCTTATATTAGTAAATTTAAGTCATTTCACTTTATCTCGAAATAAATCTTTTGCGCATCCAATATAAATATATGTGAGTATTGAATATAAACAAAGGTTTAAAATTGTTAAAGCTTCAGGCATGGAAATATTGGGAATTAAGTAATAAAAAAAATCATTACAAGAGAAATTCATGAAAGAGAAATAATTTTCATATTTTTAATCATGTTTCAATGTATTAAAAGTAGACACATTGGTAAACGAATATATGTTTCTGTAATCGGAATGTCAAATTATTCAAAATTACTTTATGTGAATTTACTAAAATAATTTTTTCTCATTTTTCTTTGTAAACAATTTCCTTAATAAATAATTATAAAAACATTAGGTATGTCAAATGTCTTTAAAGTAAAATTATTTCAGTTAACTTATTTTATTTCTAATGAATGAGGGTTTCCCATTACATTTATTTTTAACATATATTTATAATGGATTTGGGTGCATTTCAATTAAAAATATCAGGCTCGATTCGGCTTTCGGGTTAATGGAATATAGTTTTAATTTTTTCGGTTCCCTTTACACAGTAATTTTAACATATGATTTCAGTTTCTGCTCGATTATAATCCGGCAATCACTGCTCTGACAACGAAAATACCCCATGTGCTATTTGCCGCTTTTGATAAGAGTGGTATCGTTGGAAATGTCTTGTGGTGAGAAACAAAAATCCAATGGAGCTACCTGTCCAAAATGAACACCACAGGAGCTGCAGGGCAATTTGCACACGCATTACAACAATGGAAAATAAATATTCATTTTTTGAGATGTGACTGTGAGCTTGTGTGACTTGTGTTTGTGATGTTATTAATATATGCAATTCTGTTGCTCTATAATGCAATAAAATAATTGTACTGCTTGAGCTGGAATGTTATGAATGTGGACTTATTAACACAGAAAAAAGCCGCTATGCCACAAATGTTGTGATTGGTAAAGACGTTGTAGACTTTAATGACCCCGCATGACAGTAGGACCATTTATGACATTTGGCTGATCACTTGGCTATTGGTGAAAGTGGGTGTCAGTGTAAAAGTGCTTAAAGCATAAGGACTCTTCACGCCTGGCACATTTGATAAATGGTTGGGTGTTACATCTGTTACAAGCTTTGATTGTTAGTGTGAAACATACTTGTGTTACAGATCTGAAGCATGATATTTCAATTTTTAATAACGCCTTTTGGGAAGCATATCGTCGCATGTCTTCACATGCAAGGACGGAAATTTGTTATTGAACCAAATGAGGCATTTTTACGATAGCTTCCATTGTAGTTAAATCTTCTCTACCACTTATAAGCCAGTGAGTTTTGGAATACCCGGTCATACGTTTGGTTATAGGAGTGCAGTCATGAAACGCCTCAAGATCAAAGAGCTGGAGGTTATTCTTTGTTCTTCCACGTATAATCATGACTTCGACGTTTTCCCCCAATTTTCTGTGAGGTTCAGGAGCTACATGACCTGCCCACTCATCCAAGATGCTTTTCTCTTCAGGAATAGGTTTTTTAACGTTTCGAAATACCATTCAATCAACTGATTTGAAGTTTTCCCTCAAATGGACCTGGTTAGTAGGACGTTGTGATAATGCAGCTGTTGTAGACGTTTTTCCATTTGTGGTCGAAATTTGCCTTGCAGCTTTTTCGTCGTTCATTTCGGATGGGTAGTTCTATTAGCTTTTTTATTTCTCAAGACAAAACCTTTCCAACGATATCTGTCTTATCAAAATTGGAGACTAGCACCTCAGGTTCCCTTGTGAGAGCAAACTTTATTCTAAATGGATACCTTTTGGTTTATGATACCTAAAGTAAACTTGAAGACTATGGTAAGAAAGTGCATAAACATTTTTTCACGTCTAATTTTGAATTACATTTCAGCATACATATTTTATATTGTATGTACTTTATAGAAAAAATTATTTCTAAAATTTAAGAAATTGAGATAATTAAAACATAACAATTTTAGTATCTAAGAAACATAACAGTTTTGAAAAACAAATTTTTATTGTGTAAAAAAACTACTAAGGAACTCAAAACATGCAAAACTTAAACTTAGTAATGAAAAAAAAATTAAGCGTTAATATTCACACTAGAACTAAAACTGAATTGCACTACTAAAACCCAAATGTAAGATCAAAAAAACAGTAAAAACTCATTGCTTCTAACTTTAAATGCATGTTTGTAATATGTTACTCGGAACAGCACAGAACTTCAGTGTAAAGATAAGTAGTTAAAAATGATAAATTTACACTTGCCAGTTACGAAAATAATTGCGAAAGCGGATTAATTATTAAAAATATATAATTCTTTTACTAAATAAGAAATTAAAGAAAACATTTAATTTAAAATTTAACCCTGCTAAAATAAATATTTTGGATTAATTTCAAAATATTTATTAAATCAACTGACAGCCATCAAAAAAATTTTCAACAACATTTTGAAAAATTTGTAAAACAAATACCACTTTTATAATAGAAAAAACTATTGATCAAAACATGAATAGCTGTATGATTTATTTATCTTTTCAGATTTAATTGCTTATTAAATAGCAACACAGTTTCAGATTTATTCTGGACGACATTTTTCATCAGTAACTTTAATAAAAGCATTTTGTAATTTATCACTTTCTAACGCATCTCTTATATGAAGAGAACTATTAGTACGTTTCCATATGACTGTGGGGATCGTGATTTCAGTAATGACCAAACCTAGCTTAGAACGTTGCCAGTAAGCCATAAATTATGTAACCCATGAATCAGATTTATGACAAAAATATAAAGGAAACTGTGTGTCATCTTAAGGTTTTTTTCTTTTATGGGATATAAATTACCAGTGGAAAAAAATATTCGTCAAAATTTATATTAAAAATAATACTTTAAAAAGGGTTTATTTTTTAAGAAGTTTCGCTTTACCGAAAAGTATACTTTTAGAATTTAGTGGCAAAAGTGATTAGATAAACGTTGTACTCAAAATGCATATACTGATAGATTTGAAAAATGGTACTCGGAATAGCTTGAAGGAAGCAAGAGCTATCGAATGGGTCATAGAAGGATAAGTTTTCCTTGAAAATTTTCAAAGCTACGAATGTTTTCAGTCTACATGTCGTTTTAAACTGCAGCTCATAAAGATATTTTAATGGTTGTATACTGTCGATTTTAGACGATCTGTCAAACATCTACGGAAATGTTTGACGAATAATCTCTGAACGTTGGAAATCTAAAGAACATAATTGCCTTTCTATTTTTCAGCGAAGATTTAGTCACCGTGGCGATGAGGCGGTCTACTTATAATAAAATCCGAGTGGAGAAAAGTGTAGGTAACCATACCGGTGCGAACCATTCTGGTCTGCGAATCGAACGTAGCCAAACGCCATGTTAGACTTAATGGAAAACATATTCTAACAAATGTCAGCTAAATGATAATTTCTTCTATTTGAAATAATGTTTATTCAGCATATTTTCATATAAAACGTGTATATCATATCCAACTATAATGTATTAAGTTCCAAATTAAGAATAAGCAATTATAAACATCAGATTACTAGATATAAACAAAAGAACACTGTTTCCATTCACAATTTCCGAATCTTGAAACAAATGAATGACTCTTTAAACTCTTAATTAAAAAAATACAAGTTAATTATCTGATTCTGTTCTTAAAATATTTGTAAAAGCTATTACAGTCTTTAAATATTTTAATTTTGTTTAAAACCTTCAAACACTATTCAATTATGTTCTAAATTAAAAATAGGGAAGTTGCAATCAGCTGATAAGCCATTGTACTTCAAGTGGAGGTCAGGGTACTTCCACCAATCAGATCTGCCAATTTGTAGTGTGTGACATCTAACATGACGTTGATTGCAACTGCCCTCAGGAGTATCAGGAGCTTATGTTTCTTGCTAAATCTTTTGGCGCCATCTATGAGCAATTAATATAAACAAAGAAACTTCCTGCTGTAATCGTACTTTTTTATATGCATTTTATCAGATTTCAAGGTATTACAAATAAAGTTAATATTTCTTATCATTTCTCATTGAAATTGAAACATATATATAACACAGTTGTACAACATATTTTAATTATCTTGCAGATAAAATTATGAATTTTAACATAGTAAGTTTCCAGCGAAAAAAAAAAAAAACTATAATGCAATTAATAGCAATTCACTTTCAGAAACGATGCAGATTAAAATCATTAAAAAATTGCTGTTTAGCGTATTACATAATAATTCAAAATTATTTTCTGAGTAGTAAATTAATTTGTAAGCCACAAAATTAATATAAGTTAAAAAATAATGTATAAAAAAACCTTTTACTCAGTAATATGCATGTGTAAAATATTTTGTACAATGTTTTATAGAATTAAGCGTAATTTTTCCTATAATATATATATATATATATATATATATATACATATGTTATAAATGCAATGCAACTTTGATCTTTTCCTGTTCCATGCTGAAATATTGAAAATATGATTTTAAACTGTAGTTTAAATATTTGCTCTAATCATCAAAAATCAAATGATAATACTTTTTGATTAAAAAAATGCATGAGGATTTTTTTTTAAATAATTGTTTAGAAGATTTATAATTCACGTTCCGTCATTTTTGACGGGGATTACATACCAGTAAACGAATAAAAAGTGAAATTTGTGATGAGCCTGAAACAGAAAATTCTAGAAATCATTTGTCACTGTAAAAATGGCTAGTGGGCCCTATACAACGCTTGTACATATTTGTCTAAAAATAGCAAAAATATTCCAAAAAAAAGTTTCTTTAAAAAGCATTTTCTTTAGAGCATGTTCAGTTTGCAACCATTTAATGCCACTTCCCGAAAAGTTTTTAAATTGCAGCAGAAACATTGTGCTGCAATTAAAAGGATGAATATATTCCGTGTTTGATGAGATGTGAGCATTTTTGTGAAATAATTTTTAACGTGAAAGATGTTTAAAAAATTTTTACAATTCGGTTATCAAGAATACATGGTAACTTTTATTAAAAGGATGGTAGAATATAGTGGAAATTCTGAAAGATATCGCCGATACAGTGACGATTTGTAGAATATTGCTTCTCATCCAACTACTTTTAAGAAGCAACAGAAATTCCACCCACTAATTGTTAATTTATTTCAGAATTTTTACGATGTTCTACCGGACATTTTATAGAAGCTACCCCATATAGTTAATTACCAAATTATGACTTTTTTAATATTATTTGTGCACGTGCAGTTAAAAATTATTTGATACAAAATCCCATATCAAAAATTCAATGTATTCATTATTTTTAATTGCAGTATAATTGTTCTACTGAACTTTCTCATGTTTTCCAAAAATGGCGTTAATTTTTAATTTAATTTTAGAATTTTAGAAAGAATCAACAAACAGCAATATAAATACAATAAGCATTATAAATACTAAATATCGACTCCAAAATACAGAAATTGCTCTTGAAAATCGTTTTAAAAGCACTTTTGCAACTTTAATGATATTGCACAATGTTAAAACTTTTGTTATTATTTATTTACATTATAACAAATACTTATTTTATTTCTATAAAACAAATTAATAAATGTAAAGACAAGTAATTAATTATACAGGCCTACAAAATAATTATAAGATTCCAAATTAACGATCAAACTTCAGTCAAACTTTAACATTTAACATATAAACTTGAAAAAATATCATTAGTTTACTACACGGTGTACAAAACTGTTGCAAAGTCAAAAACAAAGTTATACAAACGTTAAAATAAAGTTAAAATATCAACGTTTCGGTCATCCTTCTGTGACCTTCTTCAGGAACGCTGTCGTATACCTTCTAAAATTAGAGCAAAACCGTCTTGAATTCAAAAGGTTCATTATATATTGAGTCAAAAGTCACCTTATTCAATTACAATCCAGGAAACATGCAATGGCAACATCTATCAGACAAAAAGTAGACTACAATTTTGAATGATTTATAATATGGCGCCGTCTATGAGGAGAAAAAGGAATAAAAGAATATCAAATGAACAATATTGGCCTGCAGTGGCCACATCTATTATAAGGCAATGTAATTAAATGCAGAACTGAAAACGCAAGAGGCAAACTTTGCTAAAATCAAAAATAGTAGTGCATACTTGACCTTGAAAAATATAAGATGAATAAAATAAATTGCAAAAGATTATTTTAATAGGTGCAACCAAAGTTTAGGGATATCAACTGATATGTTATCATTACAAACTTTGTTTGCAATTTCCTTCATTTCCTTACTGCGGCGAAAAATACCGAAAACCGTTCCATTTTTTTTTTTTTAACTTTGAATATCAAGTAAATTTATCAACGTCAAGAGCTACAACGTCTGTTTCATTTCCCTTAAGTGTAAGCTCGGGACAAAATAGAGTTTCGATGCATATCGGTGGCTAGTTTTCTTCACAGACCTATTATAGCCTAACTGAATGCTCTAATTGCGGAGAGACATTTAGGAAATTAACTGAGGTAAGTTTATATTGTATTTTCATATATTGTATTAAAATGTTGTTTAAAGCAGCAATTGTTTTTAGTTAAGTTATGTTGAGTTAATAAATTAGGAATTTTAGCATGATCTTCTAATAGCGTTTTCTTTAACCGGATAGTTAAATACAGGGTGTCTACAAATTAGTTGGAAAATTTCGTAAGTTAAGAACTCCCGAAATAGATATAAAATGAAATTAACTAGTTGAAAGTCAGACTTAAAGTAATATAGCCGAAATTTATTCATACATGGCGTTAGGTGTCATAACTGACTCGTCGCTTAGCGAGCGAAGTTTTATTCCAATGTCCACCACGATCACAAGACCTTTCGCCGCTTGATTTCGGTGTATTGGGCTCTTTATATAGGATCAAGTGTACAAGCCGCCACTTCCTGCATCCATTCATGAACTAAAATCAAGAATATGCATTACAATTAATTTAATCGACGAAAACATTCTGAAAAATCTATAGCAAGAAATGATTTACCGATGGGACATTTGCAGAGTCACGAAAGTAAGTCACATCGAACATTTGTGATAATGATAAACTTGAACTATTTTTCTATCTTACAACAATATGCACTTTAAATTTTTTTTTTTTTTTGCAGTCAATTCCATTCAATAAATCATTCTTTTTGTTCATCTAATTTGTAGACACCCTGTATGTGTTTCAAATGATCAAAATAGGAAAATACATGTCTTTAAAATTTTTAATAAAACACTCACATTTTCCCATTAAATCGGTGTGCCGTTCCAGAGATCTTTCGATTCCGATGCCATTACGCGCTATAAAAATCTACACATGAGAATTTTCAATTAAAGGAATACCCACCAATGAGTTGGCGGATAAGAATTTAGCTGTTAGCAATCCTTTCTGGAATTTAGCTGTTAGCAATTATTTGTACACTGATCTGTTTCCAGCCAATAAATCACTTTTTACTAATCCGTTTCTTTTTAACGAATCAGTTATTATAGCCCAGGCAATAGGGAATTTTACCTTGCCAAATTAATGGTAGTTCTGAAAATCGGCTTACTTTATGTTTTTTGGATCGCTGAATCCGAATTTGTAACTTCCCACCAAAATTCCCCCGGCAACCCACCCAAATTTTGGTAAAAAGCCGCCCAAAATAGGTTTTTATTAAAAAAATCAATGTTTTTATTGTTTTAGGGGGAAAGTATCTAAAAATTCAGAAAGTAGACAAAATTTTCAACAAATCAGATATATGACATTATGACTTAGGATGAAGGGGAAGGATGGATCTGCCTCGGAACATGCGTCGCGGTGCTGCGTGGACTAAGATGCGCAATTCCACTTAACCACTCACACGTTAACATTCGCCCTCCCATCTCCCCTCCGAACTTTCTCTATAAGGTTTACTTTAAGTTTTTTGGGTCGATGAAACCGAATTTTTAACTTACCCCCCAAAATTTTCCCCCGGACCCCCCCCCCCCAAATAGTTGTTTTTAACTTAAATTTCTTATTGTTTTAGGGGAAAAGCATTACGAAATTCAGAAACTAGACAAAATTTGCAACAAATAGAATACATGACATTATGACGTAGGATAAACGGGGGGAGGGGGGCTGCCTCGGAACATTCCCCGCGCGCTGTTCTCAAAACCAAATTTTTTCAAAAAAATCAATTTTTTGGGGGGTTGCCGTGTGAAATTTTGGTGGAAAGTTAAAAATTCGGATTCAGCGACCCAAAAAACATAAAGTGAGTCGAAATCCAGAGCTAGTATTAATTTTGCCAGGTAAAATCCCCTATTGCCTGGACTTCATAACTTAGTGCACATAGCGCCACAGTGCATGTTCAGAGGCAGCCCTCCCTCTCCCTACGTCATCCTACGTCACAATGTCGTTCGTCCTGCGACATACTGTCATATATCCTATTTGTTGCAAATTTTGTCTAGTTTCTGAATTTTGTAATGATTTTCCCCTAAAACAATAAGAAATTTAAGTTAAAAACAACTATTGGGGGGGGGGGGGGGTCGGGGATGGAAATTTTGGAGGGAAGTTAAGAATTCGGATTCAGCGACCCAAAAAACTTAAAGTAAACCTCATAGAGAAAGTTCAGAGGGTAGATGGGAGGGCGAATGTAAACGTGTGAGTGGTTAAGTGGAATTGTGCAACTTAGTTCACGCAGCACCGCGCGCATGTTCCGAGGCAGATCCCCCCTACCCCTTCATCCTAAGTCATAATGTCATGTATCTAATTTGTTGCAAATTTTGTCTACTTTCTGAATTTCTAGATACTTTTCCCTAAAACAATAATAAAAAAGATTAAAAAAAAAATTGGGGGGCATTTTACCAAAATTTGGGGGGGGGGGGGTGAAATTTTGGTGGGAAGTTAAAAATTCGGATTCAGCGACCCCAAAAACATATAGTAAGCATATTTTCAGAACTACCATGAATTTTGCTAGGTGGAGCTCCTATACGGTCTCTATTGCCTTGACTTTTAATGATAATCTTCCTGCTAAAGATGACAATATATTTGCTGATTTTGAAATTACAGATGATTTAATAAAGATGGTTAATGAGGATTTAACAACTACTGCTGACTGTTCTGCAAGCAAAAGTTTTAAAATTAAATTAATTTAAAATGAAAATGTGGAAATATTGCTTCTAAATTAATTCTATTATAACAAATAATCAAAATGATGAATTTAACAGCTGATTGATATTAGTTTGCGACGTAATCGCTTATATTAGCTTTCAAAAATATTATTTTATTCTGTAAAAAGAAAAATTCAGATAATGGAGGTAAAAGTAAACAGTTGTAAATCTGTATTTTACTTTTTTTTTATAAACGCGGCTGCTTATCATTTTTAGATGTACTTGAAAAAGTTTCTAAAACATCTTAAAATTAAGATATACATTTGATAAGAAAAATATCAGAATAAAATCGATTTAGTAGAGACTAGCGATTTTCTGAAATATAGAACGAGAGAAAGTTATAAATACATTTTAAGGTCCCTTGCATCGCAGATAAAAGAAACTAAAGTCTATTTTTATCCAATACTTACTCAGCATGATTTGACTCATAGTAATACTGAGAAGTACTGAATATTTTTAGATTAATCGAACAAGAATTAAGCTACTTTGTGAAAATTAAGCCTTTTAACGTACATACATAAATTGACAGTTTAATTTGCAAATAATATTTACTAAGTTTTGCTTACAATTTTGTACCTTAAAGCTTTAAAAATCCCCACCGGCCCGGCCTACAGGCGGAGGTAGATTCCGAAGTTAAGTATAATAATTTCACCAGCAAAAACTAAATCGTGATTAGAGATAAACCCACTTTAACAATTTTATCTGGTCGCTTTTGAAGAGCTTTCATTTCATTTTTATAAAAGAGCTGGTTTTATCAGAATAATGTTAAGGCGGTATTAAAAAAAATATTTTTCCATGCTCAACAACTCGAAATTTTCTGCTACATTTTCAGATTCATTTTTAATAGACAAAATATGAAACTTGCTGACTTAATTTTTGAAGAGATTTATAAGCGACCTGTGTTTTTATTTATCGTTCAATTAATTAAAACTTGATTTATAAACAATTATTTTCTTAGTAGTCAGGGCCGGCCCAAGGCGTGTGCGAAGTGTGCCACCGCACGGGGCGCCAAACAGATGAAAGTGCGCCTATAAGAGCACCGATAAAAAATATTTTACATTCTGCGTTTTTTTTCTCTTTTACATTTTCTATAGCTATAGGTTGGGGCCAGCTCGAGAAAGGATTCTTTGTTCTGTTTAAAAAAGAATTGAAGGGCGCCGAATTTTCGCATGCAGACATCGGCTTATTTACCTGAATGAGAAAAAAACTGAGAAAAGAAACAAAATCACGAATCCCAAGAACCACCCGATTCAAATCTGTTTCCCTTGCGGGATGGTAATTAATTTCGACTTCGACAGATTCATGGTGAATTCTATCACTTCCGGCTATTTCAGCGCATTTTTCTAGAGTCCTCTTATACACAGGGAATCTGAGACTGCCCCCCCCCCCCCCCAGATGACCGGAAAACAGAAACCCTTAGGAGCTTAAAAGGGCATAAATTTTCAAATAAAAAACAGACGTCTTTGAAAAGGTTTTTCTTCTAGTAGTGTCTTCTGGATGTGAGCTCATCTTCTTCTGTAAATAGTCAATAGCGTTAGTGTCAGAAATTTTGCCGAAAATGAAAAATGGAAAAAGGCATGTAACAAAAATATATAGGTAAATAATTCTTATTAAAATGACCGCAGTATCGAGTCAATACAATTCGGTCGTTCACTAATTATTTTATTAAACTGCTGTAAATTGAATATTTAATGGGTAAAAATGAATCAATCCAAACATTTTTCAAGTAGCTTAATTCATTTATTTATTTCGCTTAAATGAGTAATTTTCATGCGAATGTGAAACATAGTATGTAGAAGATTTAAAGTTACAAAGCATGCTCGTAGTATTTCAAAATTGTCAGTTCTTGAAATTACGAAGGACATTGCTGCGCCCTAAACTCGGAGCGGCGGAACAAGGGCCTATATGGCGCCCTGGTGCATGAGGCAAAGATTCAGATGGGACCCCCTATAACATGCTTTTAGCGACAATTTCTACTTATCTATATATATATTATGCTATTGTACGTGGTACAGAAATCGCGATTATTTGTTAATTGCTTAATGGCAACGCCCGAATTAAACGCAGCTCACTGGTTATTGAACAGCCTTTAATGCATTTCCATACCTATAGGGCGGGGGTGGGAACCGTAGGTGGGACCCTGTTCCGTAGCCAAATGCCGCCAAGTTTGTCACCAACTTGGTGTTATATAGCCAAATTTAGTCGCTAACTTGGCGATATCTCTAATATTTCGCCAAATTCCCATAGACTTCCATCGTAAACCAATAGGGTTTACTTGCTTACACAAAATGAACAAATTCAGATATTTTAATGCAATTAAAAACTAATATTAGCTTAAGGCATTAGCTAAAGTCATTAATTATATTTAAGAGAGTCCAAATAAATTAAATTATGATCAAAAGTAACATGATACAATGCTTAGCATGCTTGCCCAAACATAAATTTTAAGGGAGACCAAACTGGTTGCCAAGGGCGGCTAGTTAAAAAAAAAACGATTTTGAGGTTTGAGGTGGGGGTGGGTATTTTAAAGTTGAGAGCCTGGCCTGCCTCTTTTGCCCTTGCGAGAATCAGGCTCTGATAGGAACCAATGTTTCTTTCAGGCACATATCGTGGAAAGTAGTGCCTCTCCGGCGTAACCCCCCCCCCCCGCCCCCTATCAAGAAACAGTTCAATTCTTTTAGTGTTTAAAGGTGTTCTCAAATCCAAAAGGGCGACTTTCTGACATAAGTTTTAATTTATTTTTGTTCGAAAATGCATGGAACTAGCTGGTGTTGTTGTTCGGAAACTAATTGAGCTGTTTTTCCATTTTTTTGTAAACGCAATAGATCTTTCAGAAAATAGTGTCAAAGTGGGCGTTTTGAACCGAATTTCCGCGCGAAGGAAGGAAGAGACTCAAGAGCGGGCGGAAAATGTTTTTGTCATGTGATCAAAATTCCTTATGATCAGTAGGTATAATCATTGATCAAAAAATGAAAAAAAAACCAGTTCAATTCCAAATTGCTTCCATGGCCAGGCTTTCCAATTTTATACCATTCCGTTAAAAAATGAATTTGTAAATGTGTCAAAACGTTTTGCGCTTGTTGAGGAGAGCAGTTAAGAACAGCCTTAATTATTCCAACTAGCAGGAATGACCGAGCTAAGCTCGGTCAAAATTAGCTTACGGTTTATCTCGATATATTACTCCCACTGAATCATTCTTGCTGTTTTAGATGCAATTAGCTTGACCTGAAACATACTGATCCAAAATGAGCCACTAATCGAATTTTTTCGAACATGCGACCTAACACAATGGCTCTTCTCAATGGAAATGGTAACAAAAATTTGTTTAAAAATTAAGAAATGGCTCTTCTCGAGCCTGAAAACGATGGAATACAAAATTTAATGAAAACCGTTAGTCGTTTTCTAGATAAAATAAGATTGGCCCACGTTGATTCAAAAACCCACTAACCGAAATTTATCGAACATGTGAGCTATTTCAATGGTCTTTTTGTACTGTGAAACGGTATAACAAAAAAAAAAAAAAAAAAAAAAAAAAAAAAAAAAAAAAAAAAACTTTCAAAATTGTTTGAACATTTTTGAAATGCCGTTAGTTTGATCCCGAGCCATTATCAACAAAATGACCCACGAAAAGAATTTTCTTGAACATGCGACCCAGCCCAATGGCTTTATCTTGTCCAGAAACGGTGCAGTACATTGTTTTGTCTAAATCAAGCGGTTTTTTAGATGCAGTTCGCTTGATCCTGATCCTTTAGGCCCAAAATCCAAAATAGCCCATTGATTGAATTTTCTTGAACATGCGACCATGCCCAATTGTCTTATCATGCCCAGAAACGGTATTATACAAAATGTTTTCAAGTGCTTTTTAAATACAATTAGCTTGACCCTGACCGATTGTGACCCAAAACGACCCACTAATCGAATTTTCTTGAACATGCGACCTAGCCCAATGGTCATCTCGTGCCCAAAATCCATAGAATACAAAATTTAGTCAAAATCGTTTAAGCCGTTTTTTACACACAATTAGCTGGACCCTGACTTATTGTGACCCAAAATGACCGACTAATCGAATTTTCTCGAATATGTGACTTAGCCCAATTCTCTTCTCATGCCCAGAAACGATATAATATTAAATTTGGTCAAAATGTTTTGAGCAAGTTTTTAGCTTCAATTAGCTTGACCCCGGCCCATTGTGACCCAAAATGACCCACTAATAGAATTTTCTCGAACATGTGACTTAGCCCAATGGTCATCTCATGACCAGAAACGGCTGTATATTAAAAAATTTTGTGAAAATGTCTTCAGTCATTTTTTAGATATAATTAGCTTGACCCTGACCCATAATGATCCACTAATTGAGTTTTCTTGAACACGTGACCCATCCCAATGGTCTTTTCGTGCCCGAAAACGATAGATTACAGAATTTCGTCGAAATCGTAGAGCCGTTATCTAGATAAACTTAGCTGGACCCACGGTGACCCAAAAATGACCCGCTAATCAAATTTCCTTGAAAACGTTACCCATGCCAATGGTCTTTTTGTGCCCAAAAATGGTTAGATACAAAATTTAGTCAAAATCGATTCAGCCGCTCTTTAGATATAATTAGCTTGACCCTGACCCATTATGACCCACTAATCGAATTTTCTCGAACACGAGACCCATCCCAATGATCTTTTCGTGCCTGAAAATGGTTAGATACAAAATTTAGTCAAAATCGATTAAGCCGTTCTCTAGATATAATTAGATTGACCCAGACCCATTATGAACCAAAACAACCCACTAATCGACTTTTCTCGCACACGAGACCCATCCCAATGGTCTTTTCATGCCCGAAAATGGTTTGATACAAAATTTAGTCAAAATCGATTGAGCCGTTCTCTAGATATAATTAGCTTGACCTTGACCCATTATGACACACTAATCGAATTTTCTTGAACACGAGAACCATTCCAATGGTCTTATGGTGCCTGAAAACAGTAGGGTGCAAAATTTCGTCAAAACCGTTAGAGCCATTATCTAGATAAAGTTAGCTTGACCCACTGTGACCCCAAAATGACCCATTAATCGAATTTTCTAGAACATGTGACTTAGTCCAGTGGTCATCTCGTAATCCAAAACTGTAGAATATAGAGTTTAGTGAAAATCGTTAGAGTCGTTTTTGAGATAAAAATAGCTTGACCCACAGTGACCCACTAATCGAATTTTATCGAACACGTGACCCATTCCAATGGTCTTTCCATGCCCGAAAATGGTTAGATACAAAATTTAGTCAAAATCGATTGAGCCATTCTTTAGATATAATTAGCTTGACCCTGACCCATTATGACTCAAAATGACCCACTAATCGAATTTTTTCGAACATGAGACCCATCCCAATGATCTTTTCATGCTCGAAAATGGTAGGGTGCAAAATTTAATCAAAACCGTTGGAGCCGTTTTCAAGACAAAATTTATACACACACACACACACACAATTTTTGCTCGCATTATAGTATAAGATATTTATCATCGTAAACGGAGGGGAGGTCGGCGGTCGAAGCTCAATTAAAGGCGAAAGGGATTAAACTATTTCTATTTTTGTTACAGGCACAAATTTGTTCCAAAATCTTCCCACTTCAGGGATTCGTTCAGCCGCGCCTATGCCATATCGTTTGAATTTATGTATTGCCCCAGTTTTCCGAAACATGGTCTGAAAGGAACACTGAGCGGAATGCCAGTAAAAATAACATCATGAAAATATATAATTGCGTTATAATGATGCACTGTTAGATTCATCATTAGGGATTATTATTCATTAGTGGAATATAGTGTTTGAACCATTACACAATAAATATTTCGCAATACTGAAATTAAAATAACTGAAATTTTAAGCAAATATTGTTAATTTAAAAATAAAAATTGCTGCAAATTTAACTAAAATGAAAAATGAAGACTTTTTTTGAATCAGATTATGTATTTGATACTGAGTCAAAGTTTGTCTAAACCCAAAGGGAATTCTATTCAATATTACAGAGACTCTTCAGTATTTTTGTGAGATAATTTGCACCTTAAGGCTGTTCTCAAATCCAAAGTGTCAACTTTCTGACATAAGTTTTAATTCATTTTTGTTCGGAAATGCATGAAACTAGAAGGTGTTGTTATTCAGAAACTATGTCATCGAACTGTTTTATCCGTTTTCTTGTAAGTGCAATAGATCTTTCAGAAAATACTGTCAAAGGTGGCATTTTGAACTGAACTTCCGAACGAAAGAAGAAAATCCAGTCAGTAAAGGGAGAAAAATGCCTTGTCACGCGATCAAAATCGCTCATAACTCAATAGGTAATTAATTGATCAAAAATGGAAAAGACAGTTCGATTCCAAATCGCTTCCATGCTCAGGCTTTCCAATTTTATATCTTTCCGTTAAAAAATGAATTTGTAAATGTGCCAACACTTTTTGCGCTTCTTGAGCAGAGCAGTTGAAAACAGCCTTAAGTACTGGAAGACCAAAATCTGCTTAAGGTTTCCTTGGATTAATATTGTTTTAAGCCTTTTTATTATATATACAGACCTATGCCCAAGCGCAATTTTTCTCTTAGTGATTTATTATTTAAATTAAACGAAAAAAGTAAATTTCAACCCCCTCCTTCCTTTTTGTTAAATCATCTACGATGACGAATTTTTTTCAAAAAGGGGGAGCAAAGACCTTTCCTTGCCCCCCTCCCCCCTCCCTCCCACCAGTGCCCATCACATTCACTTTATTATTTGTAAATCTAAGTTGATAGTAAGATTACTTACCTTGATTTCTCATTAACAGGAGCAAAGAGCTCGATGAATAAATCAACATAAGCTTGACAATAAAGAATTATGAAACGGTAGCCTATTTTAAAAAAATAATTTATCTAAATATAAATTTTATTTCGTAATCGTCTTGATAAAATCTTTCATTTAATACATTTATCGTTAAATAACTTTTTTCCCTTTAGTGCCCGATACGTTGACTTTTTTATGATGTCCTACACGTATGATTTTATAATGACACTTTCTTTATCCAATTTCAGTGCGGCGCTAAAACGTAAATTCGGAATACTTAAAGATTTTCTTTAGGATCGTTTGTTTAATTCTACCGTGGGCACCAGTAGAACGAAATCCAGGATTTTTTTATTTTTTTTTTTTTTGGGGGGGGGGCATTTTTGTTAATCGTATTCCTTATTATTATAAATATACAACTCTTATTCTCAATCATACTTTTTTCTTAGTGTTTAATTAATTTAGGTTACTTAAATAAATTTTAGTAAGTTTTTTCTTTTTTTCTTTTTGGCAAATATCATCTCAGGGATTAAAAACCATTCAAAAAATAAAAAGAAAGAATAAGGATATTTATGTTTCCGGAATTAGCTGAAGAGAAAACTAGGTTTTCCATTCTTTGAAAGTTTTCACCATGAAAAGTGAGCACTTTATGAAAATCGATATATAAATATGAAATTTATTCGTATAAATATGAAATTTATTCGTATTTTTTATGTACTAAATAACGAGACAAGGTTACAGTTTTCATCTTTCATAGTTGCTATTTACTAGCTTCTGCTATTTACTGCTTCTTTATTTTATAGTATTCCAAATAGCATTCTTCTAGAAATGTTTTTTTTTTTTAAATTAACTTATTATTATTTTCCTCTAATACCATGTGGTAGCCTTGTGTTTAACTTTTGTATCCTAATGTTACACATTAAGACTGATAATTACTGTAAAATTGAAATTTCCTTGATTTTATAATTTACCAAATACAAACTCAAAGATAGGATTAAATTTAGATCTTTTATCTTTTTTTGAAACACCTTAAATTAATATATTAAATAACTAGTAATAGTATGCATAAAAATAACGAATATTTAAAAAAAGTAAGACCATAAGTGAAACAATTTTTCTTGTGGGAGGGGGGGGGGGGGGCGTCCCGATGGGTGCTCGCACGGGCACCGAAATGTCCTTGGGCCGGCCCTGTTAGTAGTACAATATTTTTCGTTTCTAACAGAATCGCTTCGGAAAATTCGGTTCAAAATACCCACTTTGACATCATTTTTTGAAATATATTCTGCCTCTATAAAAAAATTGATCATCGCGGTACATTATATAGTTTCTGAATAAGAGAATCTACCAATGGTATGCGTTTGAGAGCAAAAATGAATTTAAAAATGAGTCAGAAAACAAGCAGTTTGGATTTGAATACACACCCTTAATACGATGAATTTTTTCTTCAACCGCTATGCATTTTTATTTTGTTTTTGCTGTAAGAATTGGTCCTATCAAAAACTTGCAATATAAATGTTGTAGACAATATTAAGAAGATATATAATAAATTCATGCGAATTTTACATGTTGTGAATTGACGAAGTTATGGTTTTTTCTTCTTCAACTTCCCCTTTTTGTTTTTGTTTTCGTTTTTAACTTTATTTTATTTTATTTTATTTTATTTTTGCTGTACGGATTGGTCCTATCAAAAACTTGTCAATATAAAAGTTGTAGATCATATTAAGAAAATTTATAATAAATTTAATTGGATTTGATATCTTGAGAATTGACGAAGTTGTGATTTTTTTTCTCCCTAAAACCCTATTTTTTGCGCCGCTTGAGCCCATTTTTAATTTTATCAAAAATCTGTGATGCATAAATTTTTGACCCAATTTTTAGAAGTAATAAAAAATGTAAACTGATTTGATATGTACAAAATTAAAAAGTTATGGGATTTTTTTCGGTTTTTACAAAACCCCTCCCTATTTCCATCCCCTTGGTGCGATTTTGTCCAATAACGAACTTGACCGAGATTTTATACCCTTGATTTTATGTATCAGCTTGGAAGAGATTTGTGCAGAATTATGAAACTTATCGTGTCCAGAAAAAGTTATATATATATATATATATATATATATATATATATATATATATATAGAGAGAGAGAGAGAGAGAGAGAGAGAGAGAGATTGATAGATAGATAGATAGATAAAGTTTTTTACTGAGGGTGGTTTTGTGTTCTAGGTGATCGATGTAGATCTGCAAAAATATTTTAGAAATTCCTACATTGGGGAGAATGTAATAGGTTGTATTTCATACGAAATCTACCTAAAAAAGAAGAAAATTTCTAAAATGACATACGGAAAACACACGCAGCTAATAAAAAGACATCTTTGTATTCCTAAGATATTCCACTTTATTTTTACTTTATTTTTGTTTTTTCCTTTATTAACCATTTGGAAAAATTGTTATTGTTCTCGTCAGGGTAGGAAATCAAAAGCATATCTGAACGTTTTCATTGGTTTAATCCGATATTTATTCGTCATCTGATTGGTATATACAGTAATCTGTATTTCCCTTTGGTTTCAACAACGATGGACAACAGAGTGTTGCCACTTTGACAAAAAAGTAATAAAAACTACAAAAAAAAATAATAACTCAGAAACAAATCGCGATACAGCTTTCAAACAAATTGCATTTAAAAGTACATTTTTTTCTCTATCCGACGGTATAAAAAGTAATATTGTCGGATGTTTAGAAGTTTAAGAATGTAATTTTATTTAAAATTGGTAGTGAGATTTTTTGGAAATCTGATGACAGAAAAGCCTTTTCCCGAACAGCCAATGAAATGCTTGGCTATTACGTAAGTTTCGTAGGAGGCGATTTTTCTTGATTGCAATTTTTACGTGTAATAACACTATTAATCTTTAATTCATGGCGTACGTAATGTATGACCAGCTCCGTAGATGTTTAAAAATTTACAGTACCGAAAATTGTAAAACTGAAATTTCTTTTAAAATTTGTTCATCCATGGCGTACGTAATGTAGGATCAACTCCGTGCGATTTTTTATGTCTTAAATTTTAGTCTTTGAAAAAATCATTTTCCAAATGGTCGTTGTAATTTGTTAAATTGCTTTTTTTTTTTTCCAATTGATTTAAATTTTTATTTCTTCATCAATATCTCAAACATATTTTCTGAGATTACTGACATATAAATAAAATTGTCTAATTTTTAACCCCATGTCTCTTTATGTATACAGCGAAAAATTATATTCGCGTTCTGAAACAAATTAGATTCTATGATAATAAAAAGACAAGAAAAAACATTTTAAGCAGTGATTTGCATTTATATAAAGGAAAATAATAGATAGAAAATATTTCAGAATTCCAAAAATGAGGGTCCCCACCAGTGGCCGAAAGGTTCTCTCTCTCCAAACCAGCTCTCGAAGCTGGTAGACGGGAGGTTCTGGGTTCGATCCCAATCGCGCCCGTTGTCCTAATCGTTCGGAGTTTTCGTGGTTTTCTTCGAACCTTGGTTTTCCAAGTGTAAATACGGGTTAAGTTCCCTTAGAAAGACCCACACGAGGGCACCCCCCCCCCTTAGGGCCTATATCCCTCGTGATGATAATTGGCCGTCATAAGCACAACCAATTGGTTGGTTAGTTAACTAACCAACCA
Source organism: Maratus speciosus (assembly GCA_963932465.1). NCBI lineage: Eukaryota > Metazoa > Arthropoda > Arachnida > Araneae > Salticidae > Maratus > Maratus speciosus. Next base: position 321,761,880 of record OZ010787.1, on the reverse strand, counting down.
AAAATGAGTTTAAAAAAGCTTCATCGGCAATCTCTCACTAATGCAACAGTTTTAAAGAATATAATTGAATGATATTGAAACACACTTTATTTCACGTTCCAAACAATAAAACATAAACATATAAAACATAAAATTATAAACTTTAAGATGTAAGTCAAATTTAAATATATTTTTTTTATCATTATTTCAAGAAAGTATGATATTTTAATTTGAAATGGATAAAAAAATAAACAATTTGGATGATGGACAGAATTAGGAAAATACTTACTTAGAACATTCTTCTTAATATCTCAATTTGATTTATTCAACACTATTAAAATTTCGTTTAAATTTCGTTAAACTATAAAATTGTAACATATATCTGAAATGTATTTATAACTTATTTAAAGCTTTCCACTATTAGAGATTCTTTTGCAAACCGAATGTAATAAATGCATCCTTGGTGAGAAGGATTTATATATATGTGTGTGTGCGTTTGTTTGTTTTAAAATTAGATAACAAAATATTTTGCTTAGTCAACATATATACAATATATAAAATAAGATATTTAATAAATATTTTCAACATATTAATCTCTAAAAATTTTCATAACTTCTCGTTACTCTATTTCTTTTTTCATTTTAACATAATTCAGTTCTTCGGCACAAAGAAAAAAAATTATATTTGTTTTCAAGGCAAATAGAAGTACGGTAAATAAAAGAAGATTTCCTTTAAAATGTTTCGTTTATGCATGTATGTATATATATATATATATGTATAACCATTATATAATTACTATTCATCATCTATTTCCAATTACTAAAATTAAATTAATAAATTTAGCTTCAATTCATAACACTGGCATTATATAAAATAAAGATGGAATATATATATATATATATATATACATATATATAATCCTTTGCGTATATATTTTAATTTTAAGCTACTACCACAGCTGGCATTTCTCATTTTTGAATAACTTCGTTTATAAGACCGTTTTTAGAGCTTCCGGCTAGAGATTTTTTCCCCCTTCATTTCTTTTTTATGTATATTTAAATGCTTGTGACAACCTGAACATGTATTGAAACACTGTAAGCTTACAAAGTAAATATTTGGTCTAGACAGGATATTTTGAAGCTAGAAAATAACTCTGTTTAGCATCTGATAAAATTAAATGTAATCTTTTCACGTGAACTTTTCATTTACGTTTGAGATGAATATTTTAGAAATGTTATTTTCATCTGTCATTAAGTGATTGTGTTAAAAATACAGATAGCGTCGATAAATATTTATATATAGAAAGTGAAAGAAAGGGGGGGCGGAGAGGAGAGAGAGGGGTTTGGACAGAGGGTGGGACGAAGAGAGAGTGAGGGAAAGAGACTGTTGTGCATAAATTAAGGGAAAACACGAAATTCAAATCTTGCTCACAAACATTAGTTGTAAGTGGTTAAAAGAAACTTGTATAAACGGCAGTTGTAGGAAATAGGTACTATATCAACACCAGAGAAAAGCGATGTGACATCAGTGTGACATCATAAATTTCACCGTCACTACGGTGAACCAAAATATGATATATAATATTTACCTAGTTATTGCACTCAAGTGACACCATTTGGTGACTCTACTGTGAAGTTAATGTGGCAGTTGATTTTTCATGAATCATCAGGTGGTGTTAACAGGAAGTCAACCGTACGGATCCTAGATTGCGGATCTCTAATGTAGGATCTCTAATCACCGTGTAGTTTCCATGTTATCTTCATTTGTAGATTCCACTGTGAAGTAACCATGATCGTTGCATTGTGACGAGTCACCAAATGTCGTCACAATGAAGTTACCTCGAGACTTTCAGGCAACCGTCGTTTGTTGATTCTACTGTTGTGGCGTCTCCACTCTGTTATATCAGTTTCTAAATATCCTGAATAGCTTTAGAAATCAGATGACACCAGAAGTTAAAGACTAAATTTAAAAAAAAAAGATATTTAAAGGAAACGTTTTAATATTGGGAATAAATGTTCAATATTTTGTTATTGAGTTGGAATGGAACAATTAAATTGGTAGTAATATTAAAATTCTGAGTTTTATTTTAAACTCAACTAAACCCCCAAAACTGCAAACTATAACTTTTAGCTATCGATGGCCTACACATTACAGATTTTTTTTTCTAAAATATGTTACAATTACAGAAAGATTTATTAAAAGTATACTGTGTGCTAGCTTTCACTCAAGAAAAAATGTATATAAGGATAAAAAAGTACTTTTTTTTATTATCAACAACCTATAAAATGACTGACAAAACTTTGAACTTCTGCTGCTTTCCTAAAACAAAGTTTAACAGATTTTAACATGTTTGTCTCCAGAAATTTTTCTAAATGATTTTCTATTCCTAGTAATGATAAACATGTAAGCAACAGTTATTGATTTTGAAGTATTGAACCCTAAAGCAGTTCTCCAATATTAGAATGAAAGCTAAATTCTTCCTATCGTTTTCATTTTAATGCGAAACGAACAAATTAGAATTAATAACAAAAACTACCGAATTTATTTTCGTTTACATAGCACAAACAAAATCCATCTGTTAGAATACAATTATAGTATAAATTAATTTAGGGCACAAAATTTGTTTGAAGTGATGTATTGCAATAAACTACTTCGAAGAGAGAAATAAGATTGTGTGTAAACAATTAAATAATTTTAATACGTAGTGAAATACAGACTAAAATTTAATTTTTTTTGTTGCGAAGGGAAAATTCGTATAATATTAAAGGGACGTGCCGAAATATTTAGAAACACTAAAAGTATTTGAGCTTAAATTATTTTATTTATTTATTTATTTATTTTTGTAGATTTCAGATTTTAGATTTAATTCAGCAGACTTTTTTTAGATTTTGAGTTTATTTTCTCCGTTACTGTCCCTTCTACATTAATGTTTATGAGTAAATTCAGAATTGAATAGGTTTTTGTGTCAATTTTAATCTATTGTTGCGAGATATTTTTTCAGAATGTTTTTATTTATCTATACTAATATTATAAAGAAGTAGAGTTTGTTTGTTTGTTTGTTTGTTTATTTGTAAGCGATAATTACTGGAACTACCGAACCGATTTCAAAAGTAATGGTATCAAAGTGATTGTGTTAGTCCACGTTCGAACATAGGCTATATCTTATTTCCATGCCATTAACCCAAAGGGGCGGAGGGGGAAGGAGCAAAAAACGTTCTAAAAATGCGATTTTTGTGTTATTGAAGGGCTTAGAAACATGAAATTTGACATGGTAGTTACTTATAAGAAATAAATTATCTCTAAGAGCATTTCTTAAAACATTCGAAATTTAAAAGGGGTGAAAATGCGCGAAAAATGTTCTAAATGGCGATTTTTATGCAATCTCAGGAAGTACAGAACCGATTTTAAAAATAATAGAGTCAAAATGATGGTGACAGTCCTTGCTCCAACATAGACTATATTTTATGTCGGTGCCACTAACCGAAAGGAGGTGCAGGAGCAAAAAACGTTCTAAAATGTGGTTTCTGTGTTACTGAAGAGCTCAGAGACATGAAATTTGGCATGGTAGTTAACTATTACATATAAATGATCTCTAAGAACATTTCTTAAAAATCGAACTATGAAAAGGGTTATAATGCGCGAAAAGCGTTCTAAAAAACGTTCTAAATAGCGATTTCTACGCAATCTCAGGAAGTATCAAAACGATCTCAAAAGTAATGATTGGAAATTGATGGTGACTGGACTTGCTCTAACATAGGCTCTATTGTATGTCGCTGTCACTACCACCTTGGGGTTGCAGGAGCAAAAAACGTTCGAAATTGCACTTTTTATGATACTGAAGGGCCTAGAAACATGAAATTTGGAATAATAGTAACTTATAATGTAGTATAAATGATCTCTAAAAGCGATTCCTAAAAAAATCGAAATTTAAAAGGGCTGAAACTGCGCGAAAAGCGTTCTAAAAAACGTTCTAAATTTAGATTTCTGCGCAACCTCAGGAAGTATCGAATCTATTTCAAAAATAATAATAGTTGGAAATTGATGATGACAGCCCTTGCTCCAAGATAGGCTATATTTTATGTAGGTGTTACTACCCTAAAGGGGGTGCAGGAGAAAAAACGTTCCAAAAATGCGATTTGTGTGTTACTGAAGGACCTAGATACATTAAATTTGCGATGGTAATTACTTATTAGATATAAATTACATCTAAGAACATTTCCTAAAAAATTCGAAATTTAAAAGATGTGAAAAAGCGCGTTCTAAAATCGTTCTAATTTGCGATTGCTAAGCAATCACAGGAAATATCAAACCAATTTCAAAAGTAATGGTTGCAAATTGATGGTGGAAGTACCTGCTACAACATTGGATATATTTTATGTTGTTTTCACTACCACCTGGTACTTGCAGGAGCAAAAATTTTCCTAAATTAAGTTTTTGTGATATTGAGGGATCATACATTCAGTAGCGTAGTGGTCAACACGCCTGACTGCCACGCTACAGGTAACGAGTTCCGCTCCCGTCTGGGCAAGGTCCACTCAACCTTTCATACCTTCGGGGTCGATAAAATGAGTACCAATCTTACTTGGGAGCTAAACACCGAGGGTCTCGCGTCGGGCTGACCACCCGGCCGGGGCACATGCTGCGTAGCACCTCGGGGCCCAGGGGCAAGTAAACAGAGTTGGGCACTGTAGGACTTGATCCTTGATGGATCGTACAGCCACAGGTTTAGTTTGTTTTAGATATTGGGGGATCTAACATTAAATTTGGCATGATAATTACTTAAAACATGCAAATGCTTTCTGAGAACCAACGGAAGAAAATTCTAAATTTAAAAGGATGAAGTGAGCGAAATGCGTTTTAAAAACGTTCTAAATTACGATTTTTATGCAATATTATGAAATACCAAACCGATGTCAAAAATAATGGTTGCAAATTGTTGGTGATAGAACTTGCTGAAACATAAGCTATATTTTATGTTGGTGCCACTATCACCAGAGGGTTGCAGGAGCAAAAAACGTTCTAAATTGCCATTTCTGTGATACTGAAGAAGCTAGAAACTTTAAATATGGCATGGTGGTTGCTTATAAAATATAAATTCCCTCTAAGATCAGTCGAAAATAAATTCAAAATGTTAAAGGGGTGAAGTGAAGGAAATGAGCGAAAAGCGTTCGAAAAAAGTCCTAAATTACGATTTCTATGCAATCTCAATGAAATAATAAACCGATTACAAAAGTAATCGTTGCGAATCAATGGTGACAATCTATGATACTACACGGTCTATATTTTATGCCTGTGCCACTACCACCTGGGGTTGACAGGAACAACAAACGTTCAAAAAAGCCCTTAAAAATTTTCTAAATTACATTTTCTATGGAATATTAGGAAATACCAAACAGACTTCAAAATTAATGTTGGCAAATTAATGGTGGTAGTCCCTGTTTAAACATAGGCATTTTATGTTAGTGCCACTACAACCAGAGAGGTTGTACACCATTAGACAAGAAGCTTGGCATTTGACATGGTGGCAAATTTTAAGATGTAAATGCGTACTAAGAACGGTTTCTAAAAAATTCAAAACTTCAAATGAATATTGAAAGAAGCGTATGAAATAAGCATAAAAGCTTCAAAATACTTTCTAAATTATCATTTATTTAGAAATAGTTTGAGTTCGTTTTATTAAGTCTGATTTCTGCCTAATGCAAAGTAATAATGAAGTTTAGTCAAACTGTGTCTTAATTAGTAATTTTTGAACTATGCCTAAAAGTATAATATGTTCTAATAAAAATTAGACATACAAATAGCACTTAGTACATTTCAACTATTACGCGAGCAAAGCTGCGGGTTTTGCTAGTAATGAGAATAACTATACAATACCAGAAAAATTTGTAATTCGAGATCGATTCTAAATTTATAAACAATCTACATACTTTCAGATGGTCCATGTTTGGAAACATTTTTGTAAATGACGGACATTTTTGAGTATCTAACTCTGTATACTTTAGTACACAGAGCAATTGCTCGCAAACAGCTTTAACATAATGAGAGAGCTGTAGTATTCATGAAGACGAACCCATTTTGTATAAAAGATCCGGATCACTATCAAATTATTTAATTAAAAATAGTGGGTATCTTACACCAAGTGGAACCCGAGTTTTCGTTCATGATTTTAACAATAATGAAGGTAATACAAAAAACTTAACATATTTCCTTTTCCTTTTGACATATGACATGATATCTGAGATAAAAGATTTAAATGGTCACTCTTTGCTTCTAAACACCACAAAACTAGAAGCTACATACTTCATAATGCAGTTCGCAGTATGTACGGCATAAAAGTCTATATTAAAGCCTCATTCTACTAGCAGTCATTCTGCTGTCGTCATATTTTAAACAATATAAAATTTATCTATGGAAAATTTCGCATCGATATCTTCAATATTGTTAAAGTTATTAACAAAACCTGAGATCCGTCTGAAATGATAATGAGCCACCCCTCCAATCCCCTTGTATCTTTTGTCTGAATAAGTGAATTGTTAAATTGGTCTAATATAAAAAAATATTCTTCTTGACGTATACTACTAGTTCTTTTGTTTTATTAACACAGTTACGAACACCATGAAAATATATGGTTAGCGAATACATGAAGTAGCAACTTCTAGTTTGCTTAAAAATTGCGTTCTAATATTTTTAGTTTTTATCAGTTTACCAAAATTTACTCACCGGTCTTAATGACTAAATAAATCATTGATTAAAAATAAGATTCAAAAACAACTTTAACATGTTTAAGAATCTGCAGCGTGTCTCAAAAAGTTAGAAACGCCATTTAATATTTTTCCTATTGCAGAAAAGTAGGCAATGTATATTACAAAAATGTTAAATATAAAACCTATTTCATATAAAACCTATGATTCACGTAATAACATATAATTCGCAAAACTTAAAACATAGTCTAATTTATTTACTATTATATTTTATTGACATTAATAAAACATAGCAGTATTATATTATCACTGTAGTGATTCAAATAACACTTTTCTTCAAACTAATAACATGAAACCATAATTGAAAAGAAAATTAGTTTAGGAAGATTCTTTTGTTGGAATTTATTGACGGGAATTAGTTTAGGCAGTCTCTTTGTAAATTTCAGCTGTAATATTCACACAATCCAATCTTTCCTGGTACCTATCTTCTATTTTTAATGTATTGGGGAAATATTACCCCTCTCACTTTGCTCATATTATTTAAATGTACAAGTGGCTGTGAGTGTAATGAACTTTTATGCTTGTATTACATTCAAAATCTCTAAATTAATGAGTATGTCCGTTACAAGCTCAGCATAGTTTTGTGCTTTGTGGTTGTCAGTAAAGTTTCTAACAACCAGGAAAAACGATGTCCACGCGCTTTATTCAACCTCACTCAGGGAATCTACATAGTTAAGATCCTTTATGAACTATCTTACTTCAGAGCCTTAAAAGTTACATCTTTCAGTTTTCTGTACTTATCAAAGGAATTTTTCGTTCTATATGCATTGTCCAACCTGATCAAGAGCCTTCAGAAACTCTTTCATCTGGCCTAGCTTGCAGTGGAGCCAAGAGGAATTTTTCAATGATTCTAAACTAATGGTTTTACAAATGAGACTTTTTTCCTCATAAATCCATGTTCCCTCTCATAGTCACTCTCTTCTCACTTAGCGGTAAGTCTTGTCTTTGCTGTCTCAGAGGCACAAAAAGCAAGGCTGTTTTGTGTATCCACTTTTCTTATCAAGGAAAAAATTGACCATTTTTAAGATAACTCAATTTACCCATTGATATGCGTCTGGAAAATATACAGGAAGGCCCCTTTTTTATCAGGAGTCCTTTAATATCTTGACGGAATACAACATTGCTTTCTAGACAGAGAAATGTAGCAAATCTTCCCTCGCACATTTGAATATAATTTTTGTCCCATGTTCAAGAGTATTCTTGTCATTTAACTTAGAAAAAAGTAATTCAAAAGCTTCTTTCGAAAGGATGCGATCTCTGATTAGGTCACTTAACTCGTTTCGATTAAAACGTTGAGGGCATGATGAAGTTACACCATAATCACTATCACTATCTTAATCCGTATCATCAGGTACAGGTAGAATTCATCTTGTGAGAGCTCTTGTAGCTAATAAAACGTAGAAATGTGTACTTTATCTTAGTAAGGGACTTGATATATTTGTGTAACTGGCAAGTAAGTCTGGGAAATGTCAAATCAAGGTACCCCAACTCGCTGCGGTTCATTCGATTAAAGCCAGTAATATTAACAATGCAGAAATAGCAGTTATGAACGTGGTTTGCAGATTCCCTTTAAACCATCGGCAAGCTAAATTTCAGGCATCATCGTTTTCCCATTACTCTTCAGTGTTGCATAAAAATTTCACACACAACGTGCTGAGTCCATTTTATGCCTTCTTCACAAAGACATGCGCCAAAATGTCTAAAATTCGCCCTTTTAACGAATTCAGAAATAGTTCTTCTATGTCGTTTTAGAAACTTCTCTTCAAGTATGTAACAAAATACATCAGGATGATTAACACAACTTCTTCGACTGGAATCAATTTTCCCTACAATATGCAAAGCAGTTAAATAGTACACCACCTCCCTCGCCGGAACTGCTCGAAGGTTGAAACAAACTTATTCGACCGCGCTACGAAAGTAAACAACGTCCCCCAGAAACTCTAAGCTCATAGTGATTTTAAGCAGACATCCCTGATGTGCCGCGGTTTGGTGATATAAAAAGGAATAGTTGATAGAGAAAAACTGTTTTTGTATTTGGAATTAGCTCATCCATTACAACCGGTATCAGTTCCAACATTCTAGTTACTAAACGGTTTTTTCTTGAGTTGTGTAATCGATGCTTGCAGCAATGTTACTGACAAAGGATTCAAAATATTTACTCAAACATTAGTAGAAGTTTGCAGTTATGTAGGAAAGTTAAGAAAAAACATTTTGGGAATGGTTTGTGAATTGTTTTCTTTGAATTGTATTTCTAGGATTTTAAACGATATTTCTCTGTTTTTAGCATATTTTCCTGTGTAATGCTCTATTTAGATATATTTATGAAGCAGTTGTTTTACAACTTCTAAATAGATTTCATTAAAAGAACGCCATAGTAAATCTGTCTATCGCTCCGATTTTTACTAACGAAATAGCATTTTAAATTGCCTGAAAATTCGGTATTTGTCATTTTTTCCTTCCTCTTAATTCGATTATCTTTTAAGATACAGCAATGCATCTTTTTGCATACTTGTACCTTGCGGAAAAAGGAAAATTTTCCTAATTTAAAAGTTTTCTCTAAGAAAGTTGTATAAAAATTTTAAATGTGTAATTTTTATAAAATTAATGGCAAGACAATTTCATTTTTATAATATTGTTTTCTATCTTGTTTTGAATACTTTTTCTATTTATGTTGAGTTCTTTCTTCCAGCAAGTTAAAAATTAAAGAGAGTTTAAACAGTTTTGGAACAGTCTAGTATATTTTAAATCATAGATGGGCTAAATTTGTGATATATTTAAAGTTATATGGATTGATTATTAAAGTTTACAACTTTTAAAACTACGCATAGTAAGCAACTTCAATGACGTTCATAAAATAAAGATTTTTTATCACACAAATTGGAATGCGTCTGTTGGTCACCAGCTGTAATTTCAGAAGGAAATACAAATATTTTATATTGAGATCTGATTCATCCTTCGTTCACTTCAATCAAGTCCTTTATGGATAAGGTATTCTTGAAGACAGTATTAATATTTTTTCTCCTCTGAAAGAATTACTATTAGAAAAATGTTAATAACATAGCTTTTGGTTTTTATTGAATGTGTGATGAAATTTCAATAATAAATTCACAATAGTAGTGATACGAATTACACTTTACACTCAAATATGCCATCAGTGTTGAGACATAAAAATAATACCCAACGATATTTTGTTGATATTTCATGGTTTAGCGTTAGAAACGAGAAGTGTGAAAACAATAGGAAAATAACTATAAAGTTTATCCCAACACCCAGAATGGGTAGGTGCAATGCAGGTAAACTGAAACTAGTTTTACACGCCTCCAACAGGTTTTTAACTTTGGTTTGCATTTTGTGAATTTTGTAAGATGCACGGTATAAATGTATTAGTAAAAAATTAACTTTCTAATGACTAAATATTTCAATTCACCCAAAACTATTGTACTTTAAAATCCTTTACATTTTTTCACATGTTAAACTCGATGTTGCGCACTTCTGGAAATTTTTCATCCTTTTCTTACCAGTTGATGAACGTTGATTAATACTTTGTGAAGACAAATCTACAAACAATCGTTTACGAATACACTCACATATTTCGTATTAATTCGCAATAGTTTTTCTCGTAATATTCCTATGGGGATAGGACTTTCATTCATATGAATAATGTAGCAGATTTTTTTTCTAGAGATTGATACATTTGTTCTCCACCCTGAATGTGTCGTCTAGCATGAAAGAAAAACTATCTACAAACCTAAACGTGATGAACGACAAGTTTGTTAGATCTTCCGCTCTATTGCTTATCATGTGTGGCACTTGCTTCCGAATCTAATGATCGACTATTTTTGGCTGTCCGGTGCGTAATACTTCTGCGAAAATGAAATATTCTGTTTATTAACGAAAAGATTTCGTGAACTGTTTTTTGCTAGAAATATATAAATTCAGAAAATGTATTGTAAATTTTCTTTTGAAAATCGTTTATGACTAGCCATCAACATATTTCTATTTTAATTTTGCTCTAGATTTGAACTGTAACATTTACTATTCAGAAATAGGGATGAAAAAGTACAGGATAATTCTAAAAAAAAATCGCAGATGCAAAATAAATACGGCCTCTTTTAAGTAGGAGAAGTCTTTTTATTTTTTATTTATTTATTTATTCATTTTTTTTTAATTTCTAAGCCTGTGGTTCTTTTAAACCATCTTTGATATTGAAGCATGAGTATATATTTTTTTCTATGTGAGGATCATGGTAACCCGGAACTCGTCCAAATACTATGTAAGCTGATAACACCTACTGTAAATAAAGGCCGTTTCTGTTGCATAATAACCCTTTACAACTGGAATGTCAGGTGAATTTTTCGCGAAATGAATGACATTAAAAATTGAGAGACCAGTCAAAATTGGGACGCCGAATAACAATCTCGAGAGTGCTGCTAAAAAATAGCTCAGCTGTCCTTGTTTTATTGCAAATAGCAATTAGCCAAATGCTTGTCATGAAATAATAAAAAATTGTATGCGACAATGCTTAATTTATGTCACAAAAGCTTTCCTGTAACGATTGCATATAAAAATAAAAGCTGTAAATCTAAAAGATTTTTTCATTTCAGTGTACTGATTGAAAGTCTCTTGAAATAAGTAACATCGAATGACGAATAGAAAGGTTTTCCTAAAATTTTATTTCATTTATATAATATGGAGTGACTCGCTAATACCATTAAAAGAAAAGTTTGAAGTTTGAATTAGAATAAGAAATAAGTTTGAATTTGTAAAGAGAAGCAGCGTTTTATATGTATGAGTTTGTAAAATCAATTAAAAGATCAAATAATTTTATATATATATATTTTTCAATTAAAAAATTTAAAGTTCCAGCAATTAAAAGTATAAAAATAAGATAACTGATAGTAAATTTAAAATATACCATATTAATTTCATTTAAATTAAAACATTTAACGCCTAAAAACTAGCTACAATTATGTATTTAACTCTCTCGCTCACGAATTGTGAAAAAATATCTGCCATTGCAAATATTTTTACTCTTAAAATGCTAGTCTAAATTGCACAAAAAAGAATAATTGCTTAGCGTGAATGCATTAACTTTTCATGCCCCAACCATATATTAATAATAAAATAAACTCGTTAATAAATTCATTCAGCACATTGATTGGCTGTAATATAATTCAGAATTATTGACGAAGTTCCAAAAGCATTATTAGATGTATAAAGTAAAAATATTTTAAGTGGATAATTCTTTTCAAGTTACAACTATTCAGCTCTCTTGTGGTAGAAAGACATGGAGTGGAAAGTTTCAATTCTGAAAAAATTTCGTGTTGTCATTTGTTATAAAAAATTTAAAAAAATTGAATCCACGAACGAAATCTGGAAGCTTAAGATATGTCAGTCAAAGTAAAAGTCAGTCAAGATAAAAGTTAGTCTGAAAAAGTTTTTAAACCACTGTTTTATGAATTTAATTAGGAGTCTTTACAGCAAGAGAGTTACATGAGTAGTAGAATATGGAATGCGCATTATATAAAATAACCCGAAATATTTATAAAAGGCATTTGGGTTCAAAAGAATTTTTGTAAAAAGATAAAAATAAAATTGAAATAAAATAAATTGAAAATTTTCTTTTGTTGTGGAATAATTGTTGAAAGATTTATTGGTAGGCCCTATCGCAGCCAAAACAAAATTTAACCTTAAATAACTGTTTTAATATCTGTAAGCCTGACATTTCTTTCAATTTTGAAAAATACTATTATATACATTATATACACTATTGGCTTTTCTCGTAAAATTTTGTTTGAAAAAAAAAAAAAAGCTTGATTAAACTAATAGGGGAAAATAGGATGAAACCATTTAGTCCGTTGAAACCGTATACTTCAATTCGGAATCAATTTAAGCAGCTCACTAGCGGGTAGTGGTTGAAGTACTTAGCTCTAAGAAAGAAAATGAACTGGTCTTTACAATATCATCATACTCTCATTTGTGTAGCTTCTGTATTGGAAAAGTTAATATTATCATTTTTTTTTCCATTTTTCAAAAATTTAATTATGAACACATTTGAAGTTACTGAAGTATTTATATTATTATGTATAGAATATGTAATATGAACGTATTCCATACAGTGAAACTATTGCTAGAATATAAAAATGCATTTTTATGACTTGTTTTTCTATCCGCATCCTTTTGGGTGTAAGACCAGATATTCTACGTGCGATAAAATGAATATTGGTAAACAATGGATCAGGCGTTCGTAAACAACGTTTGGAAAAAGTAGTCATGGAGAAGAGTTATGAATAATAAAATCAAGATGCGAACTTATTTTCTGTTATTTCTCAAAATAGACTGAAAATAATTTTCTTAAATAGTTAGACTTATTATAGAAACATTGTTAGTTTAGTTCATTGGTTGCTTATATGCTGTTGGTTATTGTCACCATTGGAAGCTTAAAAACAGAATATTAATTCTTAACAAAAAAAATCTAAACCTCTTTCGTTTACTCTAAGATTTATATATCCATGCTGTCTTCCTCTATGGGTGGAGTAAGACCAGATAATTTAGGTTTTCCTAGAAAAGTACTTAATAATAAAAACTTGATAAACAGATAAACAAATTATATAATTACAACGATGTTATTCTCAAACGATAAGTGCAGAGTATTAAATTTTCTATAAATTCTATTTGAAATTTTGGTTTTAAGAGACTAGTAATATCCGGTTTTACACAACTTTCCTCTATTTAAATTAATATTTGCGAATCTATTAAAAATCTATTTAAAAAAAAAATTATTTAATAACTCAGAACCTTCTGAAAAATACGTTATCGAAAATCTAATCTCCGATCCCAAAAATTCTTTAATTATTTCCGCCATGATAAAAATAAATGTAATTAATTTGGTGCAATTAAGAAAAAGAAATTTAATGTTATACAACTGAGATTGAAAACCATAATATTGATAATAAAGATACAACATTTAGTAATTGTTTAATTTGAGCTAAAACACTATGCTAATTGCCGATTAAAAAAATGTTGAGACGATGCAATTTAATATGTTTGCGATTACACAACAATCGTTTCTTTAGCACCATTTCTTATAATATCGATTAGAGTTCTGCGACCCGAACCCGCAAAAATAATTTTCAGCAACCCGCAACCCGACCCGAACCCGCATTGTAAAGAAAGTAAATCATGTTTTAATACTATTATGAAAAATAATCTACAATTTTATCTTTAATAGAGGTTTTCACCGGCCCGCGGGCCGCACCGGGGCAGAAAAATTTCAAACGGGTCAGGCCGAAGAATTAGGACAATTTTTTCAACGGGCCGGGTTGATAAACACAATAAACGGGCGGGGCCGACAAAAAAATTTAACGGCCCTGGCAGGCTGGGCCGAAAACTACAATTAAGCGGGTCTACAGGCCCGATATAAATTCTTAGACGAAGCCGATAAAATTAGAAAAGGACCGTACCGGTCTAGGGCCAAACTTTTAAATTTTACACGGGACGGGACGGGACGGGACGGACTGGTGCCGGGCCAAAAACTGGGACTCGCAACAAAAAAGTCTAGAACCGGGTTCGGGTAACCCGACCCGTTGCAGGACTCGAAACGGTATAAATCTAAAAATCTAATCTTTAAATATGCCTTAAAATTAGTTACGGTTTCAAAAAATTCCACATGATACACCTTGTTTTACACAATTGACCATCTGCCTTTAGTTTATCAGTAGTTATTATTTTGAAAATTTCCCCGTCTAGCATAGTGCATCGTGTATCATCACGATTAAATTATTCATTTGATATATTAGACAGAAAGGACCATTTAGCGATTTGCTGCATATTGTATTTTTAAAATACGATAAAAATATAATGCAGTTCGTTATTTCGAAGACTGGTGAAAGGATGACTAAAGACAAAACAGACAGGCACACATTTTGCTTTTGTGAAACTGTGATCTGCGGTTTATAAAGGCTTTTAACGTGAAAAGATATTTTCCATATTTTTTTTAAAAAATCGGGTCAACCCGAACCCGATCCGCAAGAATAAAAAAGCCAATCCAAACCCGACCCGCAACAAAAAAAAAACTTTGTCAACCCGACCCGAACCGATGCAGGACTCGAATCTCAATCTTGCAGATTTTTTAATAAGATTTAAAAACTTTAAAAAATCTATAATTCAAAACTCTTTGGCATTACTGAAAATATTTCGATAGGTTTATTGATATGACATTTTAATGTTTAGCCATGAAAAAATAATCTTAATCTTTCTGAACTGGACTTTTTCTCTTTCTTTTTTATATATTTATTTATTAATACCTTTTTATTTTTCTGAACTGGACTTTTTCCTTTCTTTTTTAAATTTTTAATTATTAATTTCTTTTTATTTTTTTGGTTTGCAGCACTTTTTCTTCTATCACCACATCTCTCAAAAAAGCTTAGAAAAGCTAATTATCTAATTCAATTTGCGAATATGTAGAAAATTTATTTTTTTAAATTAAGAACTTATCCACTTAAAAACATTCTCAGTTACACGTTTTCGAAAGTCTTATTTACCATATATCACTCAGATTTCTTAAATATTTTCGTCGAAAAAAATAAAAGTAATATTGTTAATGTAATAAAACTTAATATAAAATCTAAACAATCGATACCAAATATACAAGATCTTCAAATTATTTAATTTGAGCTATTTAAATTAGTTTCTGATTAAACTGAGATTAAACGAATTTAATATAATGAAGAATAGCCAATCAGCATTTCGTTATCACCATTTTGTATACCAACAGTTTTCCAATAATCAAAAACATTTTTGACTCAGACATCCCATAATTAGAAAACTCCGATTCAAAAATCTCTTTGATTACTGAAAAATTTTGAAAGATTTACTGATATCACATTTTAGAGCTTAAAGAAAAGTTTCGACACGAAAAAGTGATTTTAATCTTTGTGAACCGGACTTTTTTCCTTTTAAATTTTTGAGTTAGCAGCGCTCTATCCCCTACCGGCCGCATCTTTCAAGAAGAGAAAAAATACTTGAAAAAGCTAATATCCAATTCAACATTTACGAATCCTCGAAAACTTCTTTTTTAAATAAAGTACTTAATCACTGAAAACATTCTCAGCAACACGTTTTCGAAAATCTTATCTCCGATCACAAAGATTCTTTAATTACTTCCGCCGGAATAAAAATAAAGGTAATTCTGGTTGCAGACGCTCTTTGAATCTTTCTTTGATTCAAATGAATTTTATTTCGCACATGAGGGTTCTTCACTCATTTGATATATAAAAAAATAAAAATAAAAATAAAGTAATACCGTGAATTTACTTTCTTCAAGGGATTTGGTGAACACTGTCACTGATAGTCTTGAATCGGAAATTAAATACGCCAGAAGGAAAGTAATAATAAATATATTCTCAAACAAGCTTTAAAAAGTGAAAAAAATCTTGTATGAAGTCTATTTTTTGTGCAAAGAAATGGCGAAGCTTTTTCAATAAGATGTCAATGTCTTTTGCGATATATTTCATTCAGTTGAACATTTTATTTCTGAAAATGTCAGAATTTCAATTATAGAATTGCAGAAGTGCTGATACAAATAAGATTTCTTTGCAAATATAACAGTTACTATTTTTCTGTAGTAACAGTAAAGTTGCAGTTATTCAATTTTAATAAAAATAAAATATTCTGACATTCGAGATGCAAAATGCATTTCATTTGCGTTTTTGCGCACCTTGGAATTCGCATTAGTGTGGATTATTTTGATTGAAAATATTTTGCTTTTATTTTCACTGCTTATCTAAGACTATTACGATGTCATTTTAAAGAAACATTTATCTTTGAAAATTCGTAAGCTGTGATTTTTTGCTTTAATTACGTCTGTTTTTTTTCTATGTGTATTTCAAATTAAAAAATTTTGATTTGATAAATATTTTAATATGTCCATCACTTTTAGACTTTTGAAATAATTGCTGTTTTAGAAATTTTAATGTTTACAATGAAATGAATAATAAATATATATTCAAATATTGCTTTCTTAAATTATATTTAATGAAAATGATAAAAGAAAATCCCATATATTATAATGAAAAACTTTCATATTTTCTTCAACGCATTCTTTTTATTGGTGTGTTCTAAGTTACTGATGTGGATATTTTTTAAACACAGTCATGTGATTTACAAGCGAATTTCATTTTCAACTGTGGCGATATTTGGAATTTATTGTTTGGGCATACATATAAGATGTATAAATATGAGGAAAGAAAAAACACCTTTTTTATAATAAAAAAAAACTTATCCAAAGTATATTCAGTCGAAAAGCTATACCATTTTCTCATCTCTCAGGCAGCATGAAAATTCTACAATGGAAGAAGTCTGGTTACTTTCATGAAATTCAGTTGTCCATTTTTGATTTCTGCATAAGAACTGAACCGCTCTGCAGAAATAGTGCTTTGCACGGAGTGAAATAAGTGTTAACCCGTAGAAGCAACATCCGGTGAATATATTCCTTGAGGCGCACATTCCTGCAGAGTGCTTCTAACACGTTTTTGTGACTGGCTTTCCAACACGTGGACGATCATATGACAGAACGAGAAGGGCGCTGTCTGCTATGAACTGTTGCAACCGAGTCCGGCAGACATTAGTCAAAGTTCAAAGCAAGTAATAATCAAATTAATCAAAGTATTGACCCAAAAACGTCTAAAAACGTCAAAATACACGAGAAGGTTGCTTTCCAAATAAAATGTTCAACCACATGTGAGAAAAAATAGTCAAGAAAATATTAGAAGTCCTTTGGTGAGATATATTAGCCCACTCTAATGTTGCTCAGATGTTGCTAATTTAGATGACTATTTTTTTCGTTGCATGTAGAGCGTAATATCGCGAAAGAACAGTTATTTTGCAGAAATCGAAAATTTACTGAAGGATTTAATTGCTTCAAACAAACCATACATTTTCCATTGTTTGTTAAATAAAATACTGAAAAATGTTGTAGCTTCTTATATGATATAGATTGAATAACTATTTCTTTCATTTTTAACATAAAAGAGCGTATTTTCTTTACTTAAAAAAGAGCGAAGTCATATTTATGCGCTTAATAAATATCTACACTAAAGCATTTTAATGCTTAAAAAGAAATGTTTTTCAGATAACGTTTGTGTAAAATAATTTTATCTTGAAATGTATATGTTATCACTTTTACGGTTAACTACAGGATGAGTGCATATATGTACAAGAATTAAAATTGAAATGCCTGAATATTATGATGATAAATGTAATAAAAAAGATGAGTGATTAATATGTGATGTCAAAATTGGTGTTTGTGTTGCAAATTTCAAAATTTGCCACAATTTCACTATGGAGACATCTTATGTTTCCCACATAAACTTACGTAACAACTATTTAACAGCTTGGGTCATCCTACGGTAAACGTTATTTTTATAGCATAAAAATTATAAATATAATAAATAAATTATAAATATAATTAATATAAAATTTATTAATATAATTAATATAAAATTTATTAATATAAATAATATAAAATTATAAATATAAAATAATAAATAAATTTAATCCATAACATTTTATACTAATATCCCTAGTTCATCCTTCACCTCTTTTAAGAATTATCTAGGTGGCCTAATAACATAATTATTTAGTGCATATTTTATTTTATAAATGTTCAAGGAATAATTTCTCTAATAATAGTGTAATGGTGGTTAATATTACGGAGGGTACAAATACACAGTGATTTGTTTCATAGGAACATTATTGAATAAATAATACAGGGTGAAATAAAAGTCTTGGCTTGATTATAAATATTTACTGTGCTCAAACTATTATAATTAGACATACGTTTGTTTGAATACATTGTAAGCACCGTTGTAATTTTTTTTATAAGGCCACGTACCTTAGTAAATTTCTACGTGTGCCCCCTTGATAGCTCGGAGAATGTCTAAGCGGTATTCGAGTTACCGCCAAGTGTTCTTTAACATGTCTTCTGTTACAGTACACGCAGCAGCTTGTATCCTAGTCTTCAGTTCTTCGACGTTAGCAACAGGTGTGGCAAAGAGTCTGTTCTTGATATAGCCACTAAAGAAAAAAATCAAATGAATTAATATCTGGAGAGCGCGGAGACCTCTAGATATTAGCGCCATCAACCGTGCAGCTGAGCGAGGAATCGCGCCATCTGTTGTACAAAAAAAAAAACTAAAACTACTAAAACTGACCTATCCAATTATACAACCAGTTACATTATTATATAAACGGTTAATTTTTAATAAATTATTATAATCAGGGAAAGACTTTTGGTTCACCCTGTATATTTATCACATTCGGAAAATAAATAAAATGCTAATAATGAAAAAATAGTTGTCATACATATCCGAGGTATACATGTTTATCACCGTCCATAAAAATAAACCATTCATAAATTATCAGTTTCCTCAAATATATATTTTAAATATTTTATATTATATAAAAACCCTAACAAATTTTCATTTTTAAATATTCTGACAAAAACATATACCAAAAAGGCAACATTTTTGTGGAATGACGTGCTTAATATATAATCTAATATAAATTAAAAGAAATCATAATTTGCAATCGAATGCCTATACTCGTTTTTCTCAGCAACAATTTAGCGAATATTGTATATGGGCTGTACCCTCTTTTTTTAACCGCAAATACATGTACCATTTTCTTTTGACTAATGCTTTATTGTTCAGTGAAATAGATTGATAAATTTATTTTATCATAATATCTTTATTTTTAAAATGACAGTTTGTTTATGTTATAAGTTAGTGTTGCTTCAATTTCGATATATCGATTAAGCATTTGAATAATTTAGAAGTGAAAATTTACATACATTTTTTAATAAAGGGTTAACGAAATATTATTATTAATTATGCAATACTGAAAGTAAAAGAGTTTTTAAGGTATACTAATTAAAATGATGCTATATCTTACATTTACACAAAGTGCATTTACAAATAAAAGTCTGAATTAAAATGTGTAACTTTCATATATATTTATAGTTTTAATATATTAGTTTTAGTATCATAGTTTTAAAACATTTATTTATTGGATAGAAGTTATCTGTCTCCAATTAATTTAAATGTACCAATATCCAAAAAAGAAAAAATCTTCCAGAAAAGTCAACTCACTTTTTGCCTCAAAGTGACACAAAATATGCAAATATATATATAGAAAAACAGAATAAAAACATAACTAAATAAATATTTCATCATATGTAACGTTCAAAAATATCAATGGTTAGCATAAAACTTTTGACGGGAAGTTTATTCCCAATGCAAACATTTACAAATGAACTATTTTCGTCGAGTGCAATTTCATTCATTTTTTTTTTTTTTTTTTAAGTCAGACTTTATTTTCTAAAACGGATTAGAATTTTTAACTGTGTTTCAACGGTGCACAGTCCAAGGTAAAAAAGTTACCACTTCCTAATAGTTATCCTACAAATAATAATAAAACATAGCTATAAGTACCGATCGACTGGAAATAAGGTTCATTATATGATGATATGTATTAATTATGCTTCGGGGGCCGTCTATATATTAAAATTGCAACACCCTTTTAACATCGTATTTGTGCTCCTTCGAGACCTATCTTCGACGACGCTGATTATTTTTTATGTAAACATTAAAGAAAGCCATGATTCATATTTTTTAATATGAATTTTCATAGTTAAAGATATGTTTTTGAATAAAACAATGTCTAGATTATTTTTGTGTCCATTCATTTTATCTTATAGAAAAACATTTCAATCTGATTACTTTGGGGGGGGGGGGGGTTGATGTTGATTAAAGCGTGTTTGTGATGTGAATTTAATATGAGAGCATCAGCACCCACAAATTTTAAAACATTTTATTTCTGTGAAAATTTAAGAAAAATGCAAGAAACATAAAGTTTTTCTGTTATAATTTGACACAAGAATTCAAATAAATTCTGAAAATATGGGGTATTACATTTAAAAAATTAAAATTGGTGCAATATTTAATTTGTAGACGTCTCCGAGGATAATTTATGTATATTATTCAACAATAGACATTATAGTCAGCTGATTGATATCTGTTTTTTTTCACAGGCGTGTTTGCAGCTTGGTAGGGGTATTCACTTTTCTTCTTGGATTGTACATTATTGCATTTTTTAGCAAATGAACTTCATAAGAAATTTAGTATAAGATACTGTCTATTACATTTAGCGGAATTTTCTGAAATGGTAAAAGTTTACTTTTAAAAATTAGAAGCGGTTCGTAAGTTCATAAAATTTTAAGTATCAAAATATAAATTTTTATAAACTTTTAATATATAACCATATTTGAATTTTTGTTTTTCTTTCCAGCAATGTTCAACTGATTCCACTTTATTATATACAAAGTCATAGCATTTTGAATGAAAACATCATTTTTTGTAAGTCGGTATATTTTAATCCTGCTAGAATTCGAGAAAGACTCCGCAGTCAAATTTGAGTAATCTTTTATTGGCTATAAGATTATCCAGTTTAATGTAATGTATTTTCTATATCCAAACAAGTGAGTTTTTAAATGTTAATCCAGTTAGCTTAAGGAAATACATCTGTTGATGAATTTCTGATATAGAAATATTTTATTTTTGTGGCTATTGAATTTTCTTCTGTCTATGACACTCGAATTTAGAATATTTCCAATGCAAATTTTGTAAATGCGCGCTATTGAAAGACGTGGCTGTAAGCCTAACTTTAAAAGAAATAAGAAAGTGTTCGCTCATCTCGCGCAAAATTCCTCTGCGGAATCTCTGGATTAGAAATATTTAGCCTGCAGCCCGCGAACCACCAAGTTACCACTATTTTAGAATATAAATGCTTCTTTATTTAGCGACATAAACTTTGTGACCTAATAAGACGCAGATTAGCTTTTGGTCTTTGTACGGGTACACGACCTTATTCTAGATAAATTAATTTAAAGCACTTCTAGTATGAGATATAAAAAATCAAAGATTCAGTAGGGATCATTAAACTGATGATAAAATAAAACAGAAATCCGCTTCTTTCTGTGATTTCTCTGTGTAATTCAGGGTCAAAATTTCAATGTGTGGAAAGAATATCCCGTTACGTATCAACTTGCTATTTTAAAAAAATGTATAAGGACGAAAACTTATAACTCATTTTGTACTTTTGAAGCTTAGATTATTTTTTTTTAAATGTGATGAGGTTAAAGTAATGTTACGTTTAATAGAATAACATATTTTCTCAAAATGACTATTGTTAAAAACTGGATTCAACTGTATTTTTAGGTAATTTATCCCTTTAAATGGTGTAGGGGAGAGTAGTACACAGTGAGACATGGTACACAGAGAGACAGCAGCCACATTGACATATAATTATAACTTTTTCTCCAAGCTGGCACACACACATAACGACCTCATTTTATGCAACATGTGGTTTAGTTTCGGCACTTCAGCTACACTTCAGAAGAAATAGTAAATAATTCTTTATTTTCTAGTGGTTAAAGTTACATAAAAGTCTATTTTAGAGTTTATTTCTTTCAATATGACATATATTTACTTAACCAAACCAAGATATATCTAATAATAGTTTATTTCGACAAAATGACATAAACTTTTTAAAGCGATGAAATTGATGTAACAGATAATGATGACAAAATGATGTCATCCATTATGTTACAACGTAAAGAAAGTACACAGTGAGACACATAGTTCTGGTACACAGTAAGACATGACATTGTGTACCTTCTATGTGGTTCTGATGTTAAAAAAGTTATTTATTAATGAAAGAGGGGTTTTTTCTCTCTCTCTTTCTGTGTGTGTGTGTGGGCGTGCAATGGCTAGGGAAATCTACTAAATGTAAGATGCTGTAAATTTGTATGAAGGCAGCTCAAGGTCTGCCATTGTTCACCAGAGGCTCATATTTTTAATATTTTGAAAATCTAGAAATAATAAGTAGAAATCATAAATTGCAGAAATTTATTGATAGAGTGAAAAAATGTATGATTTCGGAAAATATATACATTGTCTCACTATGTACCGCAAGTGGTACACAGTGACACAATTTTCGATGCTCCTTTATGCTGCTTCTGTTCTTTTATAAGTAACTTTTTTAAAACCATTTATACATTAATGTGTAGCGTATTTGTGTAGCTTAATGATGTAGCAAATTTTTTTAATAATAAAAATTGTCGCCATCCGTTGAGTAATAATAAGTTTCGTCTCACTGTGTCCTACCCTCCCATATTTTAAAACAATGTCATCCCAGATTTCTACTAAGGATAAATTGCTTATTAATTTAAGTATTTTAGTGTAATATTAACGTATGTAATGAAATACGACAACTTGACATTTTGTTACTAAGAATCACGCACAAAAAATATATAATTTTCTTCAGAAATTAAAGTTAATGTAAAATGAATGTTATAAAATTTCTTTCTTGAGGGTTCTCAGGACTCTTAAAGCTTCAAAATTTTCGAAATTTTAATTATTTTATATTTTAAACTCCCATCTTTTCTGAACATTTTTATATAATTGTTTCCTCGAAATTCCCATTAGAACAGAAGTTATGGCTTTTAGAATTGTACCCGCTCAATAGCTGAAGGGGCTTTTCCGAAACTTTGAAGTCATTTTATTGAAAATGACATTTTTGGCATAATGCGCAGAATATCTCGAAAACTTCTCAATATTGTTTCATGAAATTTTCGAAATACATGTTTTATGTTAGTCTGTATAAAATGGACTTAAAATTTCCTTTTTATTGTTCAAAAAAATTTTTTTATGTGTTTATACTGTTGAAATTTTCAAAATTTTGTATTAGCTAAATACAGCTTTGTATTAAAATTTTAAAAATGCATTAAATACAACTTTATTTAAGTTAAGGTAAATTATTAGAATCTGAAGTATAATTAGGCATCAAAATTTTCATTCTAGTTGCTCATTTTTTTTTCTAATCGTGCGCGTAAGCTATCATACCAATTTTCTGCTTTACAAATGTCTGACAGTTTGAAGCCCCCTATAAATAATAATTCTGCAATTTGTAATTTTTTAAATATATGAAACGGCAGAACTTATATCTTTCATCTCCCTAAAAATTGTGTTTTAAAATCATATACATTTTAAGATATTAAATGTTAAAGATGGTCTGTTTTTTTTTTCTTTTTTTTTTTCATTTTAAGAGTCCTGAGACACCTTAATAGTCATAATTTTTGGGGCTGGTTTGGGTGTCTTTTGCAATTTTAGAGGGGGTATCAGAGCTCGCAGCGTTCCAAATGTTCTTTACTTTTGATACCACAATTTCAAATAAAAAAATCTTCGCAGTTAATTACTTTAACATATGGAATAGATGTCGACCACAATGATTGTTATTTGTAAATAGAATTAGCAAAGGTAGAAAATTTTACGCACACTTTCATCCCTGCACTGTTAAAAATATGCAGCAAACTGTCCTGCTTTCTAACGTAACGTTACGTTAGAAAGCAGGAATTTGAGAAATCTACAACAGCGAAACATTGTTGGAATTCCCACCACCAGTTTAATTACCAGAGTCTAAAATTATTCAAAAATGTAACTCAGTTTTTGATCTAGACTTTTACGAAGCTCACTATATTCATAAACATACTTCGTCCTTAGTGAATGATATGACCAGCACCCCTTTTCTTTCGCCAGTGTGGAGGGATCCTGCGCAGTGACTCTTTTTCAGTTAGTTCTGGTGCATTACGTCATTGCTTTAAGATATATAAACTCTTGTTTTCGCCTTTTCAATCAGTCCATAAGGCAGTACTCGGGGTTATAACTCGGGATTCTTCGAACCCGTTTTAATTCTCCCCCCCCCCCCTCACTGAGGAAGGGGATCCAGGAATCCTCGAAACGATCGTATGGGAATTTTTTGTCGTTCGATACGTTATTTGTGCGTAAAATCGTTGTTAAAGATTTTAGCTTTTTTATTAAAATTCGTAGAAAATTTAATCTAT
Source organism: Maratus speciosus (assembly GCA_963932465.1). Lineage (NCBI taxonomy): Eukaryota > Metazoa > Arthropoda > Arachnida > Araneae > Salticidae > Maratus > Maratus speciosus. The sequence continues at coordinate 321,737,181 of OZ010787.1, read as the reverse complement.
TCTTGTAATTAATATCTATTTTATGAAATAATTCATGTTTTAAGGGGTAAAACAAATCTCATAGTATATTTTCTAGACAAAATGTTATTTTTACTGAAACAGCTACAAAATCTGAAAATAAATATGAAAATCGGGATTTTTTCCCTAAAAAGAAGAAGTAATGATGCATTTTATAATACAGAACAGTAGATTCGTTTTTAAAACGTATTTAGGCAAAAATATAATCGGAGACAAAATGTGGTGAGATTTATTTCTCGCGTGTGCTAAACGCTATAAATGTAGGCGCGTGTGCTGTTAGGTTAACAGTGTTATTCAGAATACTCCATTAAGTAGATCTAAAAGAACTCTTGAGATGTTGTCACATGTGTCATAAATATGTCATTTTTTAACTTTAGGTTTTATAAAATTTCTACCTGAAATTACTCATTGATTTATGTTAATTATGTATTACTTTTAACTAATAATGCATCAAATTAGTTGTATATTGATTTACAGTTATTACATGATATTTTACGCTACCCGCATTTCATTACAATATTTTTGCATTAATCATAAAGATAAAACCATAGTCAATAAAATAATTAAATATATAATAAATATAAAATAATTAGTTGTTGATTAACGTTAAGAAGTAAATACTAGTCGAAAATATCAGATGTTTGTTCAACTAAGTAAAAGACAATTATTGAATTACTAGTTCGCCATTCTTCGAAAATTTGCTTACATAAATAAAAATGCAATTGCATATTCATTAGTCTCTTGAAAATAAATAAAACAAAAATAAAATTAAAACATGTCCAAAATATCAAAAACATTACACCACTAATAAATATTCATCAAAAAAGACAAAAATGAATGAAAGAGCTTTAATTATTTTATATTTTTCTGTCAAGATCAGTTTGGCTCAAAACTTTCCAGAAGTTGAAAATTTTACTAGAGAGCCAAATAAAAAGAAAAGAAAATGAAACGGGGTGTTAAACATCCTAAATATTCCCCTTGTGCACGGCCTTGGTTTACATGAAAATAATTTCTCATTTTTGAATGTAGCTTTGATTTACTTTTCACTTTCTCTGATAAAAGGTGAAGTGAAGGAGAAAAGTCACTTTTTATACATTTAAGAAAAATCAACTTTTTCATATGCATTCTACATACTTTTCTTTTCACTTAGAAAGCAAACGTATACAAAGTAGGTTCTTTGCGTATACCTACTCATAAATATCCGCGTAAATTACAGAAAATGAATAAAACTATTACACATTTTCTCACGCAGCATGTTAGTTATAGTTAACGTCATGTTTAGAATATCTCAAAAACAACAATATGAAAACATAGAATAAGATTATAAAATATTCTAAATGGCTAAAAATCACCTGTAACTTCAGATTTTAGACATTTTGCCGAATATCTGTAGAAATACTCAACAAAATCTTCTGGAACTTTAGGAGTGTAAAAATTATGTTTCACCTCATAGTTTCAGTGAAGATTTCGTTGCAAGCGGGATTAGTGGATCAACAATAAATTGAACAAAAAATATTGCAATTGCCTTGAAAATTAAAACAAACGTAACGATCTGTAGCTGCAGCAGATGACTATGTCTGTCCTGTACAACATTTGCGTTCATTTGTGCAAGAGTAGCACGAATATTCATGAAAATATAAAATTTTCTTTAAAAGGTTCAAGACATTTCCACATGTTTCTTGTTTATAGAATGCTTATATTTCATCAAATATTTAAAAAATGATGCAATATGTACATTTATGTAAAAAAAAAAAAAAAAAAAAAAATTACAGAGCATGCGCAAAGGGCAACTTTTCCATAATTTGTTAGTCAACACTATAGGGCAACTCATATATATAAAGGTCTGACGAATATCATGAAAACTCATAGATATGTACGATATAGTGTGCTAAGCATCTGTTGCTTTCAAAAAGTAGCTGGATGATAACGTATTTTGCACAAATTTCCATTTTGTGTTAACTGACTTCCAAAAAATGTATTTAAAGTAATTCCTAGCCTAGCTTTTGAACTGATGATTCAATTTTTATAAGTCTGTTTTTTATTAATTGTTGATGTAATGGGATCTTTCTGATGATTCTTACAATGAGAACCAAAACATCAATAAACAATTACAATAAAATTAAATAAAAATGACAATGTGGGAAAAATCCGTTATCCTGCAGCTACGTTAAAAAATCAATTGAAATTATCTCATTTTATCCACGATATCTTTCTCAATTATCGTATATTTCAGTGGTTTTTTTTGTTTGGACCTGCGTAGTTCATTACTATATATATATATTTAAAATGTTATAATCTGTGCATGCACAGTTAAAAAAATTCATACAGATAGTCATGTTTAATTGTTCATTAAATATATTTATATTCCATTTGCAATATGTTATTTTTACTGCACTTTTTCAGTTTTTTTTAAAGTAGCATTTAATTTAATTGAAAGCTCTACATGTTATAAAAAAAACATGCTAAGATTTTTTGTAACTTTTAAAAGAAACTTTTATGTCTCCATGAATATACGTGGTATTCTTGCACATATGATAAAAAGTATCTTACATATTCCATATAGTCATTTACGAGAGTTACAGATCATCTAGAGCATTTTATTTTTGGGGGATAATGGCAAATATTTTTTTTAATTAATTTAATGTTAGTCTTCTATCTGCCCTCATAATTAAACTTTTGCTAAAAAATGTCAAGTCAATCATATTCTTTACACCTCTGAAGTTTCAGAAACATTCGTCAAGAAATTCTCTTAATAATTGTCAAAGTGTCTAAAATTGAGTGTCCGTTACTCATTGCCATGTATTATATGATATTTTTCTCAAAAGAATAATTGAAATGTCACGATTTTGTTTAGGGAAAGTTAAAAAATTGTAAAATCAACTGTTAATATCGAACAGTATTTGCAGAACATCACTTTGTAAAGTTGAAACACATAACACAGTTACAACTAAAAATTGTTGCGTAAACATTAGTTATTTTGATATATGAAGCCCTTTAAATATTGGATAAATAAAAATTTTCTAGACTGTCATTTCTTCTTTGAATATGTGATTTTTCATTGTGATAAAAAAAAAATCCTTAAATTGTTTTGCTGTATCTGTGAAATACAGGGGACTTTTAATTAACCTACAAATTTAAACTGTAATAACTTCTTGTAGCCTCTCTAGATGGCGACACGAATGCTTGCAGTGAGAGAGGGTTTAAAAGGATTTTTTATAGTGTCAGTTCACGCAATTTTTAAAATGTCTCCCAAAGCTTCATATGTAACAGAAATGGTAATTTTATAGTTAAAAATTGATATTTATGTATTTAAAATACAACATTATTTCTACGGAAATGGCCTTCAAACTTCAGCAACCGATCTGTCTTCTAGAGCAATGGTAAGGGATCTGATAAAAACTCTTATCATTGTCCTGAGACAGTCATCCCCCCCCCCCCCCAAACTTCTAATCTGGGTATGAACAACGACGAACATTGGTTGATGAATGGCGGTGCCCCTCTGCATAGAACACAATTTTTTTTTTTTTGACACAATTAACGAGTTTGGAATCCGAGTTATCGCTAGTCAATACCCAAATCGTTCTCCTGGTGCATTGCATTGGCCACTTTATTCACGAAATATGAATCCATGTGATTTCTATCTTTGGGGGTCATATGAAAGATTTGGTATACAAAAAGAAGCCGACAGACATTTTAGCCACAAAAATTCCAAAACGGTTTCATTTTCGAGCATAAAAAAAGAAACTCTCGATTTTGTTAGTGACAGCTTTGTGACTAAGTGCATCAACTCTGAAAGTTCTCACTTTGAAAACTTTATCCATTAAATTCCTTTCCCACGTTCTTTCCAATAAAAATATGTTTGCAGTGCTATCTGCAACGACTCAAGAGTAATTTAAGTTAAAAGTTGTAGGTTAATTAAAAGTTAACCTGTATGTTAGACATACATCGAAATTTACACTTTCCTTTGTCTAAAGTTCATATCCGAAAATTTAAAAAATATCTGTTCTTATTCATATATGTTTAAAAAAAATTAAATTGCAATTATTAAAATACCTCTACAAATGATGCTCTTGACAATGACTAGCGTCCAAAATATCTTTTCGGAAACTTCTGTCAAACCCTTAAAGTGAACACTAGCAACAAATTTCTAATCACCTCATCTTTTCAACTGCTTCTGTCCGATAAGAATTATTTTTTAATTACTTTTATCAGAATTAAAAAGAAGTGGATCTGGTTGCAAAAGCAATTTGAGATTTTATTTAAATTGAGTGAATTTTATTACATACATCCCGGAATTTCCGTTTCTCGACAGAAAAAAAAATTAATGTATTGCTGCTGAATGAACTCTTTTAAAAATAGAATTTCAGTGAATGGGCGATTTCAGTCGGATATTAAAATGCCGCAAGGATCGTAATAGCAGGTAATAAAATCAGTGACTTTTAGGTTATATTATTTCGGCATTTCTAAATACTAGTCATGTATACATATATTTATTAATATACGGGCGATTAATAAAGATCGAAACAATAGGCCATTTACTTAATTATTGTCCCTAGACATACACTTCCAATTACAAAGTTTCATAAAAAAAGTTGCAAAATTTCATAACATAAGAGGCAACTCCAGGTGTGTGTGTGTGTGGGGGGGGGGGGGTGTTCTATTTGAGAAAATACGAAAGCAAAATTTTTATACGCCCCTGTAGTGTAAAATTTCCAATTAGGAAAAATTTCCTTATCCATTCCTGAATTAAACCCAAAGAAATTCATCTCAATATCTGCAAAACGCGCAGAGATATTAAAAACCAAAATTCGTGACTTCCACCATTTACCCATGCCTCTGAGCGGCGAGTTATTGACTCATTTTGAATGCAAGATAGAGATCAATCGCAAATTGTACATTATTAAAAGTTTATTCAAAACAGCACCTCTCTTTTGCACATAAAATAGCAGCGTATAGATTTTACGTTAAACCTAATTTCAAAATATGCTCGAGGTCTGCACTAGATGTCTGCGCGGATCGAAATATTCAGGCCCACTCCAGAGCAGACCAATAGAAAAAAAAGGTCGTTCCGGTCTGGAAAAAGATTAAAATCTTAGCCCGAGCACGGCCCGTCCTGACTGAATTTCTACAAAACATAGTTTTTAGTAGTAGCACTTCGATATAGTTAAAAATTGTTTCGTATGGAGGAGTTCTGACAAAAATACTTATTATAGCTTTTCTTTTTTACCCGACTGAAAAGAAGGGTTATGTGTTTCACGCGTATCTGTGTACGTGGATTTCTTTATACCCTCGAAACATCCCAACGGCTGGATGGATTTTAATGAATCAGGTCTCTATCAATTCGTCTTAACGGCCCGATGGTTATAGGCTAGATTTTGTTTTTATAAATTCAAAATGGCGGGCGTAAAATACAAAATGGCAGTAGAGACGAAAAAAAATTACGCACCCTATTGAGTGGCATATCATTGGATAGGTCTTTCAAAATGAAGACGATGTTTCATTGACTATTTTACAGTCAGAAGCTCCGTTAAAATATTATACAACATGGAAGTTGTGTATGTAGGATCTCTAGATTTATTGCAACTCTAACCATCATAGACATCTATAGACCTCATCAAAACAGTGTTTATAAATAGAAACAAACAATTAAACAGAACTTAAAAGTCATCAATACAAGTAAATAAAAAAAATAGGTAAGTAATATAAACAAGTAATATAAAAATATATTTTAAGTCAATTCCTACTTAGGTCAATAAGAGAATATTTTTCTCCCATTCTTCTTCCTCTTGAGTGGCGGTTAAAATGCCTTGATCAAGAAGAGGGCTCTCTCTGTCTTAAAATACCTTGATCAAGAAGAGGGCTCTCTCGATTATTGAAAATTAATTAATTAAATTTAATTAATGAATTAATATTTGAGAAAACTGGATTAACATCAACTGTCATCCACTAAAAGCTTTAAAAAAATTATTTTAGCTTGATTGGAGGAACAATAAGTATAGTAAAGCGAGGAGAGTTCACGCGGTAGGAAAGATTGCGCACAAAGAGATTCGACCGGAAGGAGTTGAGTGCGCGAGCAGTGACTCCAGATAGTTGTACAGTAGAATTAGTGCAGTGTCTATATAAATTTGCATACTGATTGTTCCAAGCGTCTTTGATAAACAGTACTATTTTGTTTTGTTTTTCCAAAGTAAGTGTTTGAATTTTCATAACTGTTCGTCAGAATTTTTATAGAACATCAGTAATACAAAATATTTTTAACTTAAACTATTTTTTATAAACTACTAACCTGGACTAAGTATGCGAACATCAACAATTCATTTTAGAAGTGGTCATATTTAAATAAAAGGCCGCGCAATCTCACCTACCAAAATAGGAGAGTTTGCGCATCTGCTACTTAGGAGAGATGGCGCATTTCCCCATAAGTTTAAGTGCTAGGAGTGATTACTCAGCTTACTGATAAATTTGTATGAATTGCAAATTATGTGTAAAACATATGAATGAATCAATTTTGAAATAATTTCTGAAAAACACATAAGTATCAAAACTAAATTTGGCAAAAAATTAATTTGCAAAAAAATGCTTTTGCAGATAAAAATTTTATTAATAAATTAATAATACAGTTGTTATTAAATTAATTTTATGTAATTATTTTTGTTAATAAATTAATATTTGTTAATAATTTAATTAAATATTTATATATATATTTTAATTTATGAACAATTAATTTGCTAATAAATTATTTTTTTTAACTAAAATAAATTGTTTCGATATTTATAGATCACCCTGTATGTATTACATTTTATAATACATATATTTTAATACTTAAAGTTAAAAAAATATTTTGAAATCCTAGTAGAAAATTTAATATTTATTGTATTGGTTTTGTGACAACTTAGTATTTAACTTTCAATGAAATACCCACATCGACAAATGCCACTATTATAGAAATACTGGTTTACATTATGAATATTGGGAATGAGAGGATGAAATGTATTTTTTTACTAATATGGTTGCAATATTGTTGAAAGGTATACACCCCTATGTTAAGGCATGATATAATTGCCAAAATTTTCCATTATAAACGTTATTGGCCCCAAAAAGTTTTGTTAATTGTGAAATAAAACAAATACAGATAACAGTATCTTAATTTTAGCGTCGATGGAAACTAACATTTAAATGCTGAAAAAATTCCATTCCTTCCAAAACTGTGTTACAGAACAACATTGCAGACCAAACAGTTATTACGATCATAAAAAAAAAAATCGCATGAATTCAAGTATGTTTGCGGTTTATTAAATATTGTCAGGTATGTTTTTAGACAATGATCGATATCTGCGTATGAAGCAATATCATTCACATAAGTATCATTCTTATATTTTGTGATGGATAAGTTCAACATCGGGGAATGATAAGGCAGCATACAGTTCTTTAAAATCAAGTACGAGTCATCTATAGACTAATTTAAGATACTGCATAATAAATATTATTTTAAAGACATTTGTACAAAAACAGGGAATTTTACAGGTGTGCGATGACTATCAAAAAATATTTTTTTAAAGAAAGAGATGTCCGGTAAGCTCATAGATTTCCAATAAGTGATAAATTCCGATAAACGCGAAAAGAAATTAAATTTGTTTTTGAAATAGTTTTAGAAGATACTATTAAATAAAAGTTTTATGATTTTAACTTATATATGTTTTTATTTTTGTGTGTGTGTGTGTGCGCATTAGTAAAGATCAAAATGTTATATAGGAATAATTTAACGAAAAATTAACTCAAACATATTTTCAGTAATTGAACGATATGTAATAAGGATTTTAACTTGTATTATTTGACAATATGGGATTTTAATAATATCCGGAGAACTTTCTCATCGAAAACACTTTTCATGAATTTTCAGAAAACACACAGTAGATGAAACTGAAACAACAGAAATTTGTTGATTAATACATTTTTGAAAGTTATAATGAACAGAAATAAAAGTAATTTTTCATCCCGTGCACATGTCAAAATGCACATGTTCTAAATATCACGATTTTGCACGTAGAGAAAAAAATTCTGAAGTTTCCCTCGATAAAATTGAGATATAGATATCTTTGAACATTTTCAGCCATATCTAATAGATATTTTATATTGATATGGAAAAGAAGTTTTCTGAAATCAATTTTACATTTAAGGAAGTCTTTATACTTAATTTAAAGAGCTCGCTAAAATCAATATTTCTTGAAAATCAGGCATATAAAATAAGTTTGAGTTACATTGATTTTTTAAGAGCATTATTTTCAATTTGAAAATACATTTGTATTGATAGAGATTTATACCTGTTCAACATAATTATTAACTTTCACTTAAGATATTTAAATCGTGGTTTCTATTAAGAAAAAAAAAACTACACAATATTGTTACTTTAACTAGCTTTCATTTTGAGTTTCATTTTGATATTTTAAAATATTTTATTACTATCTTTAATGTCTGAATTATCCATGCAAACAGCGACTATGTTGAATCTAAATAAAAACAGTAGTTCTGAAAATAAATAAAACATTAGTTAAATACAGAAAATAATCACATATTTGTTTAAAAATTGATTCGATAAGTTAATGATTGGTTTTTCAAATGCAAATATTTCTCTTTCAATGGGCTACAAAACCGGTTCCGAAAGTAAAAGTATACTAATTAAAAAAGAAAAACTGTAAACAAAATCGAAATAACATAAGATTGATTTTCAGAGCAGCTTGGTACCACTTTAAGGTTAGTGGAATTTTATTTGGTATAATTTAACTTTAATCATATATTTAATTATTTATTTAATAAATGAGATATGCTAAGAAATATATTTATGTAGTATTTTTTATACATTTACTCAAATTTTCAACAATTATTTTTTTTCCTATCTGTTCCGATTGTTTTGCAAAGTAATATGCATTATTGTTCCAAAATAATGCATATTTGCATATTTATATATGAGTTTTACTTGATTTATGTTATTATATCTGTTTTATGACTGAAAAAAAATCATCGCTGTGCTGATAAAAACATAATAGTTGATAGTGAGATTACCAATTTCGCAATTTCAGAACTGGGAGGCCGCTCTTAAATGGAGACACTAGTGAAAGAAAGTGTGTAACAAAAATTAAATTTCGAGAAAATTGAAATTCAAGCGATTTGTGTTCTCCTTGGTATAATATAATTAAAATATTAAAGTGCTATACTCTCTCAGATAAACGTATTAAAATTTCATTAATAAACATAAAAAATTGTTATTATTACTTAAATTATTAAGTATGAAATTGTTGAATATTAAAAAAATAATATTTCATATCTTCAAAAATAAGTAGAATCTTAGTATTTTAGCTTTATTAAATGATAGAGTACTATGTCATTGCGCCTTCATCCATAAATAATTTCTGAAAAAAAAATGAAACATAACACTTCCTTTTGCCCTTGTCTTCAATTGTCTCTTTGCAAACCATACTGAAACGAAATTTTTGACTTTCTTTCTGTTAAAGTAGATTTGTATTTTTAAAAATTTAAAAGTGGCTTTGTAATTAAATTCTAAGTCGATTAATGCAATCTATTAGATGAATATTACAGAGACGCAACGTAAAGACTTCAATTTGTATCTCAAATATCGAATAAACGGCGTAGTAAAATTCAGAAAAGCTTGTTGTTCTCAAACTAAAATTGCTTTATACTAAAACCTAAATTCCCCGATTAATAATATAGTCTCTCCGATTATTAATATAGTTCTTATTAATATAGTCTCTCTTGATGACGCAAATTGAACGTGGACGAATAATGTATTTCCGGCTTCTAGAACATTCTCAATATTCCTTTGATTTTTATCTTACGGCTTGCGGCTTTCTAAATTTCCAAATAAATATAGTCAATCAAAATTGCCATCAAGCCAAATTTCGTTATCAAAGCGATTATGTAGAGCACATTACCATTCAATGTTGAACATAATCACCCCTGGCTCCTTCAATGGTTTAGATTTCCATTGTTACGTTTCCCTTACGTTGTTGTTGAAGGATATTTGTAATAATACTTTGTTATACTTCCTAAAAGTGTGAAGATCAAATTAAAATTTTCAAAATATTTTACTTCGCTTTGGGACCAGACTTTTTCTTCTTTTGTTTTGTCAGTGTGGCTCCTTTTTAAATTTCTTCGCTGCAGGCATCCCTTAGGTAATTTTAAATTTTTTAGCAGTGCTACGTCCAAGTAGAAATATTTTCCTAATTATATAACAAAAATTATGTGAACATGTTTGAAACTTACTACTGAAAATTTGAATTCAGATAAATTCAGGACTGTACGGATCTTATACGCCATTTACACGCGACACTCGTTTCGAATGGGCTTAATCGAATTTATATCAATTGTGATAGCCGACAAAATCTTTGCGACATTTTTTTTAAATTATCTTCAATAGCCATTTTTGATATTGATGCCTTAAAGATAGTTTCCCCAATCACCCTTCCCCTTTCACACTTTTGTGTTTTTTTTGTTTTGTTTTTTTTTAATTGAACTTTCTGCTCTGCTACTGCATTTTTCTTCCATATTTTTTCGAGTTAGTCAACAAAGCTCTGCAAAGGTTACAAAAATTTGTTTGATATCTAGTAATACACGGATAGGATGAAATTATCTAATGGTTTTCAAGTAACTTGAAACTAACTTCAGGCATCAATCCCGGTGTCGCCAATTTTGAAAAGTTAGCTTTACCCACTGTATATTGAGTACCGTTCATCAAAAACTTCGGCTTTCTAGTATACAGTTTAACTTATAAATAGTTGATAAAATAACTTTGGTGGTTTCTGAAACCTCTTATGGTTACTGAAATATAGACAATACTGGTCTCTATTTTTCCTATGGTCTATTCCGTATGCTGGTCAACATTGGCAATATAATATTTGTATAAAATATTGAAACAATATTGGAAATTTTTACAGTTTTACAATATTGTGCCATTACTGAAAAGAAATATTTCGATTTTTTCCCCTAAGCTATTTCCAATATTTACAATGTAAAACAAAACTGTCTGTAACATAGTGTTTCATTGCAGATATCTCCATTGTGAAGTCAATATTTCTGTAATAGTGGACTTTTATTGCAAATATTTCAATGTGAAGCAAATCCTTAACTAAGATTTTTATACACTGTAAAAAAATGGACTAAAATATGGAAATGCTACTGGCAATCGAGACGACAGTACTATTACCCTATTTTAACGGACGTTTTCCTCCGTAAATGCCAAAAAAGGGAATTTTTTCTGTAATTTACCGGGGAAAAGTTCCATTAAAATACGGAAATAGTACTGGCGTCTCGATTGCCAGTAGTATTTCCGTATTTTAGACCTTTTTTTTTACAGTTTATCATTTGAAGTATTTCCGATTAACGCAATATTGACGTATTATTGTGCACTAATATATAACTGATATTGATTTATTCAAAGACTAGTATTACAGCTAGTATTTTCTTTCTTGAGTGCATTAAATCACCATTTAAACACACACACACACACACAAAAAAAGAAAAATACGAATCAGGCACAATTATTTATTTTTTCATCAAGCAATGTAAGGCATCTAAACTGTAACAGATACCATTAAATATGATCATTTTATTAAAAATTACACTTTTAAAAATCAGAATCTGTCAATAACAGTATTAGTCAATACTTTTTGAAAATAAATAACTATACAATTTTCTGCAAAATAATATGCTGATCATTTTTCTGCACTATATTTGGCAATTGATTTAAAAAATAGCATTACAACGTAAATTAATAAAAATCCAGAAAAGAATAATTCATGAGTGAAATATAAGAATAATTTTAGTTTCTATAATGTTCTTAATTTAAAATTGTAATTCAAAAGAATGAAAATGAAGATATGTTGTTTGCTGGGTAAAAAATTATATAAAGTTATGAAGACTAGTAAAAATCACGAAAATGATCAGCTTTCAAAAATCATAAAAAACATAGAAGAAAACAAACAACAACAACAAAAACAAAAAACGCAATGGAGAGAAATTACTTTTAATATGTATGTGAGAAAAAGCAAAATCGTCTGCGATAGTTTTTCCGTTAAAATATTAGCACCAAATTTAACGGACATCTATACTTCCCCTTTATCTAGGAAACTTTAAATTGCCTGTACATTTAAAATAAATTCTGAGGTACTATAACATTTCGTATCCCATCGCTTTAAATCAAAACTCATCTTTTAAAATGTATTACACATTTTGTTTTTCATTCATTTACAGCCTTCCATTACAAAATACAGCTCATACGATAAGGCTAAGAATATAAGCTTTATAAAATCGCTGTTTCACGATTCCATCCCCGCTCTTTTTTCCACTCTTCACTGTTTTAAGAAGGCTTTTAAGATACGCCAATCCTGAGTAATGGAGAAAAATGTTAGGAGCTGGTCCACTGAGGTGACATCATTTTTTCAGTCCCCGATCAGATTATAGAAGGAAAATCCTTTGCGAATTCTTAATCTGATATGAGACGGGGAAAACTGAGCTTCAGTCTATTTTATGATGTTTGTGAGGGGAATCAAGGATAATGCACTTACGTAAGATTATGGTTAAGGTACCGAACGAAACAGAATAAATGTCTTTTTAAAACAGTTTATTATGTCGATAATGAATCTATTTTTTTAAATTCAATACCCATAATTAGATTTAAGAAATTATAATAATACCTTAGTAGACAAAGAATATTTTGTCACTATTGGCTATTTATCTTGTCGTAATTGGGAGTCTAGTGACATGAAATATTGTCTTCACATTTAAATGTCTGCTTTTTTCAATAACGTGACAGTATTGACAAGAAATATATCGATAGTATAAAGCTAATTAAGCCAATATTTCTAAAATATGGCATTTCATTTAAATATTTCCCAACATAACGCAAATATTTATGTAACGATGATTTCAACTATAAAAATTTCCAATGTAATTGTAATAGTTAACTAATATTGTCATTATATTGGAAATATTTATAAAAATTAAATATTTTCGTAGTATTAGGCCAATATTGGTTTGCTGCTAGAGTATTTTTCAATTAGAATCTGGACATCAACGTAATAAAAGATGGTAAATTTAAGCGGTTTATTAATCAAATCATGATTTTATTGTTTTAATTTAATGGACATAATTATACGTATTTAACAATTTTTAGTACATTCCTTTATTTTATTGCACTTTATCAGTTTATTTTAATTTTGTACGAATTTGTAAAATTAAAATGACTAAGACAAGAAATAAAATTCGGCTGTTTGAAGCTATTCTGTGTCAAAAATTATTGTTTGATCTGCTAATAATTCTTCTTTGAAATTGTTATATACAAAACAGATAAACAAATATAAAATGGCAAAAATTTCTTTAACATGATTTAAAATAATTTCTTAATATGATTTAAAATTAATTAGAGTGTGAAAATACAAATAGTATAAGTACCTATAAATAGGAAAAATATAAATTTGAATTAGTACATTTCGGTATTCATTTCAAATTAATATTTTAGCTGCCTAGTTTTACTTATTTCTATTTTTTATTTCAAATTTGATATTTCTCCCAATTACGTAATTTAACATTTTAAAACTGAAGCTAAAAACTACATTTAACTTCACATTTTTTGTGTAAATCATTATACTAGCTTTATCTTTTAAAATTTTTCGTCATAATATTGTATTTTTTAATCAACATGCTGCAAACTTTTTTTAATATAATTTAGCAGACTAAATTGCAAAATTCGTCATTTAAATTGAAAATTTTAACAAAATTTGTAATGCATTGAAGTATAAAAACAGTAGTCTTCATTATATTTGTAACATGATCAAAAAACAAGCTTCAAAAGTAATTTTGAGTTATTTTCCTGTAACAAAAAAATCACGAAATAATCATTGTAATTAAGATAAATGAAAACGTGGCTATATTTCAATAAATATTACTCAAAATACGAAGAAGTCTTATATAAGTTTAGAGAAATGTGTATTGTGCACATCTCGTGGCTTCATTTTTATAAAATGCTGCAATGGTTATGTGCGTTATAAATTTTATAAGTATAAAAAGAAGCTAATTGAAAACATTAAATAATTAGTTTTTTGTATGTTGCGATTGTCATAACATAGTGTGGAGCATGACATGGTCATAACATAGTGTGGAGCATGATGTGGTGCATAACATGAGTGGAAGTATGTTCATGGGTATATATGGGTATAAGAATAGCGGTATTTTCCTCTTGAATGTCGGTCATCAGCTTATGGTATAGCCTAGCTATGTATTTTTTTTTTATATAGATACACTCTTTAATCACATGATGCTATTTTTAGGTATATTAATAATTGAATTATTTTTATTCGTTTTTTCCCTTACAGTTTATTGATACCACATATACAAGTCTGCCTCTGCCGACAACTTTTTTATTATTTTCACTACCACTATTTCTAAACAAACACAATCTACCTTGCATGTTATCAGAAACCTACTATAATTGTTTAAAAATAGTTGGGTAAAAATAATTAAAAATAGTCGCCATTGGTAGTCCTACATATAGGAATTGAGAGATAAAAGAAATACTTGCTGTTCTTCATATCGTTATACGTACTACAGTGACTGTGTTGTAAAAACGCTAAAAAACAAACAAACACACACACACACATATACATATATATAATTCCATGAAAAATAGCTTCAGACATAGTCTAAATTCATACATTTTACGAACTAGTAATAAATTTCGATTTAGAATTTTGAAAAAATTAAATTTATGAAATGAAGACTTATTGGAAACATCGTGTGAAGTTGGCTTACTAGCAGATAACCAGGAAAGTTCTATCACATTTTAAAACAATATTCGAGACTCAGTATCAATCTTTTTTTCTTTTTTATCTATGATTATCTGCTAAAATAGTTAAGAAATACAGAGTATTTCTTAAATTTGAGAGGCAATATAATAGCATTGAGAGTCATAAGTACAGTAAAAGCGCTTACATTTTTCCATAAGAGACATACCTTTTTCCACCTCAACAATGCTGGATGTTTTTGATTCAAGAAATCTTGTATATGTTCCATTTTTAGGGTTCCGTACTTAAAAAGTAAAAATGGAACCATTATAAGATCACTCCTGTGTCTGTCCGTCTGTCTGTCACAGCCATTTTACTCGTAAACTATGGAACGTGGAAAGTTCAAATTAGGGGATGTAATAAAGACCGTTGACCCACATATTTTCACATTAATAAACGTTCATAAATATATTTAGTGAAAAAGTAGAGGGGCTAATTATGCTACTTGAAAAGAAAATCTTTTCTTTGTATATCATGTGGGGTATATATTCCTTTTAATTTTCGGTATTATATTTTCAAAGATATTGTTGAAAATGTAGCGCAAAAATATGTCCCCCTCCCCCATCTAATTCTGAATCTACTGAAACTAAAATTAGGGAAAAATTAGAGGTAGTAGACGTTAATATAAACCTTGATGGAAAATTATAGCGATTACCCTAGGTCACATAGATTTTGAGTAATTAGCATTCTTCTGTTATACGCAAATTTCGATTTACGGGCATTCAGAAAAATTGTTGAGCATCGCTGATCATTGCAGAAGAATAAAAGCAATGTTGATAATGATTTTCGAAAAAAATCATCGGTAATTAGCCGCGATATCAACCCTTAAAGGTACGGTCAGTTTGGACATACACAAGGACAGGGGCGACGTACTCTATGCCTACTTAACAACTTTTAATGATATATATGCGTAATGTAATGTCCAGTAACAGTATAAAAGCAAAAAAACGTCAAATTGTTAAAATCATACTAATTTAAGGGGTCTCGGGACTCTAAAAAATGGAAAAAATGAAAAAAAAAGACCATTTTCAACATTTAATGTCTTAAAATGTATATAATTTCAAAACACAATTTTAATTGGGATGAAAGATATAAGTATGTTCTTTCGTTTCATAGATACAGAATTAGTATTTAGATACAGAATTAGTATTTAGATACAGAATTAGTATTTATAGGGGGCTCGAAACTGTTAGACATTTTTCGAACAAAAAATTTGGCATAACAGTTTACGCGCAGGATTACAAAATAAATATTGCAACTAGAATGAAAATTTTGTTGCTTACTTATACTTCAGATTGTAATAATTTCTCTAAACTTAAATAAATTTGTATTTAAAGCATTTTTATATTTTTAATGCAATGTTGCATTTAGCTAATACAAAATTTTGAAAATTTCAACAGTAAAATCACCTAAAACAATATTTTTTTTTAACAATAAAAAGGAAATTTTAGGTTCAGTTTATACAGACTAACATGGAATATATGTTTTGAAAATTTCATGAAAAAATATTCAGAAGTTTTTGAGGTATCCTGCGCGTTATGCCCAAAAAACGCCATTTGGAAAATAATGACTTTAAAGTTTCGGAAACGCCGCTTCAGCTATTGAGCGGGTATAATTCTAAAAGCCAAAACTTCTGTTCTAATGGGAATTTCAAGGAAACAATTATATCAAAATATTCAGAAAAGATAGGAGTTTAACATCTAAAAAAATTAAAATTTCTTAAATTTTGAAGCTTTAAGAGTCCTGCGACCACTTAATCCGTTTCGGCACGGAGTAATTCTATTTCTAAACTTATAAAATAATGAACTGACACCAGAATTTATAAACGAATTTATTAGAAAATGCGAATTTGCTTATTTTCACGTACATGATAAAAGGAAAATTTTAATTAAATATTCTTGGTGCCGTTTGTCTGTTTTGAAATTAAAATTAGGTGTTCGTTTTTTAAGGGCATCGCTCTCGAAAGATTTAATTAGAATGAATCGCATAAATACTGTGAGATTCGCGATAGTTTGCATTGATTTTATATCTCAATACGCTTCGAGTGACTTTAAAAGTTAATCAAACACCTATCTGGAAAAACGCGGCACTGACCAAGACGGCGTTGCAACTTTGAGACATTAATTCGATGTGCGCTTTAGCACAATGCCGAATTTAAACTTTGAACATAGGTTTTGTTTTAGCTACACTGTAGAAATAAAGGTTATTACTACGCTGAATTTAGTTTCATGAAATGCCAAATGAAGTTTAACTATGCACTGCTTTTATTATCAGTACCGAATTAAGTTTATCATAAACAGATTAGGATAATATTAAAAAAAAAGAGTTATACGAATAGCTATATTTGATATTATTTAGGTTCCATATCTTTTTGAACTTTCTTTGCATACCCATTTACACTTTTCTAATATATACAGTTATACCCGACTCTACGTTGTATAGTTTTTTACAAAGTCTTGGTATTCTTTTAGCAACTTTTCTTTTTTTATAATACAAATACAAATTCATATATTTATTCTACGGAACCCTCTGTGCGCGAGTAATGCTCGCACTTGACCGTTTATTTGTGTAATAGCATTATTAATGATTTAGACAATCAAAAGATCTTGCTTTTGTTGCAGACAAAGCACGACAATGCTCACACAAAAAATTGCATTAGTTATTTGGAACTCCATCATAAGAAACACTACTGGGAATCGAATCTGTCAGTGGCAAACAATGATGTTGACACTTGTGGTTGGTGTTTCATATTTCATCCAACGTGAGCAAGTAATATGGAATTGGTTTGTGTTTTTCTTATTTCTGGTGGGAACGACGTGGCGGAAAGATCGATATGCTACCAGTTTTCTTGCATTTTGCAAGACATTTTATATACTTGCTCATTTTCTCTACTTTTCCTAGTTTGTGTAAGTTACTAGAAATTATTTAATCAGATACGTCGAACTTATTTACAAGTTCTGCGTATGTTTCAGCAGAATCCTCTCCATTCAAACTCCTAAAATCATCGCGAACAAAATTTTGCCTCTTCTGATTTTGCTGCATATATCTGCGATTCCTCACGACGTATTTGAAGTTCCATCTTTGTTCAGTACTTTCTGCTTTCCCATTGTCTGTAAGTGCCATATATATATATATATATATATATATCATTATGATTTAGCAGTATTTGTCACTTTATCGAAAAGCATCGGAACTTTTCTGATTATTTGATAATTATTGGTCACTGTCTAGAAGATGAAGAATGATTACCTTTATAAAATTTCCTTCGTATAATGTTTCGAACTTCTTGATGTTTAAATCGCAAGTAATGTAATGAAATAAATATATATATATATAGAATGAACAGTTGAACAATGTAGAAACAACGTTACCAAGATATTTTCTTACAAAAGAAATGTCACTTTTTATTATTCAAACAACGCGATGTTACTTTTCTTATGTCAATTCATTTCGAATCTTCACTTTTGCTTAGATATTTTTTTTCAATTGTTTGGGTGGTAGTAATGTTTTTATTGCAATATTTTTAGTCCTTGAAAAAAAAACTCTTCTCATTCACAACTGCCATTATGAAGAAATGCTTCATAGTCATGAATTTTAAATCATTCAGATAGCTTTTCCCGATTGCATGTAATCTTTGAACAACAGGTCAATTTAACTGTCTGATGAGATAAGTGCATTCATGATTATGTTATTAGTGTGTTTTTTACACATAATATTTTCATTCAAAATTTATTTATTTATCTTTATACATTTTGAAAAAAAAAAATCAGATTAGTTTTAGTCTGTATTAGAAGTTGTTTCGCAAATATTTGTTGTCCAATGTTTTAAGGTAAAGTGGAATTAAAAAAAAGTATATATTTCGAGAAAGTGACACGCATTACACCAGCACCAAAATGGTCAAACGTTTTCGAAAAAAAATTGCGAGTGTTTTAACTGGCTACCTAACTGATGTGTCAAACTTGACGGATACTGGGTCATACTACAATAAAAACCTGATTGTCAGAAGAGTAATATATACTATTGGACAAGGAGAGGGGCCTAAAGTAACTTAAAGCTGAATCCTTCTATTACACAGTAGATTGTATGTAGGCGGTATAGCTGATTCAGTTGTGGGAATTGGCGGGGAGAAAGCGTCAAGATGAAAGGATTTGAAGGCGCCGTTGGCTGTCTAGCCACTCAGTCTCCCAAGCAACATGTGTAACACCAGGAAGGAGGCTATGATGGGTTATGGGTGTAGGGAGGTTTGTACATTAATTTATAGCTTAATCGTGAAGCCACTTTTGCATTAATGAATGCTACCAAATATTTAGATTTGAAAATATTTATCTTCTTAGAATACCCAGCACTTTCGGAGTTATCCCACTCTCACGCACACTGAAGTATTCTCTTTTTTCTCCTTTCAGGAAAATGAGTTCTCTTTGTCATAAATTAATTTCCATTCAACAGTTTATGGTGAGCTTCTTCAGTAAGAGCAAATATATATTTAAATTAACTTCTATTGGAGAAAAGAGGTCAAGTAGGCAAGAAAAAAGCTTCCGTTGAAATGGCAGAGGCATTTACCTGAGAATATCAAAATGTTATGTAAATTTTAATGCAATATTATATTTTATATGTTATTCAACTAATTATAGATATGCAACTTAAATTATATATATTTATTTTATTTTCCCATACAGATTATAGGGGTGTATAAAAATACGTACAGATAAACTGCAGCTTAATTTTTTATTAAAAAAATCATATTGGATTGTTGATCAGGGAATCACACTTTTATCTTAATTTTATAAAATATATTTTATAAAATACAAAGTACAATGTTTTTTCTAAACATAGCATTTATCATCAAGCATTTCATATCCTGCCATATAATGAATTAATTTGAAGGACGCAAAATGTAAGTTATATTCCTTTTTTGAATAAATCAAACTAATTTATAGAGATTTTTAGGCCCTTTAAAATTTATATGGAAAGCACTTCTAGTGTGTGAATTGTATATATACACAGAGAGATGGATATAGAGATAGATTATTTTAATGGCTGAAAGACCCATCTTATTTTTACACACATCATATTTCATACATGATTTCAACAAATTCTTATGATAAGTATGTTAAATAATATATTGTGAATCAGCCTCGCATATCAAGTCATCGTTCATATAAGTAACTGAATATTGCTTTTGTCATCTCTTCAGGAACTTTCAATGCAGAAAGTAGAATTGTTTCAAGTACATTTTAGTAAGTAATTACGCGTTTGCTGGACACTCAACACGAATTTAAAATAGCGTTAACGAAAGCAGTAGAGTGGAAAATTGAATTAGCTCTAATGTGATTAGAAAGTGGGAGAGTTTCAACATTTATTTGTAGATTGATATTTGTATTTTTTTTTTTTTTTCATTCTAAATATTTTGACTGTGAATTTTATAACACTATAAATACTTTCTAAAGATTACTGCTAATTATAATATTGTACTATATGACTTGAAACCCCTTTTCAATATACATTCATTTGTGTAAATCGCAAAACCCACACACATATCAATTTCTTAATTCTACTCAATTGTTTTTCACAGCTTCCTTCATTATCGTGAGTTATTTGCGTTAACCCTCTAAAGCACATGGCAGCCTTTAGGCTGCCACCAGTGTTCCCGATTTAATTGAATTTTTTATTCACATATTTCAAATTCACGCCAGAAATTTAAAATAGAAATTTTTGTTTTATTTAACACGTTCGCTGCCACCTACGAGAATAGTCGTAGTTGGCAAACTGGGCTTCCTTGCCAACTACGAGATAACTCGTTATTGATCTTCTTATCTAAATCACGGATTGCGAGCACTGCCATAGAAAATACCTGCAAAGTTTCATATGCCAATAACGAGCATACTCGTGTGAATTTTTTTATTGCTAAAAGTAATTCGTCATCAATATAGTACTCAAATAATGAAATTTAAAAATAAAATGATTTATAAGTACCAAATTGCAGATATGGTCTTGGCGTGTATGAACAGATGCACCATCTCAGCTTCGGCAGCGAACGTGTTAAAAACAGCCATTTCGTCCTGAAATAAACAGTAATTTGCTATTTAGATTTTCTGGTATGAATTCCAATTACCTGATTTACGCAATTTCTAGAACGTATTTTACAATGTACATTAGAGTGTTAATGTACATTATAAATCAATATTATTCGGAGGAAACTCAAGAATTTAAAATTATCAACAAAAATATTTTCAACAAACATTAAACTTTTACATTACGTGTTACTTTTTTTTTCTAACTTTAATTTTACCTTGAGTGCTTTATACAGTTTTATTTATATTGGTTTACATATTGAACATAATGAGCCATTTTATTAGTTTTCATCTGCTAAACATTAAACCATAAAATTTCCTTTAAATAAATAAATAAATATTATATTTTATTTAGCAAAAGAGCCTAAAATATATCATGTTTTTTGCATTTCTAATTTTTTTTTTTTTTGAAAATGAAATTAATATTACAAATGTTAATTGATTAATGATTTATTTATTGAATACTAGAATGATTAAACTGATTGATTGCATGATTAATATTATAAATATTATAATATTATAAATGATATGATTAATATTATAAACCATAGACTTCAACCTATCAAATCATTGTGATGTTTTCAGTATTTGTTATTTGAATGTTATTGTTCAAACGATTTATAATAGCATTTAAATGCTAGGATACTAGCATGTTTTATTTTATACTGTGTTTTGAAAAATGTGACAAAATATTATTAGTACTTTTATCTATTAATCAATGCGTTTTATTTATTAAGTTACAGAACGCGTTTTAATTATTAAGTTGCAAATATTTGAGCTCAGCAAATATGGCATCCTGTCCTGTACGCTTTCAAAACTTATATAAAAAATGCGGACTAAAAAAAAATTCGGGAGCGTGTACCTTTATAAGAAAGTAGAATCATACGCACAGTGCGCATTCCTAGATTAGCTAACCGGATGTGCCAATCCCAAAGCTTTGTTCTATCTCATACATGTTACTAATTCAAAATTCGCTGTCACATTGCCCAAATTAAATGATAATGTATGCCCATCATGAGGATTGTAAAGGTATGCAGGTTCGTTGAAATTGATGCATTTAACAAGGTGAGATAAGTATCGCATTGTTTCAAACAAATCATTGAATACCGGAACCCACCCTCTTAGATGTCCGCAACCAAAATTTCTAAGCCAAAGAGTGTAAAATCATGACCTAATGTTCAATATGCACCCAACTGTAATAAGGACCTATTTACGTGAAAATGTAACAGAATATTAAGTTTGATTAAATTACATGCATTAGTTTTTCAGGTATAGTTTTTGCAAAAATAATGAAAAATTCAGCATAGCAGCGCCACCTGTTGTGCGATTTACATCACAAACCTATTCAGTAACAGCTTACGTCAACGTCTAACTGAATCTGAAGTTTGATCAAAATCCGTGCATTAGTTCTTGAGACAGAACTGTTGCGGAAATCGTGCAAGAAGCAGAACAGCAGCGCTACCTGTTGGGCAATATACACCAAAAACTAAACAACACCAGTTTATACAAGATCTAACTGAATCTAAAGTTTTGGGAAATTCCGTGCATTAGCTCTTGAGAGAGAGTCATTGCTGAAATCGAGAATAATGCAGCCTATCAGCGCCACCTGGTGAGCGATATATACCAAAACATAAAAAGCAACAACTTAAGTCAACTTCTAACTGAATTTGAAGTTTGATGAAAATCCGTGCATTAGTTCCTGACATAGAGCTATTGCAAAAATCGAGAAAAATTCAGCATAGCAACGCCACCTGTTGGGCGATGTACAACAAAAACTAATCAGCAGCAGTTTATGTCAAGGTCTAAATGAATCTAAAGTTTTGTGAAATTCTGTGCATCAGTTCTTGAGATAGAGCGCCAACAAAATTTTTGTCTCATGCAGGCTCACAGACAGATTGACAGACAGACTCACAAACAGACATTTTTTAAAAACCAATAAATCGTGTTCAGGACCTTCTACAACGTATAAATTTCTCAAAAATCAGAAGCCGAAATTTTTCACGAATGCAATACTTTCTTCTTGTGAAGATAGAAGATACTTGATAGATCCTTGATACTTCATAGAAGATACTTGACAGGACGGTGTTAGCTTAGAAGAATTCCCCTATGAAGGAGAATTATTTTATCTATTGTGTTTTATTTCCCACAATTTATACCTAAATAAGTTACACACTAAAGACATATGTGTTAGATTAATTCAAATAAATTTAATGAAAACTTGTTTAAGAAACCTATTCAATAAAAAAATTCTAACTTTTTAAGATTCCTTTCTTGTTTAATGATTTTTAAATTAAAACTAGTATGTTGTGGCCATCACAAAACTTTCTTGTATATAAATCACGCCAATTAAATTATTTAGTTAGTTTAATTACATCAATTTAATTACATCAATTTAGCACCAATTCATATAAAAGTATATCTGAATTTGAAGTTTGATGAAAACTCGTGCATTAATTGAGATAGAGCTATAGTGGAAATTCTGAAAAATGCAGCATAGCAGCGTCACCTGTTGAGAGATTTTTCGCCAAAACATAAACAGCACTAATCCATATCAAGGTATACTTGAATCTGAAGTTTTTCGAAAATCCAAGCACAAGTTCTTGAGATAGAGCTATTGCGGAAATCGCAAAAATGCAGCATAGCAGCGCAACTTGTTGAGTGATTTACACCAAAATGTATAAAACGTCAATTCATGTCAAGGACTAACTGAATCTGAAGTTTGATGAAAATTCGAGTATTGTTTCTGGAGATTGAGCTATTGTGGAAATCGTGAAAAATGCTGCATAGCAGCGCCACCTGTTCAGTGATTTACACCATAAACTAATAAGCACTAATTTATATCAGAGACTAACTGACTATAAATTTGTATTAAATTTCGTGCATTAGTGCTTGAGATAGTGCGCCCACAAAATTTGTGCCACATACATACCGGATGTCCCAAAAATGACCGATGGATTTTTAAATTCCATAACTTGCAAACGGTGACAGATATTAAAAGAAATTCTTGCCGGAGTGTTATGTAAGATGTCAGGAGTTTTCATGCTGCGATTCTCAGTTTTAGTTACAGATAGTATCGATAGATGGCGCTGCAAGCAATAACCGCTAAATCCAGGCTCGATTTTTCGGCCTCTCTCTTCTTCCATGTGGAAAAAGGAGATTAAAATTTATTAAATGCATCCCGCAGTACCAAAAATCGGTTCTAGACTGAGCGCCTATTGCTCTCTGCGCCATCTATTGTTTGAAATTCGAACTAAAAACAAGAATCACAGTACAAAAACTCCTGACACCATACATAACCTTCCTGTAAGAATATTTTTTAATATCTGTCACCGTTTGGATGTTATTGAATTTTAAAATCCATCAGTCATTTTGGGACACTCGGTACATACAGACAGAGTCACAGACTCACAGACAAACATTTTGTAAAAACATGCTTTTCGGAATATCTGACCCCTAAAACGTGTAAATCCATCTAAAACCAAAACACGAAAATTTTCACGAACCCAATACTTTCTTCTTGTAAAGATTGAAGAAATTAAAAAAAAAATTCAATTACTTGTACTATCAAATGAAATAAATATTATTTATTCTTTCAATTATTTATTTACTTATTCAACACATACATCTGACTTAAGTGCTTGGCATCAGGTGTCCGTTTATAAGTCATTATCAATATACAAGGACGAGATATCCGCAAAGAAATTTACAACACCAAAGAATTATAAGCGGGAACTCCACTAAGAGTGTTCAACGGAGCCAGCGGGAATCGAACCCGCAGCCCACCCACGCTTTCAAGCGATTGGCGGTGTGGTGCCTTAACCACTCAATCACGGTTGGCCCTTCTTTCAATTACATACATGCCAGAAGTAAAGAATAAATTAACGCTGTGTGTGCAAATAAATTTTTAAATAACCAATTTTTTTTTTTTTTTTTAAGTACAATTTTCAGGGAAATAAGCGTTATTTTACTGATCATAAAGCAGAGCTACTTTAAATGATGACTAAGAAATTGATTGAATAATAACTTACAGAAAGCGTATTACAATTTTAATAAAGTTGAGTAAGAAATCTCAGTAAACAAACATAAACTTCACAAAAATGTAATGCCTCATATTATCGGTAAGTTTTTTTCAAAATCTTCTGCTTCAATCAAAATTTTCTGTCAATAAGTTTTTATTCTCTTATGTAGGTACAGTTGTGGAAAAAAGGTAAACACCCCTACAAACTCCTCAACAAATTATCGTAGATGAAAGTTACTGGTACCGAACAATTAGAAATAAAGTCTACTTTTAAATTATGTATAAAAAATTTGCTTAGGGGGCCATCTACTTTTTTTTTTCAATAGCAGTACAGAATTCTGACAGCATACATGAATTCTACACCATTCCATAAGCCTAAAAACAATTATTTATGCAACTCATACTATAAGTTTTCGAGAAATTAATTATTTTAAAACGAGCGTATTTTAAAGGCTATATCCAAATTGAAGTTCCGTACTCGATTATTAACCGAGAGAGCCCCCTTCTAGATCAAGGTACCACTCAAGCAGTCAATGAAGCCTGCTAGATTACACGACAGCAGAAGAAATTTCAAAATATCTAGTCACTTCCATCACAGAAGGCCCCTTTAAACATCATTTTGCCGTTTTTAAGCATAATTTGAAAATTACTTGTAAGAAAAATGTGAAATTTTGGATTTCCATAAAGCATGACTCAATAAATCTAAATCCATAAAAAAAACTGTAGGTTGCAATTCATAATTTTTTCGAATATTAATTTCATAATTCATAATTCATATCATAAAATTATAAAAATTGCAAATTCAACGTATTTATGTTTGGGTATATTAGTATTATTGCTACTCAAAAAAAATAGCATATTAGGAGCATGATTTCAGGAGCATAATAAATAAAAATATGAAAATGTAATTTATCATTAGAAGCAATAAATTTTGAATGTTTACAATTCGAACACTTATCATTCAAATGATTTGAAATTTGGTGTCTAGGCATAGTTTTAACCAAAGATTTGAAATATCTCGTTAAAATTGAGTATTGCCATAAAAAAATGAAGTTTGGATTTGTTTTAATATGTAGATGCCCCCCTAAGCAAATTTTATATACATCATTTAAAAGTACACTTTATTACGAATCGTTCGGTACCAGTAACTTTTGTCTACGATAATGTGTTTAGGAGTTAGTACGGGGTGTTTACTTTTTTTTTTTTTCCACGACTGTACTTTACTTTGAGGGTAACTTTTATTAATATTCTGACATGACTATCTTCTAGTAATAAAAATGTATCTCAGCATTTTAATATGATTTTAAATATGATGTTTAAAAAGCAATATAAAGAGTCCGAGATATGAAAGTTCGATAATTTCTTTTTTTGTATTTTAAGCCACAAATATTTATCCCTTTCAGGGGCAAGTAATTACGTTTCTGTAATGTTGAACTCAGACCGGAATTTTCGAAAAATTTCGCCTGAAAAGAAGAAAAAGCAATTTTTCAACTGATTTCCAGCAAAGTCATAAAAGTAAAATGTAATTAAAGTTGTCTGATGCAAATCTTGATTAAAATTAGGTGGGATATAATATATCCCACCGCAACTCAAGGGGTTAATAAAAGAGAAATGTCATACCAAGGGTTGCCCACAATCTTTTCTCAACAGTTGTGGCATTCAAATTTTATTTATTTATTTTTTACACATGCTTATGTTATATAAATATATATGTGGAGCAAACATTCAAACCGTGTTTTCTCACAAAAAAATAAAAAATGAGTTATTGTTATTTTTATGAACTCTGTGTTAAATTGCGCAGAAATAAATGGTATTTTTTACAAAAAAAATTTTTCTCCGATTATAAATCAATTTTAAAACTTGACGTTTCAATCAAAAAGTGTTTCCTCCAAATCCTGCATTCAATCAAGCAGTGATTTCTCCAGTCTGCCAATCACAGTTGTCACTTAATGTGAACTTTCGAAACCTACCATACATATCACAATTGAAACGGATTGTTTTAGAAAAAAATAAGAGAACTGTTAAAGTTAAAGGCTTCCAGAATTATAGATTTCAAGATCTAAATGAAGAATATGATGTAAATATTCTTAAAAAGGGAGTTACTGTTGCCTTGTTCAAAGGGTTGTTTTAGAAAATCTTCCTCTTAGCCACGCCATACCAGTTGAAAAGAACAAAGATGTTAAAAAACTTTTGAAGGTAATGTATAGTGAACAGTGGCAAAATCAACCTGATGATATATTCAAATGATACAACCACATTATCCATGATAGATAAGCCTGCAATAAAAAAGAGGGATATGTGTATAACTGTCTAGATGAAGATATTGGTTTTAAAATTTGAAGTGGATTTCTGGCAAACGAGTATTTATTTAGTAAATATTTAATGAATACTACTAGGTACCATAATCTGTCATTTTATTTTAACAATAATCAACTGAAATTCGGTATTTATTCAAATAAAATAATGCTATTGTATTATTTGTGAGTTAGAACTTATTTCATTCAAAAAGCGTTTTATCCACTTGTCAAACAATCAAAACATGTTTCCTCCTCTGAATTCGGTCAAAACGTGTTTTCTCCAAATATTAAATGCATTTTATAAATTTGTTTTATGTTTAATATCTTAGGTATGCTTGCAATTCCTTCTAATAAACAGTAATAAAAATACACAATAAAAATGAGAATTAAATACAAGTTATTTTCTTATTTATCAGTTTTTTGTGTTTTTTGAAAACTTGTATCTAAAGGAGAAAGCATGATTTGCATGTTTGCTCCACATATGCAGATTATGTTTATTCTCAGGATAGGATTTCGGGAAACACAAAAAAAAAGAAAAAAACAAAACAAAACAATAACAACAAAAAACGCGTAGTATTTAGCACCAAAGAACAATGAAATCTCATATAATTGAAAGTATCATAACGTGATAAGATTTAGTCGTATAAAAATTAAACTTGCAATATTTTACTTTTTAGGGCATGCAGAAAGTGTTTCTAAATAAAACTTATACAATGCAAGGACCCTAAAAAAAATAAAATTTTTCGACTTAAAAGATACTTTTGACGTGAATAGTTTTTCATACGTGATGAATAATATTTTAAATATTTTTCAATTAGAAATATACCTATAAAGATAATGGTTTAGGATTTAGCTATTACAATGTAAATCGAAATGTCTTAAATTCAGACAAGTCTGAAACGGAGTGTTCAATTTTCAGACAATTTAAAATGTCTTAATTTTTTCACACACTTTTTGAGTCTGAAATTTAGACACTTCAAACGTCTAAATCGCAGCCATTTTTTTAAAGCATTATGCGTAGCCATGTTTGACCATGTTGAATCCTAGAAAATTATATGGCCATGATCCTGCCCCCTCCAACCCACACAGCCTGATTTTATTGGCTCCAAAATTTGGTATGCAATTTTTGTAAAGCTGATAATTGAAATCTTTTCCGACATTGTACTGATTATAATCACTATTTTGAATTTATAGAGTAGAATAAGATTAAAAACAAAAAATATTTGTCTTAATACAGTAAAACTTCTAAACAGTAAAATCTCTCACCTCGGGACCGTGGAATTTGTCTGCCATTCGGAGGTGTCTGCTTTTCTCAGGTAAAAATATATAACAAATGTGCATATTGTGAATAAAAAATGTGTTTCCTAAATAGTGGTCTCCTCTATTTAGGAGTGTGGAGATTTTACAAGAAAACTTTCATATGGACAGTTTTCTTTAGAGAACACTCACCTTTTTCAACATAAATACATTTTTTTTTTACCTCATAAAAGCTTAAACAATCGAATAACAGACAAATTCAGCGTTCCCGAGGTACTCGCGATTGAGAGTTTTTAATGTATTTATTTTTTTTTATTTAGTTTTTAACCTTATTCTACTTTTAAAGTTAAAAATACTGATTATAATCAATACAATGTCGAAACACGTTTAAAATATAAGCTTTAAAAAAATTGTATATCGAATTTGGAGCACCTAAAATCGTAGGTTGGGGGTGGGGGGGATACACTGCCCAGTTTCCCCATTCTTTAATCAAGTCCTTCTTCTAGAAAAATTCCAACCCAATATTATGCTTCGCTAAATGTATATGTCAGCTTTAAGTGCAAAATCTAGTTATGCAAGTAACTATAGTATAAAATTCTACCTCTTTACGGATATTCATTTCAAATTTCAAATTACTTTTTTACAAAAAATAATAAAAAAATCAATATTGTAATTGATTTTAAATTAAATATATCTGTTTATTTTTACCGTATTTTTACAATTATGTTAACAGCACATAATTGCACGAATTTAAGAACCTACAAATAATCATAAAGACTAGCAAAGTGATAAGGCGAAATTATTTATTAAATCATTAAATAAGATTTATTGGCGACATTAACAAAATTTTTCTGCCTCTACGTCTAGTGCGTCAAATTCTGATCAGGCTATCAAATCGAGAAGTTGTGGTTTTGAACCACTCAACTTGCAAATGAAAAAAGATTAGAAGCTGACTATTTTCATTATAGCAAATGGAATATTACTAAAATTCTCGGAAACACCAAAATTATAGCAAAGTGAAAAACAAAGATTCCTTTAATTAGAATGATAGGATTTAATGAGTTTTATTTCTCAAAACAGTTTAAAATAAATAAGTGAATACAAGTAATTCGCTGTATTAAATCTTTGGGGGAATCAATGATATGGGTGAATGGAACGATGTTCAAACTACACTCTTTTAAATATTTAAAATTTTTCATGATGTAAAAAACATGAGGCCAAAGAAAACTTCATTACACAACAAAAGCATGTATAATAATTAAACGCAGCTATTAAATAGGGGTGCTTACTATAAAGACTTGAGAATTCCAGTACGTATCACATGATGAAAATATGGGAAATATAAAAACCTAATTTAAATATTACAAATGCTGTCGCATTAAATGCTTATAAAAATATTGTATACATAAATGAAGTCTTAACAGAGTTACTCCAGTGTGGTAATTTCTCCAAAGAAACACTATTAAGGTAGTCTTGATGGAAATTAAGAAATTATGAACCAATCAACAGGTGCTGTTACTGCGATTTTTAAATTAATGGCGTACAAATAGAAAAAGCTTAGGATGGTGTAAACTCAATAAATTCAATAGCCGCTAATACACCATGCAGACTCACCAAAACTTATTTTAAGAATAACATCGAATAGAAAATAATACAGAAACATGATTGCAGATGATTTGAAGAGCAGAAATTTAAATATTAGCAAGATAAAATTTTAACATAGAAATACCATAGGCAAAATGCTTTAAACACATTTTGGCATGACTAAGGAACTAATAAAGCTATAGATTCGTATGAGGTCTCCATTTAAAGAGAAAATATTCACAGAGAGTTTGCGATACGTAGTTGAAAGTCCTACTTGTCTGAAAAAAAAGCTCTGATTGTTCCAAAAGCACACCCGGATAGAGGACGTCTGGATTGGATGGTACGTCAGTATCCGTGAGCTAGACAGACTTGGATATTTTAAAAAGAAAATCCCCGTATATATCCGGCTATCTGTATTAAAAGAATCAAAAAATTTCATCCTCAAAACATAACCCGCCAAACAACAGTTCTCTTTACCTGCTTCGACGAGACGAATAACACTATATTATTGTTATTGATTGTTATTGACCACTATGTTGAGACGAATTAAATCATGGAACTTCACATTCCGCAAAAAACGAATCAAGTCAAAATAAATTATTAATTAAAATCTACGCGTACACAGTAACAAACGCTCAGTTTGAATCACAAACGAATATCAAGTTCGAACGAAAGAAATCTAAAACGCATGCATAACTGAGAGTGCCCCCTAGTGGCTAATGTGGAACCAAAGTTACAAAATGTCTTAAAATTAGATGCTTTCGGATTTTTTAGACACTTTTCTCAGTTCATTTACGCCATGATCATAGTAAGAAACTTATGTGTCTTAAATTAAGTTGACTATGACTATATTATGACTGAATTTTTAGATTTAGACACTTAAGTGTCTGAAATTCTTTTTCAGTCACATATGTGCCTTAATTTAAGACGTCTATATTTGCAGTGTAAAAAACGATAAGACAGTAGACCCAGTACATATATCATAGCTGCCAACCTTCCGTTTCTTTGAAACCATCATGAACAAATAAAATTTATTTAATAAACTGCATTTGGACTCCATGAAGTACTTATTTGATTTAATTTATTAAGCAAATTTTCTGACTTAAAATGTTTGTTTAACTTTTAAAAAAAACAGCTTTGATATATGTATATATCTATTTTAGAATTCATATAATTGCAAAATTTATGTACAAAATATTTTCTAAAAATGTTTAAATGCATTTCTATTTTTTTTTAATTACATTAAATCATTGAAATTTCATCCAATTAAAATAAATTTTAGAAAATATAGACAAAATAACTAAAAGAAGCGAAGAAATATATAAAGCATTTTACTATATGTTAAATTTAATGTTTCAAGCATTATGAAAAATACGAACTCTTAAATGTGTTGAAACCATGCTAAAATGTTAATTATTTCCGACAAACTTTACTATTTGTTTGGAATATTTGGATAATATGAACTTAATATTTTATGGCTAAGTCATTGCGTGCTTCATATGCGAAATTCATATTTTTGCTGTTTTATTTATCGAAAAAAAGATTACATTTTTCACATTAGCTTTTTTTTTTTATTATTTGATTTTATTAATCAATAATTTCCGTCCAAGTCAACTTTAATTTTGCTTTGCACAAAATATTGAATAATCTCTCATAAAATGCTTCGCACCTTTAATAACTTACTGTTTAAAAATATAGAACCATATTAACAAATATCTGATATGGAGAAATTAATAGGATTTATGATCAAGCTCATACAAAAAGTAGCCTACCTCCGAGAGAGAAATGCAACCAGAAAATGTTCTTTTATATTGATCCTTTAGCATTTTTAAATTTATTTATTTATATTTAAGTTATTCAGATTTAGTCACGGAGATCTCTACAGAGGGTGTTCACATATTTTTGAAACGATTTTGAAAAAATAAATGTATAATCAACGACAAGAATTTTATTTTCTAATATATTTAATCTAATAGCTCTTTTATTGAACTATGATATTACATCCTGATTTCTGAGATAAAAGAGCTTTACTTAATCAACGTTGATTTTGATCCACTCCTCGACCAGAATCTTCCAGAGCCCATCCAAAGTTTTGGAACTGCACTTATAAAGAGCTTGTTTTAAAAGTCTAAATAAAGAGTAATCCGTAGGAGACACATTGTGGATGGTATGCGAACATCAATTCTGATTCCATTTCTAATTTTTTTTTTTTTTTTTTTTTTTTTTTTTTTTTTTTTTTTTTTTTTTGTGTGTGTGTAAAAATATAGGTATGGATGGTTTTGGTTAGGTATAAATTAGATTTTATAATTTTGTTTACAGCTCTGATAAAGATGTTTAAAGAATTTGCGATAGTTCTTTTATCGGTTGAATTTACTTTTAAAACATGCGATGTGAATTTAGATATAATAAGCGGTGAATGTATATTTGTTGGGCATGTTTTTTTTTTTTTTTTTTTTTTTTTTTTTTTTACCTTTTTCACACTGAAATATAAAATTTGACTTTCTTTCCTATTTTATTATTTATGTCATATTTTTACGTGTAGAAGCATAACCATACTTTTCACACTTTTTTTAATAAGCGAATGTAAGAGTATTTATCTTCGGAAAGCTCTTTCAATGCATTAATTTCCAACGACACTTTAAAGCAAAGATTATTTTTTATAATGCAGATAATAATTATTCCGAATTGATGCTATGTAGGTTTTATATATTTTTTCAGTTAAATTTAGCTCATAGAGAAAATCAAAACCGGTACAAAAATGTGTAACACCCTTTGTATTTCAATAATATAGTAACATATTTCACAAGTTTAGATGTATTAAGGAAAAAACCTGTAAAAATTGATGTTGATTGTCATAAAACAGAAAAAAATATGTGTAATGCATAGTAAGGTATAAAATAATGTAGAAAAAAAAGAACACTTTGCTATTTTAACAATTAAAAAATGTATAATATTGACAAGATAGATTTGTCAGTTCGGTATAGGCCATGTATCTGCAATATGTAGTCTCGTATCCATGAACATGTACAGCAATGCGTAATTCTGGATATCATACTGCAAGATAT
The DNA here is from genome assembly GCA_963932465.1 of Maratus speciosus. Taxonomy (NCBI): domain Eukaryota; kingdom Metazoa; phylum Arthropoda; class Arachnida; order Araneae; family Salticidae; genus Maratus; species Maratus speciosus. The sequence continues at coordinate 321,704,019 of OZ010787.1, read as the reverse complement.
CAGTACGCAGTGAGATCCATTGTTCTTACGGAGTTGCGCCCCACCAGTGGCTGAGAGGTTCTGCTCTCGAAACTGGTAGACGGGAAGTGCTGGGTTCGATCCCAATCGCGCCCGTCGGCCTAATCGTTCGGAGTTTTCGTGGTTTTCTTCGAACCATGGATTTCCATGCGTTAATACGGGTTAGGTTCCCTTAGAAAGACCCCCACGAAGGGCACTCCCCCTCGGGCCTATATCCCTAGTGTAGATAATCGGCCGTCACAAAATCAACCAACCAACCAACTTACGGAGTTGCTATAAGCTACCTTTTAATTGTGTTAATCAATCACTTAATTATTTAATGCTGGATCTTTCGCAATGTCATCCAGAGCTTTATGTGATCGAAAGTTGTCTTTCTGTAGGTTGTAATAACAACACTCCTAGATATACTTTCTTCAATTCACGGAAATTTCCTTGCAGCAGTGATTCCCGGATTTTTCCGTTAATTGGCGAATATCTGTTTTTTTTCCTCTGTTACAAGAGATGAAATATCGTCAATTGAAGATAGTTGGGAAAAAATGAAGTTACCGAGCTTGGATTCGAACCAGCCATCTTAGCATTACGAGACGAGCACGTTAGCAACTGGGCTACAGTTGTACAGCTGTGAAGCACTTTAAAGTAAATATGTTTGTTTCCGATGCGTATGGCTTGATAAATTTCCTTAAAAAGCCTTTTATTTCTTCTTTAATGAGATTGTGGCTGGGGTTTTAATACTTTAGTGTTAATATAGGATAAACATACGAATTGTAAAGAGTATAAAGTTTTAAACAGATTTTTAGATGTAAAATATGAATGTTATATTTAATCAACTTTACTTAACTGAAGTTAAATAAAGTTGATTTTATAAAGTTGTTTGTAAATAAGTATTCGCATTTAAAATATATTTTAAACGAACACATTTAAAAGATATTTTAATTAAAATATTAAATGAAAAAATCCGTATTACTAAAGATAAACTTATCGAAATAAAATATAATCATATTTTACATCTAAAAATTTACTTTAAAATATTTATAATTCACATTTTTACCCTATTTTAATACAAATTATTAAAACCCCAGCCACAATATCATTAAAGACGAAAGCTTCCCGAAATTTACTTCAAAATAATTTTTTTTAAGAAATTGATCAAGCCATACCTATCTGAAGCAAACATATTTACTTTAAAGTGTGTCGCAGTTGTACAAATGTAGCCCAGTTGCTAGCGTTCTCGTCTCGTAAAGCTAAGAAGGCTGGTTTGAATCCAAGCTCGGCAACTTTCATTTTTTCCCAACTTTCTCCAATTTACACATATTTCACCTCTTGTAACGGAGGAAAGAAAACAAATATTCACCAATTAACAGAAAAATCCTGGAAGCACTGCTGCCAGGAAATTTCCGTGAATTGAAGAAAGTATTTCTGAGAGTACATCTATTAAAGCGATAATTGGAGACATAAGCATCAAAGACTTAAATTCTACAGATTAAATTTCCACAGATGTTTATTGAAGGCTAACGCGTACACTGTTCTTCGTAAACCAAACGATATCAGCTGTTGCGTTTAAAATGAAATTTAGAACCAACGGTGTGAAGAACAGCCCTCCATTTATCTGTAGTTTGATGGGTATGTCGATGTTCTCATCTGAAAATGCTCTCTGCTTTGACGGAGTGTGAACGGATAAAAAATGAATGGTCTCTGTACTGCCCACTTTCTAGAAGCTGTCTTCAAACGGTGTATTTTATAAACACAGAATAAGGATACATCCATAATATTAATTTTCGTACACCGTAATGGAATTTTTTCTACTTTAAAAATTCACAGACGCTAAAGCCTAACAACATGAACTACTCTCAGAAGAAGGTATGGTATCCGCATTTGACGTACTGTCACTTTTTGGCGATTAATTTTAAAAAGGTAAATATTTTTTATCGTACAGTTAATTAAATCATTTCTTCATTTAAAACAATTTTCATGAAGAAAATACAAAAATCATTAAAAATAAAGAACTTTATAGTAATGAAACTTATTTGATTAAAAATAATGTTATAGCTATATATTTCATATTTAAACACAAGAATTGTTTAGTTTAAATCAATGCAATAAAAAAAGATGAAGTTGAGTTGCACCTTATTTCGTATTCATCATCTACGATTGTAGTAAATTATTCAAACGTCAAGGTATTTCACCAGTGGATGACATTTGCTTGCCTATTAGAGATATAAATACGTATAAATATTAAATACGACAAAAAGTCATCTGCTGCTACATTGAGAAAGCTATGATAAATTCGCTTAAAATTATAATTTTTTAATAAATTTTAATGTTTTATTGATGGAATTCTTATGTATTCTTGATCATTAATACTTTTTTTTTTTGAATAAATATGATTTAAGGCAATTAAGATGACACTTAACGCATTACATTATAAGCAGTTAAAACAACGTTTAAACCAAAAAAACTTTTTAACTAATTGCAGATTAGTTTCTGTACCACTCAGCGTACCGTCATCAGTGCAATGAATGATGGAATTTTGCCCATATATATGGAGGAAAAGTGGATTCCAGAGATAGGTTTACTGACCAATGGTATCCAGGAATTCTACTTTTAATTCTACTTGTCCAGTAATTCTTTCGTACATTGATTTTCTGTAATTCTATTGTTCAATAAACCCATACTACAGAATCTGCTTCTCCTCCATATACACAGGGGTTCAAAATGATCGGAGCCATTATTAGTTTGACTTAATAATAAATATAATTATATTAATGCACATATAAACCGCAGAAATTTATTTTATGAAAATAATGTACATCTAACCTCAAAGAAAACACCATAAAAAAATTATTATTATTAAAATGTAATAAATTGAATAAAGATTAATTATTAATGATATTGAATAATAATGAATCGATAATGAATTGAATAATAATTAAATAAATGGAATTTTGACTGGATATGCCATAGGGGCAAAATGATACAAATGGATATTTTTTCTAAATTATAGAAATGCTACATGTCAATTGTGCTTCCTTTGAGTTTATTAATTTCATTGCAGCGTTGTAGCATAGAGTTTACAAGATTTCGAATTTATCGAAGTGGCAAAAACGCTACGTCCCACGAATGAGAAATTTAAATTCTGCTTTCGAGTTATACTATACCATTTGCCTATTTTTCTGTAGATATTGCCCACTACAATACTGCAAGCGTTCTCAGTGAGATTTCGGTCCGGAGTATTAGCCGGAGAATCGAATGTGGGAATCTTATTACCTGGAAAATACTTATTTTTTATCTTTGCAGAGTGGATTAATAGAATATCTTGTTGAAAAATATAATTAAGGTCATCAATTTATTTTCAATTTGGTTCAAAAAAAGGCGTTCTAACATGTGTATACAAGCATGTCTATTTTGCTGTTTTCCTAAAAAAAAAATTCTAAGCCTACCACTCTGAGCAAAAAGTAGCACAAACCATTATGAAGCCTCCACCTAGTTTTCTTTTCATAGGTCCTACCAGTATGAATGAATACTACCCGGACCATCGAATAAAATTTGTTTCAGCCACTGAAAATATTTTTACGCCAATTCGATTGTAGCTTAAGACGTTTCTCTCTAAACTCAATACAAGTTTTATTATGGCCAGATGTTAAACTCGAACACTGAGTCGATTTTACATATTTAAAGATTCCTGACCTCTTTATTGCTCTTCTTATAGTCCATACGGATGCTGACGTCTTTATCTGGCTTCCAATTTCCATTGTTGTCATTCGATGCTGTCAAATTTTGCTTTCGACCGTGCGAACAACCAAACTTTCACATAATTTCAAAAGAATTCTCTGTCTTTCTTTAGATTTTGCTGTACCATAATTTGTTGGATTCTGTAAGAAATTAAAAATGTCAGTCTTTGAAAATTTAATTTTATCAGCAATTTTTTAAAGTGATATTCCGATGTTGTTATAATGTAGAATTTGGCATTTTTCTATGTTAGAAAGCATTTTTCCCCATTGTCAAAACATTTTGCGAGCTAAAGGAATGCGCTCAGAATCTCATTTTAATACTTTTTTAAATGATATGCGAAAATATCCACCAATCTCCAGCTGCGGTTTAGAAATATTTCCGACCTGCTTATCATTTTGCGTCAACGGAAATTTAGCAAAATACACACAATAAAAAATATATATACAATACTTGTAAACAGCTGCTTTTATATTGATTGGAATATCATGTACTTAATTATAACACAAGGATATCCATATTTGCATAACAAATCCAAATTGATTTCTTTGTCTTTCTGTCGTTCCTATAATTTTGTACCGTGCAGTATATGGGCAAAATGCCATCATTCTTTGCATTGATGGCGGTATACTGAATACTACTGAAACTAGTTTACTTAAAAGGTTATGGTGTTACAAACATTGTTTTATCTGCCTAAATATGCTTTAACCTTACTTGCAACAAAATTTGCATAAGTTTTGCTCATTGGTATAACAGCATAAACAAGTCAGAAATTGTAAGTCAAATGTGGCAAATGAGGTGCGTTCGTAATCTAACTAGTTTTATAAATATTCATATCTTGATGCAATAGCTGTTGCACTGTTATGCAAAAATGCATGAAAGCAAACTTGATACGATTACATATACTAAATTCAGTAATACAGAAATAATAGGACTGCACCTTAAATATGAAGTAATCACCATGATAACCTAGAATCATTATCTATCATGGGATATGATTGAAATAATTAACTATGATAGGATTTAATAGAATAAAAAAAACTTTTGTTAATATCTTTTTAAGTTTTGATTCGATTTTCATAAAATTTCAAATGACTCGACAAGATTCTGCACAATTATATTTATTAAATTTCAAACCATTCAGTTGGGTAGTTTTTGTGCTGTCATATGCGGACAGACAGACAGAGAGACGGACCAGACGATGACCATAGGTGCTACGTATTTATATAATTACGACATTTCCCCATGGACCATAATGTATGGAAATACCTTTGAGTGTCTCTGTAAATAAACTATGAACGCTACATACTTTATTTTCAATAACGAAAATTACATAGTAAATGTCAATAACATAAATCAGTTACACAGCAATCCAACTATATTAACGCAAGTTAGACAGACGGACGGGCAGGCAAACCGAATTCATAAACACTTTCCAACTATGTTGGAAAGTATTAAAAATGCATAATAGGTTGAAATTTCGCTTTTAGTAATTTATACCAATAGACAGAAGCATACTCGAACACTTTTGTGCAGCCCTGTATTTTACCAACTATCTTTATATACAAGCCACTATTTAGCTAAAGTTTAATTAAGACTAAAAGACGCTTAAAACTATTGAAATCACACTCCCAAAGATTATAATCCGTAGACGGCTATGTACTCAAATCTTTGTGTGGCGATGTATAAGATTTTATCTACATTCTACAAATATATATTAGTATACTAAATGCGGTTCAGCGTAAAAATGCATAACTCACTTAAAAACCACCTATATGCTATTTTCGTTCATAGCCAGTAACCCTTACGAATTCTTTTGTGTAGCCCTGTATATGGTCTGCAGTATTTATACACACAACGTAATATGAAAATATTTCACTAAACTTAAAAACTCAGATCACAACTAAAATTGCACTTCCAGCAACCATCGGTAATGTACAGTCGTGGAAAAAAAAGTAAACACCACCTACTAACTCCTCAACAAATTATCGAAGACAAAAGTCACTGGTACTGAACGATTGGAAATAATGTCTCTTTTTAAATGACGTATATAAAATTTGCTTAGGGGGCATCTACATATTAAAACGAATCCAAACTACAATTTTTTCAATGGCAACACCCAATTTTAGCAAGATATTTCAAATCTTTGGTTCATATTCTGCCTAGACACCAAATTTCAAGCCATTTGAATGATAAGTTTTCGAATTATAAACATTCAAAGTTTAGCGCTTCTAATGCTAAATTACATTTTCATATTTTTATTTATAACTCCTGAAATTATGCTCCAAATGTGCTAATTTTTTGTGTAGCAATAATACTAATATACCCAAACATAAATACGTTGAATTTGGAATTTTTATAATTTTATGATATGCATTATGAAATTAATATTCGAAAAAGTCATGAATTGCAACCTACAATTTTTCTCATGGATTCAGATTATATGTCCTGCTTTATGAAATCCAAAATTTCATATTTTTCTTCAAAGTAGTTTTCAAATTATGCTTAAAAAACGACAAAATGATAAAATGATGGTTTAAAAGGCGGTTGATGATAGAAGTGGCTAGATATTTTGAAATTTCTTATGCTATCCTGTAATCTAGCAGTCTTCATTGACTGCTTGAGTGGTGCTTAAGGTATCTTGATCAAGAAGGGGGCTCTCTCGGTTAACAATCAAGTACTGAACTTCAATTTGGATACAGTCCTTAAAATAGGCTCGTTTTAAAATAATTAATTTCTCAGAAACTTATGGTACGAATTGCATAAAAAATTTTTAGACTAATTGAAGGGTGTAGAGTTCATTCATGCTGTCAGAATTGTGTACTGATATTGAAAAACACAAAGTTATGGTTCGTTTTAATATCTAGATGGCCCCCTAAGCAAATTTTATATACATCATTTAAAAGTAGACTTTATTTCCAATCGTTCGGTACCAGTAACTTTTATCTACGATAATTTGTTGGGAGTTAGTAGGGGGTGTTTACTTTTTTTCGACGACTGCCCAGAACTTCAGATACAGTATACTATCCGAAATATTTTGTGAGTCCCTGTATATACTGTGCACTTTCTATTATACAACAAGTAACGTGTAATAAATTTCAGTAACATACATCAATTTCATTATTTGTGAAACAGTTTAACATAATTAAAATACGCCGCAAACAATGTTTCCCCCTATACCATTATGCAACGGATTTCTTTTGTGTGGCCCTGTAAATGAAAAAGAAATTTTCTTTGCACCGCATATCACACAGAATATATATTTTAGTGCACTTCAATAATGCATATGAATTTCATTATGTTCGAAAGGGTGTAACATCATTACAATGCACTAGAAACTATTTTTGCGCATTGTCCGTAATGTAACGGAATACTTTTGACTGTCTTTGTAATTGAACTATACATCTGATTTTCACAAAATTTGAAACGACTCGACAATATCCTGCAACAATTGTATAACTTTAATTTCAAAAACATTCGGATTGGTACTTTTGCGCTGTTATATGCGGACAGACGGACAGAGAGACAGACAGATAGACGGACGCACTAGACGACAACAGGTGCTACGTATTTACATAATTACGAACGCACCTAAAAAAATAATTTTCCCGTTGAGATATTTTCTACCTTAGCGCTGTCATATTGTGACTTTGTGCCGTCGATGGAACATATCGTGATGTCAATAGGAAGTCACAATGATGCGGATCTGAATTTGCTGTAACCAATTTAGTCACATTGTGACCATTTTGTGACGAATTTGCAACCGGTCGGGTGAAAACATCACACCCGAAGGCATCCCCACATTATTGAATCGACTGTTTTTCTTTATATAGAGAGTAATGTGATTAGAATCCTGCATTGATTTTAGTGACTAGATTTTACCTGAATTGGATCCGATCATATGTCAGCTTGTTTCTTTTATTTTCTTTTCTTTTTTTTTTTTTTTTTTTTTTTTTGGCTGTAGGTAGGATTCGGATTAGAATCTTGCATCAGGTAGGGTATTCAGATTTTACAGAAACCCAACCCTGGCTCGGTTGTGATAAAATATGATTATTCAACTAGATTCTAATTTGAATCTCTCTTGCAGAAAAAAAAATGCCGAATCAATAATTTCGGGTGAGTGTTTGGATAAAATCTAATCACCCAGCCAGATGCAGAAGCCTTCTGAATGTCGCATTTTGTTCTATAAAAGTATTAAAATAACCGTTTTTTCGTTTTATAAACACGCATCCTACATAAAAGACTCTATGTACTTACCTTGGCAATATAAAGTAACTGAAAGTATCTCTTTTTTTTTTTTTTAACTCAAAATTTAATATTTACTAAACACAAAAATCTATTATGAACAACTACTTATATTCAAACTTAGCAAGTAATAATTTATAACACACTTTTTTATAAATTTTAAATGGACAGTGGTTTGTATAAAGATATTTTTCATTGTTTATCTTATTCAAACAAGAAGTGTTTCGAATAACTGTTCTGTACCATAAATTACAAAAATATTTGACAAAAATAGCAATTTACTGAAAATAAAAAAAGTTCTAAATCAATAATTACTTTTGTGGTGGACCTTCGGCCAGGTACGTAAATAACTAGCTATGACAGAAAAATTTATTTAATATCAGTAACAAATACGGCTGAAGTGGAGCAGGACTACTAAATTAAAGAAGATAAAATTTAAAGCTCAAATAATAAACTGAATGGAATTTACTAAAGTCAAACTAGCTTACATAAGCATTATTACTATAACAGTTCACAAAAACCGAAGAAAATATTCACCTCACAATATTCACCTCAAATATTCAAGCTCTGAGAGCTCTGAGAGCACAGTATGACAACGTCACTTACACGATAATGCAATATCACTACAGAAGAAATCCATGGGCTCCAACATTTCTTTATTTGAAACGTTAAATGGTAACACCTTACCTCTAGGCATACGCCTTAGATAATCTAAATCTAATATTTAATAATTGAAAACGAACGTCAGTGCAGCTGACACAAGGCTTCACAAAAACTCAGAAATCGTCCTGAACATCCACGAGAGGGCGAGACTCGGCAAAATCCAACGCTACTCTCCAGCATATTTATACTAGTCAACCGACCACAGCAACCTATTTAGCATATCACTGCATAAAAGAACTGCGACAAAGAGATTCAGGAACATTTTTGAGAACGTTAAAGAAATAACAGAATAGGTGGCTCTTTCATGCACAAATGTTAGAATCCAGACAATCCGTTCCCACACAAAACTCAACAATCCTTTTAATCCTAGATTACCTTTATAAATAGAGTATCTAGGCAATATGCTACAGTTGTTTTAAAATATTTTAAAATTCTTCACGCGTTTCAATTTTTAAAATATTTTCTTCTTTATTTCTTCATTAATTCTTTCATTTTTAATATTTTCCTTTCTTTTGACATTTTATTACTTTAAACGTCTTTGTTAAAAAATCTGTGCAATCATTTCTTAATCCAAAAGAAAGTTATTTAAATAAAAAACTAGAGAACAGGAATTCTTCTTTTTCAGAATTTAGTGTCGCCCCCGGCATTTCCATTACTTCATTTTCTTCTGTTGTACTGGCGGCTTCTATTATTATGAAACAGCCATTATAAATGAAGTGTTAAGTGAAGATGAAAGAGCAGCAGTAAAAAGTTAGAACTCTGATTTTCTGGTCAAAATGGGCAAAAAATGGCTATAATTTTTTTAAAGAAAATAACTCGGTTAAGCTACTGCAGTACAAAACATACTTCAATTTTAAGACTTAAAGCACGCGTTTATTTTATGTAAAATGACGTCATTCGCATCCGCTTAAGAATTCCACATTTACGATCTACTCTTAAACATTTACAGTAAAACATGCATAGCACATCACTATCGCGAAATAATGCACAAATGCAGCAAAAAGATGCCGTCATTCAAGAAAATCGACAAAAAATAGGCTATCTAATGATTCATTGATACTTAAAATTAAATATAGTTTATAATGGCTCCATTTTTTTTTACAGAAATCATTCGTTTATAATTTTTTTTCAAAATAGCATGTATTTTAATTACATTTTCTTTCGGTTGTTATGAGAAAATGGCAACAAAAATATATAATTACTATTTTAGAACTATTTTTCCTTTACTTTCTACAGGAATGGAGTACTTCCGTTGCCAATATTAAGGAAATGGCTCTAAAAACTACAAAAAAATTGTATTTCAAAAATAAATGGAGATACAGTTTTCAAACAAAATGCATTTAAAAAAACTTTTTTTTCCAATACGACGGTATAAAAATCGAAAATGTGCGATGCTTAGAAGTTTAAAAAATTGCTATAGAGTATTTAATCTTACTGCTTTGTTTTACGGCTGGCTTCTGTAAGGTAATGTTATTTTTTGGAATACACAAAATAAGCTGGGAGAAAGAAATAGCATACCGTACCGGGGGCTAAAAAATTAAAAACTGGAACTAAGCTCAATTTTATTAATAATATACATGCTATGACTTTATTATGAATTCGAGGACTTTTATATACCAGAATTCTTAACAAATGTACTGATTTATCGTAGTTATGTGTCAAAAACATAACTTACAGACATTACAAACATTCTGAACAAAAAATGATACAAGGAACATTTTAAAGTTATTATTTTATTTTATTACTACAAAATAATTTTGTGCGAAAAATTAATTTTAAATATAGTACATTTAAATCTTATTTATTTTTCCCTTTCATATTTACCTTTAAAAAAATGAAAATAAACTTTCAAGTATATCGATATTTTTAACGATGTATGTATTAATAACACAAGAACCAAAATTCACATTTTTCGTTGATTTTAGCTCCTTTGAAAGTCCAAACATACATTATTAGTTTTAATAAATGTTAAAAAATAAAAATAATTTAAATTTTTCTGACAACATTTTGATACTAAATTGAATTATTTCCGAATTTTTCACAACCCAGTGATGACATGAATTAGAAAAAACATTACACAAAAAATACTTGTATACAGAAAAAGTGACTAATATCATAAATATTTAAAATTCATCATTCTATCTTAATTTGGAACATGGAATAATTTTATACGTATAACTTTCCCTAACTTAAACTGCAGAAATTTACTGAGTTCATGAAATCTAAATGAAAGGAGAAAAACTGAATGTCAACATAATTTTATTTTACATTCTGACATAAAATTAAATGCTTTAAAAAATGAAAATATTTACATACCTCTTTTATACGTATCCATCTTTTATCTTCTCCCAGGAAAACATGTCTATTTTTCTTATTTTATTAAAATTAGTAACCAAAAAGTAGCTCGATAAGAATGGAAGGTAGCACAACCACTTCAAAAGCCACATAGGGCCACATTTCACGGGTAATTTTTGTTAAATTGCTTTCAAATAAAATTTTTAAATAATAAAGCTGGGCAAAGCGTTTTCTGGGCACCTTCTCAGAATAACTGTGTGTAATGGCCAGTTCCTCTGTATATGGAAATCTTTTTGGGCTTATCGAAATTTTTGGACTTATTTGGAGCTAATCAACTGCCCTGTCATTGTATATTCATGAAGGCAGGTGTTTGTATTTTTTATTTTATTCTTCATGCGTTGCTGTCGATCATAAATGTCGTTTTTAAATCAATCTTGAGATTAAAAATAGTTTATAGTAATTGAGTTTATTATTAAACTTTCATTACTGAACTTTTTATAAATTTCGATGCTTTCATTTTAACCTTTTAACCATTTATTTATTGTCCAATTAGTAACATACAAAAGATCCTTTACATAATGATATCGTAAAACGTAGGCATGAAACAACTTAATATTACAGTGAAAAGATTCTGTCTTTAATCCAATATAAGTGCTGTAACAGTGCAGGCCAAAAAAGGAAGAGGTGCGACTTATAGGAGGTATCAGAATTTGTTAATCCCTTTTTATTTTCTTTTTCTTTTATAGAAGTTAATGTCCGTAAAAGATTCACATCCTGGCCCAAAACTGTTCTCTATAGTTATAGAGGCACCCAATGAGACTATAAGGTATTTTCTGTTATCAGTTGTATATATATATATTTTCATGCTGCGAAATAATTTAGGGCCCCTAAAATTTTCTTCCGCCAGGGCTCGTTTAAAGAGAGGCGCAATTTTGCTTTCCTTGTTATTGATTTTCTTAAAGAAATTATAGTAAAATGTTTCCTCCTTAAATTTTTTAAAACTAATCAAACAGGAAGAGTAAAAAACAGCAGCAATCCTCTTTAAATATAATATGCCTCAGTACGATATTCACTAACATTCATGTTTGTACGCGAATTCAAACACCACACCTCTTAACTATTAGCCAGAGACCTAACAAGGTGGCATTTGGGATGTTAGGAAAAGTAATCATTTGAATGCAAGAAATACAAAAGCTTTAAGTTTCGAGTAAAAAATAGCAAAAATTTCGTTAAAATTGACTGGTGCCATGATTATTGCCTCACAATGTAAATTCAGACAAAATCTTTTACTGAAAGAAATGAAAGCATTGAAGCTATTGAGTATTGCTTAGACAAAATTATTTCCAACATGGATTTAATTATATGTAAGTATGTATATACCCACGCATAAAAAATCTTCCTGAAAAAGTTTAAAAAGTCCAATTTCGCTATACATTGAAAAGACGTCCTGAAATATGTAAATATTTTTCATATTGTACGTTTAAACTAAACTGTCTGTCTAGACTAAAGGCTAAAAATACCAGAAAAACCTAATTAATCCCTAAACTTTAAAAATCCATTTATATGCATTTATATCTGCGGATATTTCCTTTTATTTTGAAGTGAAATTTCTTTAAATATGCAATGAAACATTTATTTTCCTTGAACTAAAATAATGACAGTTTTAAAGCATATGAAGAAAATGAAACCGGCTTTGTAATTACGTGAATAAGAATTCCTTTTATTGCTCTTTTTTACATAGCATGTATAAAATACGATACAAAATTAAACTTGCCCGAGCATAAAAATATGATCAAATTGTTATGCAAACAAACCTAACTGCTTGACACGAAATATGAACAAGTGCTTTATATTTAAAGGAAAAGAGGAAAAGTATTATCGAAATTTCCTGCGATAAGAGGGCTGAATTCCGTTCATTTTATTTATAAAATTTTAATGATTTATTGTGTAACTCATTAATAATAAATACTGAAATGACATCGTGACTACTTATACAAACGTTCGTGAATCTTCAGGCATCCGTTTGAGAGCTCGTAAATTGTTTAGTTTGAAACCGACAAAGCGGATATGAATTAAAATCGGGAGCGGCTTTCTCTAGACAAATTGCCAGGTGTAGTCAGCCATTAGCATGTGAGCTTCTTAATGAGCTAGTCATTAGAGTCTATTTAGTAACTATCGATCAATTTGTGTGGGTGGGGATAAGTTACAGATACTGCCGCGCATTTTATTATGCTTGGCTAAGAGGATGTCACTATATTCAACATGAAAATTTGTATCATCACGATTTTATGTAAATAAAGACTTCAGAGAATATTGTTCTAAATTTTTTATTATTCGCAGGAGTTGTTTTTGCTACAGATTTACTATTTTAATTGTGCAAAGTGAGTATTTTGGAATAATTGCTTTTCGCGCGCTGGGAAGATTGTTCAATCATAACACTTTAGACTTACTATTCTCAAATGAAACATATTTACATTTACTTTTATGAACCTGAAGTTTTAGTCATTGGACGGAATCTAGACAAAATTATGACAGTTCAGCTTCTGTAAGTGTTATTTCTTGCCGAAAAAGAAAATGTCAATATCTATGTAATACATATCAAGATCAAGTTACCCACATTTAAAGAAATCTTATCCTTTAAGAAGCACAAAAATTACTTTATTATGTACAAAATTTATATGTAAACTTCAATGCAAGGTTACTTTGCAGATAATAAAACACTTAATAATAGCAACTTACATAAATTAGTACACAAAAGTGTAATAATTTATGTATGCTCGAAAGTTCTATAGGTGATGTAAATCTGGTTTATTGAAATGGTCTAAAAAGATTGTGTTAAAATACAGACATTAAGTTACCTTTAGCGTAGAAAAAATATCGTCTCCATGTAGCTCGATGTGACCTGATATCTAATCGAAAAAAAAAAAATGTGTGTTCTTCTCGTTGTTTTTTCTTGTTTTTATATCGGTTCCATTAGTATAACAAAATAAATAGTTCATATCGTCAGAATTGTCTTAAATTTTTATAGATTATATGTATAATTGAAGAGCTGAATGGATGAACATGTTATGTTACATTTTCTAAGAAAAAAATTTATCTTTTAGATGAAAGCGTTATGAGGTATCCTATCACATGGTGAAGCTAAAATACTAAGATTCTATTTAGTCTTGAAGATTTAAGACATTATTCATTAATACTTAAAATTTATTGTTTAATAATGTGAATAACATTAATAATTTTTGATATTTGAAAATTAAATATCAATAAGTTTTCCGAGCGAGTTAAGTACCATACTTGTCAATATTTTAAACACATAGTATCAAACAGAAAATAAATCATTAAAATTTACCGCAAAAAATTTTACTTCCAATTTCTTCAAATGTAATTTTTGTTACTTAACATGTTTTACCGCTTAGCTCTTCAATTATGGCCAAGCCAAATTTAAAATTTAGTGAAAAACATATACATATTAATAGTGTCGAAGTAAGAACTTTTGCCGAAGTCGAGAGAAACCGTACCGAAATCCTTCGGTTTTTATTTATTTATTTATTTTTTTTTTGTCGAAGTTTTCACACATTTTATTTTGTAAAAAATATTTCTACCCGTCCGAACATTTCGAAATTTTTGTAGGTGATGTAAATCTGATTTATTGAGATTCTCTGAAAGGATTGGGTTAAAATACGGACGTTTAGTTGCTTTTAGCGTAGAAAAAATATCGTCTCCCTGTGCCGCGAAGTGACCTGCTTTCGCCGGTTATATTTGAAAGGGTTAATATTCATATTTTTTCAAACGGATTGCGCCATAGATTAGAAGACGATTTCAGCTTTAAGAGCATATTTATTTTTGCCAGTACCTCTAAAATTGCGCCTGTTGACATAAGGGGTGGGGGGGGGGAATTTTTTCAGAAAAACGACACTTTATGAATTTTTTTTTTTCAAAAGTCAAAGGCGAGATTTTTTTTAAATTAATTACGGCATTTCAGACATCAGAGTACGATTTTTCGGAATTTGTATTGCAATTTGAACTGTATCTAGCGGTTTGCTTGATTTCGGTTAAATCAAAACTATTAAAAAAAAAACACACAAATAAATCGAAAAGCGGTTCTTCGCTTATTTCCGATGCGTAAATGGGTTTGTGGGTACGCGCGAGAGCTTTTCGGAGCTCGCGATGAAAAAGTAAATTTTAGAGGAGAGTTCTTTGTCATTTTTAATTAATATCTCTATTAATTAACAAAGCAACAAAAATCTACAGGGGAGGCCTTGGACTATCTTCACGCAAATTTTAAGCCTCGTACGAGCTGTAGAGTTTGCCAACCATCGCACACACACAGAGCGAAACTTCCTTTTTTTAGTATAGATAGATTACTCCATGCATAAAGAATAGAAATATTTTATATACACTGTTTTATAGTAAAAATAAATCACGTGTCGTGTTTGTTTTTTAATTTAAAAAATATTTTTTACGTTATTGTTTTCCGTAAAACAGCGAAATTTATGCATTGTTAAAGTATTTGCAAACAAGAATTGCAAATTCCTTGTTTTTAGCAAAATTATGTAAAGTATTTTCCGAAAAACAGTTACATTTTTATGGTTGTATTTCATAAGATAACAGAATATTTCCTACATTCGATTAATTTCAAACGTCTATATTTAAATTAAAACACTTTATAATAAATTCTACATACATACAAGTTACTAAAATATAAAATAGATATTTCAAATATTTTTATTTTAATGCAGTTCTTTACCGATATTCAAACGCGATATTTTGTATTCAGATCACCATGTCATTATGGCATGACTGTTTATCACTACACTTTAATGGCATAATGAGGATAAGCATTAGTCATTGTGATGCACGGCTTTCAGTGTCCCATAGTATTCCAATTATTCAAACGTTCATCCTAACACAAATGACTATATATTTCGTAAAACCTAAATATATATTTTTAGATTTGTATAATTTTCTGTATTGTAAATATAGTATTACCCTGTATTAAATTCCCAGAATTCACGTTTCCCCTCAATTTACACTTTTTTTTGTAAGCAGACAAACTTTGACCAGTACTTCAGTATAAAATATTTCGCGAAATATTTTTATAAATCCAGATTTTTAAAAATCTCAAATAAGAAGAAAATTCCACTTGCAAAATACAGGTGGACGTACTGCTGTGTAAATGCGGGGTTCGACGATAGTTTTCTGCAATTAACACGTTTTCTATTACCTCCCTTGAAAAGTTGAAAAGCTGGGATCTTCTCTAATTAAGCGGAAAATTTAACAAACCCTTGTTTAGAGAGTATCAATGTACTTTTTGTATAATGTTAATTGTTTAAAAGCCTTCAAAAATTCAAAAAGAAAAAACAATTTAGAAACTTTTAAAAACTTCTAAATAAGGTATTTTATTCGATCATAATTTTTAAATTGTTTTACAATGTGTTGTAAAACGGTTGCATGTTGAATGTTTCAGTAGTATTTATTTTTAAGCCTCTATTTTTCCTTTTCAATATTTCTTTTAATTCATTGCTTTTAAATATTTATATACTTATATATATTTCATGAAGTGGGATCAGTTTTGGATAGCATTGATTTTATTTTACCATACATTTAACCAATGAAAAAAATTTCAATTCTTTGCAATGAGATTAAGCGTGCCATTGGGTGTCACTAAAAATACGTGTTTTTATGCGTCTCTAAATGTATATATATATATATATTTAAATTCAAAGATAATACATTTACTAATTTTAAACCTTGTCTTCATAATTCTGTATATCGTAATATAATCATTAATCATTTATATAGAATAAAGTGTTTATGTTCTTCTCATCCAATTAACAGTAATATTAAAAAACTAATTTATGATGCATTAAACCATGGTTTTCCAAAAAAATTCATATATTCTTTAATATATAATTAGCGCATAAATGATCTTAAAAAAATTAACACATGCGTAAATAAAATTACAAAAAAATATATAAAATAAGAAAATAATTATAAAAAATAAAAAATTGTAAAACAATAATAAACAATTATTATTAGACGGTTAAGTGGGTAGATGTTAGAGTACGGAGGAAGGTGGCGTTGTTTGTATAATACGCAATGGTTAATTTAAAAAAAAAAACAGACATTTGATTTATAACTACGTTACTAATACACATTTTATAATGGATGTTGATTCGATACTTTTATATGTATAATGGTGTAGTTATATTTATCTATTTATCAAATCATATTAAAATTATTCATGTTCATTAATAGTTAATAAAGTTAAAGATTAACTTGTATTTAATTTTTAGCCTACTCAGGACAATATCATATTAATTTCTAATAGTATATAATCTTAAATGAGAATAAAAGGCATAATGAGTGTATTTGTTATACCTAATGCTATGATAGTATGGGTTTTAATTTAGTATTTTTTTCCTCTATCCTTTTTACTCTTGTTTCATTTTGAAATTAAATGGCGTTCAATGGTTTATTTCCCGGTTTTCTGTGGGTGGTAGTCCCAAATTCATATTCTTTAGCTTTTTTATGACTAATATGAAGATGAAACCACACACTTTATTTGTGGAACTTTAGGCATTTAGGACCTGAAGATTCCGTCTAAGTTCTACAAGTATCCATTCTTTTTCTGCTCATTTTATTTATTCATTTTTTAATGTTTGATGGTAATTTGTATTGATTTTTAATGGTCACATATATATATATAATGTCATTTTATTCATAATTTCAGTTTTTGTTGGTGGTCGGTAATGTTTATTTAATTGTTATATATATATATATATATCGGTCATTCTGAAGAAAACGTTACTGTTTGAGCATTAAATTTCAATAAATTATTTTAAACCAATACTTTTAGACTAATATTCCTACATTTCTATTTCATCTTCTTTAAGATTTATGCAAGTGGCTGTATAGTCTTATTATCCAGTGCTTAATTTATTTTTAAATAATTTAGGGAGTAATTTCCTTAATAATATTGTAATAGAGGATATAATTATAGAATTACACAATGTTTTGTTTCATAATGCCATGTTTATTTAGTACAAAATAGAAAAATTGAAGTAATGATCTCTGAAACATCTTCCCATATATGAATTAAAAACTTATTTTTATTAAAGAATTGCTGTTTAACCTTTAAATCAAAAACAGAAGTTATATAAATTTCACGACCGTTTCTAGTTCGGTGAGACTACTTGAAAATTAATGACAAACACCAATGAGCACATCCACAGCTAACAACTGAAATTAAAAAAGGATGCCTCCTGCCTTTGATTATTTTTAATAAACGCCATTTGCTACTATACTTCGGAAATTATTACACATAATTTTATTGTAATGAGAGATACACAAAAGGCTTGTAACAGTAATTGAAACAATACGTATAGCTGATTTTCAGAGAAAAAATACATTAAATAAAGAACTTGTGTGGAAATATAAATCACCTAAAAACAAGGTTTAAACACACAATAAAATACATAAGGTTTGAACCACCGCCCCCTGAATACAAGGCCTGAGCACTGACACAAAAATGGCGGCTGCCGAAGGTGGATTTTTTTTAACCTAGGTACGGTCCCTTTAATGTTGACACCAGTATTTTATAAAAGATTTATCTGACTCGTTTAATCTCAGAAAAATAAACCGGGAAAAACTTGAAAAAATTATTGGTATGAATATTTAAGGGACCGTACACACGCTGAAAAAAATCCGCCTTCGACAGCCGCCATTTTCGTGTTAGCGCTCAGGCCTAGTATTCAGGGGGCGGTGGTTTGAACACACGTATACGTTTCATGAGTTTCAGGACTCACATCACCAGTGTATAAAATCTATAAAAACAATATCCCCCCAATTACATGTACGGTGGAAACCCAAATGTCAAAACACAATACCAAAAGACCATCAAGTTCCAACAGCCAATGAAATTAAAGCGGAAGTGAAGTGCCGTGACACAACAAATCCACCCAGAAAGTTGAGATGTATGGTACACTAGACAAATCATTAACCAAAGAGGTTTTAAATCTATGGCTATGACCAGCTTCAAAAAAGTCAAAATCTAGAGGAGTAATGCATTTCTTGATAATGGTAGCTGAGACAAATGGCAGCTGAGTCATCTCATGAAACGAATACGTCTGTTCAAACCTTATGTATTTTATTGTGTGTTTAGGTGATTTAAAAAATACATTATTCAATGAATAATAGATTCATAAATTAAATTAATATATCAATAGAGAAAATTAGATGTAACACGTAACGGAGATATAGATGCATAAGTCCGTTCATTAAATGAATAACAGTGATAATAATCCATACATCACCAGTTTTTAATTTTAAATGTACTATGTAATAAACCTAAAACATATTTAAAATGACATCCTGTCATAAATTAACTACTATGTCCCGAAAAAGTAACGTTTCTTCTAGACTGACCCATGTATACAGGATGGTTTAGAACTATGTGTCAAAAATGTAAAGACAGATAGAGGGGTCCTAAATAACCAGATTTTGTATAGGAATGTGGGTGAGGAAATGCAGTGTTGAGTCAGTAGAGGGCGCTGTTGAATGCGGCGGATGCATGCTCTTCGTTGACTTGAATCGTCATTTCCCACACCGATTTCGAGCAACATGGATTATTACACCAATGCGGAGCTTGTCGACATGCATTTCATGTATGGGATTGCGCAAGAAATGGATTGGCTGTACAAAGGATTTAGATTGAACGATTCTCGGGTAGAATTCTGCCGGATCCTCGAACATTTGAGCGTCTTCATCAGGAGTTGTGTGCGAGTGGATATTTTTATGCTTTGAGGCGTGATAAGTGCAATAATAACTACTGTAAAATACAGCAGAATTCCTGCAGCTGGAGAAAGCAGTATTACACACAGTAGTCTATAGTCCTTCGACGAGCTCAAAAGCTGTTGCACGTATGTTGGGTGTGAACCAATTTCTTGCTTAGCCCCATTCATAAAATGCATGTCAGCAAGCTCCGCAATGGTGTGACGATACATGTTGCTCGAAATCCGTGAGGGAAGATGATTCAAGCTAGCGAAGCGCTTTCATGCATCGAACTTAACAGCGCTTTCTACTAACTCAACGTGCATTTCTGCACCCACATTCCCACACAAAAGCTGCTTATGAAGGTTCCCTTTACCTGCCTTTACATTTTTGTCATATAGTTGTAAGGCACCCTGTATATATATGATAAAATGGCCACATACAAATGATAATGTTTTGTGCTCTATATGATCAACTTTTATAATTTTCATAGCGATTTGAGTTTATTTATAGAGAAGGATATTGATAGCTCAATCACATATTTTGTGTGTTCAATAAAAAAAGAAAAAAAACCTTTGTATACAACATGGTAACTATTTGAAACTCTTTATGTCCCAGATTATAAATTCATGAAAATTCCATCTTCTAGAGCATTTTTCGTGAAATTTTGAAGCTACATCAGAAGATTTACATAATCATTTAATAAATTTTGGAAGGATTTTGCCAATTAAAATTAGTTAATTTAATTTGAATTTATTGGGATTTTGTGCCATATTTATAATCCCACTCAAATCTTTTATTTAAAATCTTTTTTTAGTACTTTGTAGAGTTACGAAATGTACAAATATAATGTTCTTACAATAGAAATACATAAATATTTCCGAATTGAGCCCCCCCCCCCCCCCACACACACACACAGACACAATCTTTCAACGTCAAGAAAGCTGAAAACATGCAAACGCAAAATAAATCATTCTTTTAAAAATATTTTTGTTTGTGTAAGCAATAATGCTTTTGGAACAAGATAAAGGAAAGTATCTATAACTCATTTCAAGCTATATTACTACTAATCGATGTACTAAATGAATTTTATAACAAGTTATTTTAATGTTACTTTAAAGTACCGTCAGACATAAAGGGTTAAATAGAAAATTATGATATCGAGCTTCATAAAGTCAAAAGCACTGTGTAGCGATTAAACATTACACAAATATTAGAGCTCAGAGAATTGGCCGAACATCAAGACAAGCAAAATTGACATATTTTGAAAGTAATACAATTTACACGCGATCAGTTTGCAACAAAATCAGAATTCTCAAAATTGAAACATCTTTTCGAAATTTGCGTGCGAGCATACATAAAATATGTATTGTTCTGTTACCTCATTATTTTGTCAATTAAGAAGAAAAAATTCTGTTATCCCATTCTGAATATATCCAATTTGTGTTTTTGGACCATCTTTTCTTAGTAATTTTCAGAAGCCGAATCGAGCTCTGGTTTTCGCTTGTTTTCCTTTTGAGTCATCCAGAGCTACCTATAAATTTCTAAATTTCTTTATCCCCCGCACTTCAGATATTTCATTTTTAGTTCAACTGAACTTACGTAAAAATTAAAAAAAAAAGAACATTAAAAATTTATCTTCAGTGTACACATCAATCATACAGATCAAAATCAACCTCCTTATAAGAGAGCGCTGGGTCTTTGTGGAGAAACTTTGTCATTAATACAATTCATAGATAAAATGCGAGAACGTACTAGCAATTATTACATATTTTCTTTAGAAAGCATCATCCATACCAAAATACTTTTTTTTACATTAATTAGCGCGCTTAAAAAAAAAAACAATTTTTTAATTTTCTATAATATGATGTATTTATTTGATGCTATATATTTTTTTATTTAACGGAAAGCGAGGAGAGTCTGCGCACATTTCAAAAGAATAAAAATAAAAAATCTAAATATTAATATTTTGCTAAACTATGCATGAATAATTTTGACTTCATTTGTTTTTTATGCATCTCCATTGTTATTTTGTTGTTATACTGTAATTTAATAGAACAGCAGTAATAAAACCAAGAAAACTATTTTGCGCAATCTCTCCTTACAGGGTAGGAGAGAATGCGCACATGGGTAGGAGAGATTGTTATTAATAATAACTAGAAATAAATTGTTAACAATAATAATTACACTTAATCGAAATTGTTGAAAAGTTTTTGTGAGTAAATATTATTGTATTAGGAGTGAATATTTCAACCAAATGTTTAAATAATAAATAAAATAAAGAATTTTAACAACAGTTAAAAATTATAATTTAAGAAGATTAAAATATCAGAAAAAGCAAGCCCTACTAAGATTACCAAATAAAATTAATCTAGTTGATAACATGTTTTACTTGAAAATTACTTCATTTCCATTTCCACAGTTTTATTGTATTTTGTTTGCTAAAGGAAGTTGTTGTCTTCCACAATCGATGCACTTATTGTTGTAAATCGTGCATTTTTCGTTCAATCACCTGCAACAAGCAATACATTGAATCCAGTCAGTTGTCAAAGTTGTCTCCTAGTACAGTTTTTTTTTTTTTTTTTTTTTTTGCAGCGGGATCCTTCTTAAGTCTTTTTTCATGTATATTTTGAGGATCAGTAACATTAGTTGAACTCTGTTTCCTTTTGATTTCGATGACATTACGCTACTTGGAATGGAGAAAGCTTTTCCAAAACACTGTCTTAGAAAATTTATTTTAGTTAAAAAAATTAATTTATTAGCAAATTAATTGTTCATAAATAAAAAAATATATATAAATATTTTATTAAATTATTAACAAATATATTATTCATTTATTAACAAAATTTTTATCTGCAAAAGTATTTTTTTACAAATTAATTTGTTGCCAAATTTAGTTTTGATAATTATGTGTTTTTCCGAAATTATTTCATAATTGATTCATTCATACGTTTTACACGTAATTTTCAATTCATATATATTTATCAATAAGCTGTGTAATCTCTCCTAGCACTTAAATTATGGGGAAATGCGCCATCTCTCCTAAGTAGCAAATGCGAAAACTCTCCTATTTTGGTAGGAGAGATTGCGCGGCCTTTTATTTAAATATAGCCACTTCTAAAATGAATTGTTGGTGCTCGCATACTTAGTCCAGGTTAGTAGTTTATAAGAAATCGTTTAAGTTCAAAATATTTTGTATTACTGACGTTCTATAAAAATTCTGACGAACAGTTATGAAAATTCAAGCACTTACTTTGTAAAAACAAAACAAAATAGCACTGCTTTATCCATGATGCTTGGAACAATCAATATGTACATTCATGTAGACACTGCACTAATGCTACTGTACAACTACCTGGAGTCGCTGCGCGCGCACTCTACTCCTTCCCGTCGAATCTCTTTGTGCGCAGTCTCTCCTACCGCGCGAACTCTCCTCGCTTTACGTTATAGCATCCGTAACATTCCTAGAAACAAAATAATATTCCTTTTTATTAGCTCACAGGCTATCAAAGCCTGAGAGCTAATGTGGCTGTCGGTTCTGTATGTATATATGTATGTACGTATGTACGTAACGCGATAACTCTTGATAGAAATATCCGATTTGCTTCAAAAAAAATTTCTAGGTTCATTCTGATAAGGCTCTTCCCTGATTAGTTTTGGGGGTTGATTGGTTAATTATAAAGGGGAAACGGGGGCTAATCCCCCCTTAACTTAGATAAATGGGTTTTTGATGCAGAATTATCAGATTTTCTACAAATTTGGTATACCGGTTAATTCTGATAAGGCGCTTCCCTGATTAGATTTGAAGGTTCATTGTTTAAGTCTAAAGGGTTGAACGGGGGGCTAATACCCCCTTAATTTAGATAAATGGGTTTTTCTATCCCATTTGCTTCAAATTTGGTATACCGCTTTATTCTGATAAGTCGCTTCCTGATTAGATTTGGAAGTTCATTGGTTAAATATAAAGGGTGGGACGGGGGCCTGATAGCTCCTTAATTTAGATAAATGGTCTTTTCTATCCAATTTGCTTCAAATTTGGTATACGGGTTTATTTTGGTAAGGCGCTTCCTGATGACATTTGGAGGATCATTGGTTAAGTAAAAAGAGGGGAAACGGGGGGGGGCAATCCCTCCTTAATTTATTTTTCGAAGGCATTATTCTTTGAAATAAGAGTATAATATACGATTAGTGTCAATGACCTGTGAGCTCAATGCCATCAGTTTAACTGGGCACTTTTCATTTTTCTTTTTATTATAGCATTTATCGAAAATAATTCAAATAAAATACCAATAACGGCTAAATTTTGATTTGATCTTTGAAATGTTTCCCGTCGAAATGCCGTCGCTCCACAAATGTTCTACACGAAATATTGGCAATAGAATCCCAAATATTTTTTGCGAATATTGGTGCATTATTGGAAATATAGAGCCATAACAATGTAAGAGCAATATTTTGTGTTAATATTGGGTAATATAAAACCAGTAGAAACTATATCGCCACAATATATATTTGCTGATATGGATAGTTCGCATCTAAGCACATTTAGAACATTTTCCGAAATTTTCCCATTTTTGTAAATAAAAGTTATTTTTTTAATTAATAGTATAATGAAAAATAAAGAAGAGGAAACAGAAATTGCATAATTCAACAGAAATACTCCAGACGAATAGGTACAACAGTTAGAAAATATCAATAAATTTTGTGGATAAAAACCATTTTCCTTCTAACGAAGGAAATGGTCATTTAGGTCATGCGCTTCCATAGTCCATAGGAGAAGGAAATCACGGGCGATAAAGAAACAAATAATAGTGGCGGCGTTCAGACGATATAGTAATGCGATTAGTGTCCCGAAATAAAACCTTCAAGGAAATTAACAAGAAAAGTATTTTATGCTAAGTGCTATGAATATGATATCTGTAGAACAGATTGCAATGAGACAAATTAAGTTTGAAATATATATGCCTTTTTCTGAAATGCTTATTGTTCGGGAGAACAATTGACCATGTCTTTCTACGTCTATTAAAAGGATGATAGAGAGATTATATAATAAATGAATTGATGAAGAAAATATACGCCACAATACAGAAAAGTAACTAAATTTAGATATTCCTAATAAAAGCTTTACAAAATTCTTTTATGTTTTATGTATCACGTATAAATTATCAGTATTGCGTTATAGGAAGATATATTATTTAGCTTCATCTATATTCGTTCTGTTAAGAACGAATATAGATGCGCATTTTTGCATGATTTCACGAGGTGCTTATTTGCCGAGGCAAACACTCTTATAAGCCATAATAGTTAGGTTTTAAACGCATGCACTGTAAGAAAAGACAAATGTTTCTAAATCTACAAAAATATAATATAACCAAGAATAAAAAATAAAATAACATATTTCGAGTTAAATACGATTCCTAAAACCGTTCTGTATCTTTAGAAATCTCAGACATCGATATATTTTCGAGATTTAAAAAAGAGTTTCTCAAAACACATTTTCTTTTGCCACCACTGATTTTCGGAAAGTAGTTTTTTTATGATGTATTTGTCAGTTTTCTCAAACTAGAATATCTGTTTTTAGGATGCCATCAGCTCAATAAAACCTTTCGATTGCATAACTCAATTTATACATACATGAGTACCAAAACAATTTAAAGTTTAATGCTAGTTGTTATGCTTTAATTTATCATATTTCCCTTTGAAACAAGTTTGTTGAACATGAATAGGTTTATTTGAGAAATGCTAAAAAACTCATGTTACCAACTGACAAAACTGATTAATACGCGATAAACGCTACACGGAAACGTTTCCGAAAAAGTGGCAGTAGAAGAAACTTTGTTTTTTATAAATGCTTTTATAAACCTCGAAATATATTAGTTTATGCCCTTTCTTAAGATAAAGAACACTTTTCGGAAACGTGGGTATCCCGGAAGTGATTAGAGTGTATTTCCGTTCGGAGTTTTATTCTATTTTCCTACACTAAGAAACATTTGATTTTTTTTACAGCGTTATCCATGTAATAGGCTTAGAAATAGCTATTTTTTGCAATTTTAAGCCATTTTTAAAAATATATTAGATTTACATTGCAAAGTCTTGCAATTAAATTATAATATTGAAGAAATATTGGGTTTACATTGTACATATTGGTTATGAAATGTCGAAGTATTTCAAGTCATGTTGGTGCAATATTGAATTCTAAATTCCACTGCGAATTAATTTAATTATTTTTTTAGTGCATTCTACTATGAATCACGTTTTACATGGCCAAAATATAGTGTTTTAAATAATTGATCTGTTCCAGTCACACTGCTATACTATGATTGACGTCAGGCATAAAGATTTTTAAGAATTTAACATTATTTCCTAATATAGGGTGATCCCGCCAGTTGTTGAGTCCAAATAAAGTCAGTGCTACGGGAGTTTTATTATGTTTCTTTCCTTTTAAGTTTTAGAAGTAAACTAATATGATTGCTACAACCCTTAATGAATATCCTATAATGGGCAAAAATCAAATCTGCTGAAATTAAAGAGCAACAAAATTATACATAAATAGTTTCTTTAATTCCCATTTTTCCAGTAATTGCCCAATCGAAAATCTGAAAATTAATCTTTAAAATTTCATCCTTGGACTGTGATTAACAATAATTCTTATAAAACTATTATTCGAAATAAGCAAGATGGAAGTGGATTGTTTTAACTTACCGCAATTGTCTCCAACTAATATAAAACTACATTTATACACTTTCTAATAAAAAAAAAAATCGTTAAATGGCTTCTCTTACAGCAGGCAACTGATAACAATGTGACAACAGGTGCTCCAAAATTTAAACAAAAATATTATGTCTAGTGCCACGTAGGAAACACATTTCCACCTGAAATGGCGCAATATTTCAAAAATTTCATCAACTACTGGAAGGGTATCAACTACTGGCGGGGTCACCCTATATATAATGACTCTGTTAAACAAAATTCTAGATTTTTTGCAGTAAAATTGTCTTGCAAATATATTCCTTGTAATATTTGGAGGTAAGATTTCTAAAAAGTATCATGTTTTTTAAGCATATAACTCGATAAAATCTAATAACCGTCATTTTATAAAATCGTATTATTCAATTATCTACTATTGTTATATAGCAAACGTATATAACTGCAAATTTCTCAGCAAACACACAAGTTGAAAGAACGTTGCTGTCAATAATGCTTGGGCATTACCGATAGTAACCATTGCTATTATAAATTCTATATCGATATCTTAAAATGTACTTATGCAATACTGACTTATGTATACCGTTACTAATGAAAACTTAAGGCTGTATTTTAACAAAAACAAGAACTTGCATCAAGATGGCACAATTTTCAGCAAAGATCTTAGACGATTTTCTGTTATTAACATAGCTCAATCAAATTGAATTTTAATCGTCTAATCTGAGAAATAGGATTTTTATTGCTGTAGAAAACCTTTAAATTTTCAGTATCAAATTCAATAAAATTGTGAAACGGCTTTTAAATGTTTTCTTGGCAGTTTTTACTAACGTTACAGTATTACTAAAACTTTTGTGTGTTTGTTGGGGTTTTCCAATAAATTGATAAATATAGTTATTTGCCATTTGAGAATATAAATGCCCATTGTATTTGTAATGTTCACCGCCTTTTTATATCTCGAGGCGCAATCAGTTGAAAAGGTAAGTGTATAATTTCATAGATTAATATTTATTAGATGTATACTGATATATATACCAAAAATGCATTTTCCAGAGAAAAACTAAAGCTGAGTAAATGTTTTAATTGTTCTATAAAACATTCTTTAATAATTTTTTAGTATTTTCTAAAGTCAGGACTAATTTTGAGGTATAGAATTGTCGTTAGCCTACAATTTTCATAACTACGAGTAATAAGAGTTTGTTAGTCAAAAAGGGAATTTCCCTTTATAAAAGAAAAGCTAATCCGAATAAAGTATTCAGTTTTCTGAAAATAGATATCTATTAAAAAAAAATAGTAGACTAAATTATAAAATGCAGTTCCTTTTAGAAAAGTGGCTATAGAATCTATTCAGAAGAACCTTTTAACAGATCGATAGCTATCAATTAAAGCGGATTGTTAAAGAAATTGATTTGAAGTCTATAACTCTATTAGATGGAATCTGGAATCTTTTTAGGTAAGTAAATATTACTGTATTCCTTTTAGAAAATTGTTTATAAAAAATGTGGTGTTATCCATAGCCTAATAAGTATGTTTCTCCACAGGTTGGAAAATGAAAAGTTGGATATTGAAGCTGCAAGTTTATTTCAATCTTGTGATCAACTACTTGCTGCTGCTTTATAATAAAGTCATATTAATAAAATGAGGAAACCCTAAAAGAAATGACTTTGGAAGGCAAGCTGACTTCTGATTGATGTGATCATTGGTTGTTTATGCTATATCATAAAAAGCGATTAATACATATGATGAAATCTTTGAAGATGGGACTTCGAAATCGAGTTTATTTTAGATGTTTACCAACAAGTTGTTGCTGCATTATTGTAATGAAGAACTAATAAAAAACTTTACCAACAAAAGAAATGGCCTTTAAAGTCACCAGTAGTATAGAGGATGTTAATGCACACATGCAGCAGATAAAGATAACATTATAGCAGATAATGATAACGTTAAAAACGATTTCCTAAAAACTGGAAAATATATTCAGTTAAAGTTTATGTAAAAGTTTCTACATTGGGTAAATTACTTAAAATTTGATACATAGTTGTTGAAAATATTTGTGCACTTTTGAAAAAAGATAAAATTTTCCATAAAATGTGAAATCATGATAAATAAGTTTTTTATTTTATCATAGAAAACATTTCCCTTATAAAATTGTTCTTTATAAAGAGTCGTAGTTTAAGTATAACTCTTCAGAAATGACACGATTACCATTCTTTAATTTAAAACGAGATATGAAATATGCATGAAGAAATCGTCTTATAGTAAAAATTAGAAGATTATTGTGATTTAGAAAAAAGAATATAATATATACTAATTTGTGAAGATGAAAATGCAGAGAAATTACTCATTGTAGTATTAATTATTAAAAATAAAGAGTGCTTTATCAACAAAATCATTTGCTTTCAGATGCACTATCGTGTGAAGAGATCACTATTTCAAATTTTCATGATATAAGAAGTCATTAGATGTTCAGAAATTTTTTTATGTTGTTTGTAAAAGTTTCATCAGCGTAAAAACGACATTTTGCTGCATACAAATCGGAAAAACGTAGTAATAACCTTTTTTCTCTTAACATAGAAAAGTTTTAGCCTAGTAAAGATTTACTGTGTGGCATTTCATACGTAAAAATCGACTTTAAATCATCATTTATACAAGTTATTGTCTCTATTTTTGTAAAATTCCACTGCAAAATTTCCCTATATTGGATATGGTATTTCGTCTGTTGGAATGAGCGAAAGCAGCAACTGTGAATGCGTTATTTACTATAATTAATTTTTCCGCCAAAGGAGAGTTAATTTCTTTCTTATGTTTTACAAACTTTGAAACCAAGGGATACTTCAGTTTTTCAATACTTCAAGTCCAGCTGAAGGAATATTTCAAGAGGTAACCCATAAGATTTCAAATGCTGAAATATTTAAAACGCATTATTTTCACATCTCACTAAATATAAAATAAAGTGTATAATTTTGCACCAAATAAATACTTTGTTAAGCCAAAATTTTCTTTAGCTCCATTTTTAAACACTTGTGCCGAAGAATCGATATCTAACAGATAAGTTTTAATAAAATTTCCATATTAATTTTTTGTGGTTATTTTTAAAGGTACTAATACATATTCAACGTGTTAATATATATGCAGTCAGCTCCAAAAATTCCGCATACACATGTATTCAAGAAAAAAATTACTGCTTCTAAAGTTTTACCATATATAGATGTTTCGACCTCTCCCCCCTCCCCCCGAAATGAATAGTCATTTGGTGCATGGTAATTACTACCTAAGTTGCTTGGATACATTTAGATAATACTTTGATATTATACTATTCATATTATCAATCTTATTCATCAGAATCAGTAATTTCTGAAATGCGTCATTAAAATTTAAAAAAAAAATATAAACCATCACTATAGAAACATACAAATAAAATGAAGTTATGAGAGAGAAAAATGTCAAATTGCAATATATTTCCTGTTTGTCTAGGTTTTTTTTACACTTAACAGTACGTAAATAACTTACTTTTGTACTCGTCTTCATTTAACCTTTATTTTATAAATATTCTCAGAAGTGCGAATTTTCTTCTATTTTGCTTGACATTTTGACATATGTTATTTAGAAACATTGAATTTATCGTGATGCCATTTGCTCTTTGACATCCGGAAGCTTTATACAATTCTAAAAGAATTAATTTATTGAAATTAATTATTCCATTTCGGCTCTAATGTGTACATCCCAACACGCACTTACTTACATTTGTACTCGTCTTCATTTAACCTTTATTTTATAACTACTCTCAGAAATGCGAATTTTCTTCTATTTTGCTTGACATTTTGACATCTATTATTTTCAATATTGAATTTGCCTTGATGCCATTTGCTCTATGACATCCGGAAGCTTTATACAATTCTAAAAGCAATTAATTTATTGAAATTAATTATTCCATTTTGGCTCTAATGTGTACATCCGAAACATGCATTCCTGCATGTATACTTACATAAACTGATAATTATATAATGCTTCTTAGCATGGTGCTGTTGGATAAAATACAGTATTTTACCCTCATTTAATTAAAACTACATTTTTATATTTTCCTTTTAAATAATAACCTGTTGTTTGTACGCTAAGTCATTATAAGTCTGAAATATATATATATATATCTGCGTCTGTTTATATATAAAAGCAAGGGCCCATATGGGTGTTGATGCCAAGTCCTTAAAAAGCATTTTTCCCTTAACCCTTCCAGGGGCTAGTAATTGTGTTTCTGTAATGTTGAATTCACACATGAATTTTCGAAAATTTTCGTTTCAAAATATGGAAACGCAATTTTTCAACTTTTTCCAATTAATTTTTAAAAGAAAAAAATAATTTAGAGATTCTGGTGCAAAAATTCTTTAAAATTAGGTGCGATATAACATATCCCACCGATCCTCAAAGGGTTAAAAACGAAAAGAAGCTGGACAGTTTTCAACAGGAAATCACTTATAAGAGTTTAAGCTTACCCATCAAAAAAGCGTGTTTTTTTTTTTTTTTTTGTTTTTTTTTTTTAACAAATGAGAGTAGTCATTCTCTCTAGTATTGCCAGTTATTTATGTGCATAAATATAAGTAAAAAGAAAGCATACCTAATTAACATTTATGTTTAAAAGTTATATTACTGGAGAAGAAACTATCGGACTGAAATCTGTTTAAAATTATACTAATTGTATAAAGATTGATAGATTAACTTAACCATAGAAAAATACATATTTCTTTCAAATAGCTAAATTAAAGAGGCGTATAATATAAACCTCACTAATGTACTGCTTTCAAATAAATGGTTTAAAATCATATTTTTATGAAAGGAGAATAAATGTGATAAGAAAATTATTATTGAATGTTATTTTAAGATGAAGTGCATAAGATTCAGTATTCCTATACCTAGGGTGAATTAGAATTTTATTTACAATACTGACGCTCGATAAAATTTAAAAGAAATAAGGCAGCAGATTTTTGTTGATTGTATATTCAAACATAAAACAAAGTTTTATTAGCAAAAGAAGAAAAAAACAGAGAATTGTAAATTTATAAGCAAAATCGAATTCCTAAACCAATGGATCGGCGGTAGTGGTCTTACATCTTAAACAGTAAAATACCAAATAACACATTGTGGGATTCTTTTTTATAAGAATATATTAAAGGCCATGTATAATGTACTGCATGGCTAATATAAACAAGTTAAAGACAAGAATCACAACTAAAATTTATAACATTCATGTAGATATGCTTGGAAGAAATGGATTATCACCCGCCTAACAAAAAACAGCTGCAAAACACATTTTTCTCGCAAACGAAATTTTATAAGTTGTTGTTATATATACAAGCAACAAAACTATTTTATAACTTTCAATTTTTATAGTATGCGAAATTTGTGAAGATAATTCTAATTCATCCTGCATAACAATAATCTCATCTAAAAACAACTCGTTGTAAATGAACTTGCCAAGCCATAAACTTAAGAAGTCAAACATAAAAAGAAGTGATATCACATGAGAGTACCATGTGAAAATATATCACTATTCACAATTCTTTCAAATGCCTCGGAGTGTGGTATGAAACAATATATGAAAACTACTTGGCGACGTGCACACCATGCGTACCATATGTATGTTCATACGGCTGCATGTTCCGTTAACACTCTGAATGTATACTTTATTTAACTTAATTTTAAACTTCCTCTTGGCAATTCCTAAACTTGATGAACTCCCATTCTTATTTATTAGCTTGTAACATCGATTGGTGTATTTTATTACGATCATCATATGAAAGGGAGACGTTAATGTGTTCGAAGGAATACATTTGGTGTGAGTTTTATGTTTGTAGAAATGAAAAGGAATAAATTAAAAGTAATATATATGTAAAGTAATATGTATGTAAAGTAATATGTATGTAAAGTAATATGTAATTTATAAATTAAAAGTAAAAGTAAATAGTAAAATGTACCATACAATAGACATTTAAGCTATAACACATGTACTATTAATGGTGCAGTAAATATGTTATTGAATATTATGTTTAGAATTAATTAGGAATGCATTTCCACAATGAGTGCTTAGACGCGACGGTTACATCCGATTTCGCGTGTCAATTTACAGTGTTTCATACTTTACTGATTATGCTTGTGCAATTAATTTTACCGCTTGGGGTCTGATTTTTTTTAGGGGGGGGGATTTTATGTTTAAAATAGTAAAAGCAACAACCCAAATCATAAAAGTTAAGGTTTACTCAAATTCAACGAATATAGCTATTTTGGTTACTATGAATATGGCAAAATGACACATCCCGAAAAAATTCATTTTGCGTTTTATTTCATTAATCGGTCTGTCGTAGGTGTGTCTTGTTACACAAACAGATTCATAAGTGTAGTAATACGGAAATTCACTTTATTATGCTATATGACCATTTGTGACCACAGAAGAGGTGTAGATTGTTTGGGGATGTAAAATAACTCTCCAAACATCATCCTACGTCCTCATTCTTAAGGGTTTTATGCTTTTATGCACGTTTTACCCCTGCATGCATAGTTAATTGCTATAATTTCTTGTTACAGTAAAATCCTGCAAATTTTCTTTTGCTTCTTCTGTGAAATTTACTTTTGTCGAGATGTGTCACTTTTCTTGCGGGTGAGTGATATGGTATTACACTAGGATTAAAAAGGTATAACTACTTTCTAGTGGTTTTTTTTATCATAAGTTATTTGTTTGAAAAGGTAGCCCCTATTTTAAATTTAAAGAGTGAACCATGTTTAAAACAAATGAATCACGAACAGTGATAAGAAATTTAAGCAAACCTTTTTATTTTTGTTTGTTTTACTAAATACTGCAAAATAAATTAAGTCATAATAAAGAATGCATAACATATGTACTATAATTATTGGATGCACATAACAAAATAGTTTCTAAGCCAAAATAATAATCAATGTAAAGATGTGTCCTATTAAAAGGAAGCCATGTCGGAATGGGTTAAAAGAGATATTTTGGTACTTTAAAAAAATTTCTAAACATATTTTGTATGCAGATACTTCTAAATCAATATCTAAAATTTTCACACCTTACACATGCCTACAGATCGTCTAGCAATTTTCATATAATGAACCACACTCCAAGGCACTTGGAATAATTATGAATAGTGATAGATTTTCCCACGGCATACACATGAGCTATATAACTTCTTTTTAGGGCTGAAGTTTTAAGTTTACAGCTTGGTTGGACCATTAATAACGGGCTGTTTTTTGATGAGATACCACTTCTTTAGAGATAATCCGTTTATACATAATATTTCAATTTAATTCAGAAACTGGGAAGACATAGAGAAAGAAGGATTATTTTATAAATTACGCTCACTCAAAAATTAATGAAAATAAATGAAGTAAGGAACGAAAAGTACTTTAAATAGTTTGTAGGGGGTTGTCCACAACGTCACGTAAATGATGCGACATGATACATATTTTAATGTTAAGTAAACAAGTTTATAAAAACAAGAAATAAGTAGGCTAGCAATGGTACTAAGCTGGTCAAATTTAGATTCAAATTTCAGTTCTACAAAGTCTCTATTCAATTTAAATACAAAATAACCAATGAAAACTCAACTTACATTATAAAAACTGAATTTTCGAGATCGTATCCAAGATGGCTTCGCTCTCAGAGAAGCTAAATCGCTGCAAATACTTTACTGGAACAAAATTCAACTGTCCTAAATGTAACCGTAAGCTAGAAACCAGTAGTTTCTGCAGATTCTTTATTCAAATATCAATATCTACATCAATTCTTATCAAAAATGCCAACTCTTCAGATGAGCAAGGCTAAGTATCAACAGCTGATCACCGCAAGATAATTAAAATAAAACTGCATGAAATAATCGAGAAATAAGATGCAGAGAGACAGGAATCATACTAATAAAAAATAAACAAAAATGAAGGAAAGATGTCGCTTTGACGCATATATGTTAGTAGCGGAGAAAACGATCGTATTTATAACTAGGCTCCCTTTATAGGTTTTTAGCTAGCTCCCGACATAAGTTTAAAATAAAAGGAATAAAACTGTTCTTAAAATCCTTTTAGAAATTTAATAATCGCGAATAACAAAAGGAATGGGTCCCTTGATAATAATGTATAAATAATTATTTATTGCATTTACATTTAATAACTAATTTTTCATATTTGGAACGTGTTTACAGTTATATGCCGATAAAAATTATTATTTTGCTTTCAATTTATTTATTTAGATTTTGCGACAAAAATGAAATAGTTAAGAAGATTTTTAAAAACAATATTAAGTAGTCACATCAAACATTGTTAAGTTTTATCTTATAGTTTATCTTATAGTATTAAGTTAGTAAAGCTCGCCAGAAAATCCCAGTCATAATTGAAAATCGCGGAAGCAGAAAGGTCATGAATAGAAATTATATATATGTGCGTGTGTGTGTGTAAATTTCTGAAAATTTTAAATCACAGGATAAATTTTATTGAAATATTTTCAGAAATATTCTGGATAGTTTAATTTAATATAACATTACTCTGTTACTCGTGATGTCGTTCACGTTTCATTTCAAAAAGATAAATGTATTAAGCAAAACGTTTCACTCACGATAATTTAAAACATATATAATTAACCCACTCTTTATCACATTTTATAGCAGAAAATATGATGCATTACGTATAGGGACCTTGACATAACTCAAATAATATAAACAATCTCGAAAACGAAACTGCAACCAATGAAATAAAAAAAAAAGAAAAGTGCCCAGCTAAACTGATGGCATTGAGCTCACAGGCTATTCACACTAATTGCATATTATACTCTTATTTTAAAGAATAATGCCCTCAAAAAATAAGTGAAGGGGAATTAGCCCCCGTTTCCCCCTTAATACTTAACCAGTGAACCTCCAAATCTAATCAGGGAAGCTCCTTATCATAATAAACCGGTATATCAAATTTGGAGCAAATCGAATAATCCTGCAAAAAAAACCATTTATCTAAATTAAGGGGGTGGACTAGTCCCCCTTTATCCTTAACCAATGAATCCCCAAAACGAATCAGGGAAGCTCCTTAACATAATAAACCGGTATAGCAAATTTGGAGCAAAGCGAATAATTCTGCATGAAAAGCCCGTTTATATAAATTAAGGGGGGTGGACTAGCCCCCCTTCCCCCTTTATCCTTAACCAATGAACCCCCAAAACTAATCAGGGAAGTTCCTTAACACAATAAACCGGTATACCAACTTCGGAGCAAATCGAATCATTCTGCATGAAAAACGCATTTATCTAAATTAAGAGGGGCGGGCTAACCTCCCTTTTCCCCCTTTATCCTTAACCAGTGAACCCACAGAACTAATCAGGGAAGTTCCTTAACATAATAAACCGGTATGCCAAATTCGGAGCAAATCGAATGATTCTGCATGAAAAACCCATTTATCTGAATTAAAAGGGGTGGACTAACCATCCTTTTCCCCCTTTATCCTTAACCAATGAACCCCCAAAACTAATCAGGGAAGTTCCTTAACATAATAAACCGGTATACCAAATTCGGAGCAAATCGAATGATTCTGCATGAAAAACCCATTTATCTGAATTAAGGGGGGTGGACTAACCCCGTTTTCCCCCCCTTTATCCTTAACCAATGAACTCCCAAAACTAATCAGGGAAGTTCCTTAACATAATAATCCGGTATACCAAATTCGGAGCAAATCGAATGATTCTTCATGAAAAACCCATTTATCTGAATTAATGGGGTGGACGAACCCCCCTTTTCCCCCTTTATCCTTAACCAACGAACCCCCAAAACTAATCAGGGAAGTTCCTTAACATAATAAACCGGTATACCAAATTCGGAGCAAATCGAATGATTCTGCATGAAAAACCCATTTATCTGGATTAAGGGGGGTGGACTAACCCCGTTTTTCCCCCTTTATCCTTAACCAATGAACCCCCAAAACTAATCAGAGTAGTTCCTTAACATAATAAACCGGTATACCAAATTTGGAGCAAATCGAATGATTCTGCATGAAAAACCCATTTATCTGAATTAAGGGGGTGGACTAACCCCCCTTTTCCCCCTTTATTCTTAACCAATGAACCCCCAAAACTAATCAGGGAAGTTCCTTAACATAATAAACCGGTATACCAAATTCGGAGCAAATCGAATGATTCTGCATGAAAAACCCATTTATCTGAATTAAGGGGGGTGGACTAACCCCGTTTTTCTCCCTTTATCCTTAACCAATGAACACCAAAAACTAATCAGGGAAGTTCCTTAACATAATAAACCGGTATACCAAATTCGGAGCAAATCGAATGGTTCTGCATGAAAAACCAATTTATCTGAATTAAGGGGTTGGACTAACCCCGTTTTTCCCCCTTTATCCTTAACCAATGAACTCCCAAAACTAATCAGGGAAGCGCCTTATCACAATGAACCTAGAAATTTTTTTTGAAGCAAATCGGATGCTTCTATCAAGAGTTATCGCGTTACGTACATACATACATACATACATACGTACATACATACATACAGAACGGGCGGGCACATTAGCTCTCAGGCTTTGATAGCCTGTGAGCTAAAAAGGAAGAACAGATAAAATCGTGAAAATCGACGAACCTCTGTTTATAAAACGAAAAAAAACTATACTAGAAGAATTCTACAACGAAACCATATTGTTGGTGGTATTTTTGTGAAATTCTTATATGTATGCACTGCATCTTATAAGACTTTACAAAATTCTATTATAAAAAAAAAGTATTTTTAAACGTGGCAACATATTTGTACTCTTTTAAAGCTAAAAAAAAATTGTCGAATTAATATTTGGTTGCCAAACTACGATTTAAAAACATGTACCCAAAATATTTCGAGCTCCCGGCAGAGGGAAAATTACATTACTTTTACGCAATCATATTAAATCTTTAGGTTTTATGATCGAAAATTCCATTATCTTTTAAAAATTAAGTAATTTTTTATTCATATTTTCTGAACTGAACTGCTTTAGGAATTAACACTCGCCAAGAATCGTTTTTTTACAGGAAGTCGACTTAATTTTTTACTTTTTAAGAATAAAAAAAAACTATTCTTTCGCTGAACATGAAGTCATTTATGACATGGATAATTTTGTGGTGCATATTATTGACATATACTACCCACTTTCTTATTTATTACTTATTTCAATTTTAAATTAAAAAGTCCTTCCGGCCAGTGCCGGGAGGAAGAGGTAGCTTTCATAATCCTTATTTAAAAAAAGCCAAATTATATCATGCAAACACACGAAGCTCAATTTAGTGGAAACCGAATATAGGAGATTCAATACTAATTTTTATCAATATAATGAATGAGAATTTCGCGAAATTAGTCAGCTTTATCCAAGCTGCTTTTCTTTAAAGTAACTTATATTTGGCTCCCGAATTCGGCAATTTCTTAAAGTGCCTGTCCTTTTAAGACAACATGGTGGATGAGGCTAAGCAGTGAACTTGGTCGAGACCTTAGTAATTTCTGTGCACATGCTCACTCACATCGGAATCGGTAAATATATAGGAGTGCTGTCGCATGCAAAAAATCAGATTTTTCAAAATGTCACCCACAGTAGAAATTGAAACTGCTATATCTGAGCCATTTTTAAAGGTAAAGACAAACAAAAAATGCTCCTGAATCCTTATATCAAGATCAAATACTTAAGAAAGAACCCTTTTCAATTTCTAATTTTTTTGCACCTCACTTTAAATATATATATTTTTTTTTAATTTAATGGCCGCCATTTTGAAACAAGATGGCTGATGAATCTGGCCAGCGAACTTGGTCGAGGTGTTGATGTATACTGTCCACATGCCTTCTTACATCGAAATAGGCGAATACGTGTGTTATCGCGTGACAAATACAAGATCGTTTCAAAATGTTAGCCATGCTAGAAATTTAAAGTGCTATAAATCAACCATTTTTTAAGATATCAACAAAAGAACAAATTTTCAGAAACAAAAACTGCTCCGGAATCTTTGTATCAAGGCCAAACACATAAAAAAAATCTTTTCCATTGTCCAATTTTTTAATACCTCATTTTGAATTTTAAATTTAATTTTTTTTAAATGGCAACCCTTTTGAAACAAGATGGCGAATGAAGCTGGCCAACGAACTCGGTCGAGACATTGGTATGTACTATGTACAGACCAAGTTACATCCAAATAGGTTCATAATTACGCCTGTTATCGCGTGACAAAAATCAGGTCGTTTTAAAATGTCAGCCACAAGAGAAATTCAAAATGCTATTACTCAGCCATTTTTTTTTAGATATAGATGAAAGAAAAACTGTTCCGGAATCTTTGTATTAAGGTCAAACACATACAAAAAAAATCTTTTTCATTTTCCAATTTTTTGGTATCTCATTTAATTTTTTTTATTTCTTTAAATGGCCGCCATTTTGAAACAAGATGGCGGATGAAGCTGGCCAACGAACTCGGTCGAGATATTTGTATGTACTATGTACACACCAAGGTACATCCAAGTCGGTTCATAAATACGCCTGTTATTACGTGAGAAAAATCAGGACGTTTCAAAATGTCAGCCACGCTAGAAATTCAAAATGCTATAACTCAGCCATTTCTTAAGATATAGACGAAACAAAAACTGCTCCCGAATCTTTTTATCAAGGTCAAACACATAAGAAGAAAATATTTTTTCAATTTTCAATTTTTGGTACCACATTTCAAATTTAAATTTTTCTTAAAAATTTAAATGGCCGCCATTTTTAAACAAGATGGCGGGTGAAGCTGGCCAACGAACCCGGTCGAGACATTAGTATGTACTATGTATATACGAAGTTACATCCAAATCGGTTCATAAATACGCCTTTTATCGCGTGACAAAATTCAGGACGTTTCAAAATGTCAGCCACGCTAGAAATTCAAAATGCTATAACTCAGCCATTTTTTCAGATATAGACGGAACAAAAACTGCTCCGAAATCTTTGTATAAAGGTCAAATACATAAGAAAAAAATATTTTTCCATTTTCAATTTTTTGGTACCACATTTCAAATTTTAATTTTTAAAAAAAATTTTAAATGGCCGCCATTTTGAAACAAAATGGTGGATGAAGCTGGCCAACGAACTCGGTCGAGAGATTGGTATGTACTATGTACACACCGAATTACATACAAATCGGTTCATAAATACGCCTTTTATCGCGTGACAAATTTCAGGACGTTTCAAAATGTCCGCCACGCTAGAAATTCAAAGTGCTATAACTCAGCCATTTTTTAAGATATAGACGAAACAAAAACTGCTCCGGAATCTTTGTAAAAAGGTCAAATACATAAGAAAAAAATATTTTTCCATTTTTAATTTTTTGGTACCACATTTCAAGTTTTAAATTTTTTTAAAAATTTTAAATGGCCGCCATTTTGAAACAAAATGGCGGATGAAGCTGGCCAACGAACTCGGTCGAGACATTGGTATGTACTATGTACACACCGAATTACATCGAAATCGGTTCATAATTACGGGAGTTACAGTGTGACATAGGTCATATATATATATATATATATATATATATATATATATCAATTTTGAACGGAGGGTGGTTTCGGGGTCTGGGGGTCATGATCGATGAAAATATACCAAAATTTTTTGAAATCGCTTTCCTCCGAACGGCTGCAATAGGTAGCTTTTTTGTAAAGAAAGCTACCTAAAATTAAATCTTTATGTTAACCGTGCGCAGACGATAAACCGTAAAGTATTGATAATAATTTTCTTTAAACAATAAGAATTGATACCATAACTCAATCCCATTTTATCTGAACATCAAAGCACATCCGTTTTATTTTTCATATGTGACGTCATATTCGCCTCCTTTCCTTACTTACTCAAAATTCATGCACCTTCTATTATTAGAAATACTTAAAAAATTTCGTTTTATTGCCAATATGGCGTCACATTCATATATTTTTTAAGTTCTTAATTTTTTTTTCTTTTTACGTGAAATTCTTTCAATTGAAAATTAATTATTGAGAAGCAATTATTATTCCGGGTTTTCTTTTTTGGGGCAACGAAAAAAGAATAAAGGTTAAATTTTATAGGTAGATTGTAATTTGATTTTGCATAAAAATTAATGAAATTTAGCATTATTAAGAAAAATATTTGAATAAAATAAATAAAACACAGCCTATGTTCATTTCCGCGTTATAATCCATCTACAGGGTGTTTCACAAAGGACTCCTAACTTTAAAAATCAATAACTCGGAAACAGTGATAGATGAAAATAGATGACATGAAAATAGTTGTATATTTAATAAAAAAAAATGATAAGAATCCTATACATAAATCTCAAAATTTAGTTCAAAATAGCCCCGACAGATGGCGCTGAGAGCGTTAAGAATCCTTAGGCGTGTTCAAGATGAACGCGCGCCGCGCGCGGGATCTCAGGAGACAAGAACATGGAGTGGGTCTTTATCGTAAATGGAATAAATGTTCAGTACGTTCAGGAAAGGATCTTGGATTTGATTAATTATTGTGTTAATTATAAAGATAATCTGTTGCAAATGAAAGGTGAGCTAGATAGCTGAATGGACAGAGCATTGAACTTGAGACTAGGGGTTATGGGTTCGAATCCTCCGCGCCCCAAATTGTGTTTATGATTTTTTCAATTTATTGGTTGCTTTATATTTGTCATAATAAATAGGATGTTTTTGATAAAGAAAAATTTTTACGTTGATAATACAGAAGCACGTGTGAGATTTTATCAACACTAGGATGCAGATCATATTTTTTAAAATTTATAAACATTCTTGAAAAATTATAAATATTCTAATCATACTTTATTCACTACAAAACTAGACGACTAACCCCATATATTTTATCTCTTCTTAAAAACATGTGTTCAGATATTTTTAGTTAAAATAATGTACATCTATTACATTTTATTTTTATAATATTTTCCATGTTGATTTTAACACCATAAAATATGATCTGCATCCTAGTCTCGATAAAAACTCATATGTTCTTCTGTATTATTAACATAAAAATTTATCTTTATCAAAAATATCTCATTTATTATGAAAAATATAAAGCAAACAATAAATTGAAAAAATCATAAACACAAT
The DNA here is from genome assembly GCA_963932465.1 of Maratus speciosus. Lineage (NCBI taxonomy): Eukaryota > Metazoa > Arthropoda > Arachnida > Araneae > Salticidae > Maratus > Maratus speciosus. The sequence goes on along the minus strand of OZ010787.1, from coordinate 321,662,500 downwards.
TTGGGGCGCGGAGGATTCGAACCCATAACCCCTAGTCTCGATATCAATGCTCTGTCCATTCAGCTATCTAGCTCAGCTTTAATTTGCAACAGATTATCTTTATAATTATCACAATAACTAATCAAATGCAAGATCCTTTCCTGAACGTACTGAATATTTATTCCATTTACGATAAAGACCTACTCCATGTTCCTGTCTCCTGAGCTCGCGCGCGCGGCACGCGTTCATCTTGAACACGCCCAAGGATTCTTAACGCTCTTAGCGCCATCTGTCGGGGCTATTTTGAACTAAATTTTGAGATTTATGTATAAGATTCTTACAATTTTTTTATTAAACATACCACTGGTTTTATGTTTCTATCTATCACCGTTTCCGAGATATTGATTTTTAAAGTTAGGGGTCCTTTGTGAAACACCCTGTATATGCAAAGATACAAAGGCATGATTCCTCCGCTTTGACGTTGACTTCATTCAAATATTCACACGCACTTTTGAATTTATAATATTATAAGGATGATTAGGATATCAATCAAATTTAAAAAGTTGTTTAATTTTTTTTTAAATTATAATTCATATTTTTAACAGAATTCTTTTGGCGATGAATTGGGTCTTTCTTTCTGGCATATTGACCCATAAAATATCTTACTCTTTGAAATGAATAATCTTTCCGGCCTATTCTGGAAAGAAACGCTAGCTTCCCTATTCCTTGATTTCAACATTTCGGCTAATTTCATCCAAATACACGAATGCAAAATGCATGGAACTCAATTATAGAAGATTTCCTGTTTTAGTCAAGATTGAATTGAAATGTGAATTTTGAAATATTTATCAGCAATCGCCAAGCTGGCTTCATTTATAGCGACCAGTTTTGTCGCCAAAAAAGGCAATATTTCGCGAAGTATTGGAACTTTTGCAATAATTTTACTCTGGTGGGTATGACTACGTAGTTTTAAATGTGTGCAGATAGCAACGACGGTTACGAAAGTTAAAGTGAATTTGCGAGAATCCACGTTTTCTAAACTCATAAAATATGCTGATTTCGGAAAATTCCTAGGTTCCGACCCTAGAATTCCAAACTGCTTTATATCAGACACTCTTTAAGATATGGTAAAAGCATAAATATGCTCCAGAATCTTTATTTTAAGAATGAACATTTAAGGATAAAAAATTTTACTCATTTGAAACCCATTTTGAAACAAGATGGCGAATGAAGCTGGCCAACGACCTCGCTCTAGACCTTGGTAAGCCCTCTACACAAGCTAAGTCACATTCAAATCGGTTAATAAGTACGCGGGATAAAGCATGAGAAAAAATGGTGTGTGTGTGTATGTGTATATTAATACTCGTATATGCCAACATTTGAACTGAGTGTGGTTTTGGGGTCTGGGGATGTCATGATCGATGAAAATAGATCGAAATTTTCAGGAATTGTTCCTCCGAACGGCTGAAATAAGAAACTTCTTCTGTTTTTGTAATGGAAGCCACCTAAAGTAATTTTTAAGAAAGAAAAATCTATTTCAACTGATTGGTCTTAAATTTATTATTCTCATATATATTTATTCCGCCTCAGATTTTACAATTTAGGGAGAGTGGATTGGCACAACATAGTGTTAATTGAGAAAACACTTTATTGCATTCCAGATTCATTTTTAATATCATTGTTCCCAATATCGCTTATTTAGGTATAAAAGTGATAGTCGTATTTTGAATATTTTGGCGTGTGTTTCTAAAAAAACTATGGATGAATCCAATGTCCGCAACTTTGGAATTTCCTTTCATTATACATAGACTGGAAAATAACATTTTTTATGCCATTTCTTGGAAAAAATCACTATTACGTAAATTTAAAAAAGAATGTCTTCCCACTTAATTTTTTCTAAATTTCATCCGTTTTTTCCAGTATATCTGTTAAATTAGGTGGACGGAATAACTATCTGCACAACTTTAAGTAGACTATATTCCTAACTATTATAAGAAACAAGATTCTTATCTTTTTTTATTTATTTAACAACATCAATGCTTTATTAAATCTGTTCTGGTTAATTCAATTATTTATTTTTAATTAATATATTTCACTCTTGCTCGCAACCTCTGTAATTTCTGTTACTGCATTAACATTTACTAGAATAAATATTTTAAAAGCACAGACATTACCGTTAATTTATGCTGTAGAAAATACTATCTGGAAAAGAAATCTAAAGCCAATTTGACTTTTTCATAATACGTTTTGGATATAAAGTAGTATCATCTTGTTCTGGAATAATTGTGTTCTGATACGTAATGAAAATTACGCAAATATTGGCTATTTGTAACTATTGGCTATTTCGTAAGTATTGGCTATTTTGTAAGTATTGTCTGTAGCTCCGTTATTAAAATTACGTAGCAAAAGTCAATACTTACGAAAATTAGAACCTAAAAAATATATTAAAGATGAAAGTCGGGCAGGTAAATACATCATTTTCGTATCTTGATATTTATATAGGAAAATACCCAAACGCGCACTTTCCAACTATATAGAATTAACAAAATCAGAGCAACTGTTTCAAAATTCATGAACAGTCATATAATGATATAAATTTATTTTATTTTAAAGCTAAATGAACGACTAAACCACAGGATTTAACACATTAAATGAAATAATCTGCCGAAACAATTATTCTCGAATGTTATTGTAGGACTTGAAAAGAATTCTTTAAGTCCTTTAATTTTCCCAACGACAACTATTTACGCAGTAAAAGTGCTTAAACTTTGCCGACTTTGTAAAAAGAAAACATTTTTCAAGTGTGTTAAAAATTATAAGAGTCTATCATGTATATGATACCTCTGTGCAACTCTATAAATAAACAGAAAACCCTAATGAATATTTTCAACGACTGTGGTGAACTTAAATAACATACCTGATTTTTATTTTGAAGTCCTGTCTAATTACACAGGCCTACAAAATTTAACTTTTTGTCTCGGGTTATCATGAATTTATGTAAATTGTAAGAAATCTGCTATGCTTATTTCAAAAATAATATCCATTTTTATGTATCACGCCAGGGTTTTTTACAATTAAGAAAATAAGAATTCGGAATTTGGAAATATACAATTTACACAACATTCATTTAAAAATGTACAAAAAAATCAGATGAATAAATAAAATCATATATACGTATATAAAAGTGTGTGCATGTTTTATAAGGAATTATATTCTAGTAATATATACAGTAAAATTACTTTTCTTTATCATCAAAAGAACGCTTGTGTCCTTTAGATTTTGAAGCTCGCTTAGTGTTTCTTTTAGACCCCAGCAGTAATCTGCCAACATATTAACATTCCAGTGTCCTTGATAGTGTTTTTAAATGCATTTTATGTCCAGGTGAAATCTCTCACCTTGTTCTTCACTCATTCCACCAAGATTTTCAGGGAAATACTTCAAGATGGGAGTGCAGAAAATGTATTTTTAAACTCATGTTACAACCTAATTTTTGAAAGGTTTGAAGAACTTTTTCAACGATTGTTGCGTAGTTAGGATCTTTGTAATTTCCTAAAAATTTTTGAGTAACGTCTTTGAAACTAAGCCATGCATCTTTCGCGAGCTGATTTCATTTTTTCCTCAATTTTTTCGTCCTTCATTAACTGTCTTATATCTGGGCCAACGAACACACCTTCTTTGATTTTACCTTCCGATAAATGTGGAAAAACTTCACTTAAATATCGAAAACAGTACCCTGTTTTATCTAAGATTTTTACGAATTATTTCATTAAACCTAATTTAATGTGCAGGGGAGGCAAGAGGACTTATTTTGGATCAACTAAGTTCTGCCGAATCACGTTTTTTGATCATGGATTTAAATCTTTTCTTGCAGGCCATTATTTTCTTATCCAGCATTGGTGTTTAGCTCGACTATCCCACTCACATAAGAAACAGGGTATTTCGGCATAGCCGCCTTGTTGGCCTAATAACATTGATAAAATTTTAAAATCGCCATAGATTTGCCATTTAAATTCTTGATATTTTATTTTACTGAAGAAAAAATCAAGGTTTTCATATGATTCTTTAAAAATTACTGAATGAGCTTCAGGAACTGAAGGTAGAACATTACCATTATTAAGTAAGACACCTTTTAAACTTCTCTTACTAGAATCAACAAATAATCTCCACTGAGATTGATCATGATTAGGGGTGGAAAATAAGTTAGTCATAAGTTCAGGAATATCTGTACAGTATACAAGTGAGTTTTCTTGGGAAAAATATTTGGTAAATTCTTTTTCTCATTTTCTGTACCAAGAAAATGTTTTTCCTGAAACAAGTAAATTTTTATTCTTAAGTCGAGATCCTGAAACTTGAGCACATTGTTTCGAAAGATTTGAATCACATACTACATCGTTTAACTTACCTTGCGTGAATTTCTGTGGTTCAACATCAGTTGCTTGGTTTCTGCACACGATTTCGGTTTAATCACTGCTCAATTCTTGAGAATCAGATGATAAATCAAGAGATGTAGGAGGTAGAGACACATGTAAATCTGGACCGTGTGATACAGGTCTAATAGCTGAAATAATTTCTGGGAACACAACATTAGCTTTGTTTTTGCTATTGTAGCCTTTTATTTTTGTTAAACAAAAATAGCAATCCTCATGACTACTTGGCTCTCGCCAGACCATTAGAATAGCAAAAGGAAGAGATTTTATTTTACCTTGAGAACATTTCCGTAAATGTTCAAAACATGTGTGACAAACTATATGTGGTGCCCATTTCTTTTCCTGGTCACCAAGTTTCATACCGAAGTAAGCATAATATGCCTTTTTAACGAAATCGGTTATGTTCCGCTGCCTTTTTTTGACTACGTATCCACCACAGATGCAACAAAATGAGTTCGGGTATTTATACAATTTCTTGATGCCATATTGCTATAAGAAACTGGCAAAACAAACGTAAGATATCAGTAAACGAACAAAATAAACGTTACGTTCTCACTACAAATGCGCGGGAGAAAATTGCGCTTTCTCAGGCAAATATTAACACGTGGCGCCATCTATATTTATATTTCACACCCTTTATAGTGCAGTATTGTATTTTACATTTATTAATGTCATTTTACTAAGAAATTAATTTTTGTTTTTATTAGGAATTATTATTAAGAATGTATTTTATTTAATAAATATTACACATTAATTTTAATAAGAGGCACCCCTACTTTTTTGTTTTGTGAAAAACAGTCGGTGATAGCAAAAAACTAATGTCATATTTGTGATCAGCGTGATTGATTTATTAGAAAAAAGTGCTATTCGACAAACCCCAGATTTGGGTTTACCTGTGTTATTTACCCGCCTGTAGGTACCCTGGCATTCGTTAAAGTGATGTGATTATCTTACTGAGCATGTTCTGTGGCTGCTCCGTCGTCGAGGTCATCTAGCAGTCTTTTCGCAACCAAGCTACACTGATACTCTTCCATAATCGTGGTTTTCTTCTAATGTGAACGGGGCAATCTGCGGTGATTATTGTCCGTAGTACATCCATCAGTAATAATTGCGATTTCATGCGAAATATAATTTCATTTAATGGTTATCTAAATTTTGTCAAAAGTCAATTTTGTATTTGATTTTCAGAAGAATGCGTGCTCAAATAAGTATGAGTTTCTTTAATAAAACGGAAGCTTGAATGGATGAGATATCAGACTATCAGAATTAATTTATATTCACTTTAATTCACGATAAAAATTACAGAGACTGAAATAATATAAAGTCATTAAAATGCAAATCACTTAATAAATATCCATAGGCTGAAATGTATTTGATATATTTTGAGTGACACTGTAAATGAACTATACATCCTACGTGGTCCTTTTACAATAGGAAACTTACTGTGGTCGACTGCAATAACATATTTTAATATCTTGTGTATATGACCATTTAGTATTTTTTTGATCTGTAGTAAGTATATGAAGAAAACGCTTTAAACATATATAAATAAAAAACTAATGAATATTTTTACATAAAGCTGTAAAGTTTTGAACAACAAATAAAATGAAGCAAACCATGTCAACATTCTAGTATTACATACCTCTGCCAGTCTGTCAAATATTTTGGGCTGAACAAGGATTTAAAAAATGTAAAATAGTGCAAAAACCGCATTTAGTAAAAAACTTAATCTTCCAATACTTATCGTTTCTTAGTCACTGGGCATGCGCCATTCTACAGAAACAAGAAATTGTTTTCTATGACAAATAGAACGCGAGCTAAAGAGGTGTCAAAACCCCATTTTCTTCAGTCCGCAAAATATAAACTCAAAAAATCATTTAGCAATAATTTGGGGAAATTCTTTTCTTGTTATTGTTATTCTGCGAGTTCTTGTTTCTTGCGTTTGGCAAGAAACTTTGTAAAGTTTCTTTGCTACATTTCAGAATGATAGATTCCCTTTTCATTTCTATATTATTCATTGTGTTCCATTTCGTATTCTGTATGATCTGTTAAAAGTATCCTGAAACTACACTTAAAAATAAATGTATTTGTTGTAAAACTTTTTAAAGATTTAGAAATAGCCTTATAATGTAATGTTTAATAAAACATTTAGTAGTTCTTGCTGATTGCTGTGAAAATTTGAGTTAATACGAAAAATAATTTCATCCTATCGAATATTCCCAGTGTGTCCAATTTTCCAAGTTTATTCCACAGTTCGCAGATATTTCGTGTGCTTCTTTTGTCAGTTTTTCTCAAAAGAAACTCGAATTAAACGAACCTGTGCTTTGGAGTCCCATTGCCTTCATAGAGGGTTATGCTCGCTGTGCTCTAGAATCAAAGAACCTTAATTTATTGTAATTTTTTATTTAAATCAAGATTAAATTCAATTTTTTATCAAGCTCATGCTGTTACAGAAACCAATTTGATATGCTTCCAACATGAATTCATGGCAAAATTTACGGAAGAGTTCTTCCCTTTCATAAAAGAAAAGTAAGAAAAATCACCGTGGAACGCGAAAAATGCTAAAAATCGCATAAAAAATTCAAAATCACGGAGAACAAAATTTAATATATTAGGTTCAAAGATTGGAAACCTGATTCATTTCACGTATGCCAAGAAATCGCCACGAAACGTAAATAAAACGCTGAAAATAGAATAACTAATTCTTGAAATTTTTTTAAATCGCAGATGGTAACATCTACAATATTACGTGTGATATTGAAACCGGATTACTTTTACGAATGTAAAAAAATCACCGCGGAATGCGAAAACTTCAAAGATCGCAGATGACAAAATTTACTATGTTGAACAAAAATAGCGAAACTAGATACCTTTTACGAATGTAAAAAAATCGAATTGAAACGCGAAAAAACACTAAAATTCACATAAAAAGTCACGAAAATTCAAAAATCCCATAAGCAATTCTGGAAAACAAAAAAATCCATGTGGACAAAACAATTTTCTAAATTAGGTTTAAAGATTTAAACCGAATTCCTTTTACGAATGTCCAAAAATCTGTCGATGTTTGAAATTACGAATGTCGAAAAAAACCGCTAAAAATCGAACAAAAAACTAAAAAAATTGTGTACGAAAATCAAGTAAAATAATAAAAAAGAGGAAGAAATTTACTATTTTGGGCCAAAGATTGAAATAGAATTCCTTTTACTAATATTGAAAAATCGCCGCGAAATGCGGAAAAACACTAAAAAATCACATAAAAAATGTAAAAAAAAAGTAACAAAAAATCCCCCAAAACTAGCTTTGAAGTCAATAGTGTCGGACTTAGAAGTGCCTTCCTGCCAAACCTTGTAGCTCTGCGTGAAGCAGTCTTTTCAGAAAACTCAGGATACACACATATACGCACACATGTACTCACAAAACTTTTATAGATATTGCTATATTTATTTTCATTCTTCAAAATTTCTGAGGGTTTTTTGTAACTCTGATGATACATAGCATTTATAGAAGGACCAATGAACACGCTACTGTGAAATAAGAAACAGGAAATAATGCCTTTGAATGAATTTTTAATGTTACCTAAGAGACAATCTTGATATATTTTCCCTGTTGCACATAATCATGCACTCACTGAAGGCTGTAAAGATTAGTCCATTTATAGAGTCTGTAGAAAAAAATAGATAAATATCCTGGCAGAAATAGGGAGATAATGTAGTGATAGCATTAGATGAATAAAGCAATGTAAAATATCAGATGCAACATAGATATCGGGATATATAAACGGATATTTGTATAAATAATCTTCTTTTGTCTATTTGGGTGGTGTTTTGCTTTCAATCTTATAGTATACATTATATATGAATTTAGTGATTGTATTATGGTCAGTTGGGGTAAATTTAAGCAAAAGTTTTTAGTTTCAAATACTGCCAGGTTTAAGGAGCACATAATCCATGTAAAACCTTATAAAAGTGCATAAAGCTATTGAATCGCTCCTATGCTTCAAATATAATTAGTTATTCGTGCTGTGGAATGATAATTAAGCGCCTAAAATTATCTGTTTACAATTTCTCCACATGTTCATATTTTTCCAAGGACTACGGGGTAACTGGGAACATTTATTTTTGTGTCGGGAGGGTATTATAAAGTAAGATACCATGTTCATACACAACTTTTGTTCATCAACAATTCCATACGCACATTATTCTACCACTATCTCTCCTTCGGGGTTTCTCGAGTCCATGATAATAACATCAAGTATACCTAAAATTAATGTTGAATGATTTTATATTTTTAAACCAGAACCAAACGAACCTGTTGTTGGGAGCCCACTGCATTTGGCAGCGTACAACCTCGAATTTGAATCATTTTATATTTTTCAATGAAAAACTGTCGAAACAAACCTAGCGTTGGGGAACCCACCGCCTTAAGCCGCATATAATGGGCATGCTTTGCACTTTCCGATCTGTTTTGAATTTATATTTTTAAACGAAAATTTCCCAGCCGAACATAAGATTGAATGCCCAGCTTCCTTATACTGAACGGAATCTAAGTTCTTAGGGTGTTTTTAAGCATCAGATGGTTTGAATTTTGTTTTTATTTTTTATTGTGCAATTGGTTTAACTTATTTGTTAAAAAAAAAAGAGCGTTAAATGTAGAACTAACTGAATTCAATATGTTAATATCTGTCCCTTCTCGGTCTTAACGCAGGAAATAAATTGTTTTTTTTTTTAATTGTTCTGCAAATTATGTTTTTGTTTAATGTGCAAAGTTTTAAAACAACTACTGCATTCAGATGAACTCACTTCAAAATTAATGGAATGTACCACCATCCGAAGGTTTATGCAGGATCGCATCACAATTTGTGATGAATTCTATCAATGATTAATCCAAAAATGTCTCACGAGTAGGTACTGCAGATTGCCGTAATTTGAACAAAAACTGCCACTTTGAACATAAAAAAATGTATAATAAAAACAGAAAAATAAATTTAACTTAAATTTAGGCACCCTATTTCCCACTCGCGAACGCTATGAATGCAAAAATAAATTGTGGTGAACCTTCACTGTAGTCTTCACAATAGTATAGCTGTTATACAATAAAACAAAAAAAAAACAGTTTTACTTAAATTTTGTTACACTATTTCCTACCAGGGAGCGGTATAAACGCAGGAGGATATTATTACCTAAGTTTAATTTGAGTTCCCTCCCATCTTTGAAAAAAAAAACCAACTACTATTAACTTCAGTGAAACATTAAAAAATCAACTTTACTTGAATTTGGTTACCCTTTTTCCTCGTAGTCGCAAAAATAAAATTATGTTGAATCAGTACAGTCTATTTTATAATAATCATCAAAGCTATTAATATAATAAGACGTCACTTTTCTCTTCGGCGAATTCTCTTTTTAATAACATATTCATTTTCTTTTACTATGAATCATGACATCATGTTTGACAGAAAAATCTTTTCTGTATGTAACTGATATTCATGCGCTTAACAATTAGTATCGGTAAAATATATTTTAAATTTTTAGGGTTCCGTACTTAAAAAGTAAAAACGGAACCATTATAAGATCACTCCTGCGTCTGTCTGTCTGTCACAGCCATTTTACTCGTAAACTATGGAACGCGGAAAGTTCAAATTGGAGGAAGAAATAAAGGCTATTGACCCACATACGAGGGCTGGTTTTTTTTCAACCATGGGCCGTAAAATAAAGACTAGTGATAATAATAAAATTATTTTATAGACTGGAGTTAAGTACAATCAACAACTTCAATTGGACATAGTCATAATGAAGATTGAGTCATTTGTCATGCGGCTGGGCGAGAGGGGGTGGAATATCCTTTTCACAGACCGTTGCTGCCAACGTATTGAGGTAAATCTGCAAGGCATCTTGAAGATTGTTGTTGGAATGGAAGCGGAATGGAGTGTCGTCGTCCCAGTTCTGTCTTCAGATCTTGAAAAAGGTGACAATCACTCGGTGCCAGCCGAACTGATGGGCCAGCAGTTTCTCTCACAAATTCAGTGGAATATATCCGATTTGTGAAAGAAGCTATTGGGCAGGTACCAACCGATTGTCACCCTTTTCCAGATCTGAAGACAGAACTGGGACGAGAGCACTCCATTCCGCTTCCATTCCAACAAAAATCTTCAAGACGTCTTGAAGGTTTTTGGAAGATTGGAACCTATCTCAATACGTTGGCGGCAATAGTCTGTGAAAAGGGTATCCCCCCTCGCCCACCCGTATGATTATGTCTTCATTATGACTATAGTCAATTGAAGTAGTTGATTGTACTTAACTCCAGGCTATAAAATAATTTTATTATTATCATTAGTCTTTATTTTACGGCCCATCAGAGGGTGAAAATAAACAGTCCTCGTATTTACAGATTATAAAATATTGACAAATATATTTAGGAAAAATAAAGAGGGGCTAATTAAGTTACTTGAAAAAAAATATTTTCTTTCTATATCGTGTGAAAGCTTTCGTATCGCTGAATTCAAAAATATATTTTTTTAAATTTTAGGTATTATATTTTCAGAGATATCATCGAAAATATTTAGTGCAAAAATATGTTCTACATCCTCTATTTATGAATCTACTGAAACTAAAATTATGAAAAGATTAGAGGTAGTAGGCGTTACTTTATACCTTGCAAGAAAACTATAGTGATTTGCGAAAAGCGCATTTTTCCGTTACACACAAATTTCGATTTGCTGGCATTCAGCAAAGGTGTTGAAGAGCACTGTAGGTATCTATCGTAGAAGAACTATAAAAGCATCGTTGATAATGATTTTCGAAAAAAATCGTCGGTAATTAGCCGAGATATTAACTCTTAAAGACACGGACGGTTTGCACATACATAATAACAGGGGCGGCGTACTCTATGTACCATCGACTTTTAAAGCCTAGATAACTACTTTTAATGATATGTTTGTGTAATGCAATGTCCAGTAGCAGTTTAAAGCAATAAACTTCAAATTTTTAAAAACAGACTAATTTGATTAGAATTAATTAGATAAATACTATGGGATTCGCGACTAGTTTTCGTTGAGTGGATCTCTCAATACGCCTCCCCCGTCTTTAAAAGTTAATTAAAAACTTATCTGGAAAAACGCAGCGCGAACCCGTCTGCGTTCAACTTTTCGAAGCGCGTTTAGCACAATGCCAAGTTTAAACTTTGAACAAGTGTTTTGTTTTAGCTATGCTGTAAAAAGAAAAGATTATTACTTCTCTGAAATGCTAAACTAGTTATGATATGCCAAATGAACTTTAAATATGCACTACTTTTATTGTCAGTACCGAATTAAGTTCATCATAAACTGATTAGGATAAGATTAAAAATAGTTATACAGAATAGCAAAATTTGATCATTTTTAGGCTTCATATATCTTTAACATTTTATGGTATACCCCTTCATCCTTTTCTAGTATATACAGCTATACCCAACCGTGCGTTGTATAGATTTTTACAAAGTCTTATTATATTAACAATTTTTTTTAATAATACAGTTAATAATTCATATATTTATTGTACGGAACCCACTGAGCACAAGCAGTACTCGCACTTGACCATTTATTTGTTTTAAATAGGATTTCACATTCACCTGCTTTTTGTATTTATTCATATTATGCTTCCTCTTAATAACTAAAAAATGTTTGAAAACATCCTTTTTATTACAATTATGTTGTTAAAATCACCTATTTTCTGTACATTTGCAGAGAATTCATGCTCCTTTTATTGCTACCAAATAATTGAAAAATACCGTTTTATTTCGCGAGGCTAACAAGAAAAAATAAAATGTAATTTTTTTTAAAAAGAATCAAATAAAACATATTTATGACATCATACTGGAAATAAACGAGGCTAACCAAAAGACAGGCTACCACGGTGCATTCCACGTACCTTTTTTTACAGACCGCTGGAGCCACATGATGCTCGAATGCACCAATGAAGATGCGCGAAAAGTGCATCACGTCACTCTAGCGGGGTGTAAAAGAGGACACGTGGGATACACCGCTGTAGCCTGTCTTTTGGTTAACCTCGTTTATTTCCAGTATGATGTCATAAATATGTTTTATTTGATTCTTTTTTTAAAAAAAATTACATTTTATTTTTTCAAGAGTTAAATTTTATGGGAAATAATTCAATGGAAATAACGAAAATTTGAGTTATTATCAAAAATATTTGAATAAAATAAATAAAACATAGCCGATCTTTCTTTCTGGGTTATAATACACCTATATGAATGGTGTTTAATCATCCGTTTTTATCTTTAATAGACCGGGAGCCGGCAGCACATATACATGGTTCATACGGTTACCGTTATTTTTCCAGGACCACTACCAGTATATTTTTATGCAAAAAGAAATCTAGGTTAACCCATTGTGTCTGGCGTCCTAATTTTGGGACGCTTTCTTAAAAAAATTCCCATTACAAATTGAATTATGATATCCTTTCAAAACTTAGTAAAATATATCCTTAGTATTTGTTTTCAATATTTTGAAGAATAAAAAGGTGAAATAAATGTTTGTTGTAGCGCAAAGTTGGATTTTCTTGAAATAAAATGGCGCGTAAGAAAAGGTAAGATATTTCTTTTATTTTTTTATCAATCATTTTATAAGTGGTATTATTTATAAGATGAAACATTATTTTAGAATACGTATTTTTGCATTTTTTCAGATTTCTATTTTTTTGCTTGAATTTGAACCTTTATATATCGTCCCAATTTTGGGACGCTAGGCACGAATGGGTAGGGGTTTTCTCCGTTACTGTCTATGCATTAAATGTATGTTTTATGCCATTTATTTTGTTACAAAATAGTTACATACCACTCGAATTATTATTTGGTTATTATTTGGTTATAAAATTATTATTCGGATTATTATTTGGCTATTCTTTGTTATTACTATAGGGGGAACAGGGGCTGGGCTCTGTTCAAGAACAAGACACCCACCCCTTCCTGCCCTTAGCTATTGGCTTAGTAAAAATTTATATCATACCGTTATGTTTTGTACTTAGTTTAGTATTTGAAATCCTGAGGTTACTAAAATATATAGAGCAGAACCTCGATTATCCGACGTAATTGGGTCCGAAACGACAGCGGATAATCAAATTTCTAGATAATCGAGAATTTATCAATAATCATCTAGTTTAATATGCAACATCGTCATCGAACTGCTATTAGGACTATTTAAACTGCTTAATAAACATCTAAATTTAAGTTATACATGAAAATAATTTTATTTGTTGAGAACAGGGACGTGTACATGGAGGGGTTTAATCTTCACGGGATCGGATCTTGCGGGAGCTCAAGCTAATTTCAATGGAATTCGAAGAAAGGGGAACCAAAATGCTTATCTCTACTCGTGGTTTGGAAGAGAACACTTGCATACACAAGGAATGTGAAAGTAAAAAATAAATAAATAAAATAAACGTTGGAAAAAATTCAAGATATCGACATCGGTTTACAGAGAGTTCCAGTTACACGAGGGTGAGATAATCGAAGTTCTACTGTACCATATATGCTCGTGTAAAATGAAGAATTTTTGACAATTTTCTGCAAGTAAATTGGGGGTAAACTTACACGCGAGTCAATTACATAAACCAAAAAAAAAAAAAAAAAAAAAAAAAAAACCTTCGAATACTGCAAAAGTCTGATTTTTTATGTATATAAATAATAAAATAATATATAAAATATACAAATAATAACAATTTATTATTAAAAAATTTTCAATGATTTGTTTTTATTTACTTATTAATTTTTCGCATTAGTAAGTGAAATCTTTGGTTTGATTTTGTGCGAAATTGAAGTAAAAAGTTAGGGGGTCGACATACGCGAGTTTTTGCATTCAAAAGTTAATGGGTCGGCGTATATGCGAGTATATACGGCATATATACTCTATTAGTAATTATTGATTATTATAAATTTTTGCTATATAAATTTTACTATGCCAATGGCTAATGGTGAGGAGGAAGGGGATCTTGTTCTTGAGCCGACCCCAACCCTCTCCCCCTCCCCCTTATAGTAATAATAAAGAAAATTTTATAGTCAAATAATAACCCGAATGATATATAACCTTTGTGAAACATATTAAATGGCATAAAACATAGATATAATGCTTAGACAGTAACGGAGAAAACTCCTACACTTTCGTGCCTAGTGTCCCAAAATTGGGACGTTTAGATTTTTATATGTTAAATAAATATTTTTTCAAAGAGAATTTTTTTATTATTTTTTACGTTCATTTTACACCATTTACACCATTAAGCACAATATTGAGTTGAAAAAAAAATTCAGGCACTAATGGGTTAAACGCCTCAAAATTTCGCCTTCTTTTAAGAAGAGATTTTTCCATAAGATAATACTGGTACCGAAAAATTTTCTGGCCTGCAAAATTCAAGGAGGCGTACGAACCATGAGACAACCACCTCATCGAGTTGGAGGCTGAAATTCTAGAATTAGCCAAAACTCGATTCCCATGTTAAAACACAATCGGTCTGCCAAGTCACATCTTGGTGGAAAATACTTAAAAACCCGATTTTACCGGTTGACTCGTAGGTTTACCATTGTGTTTTCCTGCTCCCAGTCCGCCATGTTTTCATACTTTTGGGTGCAGGAAAACGCAATGGTAAACCTACGAGTTGACCGCTAAAATTGGGTTTTTAGGTGTTTTCCACCAAGATATGACTTGGCAGACCGATTGCGCTTTAATATGGGAATTGAGTTTTAGCTAATTCTGGAATTTCAGCCTCCAACTCGATGAGGTGGCTGTCTGTGCTGCCGGCTCCCAGTCTATAAGCCAGCCAAACATTTTATCACTTTCAAATTCACAATATTATTAGAATTAACAAAGAGTAGAAATTTTGTGGCATCCAGGACAAAACGGTGGGAAGAAGTAAAACAACTTATAGAGACCGTGGGGTCTGCTATGTTAAATTAACATTGAGGAGTCACACTAGAAATAAATAAGTATTGCACTGCCGCGCAATACTTAAATTTCAAAGTAAAACCCATAATATGAAATGTTGAAAATCAAAGTAACAGAATTTCTGTTAATTCACAGAATCTTAATTCGTAAAACACTAACTATGTTTTAACCCTAGAAATATAATCATTCATTCAGGATATGAGGGATACACAACCTTTTTTACTTCACGGTACACTTAAACTCATCGTTAAACTTCTGCGGCATACTAAAATTATGAGATTGAAACACGTTATGGCAAGATTGTACGTCATTTTAAATTTATTTACTTACAGAAAGAAAATAATCTATAAGACCTAAAACAAAAGCAAAATATTTATATAATTTGTGTTTAATAGATTCTTAAAAATCTTATAAGCTTATTTTACAATAGCCATTAATTTTTTTTTTCGTTAACCTAGTTTACGTTTAAAAGAATGCTAAAATTATTATAAACTTATCTGCATTAACTTTTAAAGAGATATCTGAGATTGACTTTTCACTTTTTAAATTAGAATATCTTTTTTAAGATAAAAGTTTTGGATAGACATCACTCTTAAATCCTTTTTCATTTCTCAAAGCACTGTAACAAAGTTTTTATTTGGTGGTATTAAATTTATCTGAAGATAATAACAGATTTTCAAAACTGCTTAGCATATAGAGTATACAGACACAGAAATTAACTCCCAAATAGTAAAACATTATGATACTAAATATCATTTAAAAGTAAATCGCATAATATGAAATGTTGGATATTAAACTAACAAAATTTCTGTTAATTCCTAAAATCTTGATTGAACTTGTCACAAAAATTTCACGATATATCTGAGGTTCTCTCCTGGCGCACCACTGTGACGCGACGCATCGGCTGAGAACCACTGCTTTAAGTGATACGAAAGTCCCTAGTATGGAGATGGGCAGGTCTTGTTTGCGCGGTGGTCAATTACAAATGGAGAGTAAGGGAGATTCACAGCTGATTTGTTCCTAGTTAAACACATTTCCTACTTTTGTTTCTGAGCCTGATCCGACGAAAGAAAATTTTCATTTTTTGAAGTGTAAATGATCATTGAATAAGGGTAATATTTAAAACGGATTTCGTAAATAAAATATAACTCAACAGTCTTTATAGATATAGGCATAGATATAAGCAGTCTATCTTTTGACCATGACTTCATATCAGTCTATCCATATTATCCTATCCACCATATATATATCCTATCCACAGTAACTTCATATCTCCCATCACATAATATATTTTCAAATTTATTGATCATTCATTCAAAGGCACGGAATTTAAAAGGGTTTTTATAAGGGCACGGGATAAGTAAATCCATAACATAATTAGTCAAGGGGAAATGTACATTTTACCTTGCAAAAGGTCGGGTAGAAGATTTTTTTTCTGAATTGTTTATGATGATGCCAACATGGAAAAACCAAGTTTTCTAACAAAATTTCTCAAGGCTAAATTTTCTGTGGCCAAAAACCAAAAAAAATTTGGGACTTTTTTTATTTTTTCTAAATATCTCGAGACTCGTTGCCGTAGCATATTATTTGTCAATTGCAATATTAAAGCACATAAAATCTCTACAACTTTCATATTTACAACTTTTTTATACACTCAATAGCAAGCGCAGTACGACATTTCAGAAATAAGGCATTTTTTTTTTTCAATTTCTTAAAAACCGTGAAAAAAGTAGTTTTGCCCCGATTCTTCAAATGTTCCCCGCGGATTTAATTGTGTACGTCGACTTCTAAAAATTAGAAGCAGTAAATTATCTATTATTTGCACACTCATGTCTTAATTTTCATCTCAACAGACATTTTATATTCAATAAATTTATATAATTTTAAAAGTAGGGCAGAGTGTAGATGAATGAGACAATTTTCATATTTAGACAGTAATTTTAAGAGTATACAATGTTAACTTCAAAGCATTGTTTAAAAGAATATTTCAATATTTAGTAACGTATTGGCACGGTAGTTTCAATTAAGAAAGAATTCTCGTTTAATTTTAATAATTTTAATAATTTTGTAATGTTAATAACTTTTATAATGCATACATATTTTCCCAGGTATCAATGGGATTGGTATGAAAATTTGCGAAAAACAAATTTTATTCCACACTACAATGGTATATTTTATTTTCCAATTATTGATAACATATGTTTTAATGTTTTACTGTTTTAAAGATAGCAAACATTGGACTGTAGTTCCATATAAAAGGAGGGACGCAAAAAAAAGTATATTTTATGTAAGAAATACTTTTACCTTATAAAATAGCTACAATAAAAATGACAACAGATTATTTCACTAACATGTTATGCATTTATCTCTTGTAAAATTAAAAAATTCTTTCAATAAAATATTTGAGATCACTAGTTTCATAAAAATATTTAAATGATTAGTTTTAAATAATATTGTCAATTTTGTTTCTCCACTTATAACAATAAATATAACAAGATATTATATCATTTTAGCATGCAAAAATATATAAAACTTTAAGATTATCTATTAATTGCTTTAAAGATCAAACAGAAAAACTTACTTTGGTTGTTGAAAAATATGCTTTGTGGAATATTATAATTTTCTGTATTATGTACTGTTTTGAAACTATATCTGTTTAATGATCTCAGTGAAACCATTTATCAAATGAAATACCAATTTATTTATGATTGTAGGCCATATAAACATTTTTGTTTTCGCATTGATCCCTGACTCATTCAACTCCACATTCCCTACACAATAATGTAAGGTACGCAATAGGACTACATAAGCTAAATGAAAAAATGTATTTTAATAATAATAATTTCTACAGGCTATTTATTTAACAATATTTTTATCTCTTCGATGGCACTGTTGTAGGATTATTAGCATCCCGTTTCAAAGGAATATCCTTATCCTGAATAAAACAGATATCTGGATCATCTAGATGTATAAAGCCTAATATTTCCCATTTATCAGCATTTTCCTGCACTTTATTCCACTTTCTTCGCGGACTAATGTAGTCTCACACGAAAACATTTGCACGCTAATGTCAAACCTATGGGAGCATTCTTTTCAGAATTATTGCTTGAATTTTAATATTTAATTTTTTTTAATATGATACTTAAGGTCGATATTTAACGTTGGCTTTTAATTTTTCGAATTTGGTTGCATTTTTTTTTAATGGAGATACTTTAAATTTCAGAACGGGTTCCAAACAGTTTTCCAAAATTGAAAGTGTCCGAATATTAAAAAAAAAAAAAAAAAAAAAAAAAAAAAAAAAAAAAAAAAAAAAAACCAAACCTGAAAAAGTACAAAAGCATAGCATTAGATATTGATCTCAGGATTGAATTTGATCAGGATATCATTGATTGAACAATTATTTAAAAGTAATATCATGCAAGCGAGATATTTGTCAAGAACGCTTCCATAGGTTTAATATTACCTTGCGAATGTCTTCGTGTGATTAATTTAGTCTCATAATGCATATAACAATGACTTTAAACGCCTCAATACTACAACTACCATAAAATCTTTGAAAATGAAATCTCTATATACGGGATCCGATCTTTAAAGAAAAAAAAATATATTTTCAAGCGAAAGAGTATGAACAATTATACCTGCTAAGATGGAAACCTGTTTAAATTGGAATATATTTCGGTTTCATCCGGTTCGGTTTTCAAGATTTTAATGAATCAATATTTTACAAAGCTGATTACATAGTTCAGAATTACGTATTTAATGATTATACACTTAAAATTTTCAAAATCGGGCTATTAGAGATTTATTAAAATTCTCGTGGTAAACTTTCGTTTTAAGGGGGGAGGGGGGCACAAAATTCATGTTTGCCAAAAAGGTGCAAAAAGGCTAATTTTGGTCCTGAAACACATAATTTACTGCTACCATTATATAGAAGTTTTCATACACGATTAAATTCGCGGGAAACATTTGAATAATCTGGGCAGAACTACGTTTTTCATGGTTTTTAAGAAAATTGAAAAAATTGTCCTATTTTTGAAATGGCGTACTGCGCTTGCTAATGGGTGTATAAAAAAGTTGTAAATACGAAAGTTGTGAAGAATTTTATTTTCTTTAATATTTTAATTGACAAATAATATGCTACGGCAACGGGCCTCGAGATATTTCAAAAAATTCAAAAAATGTCCCAAAATTTTTTTTGCCACAGAAAATTTAGCCTTAAGAAATTTTCTTAGAAAACTTGGTTTTTCCATGCTGGCTTCGTTATAAACAATTCAGAAAAAAAAATCTTCTACCCGACCTTTTGCAAAGTAACCCCCTCTTTTTTGGTACATTTCCCCTGGACTAAATATCTTTTCAACTTTATCGATCATTGATTAAAAGATACGGAACTTGAAAAATCATTTTTAAAAGGCACAGGATAAGTAAATAACGAAAATTCATCCAATTTTGATAAAGGTAGTAACAACACCAGGAATGAAAGGCGGTGATTGCATGGTTACTCAAAGCCTGGCAATTCTCTAAAGGCAGTAACAGCACTGAAATTTAGAGTTTTTTGATTTGAGGATAATTTTTTTATACAATTAGGTTTTTTGAAGAAAATTTGTAGAAACGCGTACAAAGGTGGGAAAAAGTCTAGTTAACTCGATCAACGGGAAATGTTGCGTTAGAATAACATGAGGGGAGTCGCGCCGGAAATAAACAAAGCAGACCGTAAACCTTCAATTTAGCAAAAATCGATTAAAAAAATTATTTTTTTCAATTTGGTTTCTTAATATATAGAAATCTAAACTACATCATTTTCAAAAAATCGCATGCAATTGCGACGATTCCCAGCGAAGTCACATGTATTTCAAATTTGTACACCATATTTGAGTTACACAGAAAATAAAAATTTAAATAGCTTTTTCTCAAAATGAGAATTTTCGCCGAGTTAGTATATTCAAAATGTTCCATGAGTCTTTTTTTCAATCCAATTCCCATAGTATTTTGTGTTATTGTTTTCAATATGCTATATTTCAAAACTTAGTATTAATATGGATGAATTACGGCACATAAAAGGAAAATTTGGTAGTTATATAACTTTTTATCGTGAAATTTTATGAAAATGTGTGAATATTGGAAGTTTTTTATATATTTTTTTCTCAACATATTAGCATAAATTTAAAGCGGATACCAACATTTGTTGCAATATTATAAAGCTGCCATTTAGCAAAACACCATGTTCCTAAAGCCAAATATAATGCGTATGGAGCATTTTTAATTAGAGTGATTAATTAAGATATTTCAATAAATTAATTAATTAATTACACAAAATTTTGAGTAAAATTGATAAATTTACGTAGAAAAATATATGAATTATTATGTCTGAAAATTTTCCGTACAATTGAGGGGAAAATGAAAAAAAAAATGATTTTGAGCGTTCACTGTCCCCTTAAGACTTTGAAAAACTTATTATATTTTATATTTCAATTTTTTATATTTCATAGAATAATAAAACAAATGTACATTGTGAATAAATCTATATTTCTTACAATCGTACGTAATTGCATGTAATTTAACTTTTTCTTTTTTTCTTTTTTAAAATTGTTACAATATTCTTATTTTCGATTCAAACACTCGGCTGCACAAAACATATAATTTGAATATAAGCGATGAGAGCTTCTAACAGAAATACATTGTTTATATGTTTCAATGCACAATTTTAGAATTATAAAATTAACCGCGTAAATGCTCTGAATATATTAAGGAAATCACCTACTCACATTCATGTTGGAAAAAATCCGAAGAATAAATAAATGAAACGCTAAACTACACAGTGCTTAAATAGGAAACTGAATTAAATATTCGTACAAATCCTATCATTTCTGACAAATATATCAGTCATAAAATTTATGGAAGTGAAAGTGGCTAAAATATGTGAATTAAACATACTCGCAACAAACAAATTCATTACAACTCGATTTATTCCTTTAGCAATGCGGTGAAAATTCTTAATTAAATACTATAAAAGTCCAACTTTTATTTGAAGACCTCTCTCAAAGTGCGTACATTTTAAATTTTATTATCATTGTTTAGATGATTTTATTCAAAATGCTAGGAATATTTTAAAGTTTTGTCCAAAATATGTGGCGATCATTAACTTTTAGATGAAAAACCAACAATCATATTTCATAATTATCAACCCAGGAAACTAACAACCATGCAATCTATATAATGCGGAAATAATGTCTGAAAAAAGTGTTAACTTAAGATAAGCAATTCCTTTTCTCGCAGTAAGTACCATTTTACAGCGACAAAATTGCTAATTTATTTATTCTAATGATTTCTCGGATTGATTGCGGCTCTAAATGTAACTAATGAAGTTTTCTCTCCTTTAATCTTTTATTCTCATTGCATGCTCTCTTTGCTTTGGTTTAAAAGCTTTTCTTTACTTTTTCATTTTCCTTTTCTTATATCTCATTTCATTTACAAGCAAAAGCCATCGATATACATATCGTAAATGCGATTAAAAGTGGCAAAAAAAATAATGACTAAAAATTATTTTCTGTTGAGTTTTGGTAATGAGTATATATGTTGATTTCAGATTTGTTATTATTTTTCTCATTAAAACAAAATTGATTTTTTATGCTTTTTGATGCGTATTTTTTTTTTTTCAGAATCTAAATTTAAATGTGAACTCAGAGTGAAAATCCATTTATTTTAAAACCTCTATTTTATTTCAGATATAAATTTTAAATAATGTAAATAGAAAAACGATAATGAAAAATCTACATGTTCTCTTTCAAATATGTCTCAATAAATGAAGAATAAGAAGTTCGTTTAAATTATTTTTTTTTTTTAATTTAGTAAAAATACAGCAAAAGTTTTCAAATTTTCTTCTTTTTGGAATTCTAAATTTAGAAAACTAACGTGTTTCATTTTATTTTCTTATTTAAAACACAAAATATTTTACGCCCTAGTGTTAGTAGAGCGTTTTTTTTTAATTATGCGAACGATCCCAACTCCTTATCTTTTCTTCAGAAATTGCCAAAGTAATATATAAAATCCCGCATGTGTATCATACTGGTCCAATTTAATTTGAAATGCTTTTCGCAAAGTTAACTCGTAAATACTTGATGTGATCACACTTCGTTACACCTCTGTACTCGTCAGCTCTATCTGGACTCGCTTCAGTAATGTTTTCATCCTGTGAGGACACCCGGACAGCGTGTTTTGTTTCCATGAAGTATTCGTAAAGCATATATTACTACAAAGCAGCTGTTCCCTTAAGAAGTGCGTGAACTGTCAGAACGCAGTACCTAAACCATTAAACCTTTATTTACTGACGATACTTATAAGTACCATTAAAACAACTTGTTATAAAATTCATTTAATACATCAATTAGTTGTCATACAGTATAGAATGAGATATAGATACATTACTTTATCTTGTTCCAAAAGCATTATGGGTTACACAAAACAAAAATAATTTTAAAAGGAGGATTTCTTTTGCCTTTGCATCTTTTCAGCTTTATTGGCGTTCGGGGGAGGGGGGGGGGGGATTTTTCAATTCGGAAATATTACTATATTTCTATTGTAAGAACATTTTTATACATTTCCTAATTCTACAAAATACTAAGAAAAATATTTAAAATAAAAGATTAGAGTGGGGTCATTAATATTGCACAAAATCCCTATAAGTTCAAATTTAATGAATCCTTCTAAATCCTTCAATCCTTCTAAAATCCTTCTAAAACTTATTAAATGATTATGTAAATCGTCTAATGTAGTTATCGTCAATTTACAAAAAATGCTTTAGAAGATAAAATTTTCATGAATTCATAATTCAGTACATAAAGGGTTAATGAGGGAACTGCGTAAATGGGTCTGGATTGAGTTAAATTTTCGGTACCTATTGAGTTAGCCTAACAATAACCCTTTGCACTTAAACTTAGATTGTTGGATTACATATATGTGAAATAGTATATTAATTAAGCAATTTATGGATAAAGTATAACTAGTTGTTGTACGTCGTATAAGTATGCTGTTGTATATATATATATATATATATATATATATATATATACAACAGCACTTATATATATATAAGTACATTAGATAGGTAGGTAGATAGATATGCTGTTGTATAAACTATAATGAGTTTTTCAAATAATTTTGAAAGTTACTCTGTATCGTATAATATCAAAAAAAAATAAATAAATAAAAATAAAAAATAAGCCAAATTATATTTCCAGTTAAAAAAAGATTTTGCATTAAATAAAGGTTTTGTTCAAATTTATCCTAACATTAAAGACTTTATAGATCAATAATTCAAAAAGGATTGAAATAAATTTATATATAAAATGCGTGTCGAAATTAATCTATTTAATAGTCATTAAATTTATTAATAAAACTTTCCGCTAACTGTAGTTGTATAAATTTTATTGAAATTTCAATTTAACCCCTTGAAAGGCGGTAGTTCATATTTGGACATCTTTATTTTAATCCCTAAATTCCACATTTGCACCAGAATTTTGGAATGAAAATTTTCCTTTTATTATGCACGTGAAGAAAAGGTTTTATTAAAAAAGATTTAAACATTTTACAGCAAAATAAATGATGAAGCGAAAACTTTCTATAATTTGTCTCATATTGGCATTTTAAATTCATTCATAAATTTAGTTCACCATGAAAAAGATTATCTTTGAATACCCTTAAATTTGGAATAGACGTATCATTCAACTATTTCCAGAATTGCCGTTTTTTTGTGGCCACGCTGTTTTTTCATATTTAACAGCTTTATAATGAAGCTGACAGACATTCTGCAGGAGGAAAATCTTTTCTTCAAGTCATTCTAAACTTCTTATCTCCTTTGCATTGTTGAATCTTCCCATCCTTTTGTGAATAAACCACAGACGGTTGGAGAAGAATATGTTTCCTGGGAAAGTGTTGAAGGAATGCAAAACAAGCGTTTAAACGCAGCCTAAGATGCATAACTTTAGAAAAAGTAAATAATGAAGTTTCTTAAATTCTGCTAACAATTTTATATTAAAAATTATCATGTGAGGAATTTTTTTCACCATACACGTTTTTTTTCTTATAAAATATGTATTGCATGTTGTAAAACATTAGTTTTGTTTTTTCAAAAAGCAAATAATAGCAAACATGTCCATTAAATTAAATTAATCATTCAAAGCAAGGTGTTAAAATCAAAGCATTAATTACTTTTAATACACCGCTTATCTTTCAGACAAATAACGGATACTTTAATCGAAAATTTCCCAACTTCATACCTTAAAGCTAATATAAAGTAATAATGTATTACTAAAATCTATAATACAGGGTGTTTATAAAGTCCCGGACCCATTTTGATGTTTAATAACTCATAAAATAATGAAGATATAAACAAACTTATGGCATTTATTGATGGAATAACTCATATATTTCCCTTTTCAGGTTTGAATGTCTTTACTTTTGTAAATATCGTCTGCGCATGTGGTTAATTTCAGATAATTTCATTTTCCAGGCTTGCATTTTTCTCTCTTTTGTTTTTGACAACTATTGCAATGTTCTGTTTATTTTTTATGTGTTTGTTCTGTGTTACTTTTGTATGTGATGTTTTATTCGAGCGGATATTAAGGAGCATGCATACACCACAAGAGTAATTTTTCACACCTCATTGGGGTACCATCGTTCGTACTTCTTTGAATGACTATTTTCCAGGAAGATGGATTGGGCGAGGAGGTCCAATTCCTTGGCCACCCAGATCACCTGATATAACGCCGTGGCCTTTTTCCTTTGGGGATTTGTAAAGGACAATGTTTACAGGAGGAGAGTGTCGAACATTGTTGACTCAAAAGCCAGAATTACAACCGCAATAGCCTCCGTGGATGCCGACATGCTTGCCGCTACCTGGCGTGAAATTGACTATCAACTTGTCAGTCTCCGTGCGACGAAGAGGGCACACGTGGAAGTTCATTGACAAGGGTCATGAAACTTTTTGAGTCTATCTAATCATTTATGTTATTAATTTTAATCTATCTTTATTATTTTATGAGCTATTAAACATCAAAATGGGTCCGGGACTTTATAAACACCCTGTATATTGTTCAAATAATTTGTTAATTAGCTTTAAATAAGAAACATTTTTTGATGAACTATAGTGTCAATAGTTCATTTAAATTTTCCATATTACTTAGAGTTCTAAATTAATTAAATTAGTTTATTACACATCTATTTGATAAAACGTCACCATTTTAGTTGAAGAACTGCATAAGAAGAAAAAAAAGTTAATTTTTCAAATAACACATACAAAGGGTACTAGGAAAGTTTTGCAATATGATGAAACAAAAAGTCGCAGGTGGCTGCTTGTGGCTGCGTGTTGACATATGTTGACATACTTATGCACTTGCACGTAACCACAAGTCTGTAGACTCAATTATTCATTATCTGTGATAGTGTGAAGTTCTTCCAGTGGCGTCCTGGTCACGAACTGTGATAAGGGCAGTTTCGCGGTATAAATTCGCGCGTGGTTTAAATGTAGACCAATGATTAGAAGAAATGAATCTTGCACTTGGTGATGATTGTCAACATTGTATAACTATACACAGATGGTACAGAGAATTCCAAAGAGGAAATTTCTCCCTGGAGAACGCTGAAAGAGGGGGAGTCCCCGAACGTAATTACGGAGGAAAACATTACAGCTGTGAGGAAAATGCTTGACGAAGACAGACGAATAACATACAAGTATATAGAGGATACCTTAGGTCTAAATGCAATTGCAATTCATTCAATTCTTCATGATCATTTGCACATGAAGAAACTGTGTTGTCTCTGGGTGCCACATAGAATGCCTGAGGAGCAGATGACATGACGTGTGACGTGGTGCTGGGAGATGCTAAAAATGTTTGGCGAGGGACAATCTCGATATGTGAACAGCATCATAACAAGTGACAAAACCTGGCTATACTATTAAAATGTGTCGACTAAGTCTCAAAGCAAAGTTTGGGTCTTTGATAATGAGGAAACACCGGTAGCTGTCAGAAAATCCCGATCAGTGAAGAAGAAAATGATAGCTGTTTCAAATCGAGTGAAATTATTGAGTGTATCGTTTAGGACACACAGAAGACAGTTACTGCTAAGTGGTACAATGAACAGTGCCTACCTAAAGTCATAGAATCTTTGAAGAACCTGTAACCAAGGTCAAGAATGAACACCTGGTTCCTCTATCATGAAAAATCTCCAGCTCACCGGGTCAAAGCCTGAACTGAATATTTGGCCACTACAGGGCTGAAACTTGTTGAACATCCTCCTTACAGTCCAGATCTTGCCCCTTGCGACTTCGCACTGTTCCCACATGTGAAAATGGAGCTGAAAGGTATTCGGTTTTTCAGTGATGAGGCACTTCTGAGGGCGTGGTACAATGAGTATGCCTTACTCCCTAGTGAAATTTGGCAGAGCTGGTTTAAGGAATGGTTTCGGAGGATGGAGAACTGCATTGATTGTAACGAAAATTACTTTGAAAAAGTTTGATAAATAAATCCGTATTTCAAAATTTTCCATGTACTCTTTGTACAAATGATTAATAATGTATTTACTTTTTATGCGGATGACTTTTACTCTTCGTTGTTATGATATCGCTTGTTTTGATTTAATCACTAACCAAACCGACTGTAATTCTATGTGAAGTATAAACATTTTGAGGTTATTTGTGCGTATGCGTTTCTTTTTTCTTAATTGATATGTAAAGAACCGATTCTCGTAAAAGAAATACTACAAAATAACATGTCTTAATAAAACATTTTAATTATTGATGAATAATAAATATGATAATATTTTATATATTACGAGGCGAGAAAACATAACATTAAAATATCAAAACAAAATCATCATTTAAAAAATTACTTTTAAAAGATTTATAAAAGTAGAAAAGTTTTAGAATTTTATTAACGAACCTCTACAACTAACATTAGCAATCAATTAAAATCTTGTATTGCATTACACGAGTTACGTTTAGTGCTACTGAAAATTATTGTAAAACGAAAACCTGCAGAGAGATTATCTACATTATGTTCAAGAGGGATAGCTGTGATCTGTCAGTTGCCAAAAATTCTTATAAAAATAAATTGATAGTCAAAGCAGGGCTCGCACCGTTCCTAAAATTTCAACACTTTTCTACCAGTATTTTAAATAAGAATTCTTCGTCGTATATTTCTTTAAAATTTATAATAGAATTATGCAACAAGGATTATAGATTTAATTTAGTGGTAGCAAGGTGCGAAAATTTTAGGAACGCTGCGAGCCGTGTCAAAGTGATAATTACACAAAGCAGCAAAGTATACATTTTTTTTTATGTAAACATAAAATAATGCTACTATCAAAACTACATTCATGAAGTTACAGTTTATTTGATCTGAAATACAATGACCGCTTATAATTTTATTACATTTATTTTAAAACTTCGATATCGTTATATAAACGCGGAAAATGCTTTTGAACATGCTATTCTTACTGATATATTACTTTTTTTTAAATTTTGTCGCACAGAAACAAAAATGATAAGTCACTGAATTATGAAAGCACATCTTAAAAATTATCATTGAACTTAATTTTGTTAATTTACGTTATTAGTTGAGAATGTGGTTCCATGTCGAACGCTTCAAAAAATTGAATTTTTAAATTTTAAATGAAGGACTTTTTAAAATTTTCTACAAAATTTATATTCCTGTGCTTTTTTTGTTTCGAAAATATGAAAAAAATAATAAATGCATGCACATACAATGCCTTTTAAAGTAAAAGATATAAACGCTTTTATCATCGAATGCTTTTTTGAAGTTGCGCGTGGGATATCTTTATAACCACTTTATGAAATGCCTTTATTTTTTTATTACAGATAAACGTAAATATTATCTATAAAATTAACCAAATTTTTAGAAATATTTTAGCAAACAAATGTGCTTATATATATATGCTGTTTATATGTCTGAAAGTGATTAAAAATTTCTAGTAACATGCATTTTTTAATTTTTATATTCAATGAAAGCCTTTATAATTTTGAAAATTTTTCTACCAAAATTGTTTTTCACCACTTTATTGTTTCGAAAATAGTTAAAAAGTAAATAAATGCATGTACAGTCATGGAAAAAAGTGAACACTCCCTACAGACTCTGAAATAAATTATCGTAGAATAAAGTTACTGGTACCAAACGATCTTTTAATATGATTAACTCTGATCTTTTAACCAACCATTTTTATCAAGAAGTTCTTGTAATTTCCATGCCATTGATTTAATGAGATTATTAGCAATACCAGGATATCTTTGAATAATTTGCCAAGCACATGACCGTAGAAAGGATTCAGGTTACCGTAAGATTGAGGGGCACTGAAATAAGGTTTACGCTTTGTTTACATCGTAAGGCAGACTTACGCACTATGTTGATCTTAATCGAGACACCTTAATTCGTACCCACAAGTTTTAATAAAATGAGTAAAATACTTTTTTCAAATTATGCTTTTCTTACACACCCCTTAATCCCCTACACACCCCTTATCATTATGGCGTTTTTTAAGCATAATTTAAAAACTTCTTGGAAGAAAAATTTGAAATTTTGGATACGCATAAAGCAGGACATAATAAATATAAATCCATCAAAAAATTGTAAGTTGAAATTCATAATTTTTTCGAATATTAATTTCATAATTCATATTATACATTTTATAAAATTACAAATTCAATGTATTTATGTTTGCGTTTTTTGGTATTATAACCATACAAAAATTATCACATTAGGATTATAATTTCAGGAGATATTTATAAAAATATGAAAATGTCATTAGAAGCTCTAAATTTTGAATGTTTATAATTGAAACACTTATCATCCAAACGACTTGGAATTTCCATCTAGGCATAGTTTGAACCGAAGATTTAAAATATCTTGCCAAAATTGGGTGTTCTATTAAAAAAAAGACAAGGTCTTGGCTAGTTTTTATTTGTAGACGCCCCCTAAGCAAATTTTGTATACATTGTTTAAAAGAAGACAAATTTCCAATTGTTTGGCACCAGCAACTTTCTTATATGATAACTTGTTGCAGAGTTAGTAGGGGTATTTAATTTCTTTTCCTCGACTGTACATACAATTCTTTTTTAAATGAAAGATATAAACGCGTTTATAGTGGAATGCTATTTTTGATGTTGCCCATGGGATATCTTTAGAACCACTTTATGAAATGACTGGAAGTGCAGATAACTTATAAATGTAATAATTATCTGTAAAATGAACCAAATAATTAGAAATAATTTAGAAATCAAATATGTTATTCTTAAAATTGCTTAAAAATCTCTGGTAACATACATTTTTTGTATTTGATCATTTATACATTTTATACATTTCTTGAAATTGTAAAAATAAATAATGCTTGAAAAATTTTTCAGATTCAGTCTACCGAAAACAGTAATATGAACTGTTTATTAGAAAATTTCAGGACATTCCATAAAGTGGTTGTAAACAAATCATTCGCACAATATTTAATTAATATTAAAGATCGTTTAAAACTCGCTTTAAAATGTTCAAATACAGAAAAATATACCGGGCGATCCTAAATCCTGCTTGAATAAATTCAAATGCTTCAGCAAAAAAGAAAAAGAAAAAGAAATGCTTGAATAAATCCAAATGCATCAGCAAAAAGGAATGTTTGAATAAATCCAAATGCTTCAACATAACAGAATGCTTGAAACCATCAGCACTGCCAACATTTAAAGATGCCATCTTTCAATATGTGCCTGACATACTACAAAAAATGACGCTTAGCACTCTCGGCTAGGAGCTGTGCTGCTGAATGACAGACAGCATATTGAACACTTGAAAGCCTGCCTACTCTTGTAACTTGTAACGGACTTGTCAGTTGTAAGTCATTGATTAGTCAAAAGAATTAATTATTCAAGCATTCGTTTTTGCTTTCGTCATAGAAAATTCGACTTCTTTTCCACCAAATTCAGTGCAAAAATACGTTCATTCTTTGTTTGATATTTTTTTAACAAAAAAGATTGTATCAAAATGTTTAGAACTAAAATAGCTTTAGTTACTTAAAAAGTACAGATTTCGATTTATTGACGCGTTCAATATAACATGTACAGTTAAGCGTATTATGTTTTAGCAATGATTTTAGGAAAATGAAAATATTTTTATAGTAATAATAATAATTTTTGAGTAAAACGTATTTTTAAAATTAATCAAGTATGTTCAATTTTAATTTTTAACCTACTCTTGCATAGCAAAATCATATGATTTTGTAATGGAAAAAAATGTACACACACACACACACATATATATACATTATTTTGTCACATTAAAACTTACACGAAGCCCACTAGTGGTTGTGAAATACAGCAATAGATGGTAGAACTATTTCATTTTGAATATTCAGTTAGAAAGTTCATTTTTGTCAAGTTTGTTTACGTTCTACGGTAGAGAAGATGCTCTCGGATAATTTCTGCAGATGAATCTAAACAAAAACATGCCCAAGAATGTGCTTTTTTGCTATATGCGTTGTCTTAATGTCTCCAAAATTTAAATTAACACAAAATAGATTTAAGAACTTTCATAATACATACACATATATATATATATATCACTGTATATATATATATATATATATACAGTGTGATTCATAAATATCGAAGCAATAGGCTATTTCCTTAAATATTACCTCTAGACACATACTTCCAGTTGCAAAGTTTCATAAAAAAAGGTGCAAAATGTAATGACAAAAGTTGCAACTCCATGGGGGGTCTATTTGAGAAAATACAAAAACTAAATTTTTATTCGGCCCCCGAAAGTAAAATTCTTAGTTAGGAAATTTTTCCTTATCTATTCCTGAATTAAACACACACACACACACACACAAAAAAAAAAAAAAAAAAAAAAAAAAAAAAAAAAAATCCTTCTCGATATCTTCAAAATTCGAGAAGATATTAAAATCCAGAATTCGTGACTTTCATCATTTATCCATGCTTCTGAGTGACGAGTTTTTCACTCATTTTAAATGCAAGATAGAGATCATCCCCAAATTGCACATTATTAAAAATTGCACATTATTAAAGACAGTGCCTCTCCTTTGGACATAAAGTAGTAGCGTATAGAATTTACATTAAACCTGCTTTCAAAATAGGCTGGTGGTCTGCACTACAGGTTTGCACGGGACGAAATATCTAGGTCCGGTCCCGAACCGACACATAGGAAAAAAGTTCGGCTCTGCCTGGAAAAAAGTTCAAATTATAGCCCGGCCTGACTAAATTTCTACATAGTTTTTTGGTTTTTTTTACATCGATAGGGCTAAAAAATTTTTCGTATGGAAGAGTTCTGACCAAAAATATTTATTACTAGTGCGTAACCCCCGTCAAAAATGACGGAATGTGAATGATAAATCTCCAAAACAATATTTAAAAAAAAAAAAGATGCCTCATGCATTTTGTTAATCAAAAAGTATTATCCTTTGATTTTTGATAATTAGAACGAAAATATTATGTAAACTACAGTTTAAAATCATATTTTAAATATTTAACAATAATAATAATTTATATAAAATAATAACATTTTAAATATATAAACAATATAACATTAACACTTTTTAGTTTCAAAGGTTATTATTAAATTAAAAAAGATCCATCATTAAGCAAGGTAAATAAATTGTATTTTTTAATCAGATTATTAAATTATCAATTTTCTTCTGTTCTATAAAAAAAATGTAAATGATTGAAAAACGTAAATATTCTGTAAAAAATGTATAGGTAAATAAGATATTTTAAAATTATTTCGCATAAATATGTATTAATAAATACGTATAATACTGTAAAATACGTATAATGCGCATAATACTGTAAAAATATGAATTTACAGATAAAAGATGGCGCCACGCCTAGAACTAAATTGCTGGGAAATTGTGTATGAACATTTGCGTTTTCTAAATTTTAAAACTAAACAACATAAATTTGAGTTACAAATAACTTAATTACATTTATGCAAATAATGCATCTTTTATCAGTGTATCCAAATCAAAGGATGAAAACTTCAGAAAAATAAAATGTTTATTTTAAAATGATTTTTTAATATAACTTCGTAACATTAGCGGCTCGGCCCATGGAGGAATGAAGACTAAATTATATTGAAGACTTTTAATGTTTATAGCTCCATGGCTCGGCCTTATGTAGCCATCATGCAGCTCATCAGGCAATGTTAAAACGATCCTTAAACTGAAACTATAGAAAACAACAATAAAAACTGATTTGATTGAATAAATTCAAATCCACCGCGTGTTCAAAATAGCATCAACAAAAATGTTAAAACAGTAAAGCACACGTTGCCAATTGGCAATCAGTACAGTATGATGAATGATTCTAAACGTGAATGACTCACCATTTGGCTCACTTTTTTTTTTTTTTTTTTTTTTTTGCAACAATAATAATAATAATGATTAGCAAAGTGAAATGTAATTCCTGAAAATTTCACATTAAATTTTAATATGCTAATTATATGAAAATATTAACTTGTATTTTTAACAAACTTCGATTGTTTATATTAATTGACGATAGATGGCTGCAAAAATAGTTTTTGAAGGTTTTAAACAAAATTAAAATATTTAAAGACTTTAATAACTTCTACAAATATTTTAAGAAAAAAATCAGATAATTAACCTCTAATTTTTTTAATGAAGCGTTCAAAGACTCATTCATTTGTTTCAATATTCGGAAATTGTGAATGACAACAGTGTTCTTTTGTTTATATCTAGTAATCTGATGTTTATAATAGCTTATTTTTAATTTGGAACTTAATACATTATAATTGGATATGATATACATGTTTTAGTGAAAATATGCTGAACAGACATGATTTCTAGTAAAAAAAAAATATCATTTAGCTAGCATATGTTAAGATATATTTTTCAATAAGCCTAACATGGCGTTTAGCTACGGTCGATTCGCACACTGGAGTGGTCCGCACCGGCATCGTTCTGACGGCTTCCTGCACTCAGATTTTTTATAAGTAGATAGCTTTTCTTTTTACATGTTTATAATTATTATTTTTAAAGAAGTGCC
The DNA here is from genome assembly GCA_963932465.1 of Maratus speciosus. NCBI lineage: Eukaryota > Metazoa > Arthropoda > Arachnida > Araneae > Salticidae > Maratus > Maratus speciosus. The sequence continues at coordinate 321,629,097 of OZ010787.1, read as the reverse complement.
AAAAGCTGTGATTGTTTGTTTTATTAATGAATCTCTATTTATATACAAATGTTTCACTTGTCCTTTAATATCGTTAATCCATATTCCATGTGTTGGAGGCTTTGAGAAATGCTATACAGTAAAATAATTTAAGACGGGATCACACAGGAAAGAAAAAAATGCGTTATAGACAAGTTCCCTTTTTAGGAGTTGTAAATGTAGTCTATTTTTTCCCAGGTATTATTATAATCACTTTACATGGATCAACATATTTTTCCGATTAAGAAAGGATACCGTCATAGGCTGGTTTTTTTCACTAGTTTTACTGTATTTCAATTTTTTTTTGCCTTAAAATCTACTATCCTTTAAAAAAATAAATCTTTAAGTCTTATTGTAAAATAATGGCCATTTAAAAATATATGCATTTGTTGTAAAAGTTTTTTGGCTGAGCCAAATTTTACTTATTTTTGCACAGATTAGGTCAGACAGAGACAAGAATTTTATTACGGATTGTGTCGAAACCGGGACTGAAAATTTCGTCCCGTGGAGACCTAGGAAGAAGGAAGCAAATCCCGGTTTGGTATAACCAGTGGCCGAGAGGTTCTGCTCTCAAAGCTGGTAGATGAGATGTGCTGGTTCGAAAGTAATCGTTCCCGTCGGCCTAATCTTTGGGGGTTTTCCATGGTTTTCTTCGAACCTTGGATATCCTTTCTTAAATACGGGTTAGGTTCCCTTAGAAAGACCTCCACGGAAAGCACCTCCACCCTTCCCCTTCGGGCCCATATTCCTCGTGTAGATAGATAACTGGCATAAATCACACCAATACCCGGTTCGGTATGAAAAAATACGTTAGGGCCGAGTCTTTTGAAAAAAGTCGCCAGTCTCGGGCCTGGCCCCAACCCCAGAAACAGACTTTTTTTAACGGCCTCGCCGGGACGACAAAAAGCCTGAAGTTGTAAGAGCTAAAATTATGAAAAAACTCTTAATCGGCATGCTAGAAAAAAAATGGTTTTAAATTACACATCTATAATTTATTTACGGACATTTAAATAGTACAGAAAGGAGGTGGAAACGGGTATGTTAAACTGAATCGGAAGTTTAAGATTCAGAAAGAAGTTACTTTTTCACGTGCATTTTTTAAAAAAAGGCATTTAAACAATTTATTAGGAGCCAATCTATGTTTAAAACTTTAGATACCTTTTTCTGCATTATTATTATTATTATTATTATTATTATTATTTTACCACTTCTCGTCTTTAAATATTATAAGTCAAGAATCATTAAATAAAAAAGGCGCAAATTTGAATATGTCTGTTTTCAGTATTTTACATTAATTTTGTTTCGGCAAATTTGAAAAAAAAAAAAATACTTTTGAAAGAAAGATATTTTTAAAAAATAAGTTACTCAATTTTTTAAATAAATATTTTTAATATTTTTAAAATTAATATTTAAAAACTTCTAAAGTTATACTTTCTAAAACTAAAGTTATACTTTCCTCTTTAACTAAATGAAACAAATTTGAAATCCGATGAATAATGTTTCGAGTTATAACGATTTGAAATTAAATCCACTTAAAAAAATACCAATCATTTAAAATTTTTTTTAACTTTATGAGAAATTTAAGGATGTGATTTGTTTGCAAATTATATGGTTAAATATCACAAAAAAAGAAAAAAAAATCAAAATTCTAACTCAACAAATATATTTTTACATGTTTCCTAGAACACTTGCCCCACCAGTGGCCGAGAGGTTCTGCTCTCGAAGCTGGTAGACGGGAGGTGCTGGGTTCGATCCCAATCGCGCCCGTCGGCCTAATCGTTCGGAGTTTTCGTGGTTTTCTTCGAGCCGTGGATCTTCCATGCGTTAATACGGATTAGGTTCCCTTAGAAAGACCCCCACGGAGGGCACTCCCCACGGGCCTATATCCCTCGTGTAGATAATTGGCCGTCAAAAATCAACCCAACCCAACCCTAGAACACTTAAAGTAACATTGTTTCTTGAATTGCAAGCATTACAATTTGTGTCTGATCCCTTAAAACCTGGTGAGTTCTTTAAACGGCCGTAACGCTGCGAGTTTTGCGGATATGAAGGTGCAATTTTTTGTGCATAAGTGAAGAATGAATAAGGAAAGTTTTTCTAATTGGAATTTTTACCTTACGGGGGAGGTATAAAATTTTAATTTTCGTATTTTTTCAAATAGACACCCCATGGAGTTTCAACTTATGTCATCATATTTTGCACCTTTTTAATGAAAATTTGCAATTGGAAGTATGGGTCTAGGGGCAATATTTATGAAAATAGCCTATTGTTTCGATATTTATGAATGACGCTGTATATATTTCTTGTAAACCTCATATGAGGTTTGTTTCGTAATTTTGTAATAAAAAATGTAAGATTTAAAAAAAAATCAACCTAATTTGTTTTTAATAATCCATTTTAAATGTATTTTGCGTACATTTTTTTTTTCTTATCCATTAAAAAATAATTCACGCAAGAGAGTGTTGAAAGATTCCCTTTTTTTTTTCAAAAGAATGTATTACAATAAAAACTCTATCGTGTGATAAAGGTTTCATGAGATTATTTTAGTTATATTTAGAACACTAAAAGGAGAGAGAGGGAGGAGGAAAGCAAACACGAGGAACACATTCCATTGGAAATTTACTATTTTATCCCCGATTCGTCATTTTCATCTAAAATTCCAAACTATCCATTCTAGAAGTAATTCGGCTTCACATCGGCGGGAGTACTTCCATCATTTTCGAGAAAACGGCTGAAAATGACAAAAATTCTTTAAGAGTAAATAGATGAGAGTGGAGGTCGGCAGTCATTTCAGCAGTGAAATATGTTGCCGTATTAGCGACATTTCTTTGTTATCGATATATCACAGTCTCGGTCTAGGAAAGGGAAGATATCATTGAAAAAATATTTCCGGAGCGCATTTCTCCATTTGTTTCAGAACCAGGAACTTGCTTTCAAGAAGTAAGTTTTCTCTTTGTCATATTTTACGACAACAGGACGGGATAGAAGATATCTCAACTCTTCACATATATTTCGATGAAACTTTAAAAGCTGAATTTCGAAAATGTGTTCAATGAAAAGGCTTTATTTATTTTTTACTACCAACAACATTTTTAGCTGTAAAAGAAGCACAGATATGTCCTAATAATTTTTGTTTTAATCTATTCTTTCATTTGTACTCTTGGGTAATTTCTTTATATATATATATATATATATATATATATATATATATATATATATATATATATATATAATTTAAAACGACGTTGCTAATACACTTTTTATATTGGATGTTGATTCGATACTTTTATAGGTGTAATGGAGTAGTTATATTTATATATTTATCAATTCATATTAAATTTATTCATATTCATTAATAATTAATAATGTTAACGATTAACTTGTATTTAAATTTTAGCCTACTCAGGGCAATATCATATTAATTTATAATAGTATACTATCTTAAATGAGGATAAAATGCATAATGAGTGTATTTGTTATACCTATTGCTATAACAATATGGATTTTAATTTGGTAATTTTTTTTTCCTCTATCCTTTTTAAGCTTGTTTCATTTTGAACTTAATTGGTGTTCAATGGTTTATTTCTCGGTTTTCTGTGTGTGGTAGTCCCAAATTCATATTCTTTAGCTAATTTGTGGCTAATATGAAGACGAAACCTCACATTTTATTTGTGGCATTTTAAGGCATTGAACTTAAGGCATTTGGGGCCCGATGATTATGTCTAAGTTCTACAAATTTCCATCATTCCATTTCTGTTATTCAATTTCTGCTGTTTTTTTACCATGTTTTTGGAATCTACGTTAAGTGTGTTGAGGGGAACTGTATTTGTTAATGTCATTTTATTCATAATTTCACGGTTTTTGTTGGTGGTCGGTAATGTCTATTTAATTATATATATATATATATATATATATATATATATATATACAGGGTGTTTCATTATAAAGATTACAAAGTTAAAGATGTGGTAGGGTACATTACACTGTAAAAAAAGACAAATGTTTTTAAGTTTTTTTTTTTAAGCTACGCAAATAAAATTTATCCACGAACGAAAATATATTATAACTTCTTCCAAATTTCTCCAGATTCCTAAAAGAAATCTTTAGAAATCACTGAAACCAATATATATTTTCGAGATTTAAAGAAGCATTTATATATACGTATATTTTACTGTCACAAATTTTAAGGAACGTTTCCAAGTAGATTTTTATAGTGTAATAATCAGTTTTCTCAAACTAGCATATCGATTTCTAGGATGCTATCAATTCTCAATAAAGCATTTTCAGATGCGTAATTGAATTTATACATGTAAAAGTAACAAAATAATATTAATTTTAATGCAAATTTATAATGTTTGTTTGTAAAACAAACGGTTACAAATGGGTACAATCTCATGATTTTTGCGATAGGTATATCTCAAAAACTGATGCCTGGAAGTATGCTACCCAACTGGTGTCACTTTTATGCTCTTTGGGGCGAGAATTGCGGCTGTAGACATCTAAGAGAGTGGGTGTCGAAATTCAAGGATTTTTTTTTTTTTTTAAAGCGATGCTTATATCTCCTTTTTAAATGCACAGAGTTCAACGAATCTATACCCTTAAAATCCTCATGATGGGCATAGAATAACCTTTTTGGCACTTGGATAATGAATTTTAAAGTATTAGCATCCATGAGATAGAATAAGGTTGCGCGGTTGGCACATTCGACCAGTTTGATTTAGCTGTGACATGTGTATACAGTCCTGGGATAATAAAAATATCAATTCCTGCTAATTCAGCCAATAACAAAAGTATAAAAAATATGTAGTTATCAATCGACTAAGAATAATAACATCTATTAATTATGAATAAATTATGCTAAGGATAAATTCGGGGTCATCTACATATTAAAGCCGCATCACCTTTCTCGAAATATCTTAACGTCTCACCTATGTATTTCGGAAACTAGAGCCAATGGAGGGTTTCAATGACAATAACTATATGCGGTGGGTAATTTTACGCTGAAATGCACACTTTTACTTCAGAAGCAATTCCGTTTTTCAATGTGTAAAAATGAAACAATAGTAAAACAATATTTATGCCGTTGCTCTCTCCAGAAAAAAAAAAAAAAAAAAAAAAAAAAAAAAAAAACTACATGCATACGTAAAAGTAAATTTTATATTTAGGAAGACGTTATGTTCATTAATTTATCATAATATAAATGAAACAGTAATACTATTTAGTCAAATTAATTGCAATTATAAAAAATTGCTCACCCATTTTTTATCATTAATATTAGTTATTTTTCTAATATGAATTATTAAGTAATGTTTAATAACTAGAAAATGTATTTCTCACTGTTTTAAAGCGACATATCATATTAATTCTTTGATGATATTTGAAACATTTAGCCCCTAAAAGTTTTTTACGCGTCAAATATATGGTTATTATTATCGTTCCCTATAAAACTAGAGGCTGAACTATTGTTTAGCAAATAACAGTTGTTATATGTAATCGATAAAACAGAACAGACGTACTGAGTCGCATTTCAGAGTAATTAACATTTTTATCTTACGCCTATGAACTATTTCATACAGAAAAAATAAATCTTTCTAATTTTCAATAGAAAATCTGACATTTTTAGTTCCATTGAAAATGTTATTTGAATATAAACGTACTAGGATCACTTGAAAACGCACTTTACTCCTTGAGGGGCAAGCAAAAATATCTCTAAATATTGAATTCTCACCGGAATAATCGAAAATTTTTATTTTTAAATAAGGAAAAGCAATTTTTCAACGATTTTCCTCCAAAGTTAAAAATATGAAATTTAGTTAACATTTTCTGATAAAAATCTTGTTTGAATTAGGTGGGATACATTTTATCCCACCGCCCCTCAAGGGGTTAATCGTTACTTTAAGTCATGCTCATAACACAAGTGTAAAAGAAGACTTAACTGCTGTACGCTAAATTACGTTAAACTTTGACAGGGTGTTTAAAAAAATATGGGACAATATTGAATGCGGGGGTAGGCGTACAAGAAAATACAATGAGCATTTTTTATATACAAAACCAAAATCATGATCCATTTGTTTTATGAAATATACAGAATATCTGACATCAAGCCGAAGCGAGATTTTTGCTCATAACTTTAACAATAATGTAGCTGTTTCACCGACATTTTCAACAGACTTGTCTTGCTTAGTATAAAATGTACCGATATCACAAGAAGTAATGGAAGGGTCGACCATCTACGTTTAAAGCAGACCACTCTGATATACGGTGTCCTGACGAAATTACTGTGCACGTCTTGAAATTTTCTTGGTGACATCCATTTCACACAAATAAGTCTGCTGAAACATTTATTAAAATATCTTTATTGTTGTTAAAGTTATGAACAAAAATCCTAAAGCATTGATTGAATAAACGGGTTGACATCCTGGATTTCTAAACATACATTTTTATTTATCATATGCTATACCATACTTTAAAGTAGCGATCACGAACTGGCATGGAATGCAGGCTAATTGACTATTTTCGAATAGATATCTGCCCCTTATTATCCCTCCCCACAGTGTTTCTGTCATTAAATAAGTTGATGATTAATTCGATGAAATATCGATATTGATTTCAAAGCTACACTAACGTAACAACATTTTTCAAAATTGATTCAGAACAGGAAAATGAAAACTCCAAGTAACGTAAAACGTTTTCGCTATTAAAGACACGGGAGGATACACATAGGCGTTTCTGAAGTTACAGAATATATGTGAAAAAATGGTATATATTATTTCTGATGTTAACGTCCTTTTTTCTCTTCACATACTAAAGACACATTGATGAATGAGTTATTTTTTGAATAGTTCTGGAATCGGCTTTTCACATAGTATACTTATATATCGTTAAAACACGTTGTTGGGTAAAAACAATAGCAGTTAATCAAACATAAATGAAAAAGCGTATCAACAAATAACATTAAAGATTGCGGTGAGAAAGCCTCGCACGGGACTACAATTTTTTTTTTATTGTAACTTTAAAAGACTTTTTAATTCAATATATATTTTTTAGAATGCCCACTAACAATACTAAAAATCATGTTGTATGAAAAATAGCAATGATATGTTCAAATAAAGTTTTGAAACGTATTAAAAGCGTTATTTTCATATTGGCTTCACTTCAGGTGTTAACAGCCAAAGAAATATCCAAAGATTGCTATTTATAATCAACCTTTTTGATTCTGATTATTTCAGTGGATTAAGCGAGAAATTCGATTTCATGTCTAAAATTTGTGCTTTATTTATATTTTAATATTTTATTTATTGATTGATGAATGATTTAATTTCGTTAAGGAATCAAAGTTTGAGCTATTTTTATTAAATTAAGTGCAAACGGATTTATCTTTCATAATCGTCAGCACGCGATAGAGATAGATAAAGAAAAAAAAAAACGCTTGAAAAAAAATTTAAAAGCGATAAAAATTGAGTAAATTGCGATACAGCTTTCAAATAAATTACAATATTGTTTTCAAACCAATTATTGCATTTGAAAGTACATTTTATCGCCATAACGGTGTAAAAATAGAAAACTTTATTTAGAGATTAAAAAAATTCCAATAAAATTTAATAAAAGTTAAAGTTAATCGTTTGTTGTTGCCACCGTCAAAATGACGTCAGCGTTACCCACGGACATTTTTGTCCTTTATAATACAGAAAACTTGATCACGATTTTACAAATTTAAAAAAAAAAATTGTATGACATAAAAAAAATACGATTTTAATTTATACTAGTGTACATAACGTTTTTTTATAATCCATTAGGAAAGATAAATTAATGCTAAAATTATTTTAATGGGAAAATTATTATCCACGATTGATATTTGATATTACGCATAATTTATAATAGTTTGGAACCCTGAATTTTGGCTTACATCTTCATAAATGAAATTGTCGTAGAATACAAAGGAAATTTTATATTTAAAATAACAAAAAATGCAAAAACCGCCTTTCAATTGTTAAATTTTTATATGTCTGTAACATTCACTAACGAGTATTTTCAAGTACTTATCAAGTACTTACACTGGACAACAGTGGTTTTGTCCTAGAACTAAAATTAGTTGATTCTAGATCCGTTTTTGGCACTGATTCCGAACATGATTTCCGTTTATCTCTAGGTGGTCCTGGTTTTGAGAAATTTGCACATTTAAATTTATGCACATTTAAGCTTTTTTGTGCTATTTCATGCAAATTTTAGATACAATATATGTCACATCTAATTACGTTTTCTAGATAATGACTACTTGACTATTTGCTTTAGATAAATGTCACGATTTGCATATTATTAACATTTATTTATCAGTTATTAAGCCTAATTTGCATATTTTTCAATGGTATAATGTTTACATCACTATCATCTTTAAAATAGTTACCACAGAATTGACGTAATGTTTTTCTAGACTAGATTTTTATGCTGATTTCAAATCTGTGGTCTGTATTCTTATGTCATGTCTAGTTTTTGAGTAATGTTAATTTCTACTTTTGCACGGCATTAACACAGGTTTGATATAAGATGCTTTTTAGGGGTGTGTAATTCATTGACAAGAAGGTGAACAGGGTCAGATTCATATCAGAGACATAAGCAAAAATTTATGTGATCGAAAAAAAAGTAAGTAGTAGAATCTATCCTAACTAGTTGAAGTTTTTCATACAAAGTATCATAAAAAGCTATTTCTAACTTTTTTGAACAAAAACTAAAATTTCACTTTTTTCAAAAACTAGACGTGATAGAAGAAAACAAATACAAGATTTGAAATCAGCTCAAAAAACTGGTTTAGAAACATATTAGCGTACGCGTGTGGCAGAAATATTTGAACGTCAAGAAACATTATTAGAAAAACATGAAAAATATGCAAATTAGGTACAATATTTCACAGTCACTTGTCAGTATAATCTCAGAAACAACGTTTTTGTGAAGTAAATTAGATAGTAATCATAACATAAAACAAAACACTCTGTCTGATATTGCTTTATGCCTCAAATTTGTAAATAATTGTATAAAATTTACTAAATTTGCATAAATTGAAATATGCAAATATCTCTCAAACTTGACGTGCTGGAGTAAATCTAAAACTAGATTCGGAATCCGCACAAAAAACTGCATAACTAATTTCTGTTTTAGGGCAGAGCAAAAGTTCAAATTTGTTGACCAGTGTTATTACTTACCATAATAAAGGAATTTGGGAGTTATTATTACGCATTCTAAAAAAATGAAATATTTTTTTCTTCTAAAACGTTCTCCATACAATAATATAAACTGTAGAATACGATCCGTTATTTAAATATTTAATTCAATATGATAAAAAAAAAGAGTTTATACAGAAATGTCATTTGCGTTAAATATAAACGCAATAACATTTTGCAAAATAGTTTCACTTATATCATAATTAACTTCAATACACCAATGTTATTTCATTTACTCTCGAAAAATCATGTGAACAAACATTTATTGTAATCATTATTTGAAGAAATATTCAGTTAATTAGTAATTTGTTAGAAGTTGAATGTAACGAAAAAAGTCGTTGCACGGCTGGTTGAAAGTAATGATTATATTATTTAAACTTTAGAGAAAATGCCATGCATGTTTAATTCATAACATAGAAATAACTGAAGAGGTATGGATTAAAATTGCGTATTTAATGTATTTTATTTTACATTGATAAATAATTTATATAAATAAAATATACTGTTCGTTAAAGGACTAGGGTAGATAATACCTCTTTCAATGATTAACAAAGAAGTTTCTTTAAAAAAAAATTATTATAATATTTTTTTATTCTTGATAGCATTTATTAAATATTATACAATATTTAGATTCACTGTAATTGTTAAACAAAATATTTTTGACGGCTAAATTTGGAATTTTTTTTTCACGTTTTATCTATTTCATCAACAAAGAGCCAACAAAGACACCATTTTGATTTTGATATCTGTTTAAGGTAAAGTCAGGCGAATTTATAAAACATTAAAATAAAAGTGGTACCTCAATTATTTGATACTCTAAAAGAAAAAAAAAACCTCAAATATATGTTGTCCATTTTTCTCGCATTTTTTAAAAAAAATTATTAAACACAGAACGGACAAAGGTTAGATTTTGACATATGTTTAGGTTATTTGTGTAGAAATTTATAGAATTAAAAAAATCACTGTCTCAATTTTGCTGATATTTGAAAAAAAAAAAAACATTCTAATTGGGAAGATAAATAGAGTTTATTCAAAATTACCACTGAATAATTTGCGAAACGTCAATTGCAAAGTACAATGTAATATTACTAGTATTGTATCATAATTTTACAGATAACCTTCTTACCTCAGTGGTGAACTCTCAGTTTGGATTAGTCGAGAAGTTGTCAATCCATGGCAACCATAATTACCAGTCCTTTCATCCCTAGATTTCGGTCTATGGGGTAATTAATGATGAGATTTCCATTCCGCCGTTTCTAAGATCCATTCATGTTTCATTCAAAAATAAGCATTTCATTTGTTTTGAATAACATCAGCATAACACCGAATGAAAGAGCTTATTTTCAAAAAGGGACAATTGTAGAGTAAAGAAGGGCAGCCACACCGAACACTTGTCAAACAAGTAAACTTTGACAAAAGAGATTTTGAGCAACTTTGAGTTTCTTTATCTTTTCGTCTAATCAAATGTACTCGCATGATTGGCTGTGTAATTGCGTATAATGAACCATTTTTTATGCCTAACTAATTTGCGCTCATCCTGTATTCATTTTATAATTGTATGTATATTTATATAAAATTATATTTTTGTAACGTTGCTAAATCAATAGTATTTTTGCAGGGTTAATAAGTAAAACATTTTGCATTTTTATCAATTTGTGCTAAGTCCTTTTTAATACAATTATATATCATTTATTTAATAATTTTTCATTATTTATTATTAGTTAATAATTTTTGATTATTTAATATTAATTAGTAATTTTTCTATAAACTTTCAAACTTACATGAATGTCACAGGAGTCAATTTTAAAGCTTTATCTACTCCAGTCCTTTCTGAGGTAGTTTCCGAAGTATTCAGTGTTATTTGGCTAGAAAAATGGATGAAATCGAAAAAAAAACTATTTCCAGCTGGATGTTTTATTCAAATATTCTACAATATTATTACATTCGTCTTTCCAAAAACGGAAGAAAAAATTTTAAATTTTTTTCAAAATAGCAAAAATTTCTTGAGCACTATGTATATATATTTAATATACAAGCGTGAATCTGAATAGTAAAATCTGATAAAAGTATCTTGCAAGTTTCGACATTTTTTTTTTTTTGTGTGTGTGTGTATGTGTGTGTGTGTGTGCATTCCGACAAAATTTAAATTTCCCCTGTTTTTTATATAAAATGCAAAGTTAATGTTAATTTTCAGATAGCATTCATTATAATAACCGTGCATTGCTTTGATACGTTAAAATTACTACGGTATAAGTGATCACGCGATTCAAAGATCTATATATATAAGTTAATTTTTTTACACAAATTTCTCAAATTTCAGAAGTTTAAAATTTCAAGTCAGTGTTTTTTTTCAAGTTTTCAAGTTTCAATTTTCAAATTTCAATTACAGAATTGCAACAGATGCAAAGTTTTTGAATACAAATGAATTAATTCATTGAATATATTTGTCGGATGATGGTTTAGGATAAATTAAAAGCTCAATGGTTTTACCTTAGTATAGTATATTAACACAGTCGTCATATTCCGTTAGATTGAAATGAGACAGAGCGGAAATTTCCTTGCATAGAAATATTTTATCAATCCCAAACGGCACACCTATAAATCAAACGTAAGTCCATTATGAAGAAATTATATCACAAAGAATAGAAATGTGAGATCCCTTGGAATTTGTTCCAACTGGACAAGACTGTATACGACTATATAATTCCCTGGAAAGATTTAATTTTTTATTTTATGAAAAAAAAATACAATTTATTGAATTTCTATAATGAAAATAATAATAATAAGATAAGTTAAAACGTGTTTCTACAAAGGTAGTTGATATCATAATTGTCCGTGAATTAGGAAATTGCACGAGCTTTCATTTTTTTTAATAATCTTACTACAAATATATAAAACGATAAAATCTCTCTTTTAAGTTAAACGAGGAAAACAGTTAAAAAGAAAAATACTCAGTAGATTTCCATATTTTTCTTAGGCAGTTTAAAAGATAGCCGATAATATTTGCTTTTTAAAAGTATCAAAAGTTACTTTATACTAACGAAAATGAAAACTGAGTTTTAATCATACTCAATAGTTTTTATTTCTAACAAACGTATACTCGAACAAAAAAAGCAAAATATATAAGAGCTATTCCTTTGGCTTGTACTTACCGGCTATTTTTCGCTGGACCTTTATCTGGAAAATATTTAGTTTCCATAAAGAATATCCCAAGTTAACTAAACTATCTCTTTTGATGACAAATATTTTCCTAAGTCGAATCTTCTAAATTCCATTTATTTTACCAATGTATAGCAAACATTTCTTATTTTATTAGATGAGGTAAAATATACATTATATTTATCTTCTCATAACACTATATATTTGACTGTAATTTATATTTATATGTATGTTCAATTTGGGAAAATACTTTTAAAAACAATGAAATACTATCAGGTAATCAGATGATTGAATCAAGGTGGAAAATTATATTTTGTCTCATGATTTTATTTACTTTCAGGTGTTTTAAATTGAGCTATTTGTATACATGTAACTATTTAAAAAACATGATATGACAAAATTGTTTCTCTTGAATAAGGGTCAAATTTCATTGTTCAAATATTTATTTATAAAAAAACATTAGATTATGGATGTTCCGTAATAAATGCACTTCTATAATGATCTAAGTTTTTTTAATCCTCGTTAAATGAGTTTTATTCATAAACAAAGATTTAAAATAGGACTTCTAGAAAATATAATTTTCGTGTATTCTCCATCATTTTAATTTAACGCTCCTGTACCTTTTATCGTATTAAAATAATGTTAATCAAAATCATCCTTATGATTACTTGCACTATAAAATATATTTTACCGAAGGGAATTTTAAATCTACTTGCTATATAACTGTATAATAAGCTACTAAAAAGAAGAATGAAAAATGCAACCAGACTTGAAACTTTCTAATATACGGATGAACAGAATAACCAAATTTATTTATGAATCGCAATTTGTGTTCCACTTAGCGTGGCAAAATATTTCTGGACTTTTGAAGCGATAATTTTCTCCTCTGTTTCACATTTCCGTAATAAAATACCATGGTGCTTTTCTTTGCGATAGGTGGCATTACATGGCAATCACAGTGCAAAATATCTGCCCGCTTTTAGCTTTAATATGATTACTATGAATTAGTGAAAGACTCGGAACACGATAATTGATATCACGTGCGCGCAGTTTATCAATTCCCATTTCTCCGCCCCACCGTCTCAATTTGACATCTTGTCATCTGGGTGGCGATATGTGATGCAAGATGAGTCGATAACAAAGCGACATACTTTTCAATTTGCCATAATGGAGTAAAATGGGTTCTGCAACAAGAAAGTAGAGTCTATGCTAAGCATTAGAAATATTACATGGTAAATCCATAGCCGAAAGGCTTTCTTATTTTTATAAATAAGCTGAGCATACATAAATTATTTTTTCAACAATTTAGATATTCACCCTACATTGCTTATACTTTTTCTATTGTTCCAAAAAATTGCTTTATGAAAAAAGAAAAAAAAACATATTTTTAAATTATTATTTCAATTTTAAAAGTTAAAATTTAAAATTTCATCATCCGTGACACGACAAGCGGCACAAAATGTAGTTTATATATTTAAACCAATTTGATTGAAAGGCCATAAAGCCCATGCGAATTCACATCCTATGACTTAAAAGTCCTATATATTAAATCCTACATATTAAAAATCCTATAATAACCAGATACCATTTTTAAGCTGATATTTTTGCTATATATAAAAAATAGTAATAAAGAAACTCCCACTAATTATGTTTCTGTAAAAAGAAAAATGCAATTCTTAGAGTACCAGTGATGTAAATTAAACATAAGTGGTCTCATTTGATACGTGTAATTACTTCCGAGGTTTACAAACTCTCATTATATGTACTAAATCTATTGCATGGTAAATATGTAGCATGGGTAAATATGTAGTATGGGTAAGTATGTAGATTGGGTAAATATATAGATTGGGTAAATATGCAGCATTTATTGGTATGTACCATACATGATATACCATGCATTAAATTTCTAAAATATATCTGCATTAATTTACGATAACATTGAGAAAAAATAATCAAGAGAAAATTATTTGTGTAGCTTAATGTCTTATTTTTGTATACCATTTTGTACACTGGTTTCCAAAAATTAAGGAAAGATCACAAAAAGAACGATAACTCCTTCAAAAATGAACATATCCGTATGAAATTTGCATATGTTGTTAACTAAAAGATGCTGAATAAAATTACAAAATGCAAATTAGTGGCGCTGCAATCGGATTGTGTCATCTGTAAGGAGCATAAAAATGTATGCTAGAGAGTACGGCTGCTTGTGTTGCTGTGATTATAAGATAAGAAAATTGAGATAGCCAATTCATTAGTATAACCTCGAGGTATCATATGCCCGCATAACTGCGATATAGAGCTAATTGAAGTTTGGATGTAGGCCAAAGTAAGACAGAGGTAGCCAGATGGCTAAATATGAGTCCTTCTGTAATTCATAGGCTTTGGAAACAATTTCAAACCACTGGTTCGGCCTCCAGAAGGTTTAACCAAGGACGGGCAAGAACTACGACAAGCAGCGATGACATATTTGCGGTTTTGTGTACGAAGGATTAGAACACCAAACCCCTCTCATCTTAGAGCATCCCTTGTTGCAGCCACTGGAAGGTTAGTATCAACGTCTACTGTGCGTAGAAGGCTTCACGAAGGTGGTCTTTACGCGATGCATCCAGGCATTTGTGTGCTGCTCACCTCATGTCACCGGAGGGAACGTTTAAGGTAGGCAAGTCAACATGTTCACTGGAGAAATATGGTCCTAATGTATCATAGGCATCTTTTAACTAATTTATACAAGTATAAATAAAAAAAAATGGATGGTTGCATTACAAATAGATTTAAAAAACAACAACTCTACCTATATTTTAGAAATGAGATGGATGCCTGAAAATGGTACTTTTTGTCTTCTCAAAAACTTATTCTTCATTGAATATGTTCTAGGCCTACTAGTGGGGAATAAATTGACTTCAAAATAAAAATCAGTGTCCATATTACCACTAGATGACATTACTTTGCAGAATATTACAATAAAATGCTTGTTTGAGTTAATATTTTTGTTGAAGTGCCATTTATTGGTTAAGTGTCAATAATGGGGGAGGGGGGGTTGGGTTCACCTTATACAGGGTGTCCCTAAACTCATGGTACCTACGCTAGGGGGTGATAGAACACATCAAGACAAGCAATAGTAAATAGGAAACTAAGGGTCCAAAACGTCTTCCGAAGGAGATAAGCGCCTTTAAAGTTTAGGCACCAAAATTTCAAATGATTATAAAAAACGGAAAAATTGGTCGATTCGTTTGCGGTTTTCACTAAAACTATTCTTTATGTTAGTGTTTTCTTGAAAATAAATTTTAAAGATACAGTTCAAAAAATGCCGATAGAGGGCGCTTTGGACTATGGAGTGACCAACAACTATTTTTACCGTTACTTTTTGTATCTCATTACATGCTTTCAAAAGCTTAGACTTAAACTTAAATTTTGAGCTCAAAATCTGAATCGCTGGGAGTGGTTAAGTAGCGCAAACTGAACTGTGTTCAGGAGTTAAAATTTCAAATGATTATAAAAAACGGAAAGATTGGTCGATTCGTTTGCGGTTTTCACTAAAACTATTCTTTATGTCAGAATTGTCTTGAAAATAAATTTTAAAGATAAAGTTAAAAAAATACCGATAGAGGGCGCTTTAGACTTTAGAGTAACGAAAAACTATTTTTTACCGTTATTTTTTGTATCTCATTACATACTTTCAAAAGCTCAGACTTAAACTTAAATTTTGAGCTCAAAATATGAATCGCTGGGAGTGGTTAAGTAGCGCAAAACGAACTGTGTTCAGGAGGGGGTTCAAATTTCAACTCATGAACACAGTTCAGTTTGTAGTACTCAATTACTCCCACCGATTCAGATTTTGAGCTCAAAATTTAAGTTGAAGTCTAAGCTTTTGAAAGCATGTAATGAGATACAAAAAATAACGGTAAAAAATAGTTGTTGGTTACTCCAAAGTCTAAAGCGTCCTCTATCGGCATTTTTTGAACTGTATCTTTAAAATTTATTTACAAGAAAATACTGACATAAAGAATAGTTTTAGTGAAAATCGCAAATGAATCGACCAATTTTTCCGTTTTTTATAATCATTTGAAATTTTGGTGCCTAAACTTTAAAGGAGCTTATCTCCTTCGGAAGACGTTTGGGACCCTTGGTTTCCAATTTCCTATTACTCGTCTTGATGTGTTCTATCACCCCCTAGCGTATGTACCATGAGTTTAGGGACACCCTGTATATCAGACAAATTATTTTGTACTTAATTGTTTATTGTATCATAGGAATCTATAAAGTACACCGGATTCTACTGAAAAAACTCTGAATATTTTAGTTTTAAATTGCTTTATAGCATATTTTATATAGAAAAGTAAAACTCAATTTTTTAAATGATCATAAAGGAGTGTGTCTTTGATGATTGTATGTGTTGATAAATTTACTATTTTTTTAACATTCTTCACATTCTTTCCGGAATAAAATTTACTTAATTGCAGGCTTCACAAATATGATTCATATAGCCATGAATACATATTTTTAAAAGTGTGTATTTTAAATTCTTTTCTCGAGTCATGTTTATGGTTTTTATATTAATATTTTTTTATTTATTTTTATATATAAGAAAAAATAGCCTTACAAGAGTATGTTGAAATTAAAATTTTTATAATAATTTATTATTTTTTTAATTTAAAGACGATAACGAATTATTGTAGGAATTTAGAAAGAGCAGTTCGTATAATGCAAAAAAAAAAAAAAAAAAAAAAAAAAAAAGATATTTACCTGTATAAATAAAATGAAATTATAAATGCAAGGTCAGATATAGTGTAACTATTTTTGATGCTTTTACTTATAAAACACATATATTTATAACAAATATAAGAAATTAATAAGTTTTCGATATATTTCCCCATTTTAGGTAGATTTCATATGGAATACTCCCTAATATATTCTCCCTTATGTTGGAATTTCTGAAATTTTTTTGCAGATCTACACCGATCATGACCACTAGAATCCAAAACCACCCTCAGTAAAAAAATTTATATATATAACCATTATATAATTACAATTCATCATCTTTTTCCATTTACTAAAAATAATATATATATATATATATATATATATATATATATCCGTAATTCTGAACAAATCTCTTCCAAACTGATACATAAAATCAAGGAGAATAAAATCTCGGACAAGTTCGTTAATGGGCAAAATCGAACCAAGGGGATGGAAATAGGAAGGGGTTTTGTGAAAACCGAAAATACCCCTAACTTCTTAATTTTTGTACATATCAAATCAGTTTAAAGTTTTTATTACTTCTAAAAATAGGGCCAAAACTTTATGTATCACAGATTTTTGATAAAATTAAAAATGTGCTCAAAGGCCGCAAAAATAGGGTTTTAGGGAGAAAAAATTCATAAATTCGTCAATTCTCAAGATATCAAATCCAATTAAATTTATTATAAATTTTCTTAATATTATCTACAACTTTTATATTGACATGTTTTTGATAGAACCAATTTGAACCGCAAAAAAAAGAAAAAAAAAAGAAAAACGAAAACAAAAACAAAAAGAGGGGGTTTACGAAGGAACTTTTTTGAAATGGTAAAATTCCCTTTGTTTTCAACTTAATTAATATGTCATGAAACAGGGGGAATTTTACAATTTCAAAATAATGGTGCCAATCAAAAAATTTGAATTAAAAAAAGGTAGCTCACTGGTAAAGATCAGCTTTGTGTGTTAGCCTTTTCAATGCCCAGTGTTGCCAGTGGCCTACTTTTTTTTAAATTCAGATTTCTTGATTGGCACCAGTTTTTTAAATTATTAAAATTAGCTTTATTCAATGACATATTAATTAAGGCAAAAGAAGCGGGAGTTTACCATTTCAGAAAAGTGGTGCCAATCAAGAAATCTAAATTTTAAAAAAGTAGCCCACTGGCAACACTGTCAATGCCCTTACTGGGTCAGGAAGGCGTTTCCGACCCGGCATTACTATGTGATTCGAGTCGTCTATGTATACCCTACCTACCCTCGAAGTTTGTAACATCTTAGCAAGGACAATCTTAGCCCTGTATGAAAAAAAATTATGTCAAAGTGGGCATTTTGAACCAAATTTTCCAAAGCGATTGTGTTGAAAACGGAAAATATTGTTCTGCTGAGAAAATAATTCTTTATAAATCAAGTTTGAATTAATTGAACGAAAAATAAAAACACAGGTCGCTTATAAATCTCTTCAAAAATCACGTCCGCAAGTTTCATATTTTTTCTTTTAAAAATGAATCTGAAAATATGCCAGAAAATTTCGAGTTGTAGAGCATGAAAAAGTATTTTTTGTAATTCCGCCTTAATATGATTCTGATAAAACCAGCTCTTATATAAAAATGGAATAAAAACTCCGCAAAAGCGGCCAGATAAATTTGTTAAAGTGGGTTTATTTCTAATCATGATTTAGTTTTTGTTGTTGAAATTAGCACTTAACTTAGAAATTAACCTGCGCCTGTAGGCCGAGTCAGCCGGGATTTTTATTTTTATTTTTTTTTAAATACATCCTAATTATATTTTTTACGGAATGTACAATAACGAAATTTTTTTCTTAATGTTGCATGGGATAATATCGCGGTAAAATGTATTCAAAATATGCTAATTATAGTTAAGATTTGATCATTTTTGTCTATATAATATACAAAAATATTAATATTTTATTTTATATCTTTAGAGTCAAAGTAAGAACTAGATGCAAATTTATCTCAAATATCTAGCTCAAATTTATCTTTATATAATTAGTTATTTAAAAAGAATAAAAAATACATGTCTAAAGAGTTTCAGAATCTATGGAAGTATAGCAGAAGAAAAATACAATCAGCATTATTCAATGTTAGCAGATGCTCGCCACTATCAATCATCATGAGTTGATAATTTATTACGTAAAAAATGAAGTACGTTGATGCATTAAATATAAGGGAAAGCGGAAAACTGTCAATTTTAGCTCGCATTCGGTGTGAAAAATATTTTGTCAATGTATTTATTCTAGCCGACCGCTGAAAATCCTGCTGTGTAACAGGCAGATCTCCTTTTATCTTAACTGATATTCACAGGCATACAATTGATACGGAATCTGGAATATTGTTTGTTGTATGATTACAAAGACATTTCTAAAGTTGAGCGACATGTAATACACGACAAGAAAGAATTACAATCTATCATCATGAGCCGGGTGATTAAAGGCTATTTCATGATGATCTAAGATTAACTAAGGCTATCCATGGCTATGTAATATTTACTGTTATTACCATGGCTTGTAACTATTGAAATACGGTACACTATGATGAAGTCACTCTTGTGTTTCCCACCTAATTCGTAGAAAAGTCTGTAAATTAATTTTTAGAAAGTATAATCTAAACGAATACACTAAACGAAGGATAGAACGCAAAGCAGCTACCAGGACTCGTATCCCGAAGTTTTATAGAAGGCAAAGACCTGCAGTCCTGGTAGAATTTTGTCATAGCAAACGCAATACAATGAAAATACAATACAGTTACATACAACACAAATACAGTGATCGACAATGCAAACTCAATTGTATAAAATACAACTGCAATAAGTGCAATAGAATAAATACGTCATAGGTACTTTCACAAAACAATAGTAACTTAAATAGATTATCTGGCAAAAAAAGCATAGATGTATAATGTTAATACTATATAACAATGCAAGTAATCCCTAACAGCAAGAAATCCAATACCGATAAAGTTCATTAAAAATTAGATTACATTTATTTTATAAATAAGAATGAATAAGTGATTAGCCGACCCCTAAATTATTTTATTAAAGGGAGTTCTTAGATCAGCGTCCTATTGTGCTGTAGCAAAAAGAAAATGAAGAAAGGAGAAAGAGAGAACTTGTGATGCGACTATTTTTAAAGAAACCTATTATAAAATCATTATAAGTATTTGAATAATGATTAATAATTATTATTATTCAGTGGAATAAAATTCATTAAATAAACGTTTATAACGTAAATGCATCGAACGAATATCTAATATTGAAAACGTATGAAAGTACATGCACCTAGTAAATAAAAAAAATGAAGCGATAAATATTACTAATTCTTCATTCAATGCATACTTTACAATAGTTTTTACAGGTAACACTTGTTTTATTATAACGCATTTGAAGAAATCTTCAACAAATATAGTAACACTTTAATGACATTAAGGATTTTTGATAGTTCATCCCATAACAAAAAATAATTTAGTAACTAACATTTTTTAAGTAACTTTTTTTTTTTTTTGCATTTTTAGATAATTCTGAGAAATAGATAAAGTACAATTCCCTATCATTCATATCATCACATTTAATTCATATTTATTAATTGTGCTTATATTACAGAAGGGGACATTTTAAAATGAAAAATCAATGATCAACTATAATTTATTAACTATAATTTATTATTATGCAAAACATTTAACATTTCTCATTTTAACGTTAAAATAAATGCAGAAAGCTTCTTAATAACAGCATAATATTAAGCAATACGCAAGTCCTTTCGAAAGAATTTTCTCTTTCTTCTTCAGGCGCAAAGATGACGCACTGCACTCTAAAGACAGGAGCAAGATTTAGAGGAAATGGGAAAGAAAGACATATGATGAAGGAAACAGCCAACAGGAGAGTAGAAAGCATCAGCCAATCGTGCAGAGAATATTGCACAATTAGAAGAAGACAGAACAGAAGGAGAAATGTGAAGCGAATTGAATAAAAAGATAAAGTCAGAAAAATAAAAGGAAAACACAAGAAAATATAACATATATATATATATATATATATAGATAGATAACAAACAAAATAGAATGCAACAAAGAATAAAATAAATAAATAAAATTAATTAATAAATTTAAGAATAAAAAATCAATTTAGATATAATTATAACAATAATAATACTAAGGGAAATAATTAAAAATAAAATAGAAATTAAAAATTAAAAATTAAAAATTAATATTATATACAAATGTAAAAATTAAATATCAAAATAATAATAATAATAATAAAGTTGCATGATTAATGTGACATATTAAGAAGTTTGTTGCCTTTATTTCTTTAATACACCACTTTGTTGAAAATTTCAATGTTAAAATAAATGTTAAGAAATGGAAAATGTAATGATCTTTCTCTTTTTCAGGAACTTCAGGTGTAATAGTTTCTAACATAACATTACTGACAGAATCAAATCGCACGGACTATGCATTGCAAGGTGAAGCAGCTTCATTGCATTGCAACTACCAGACAGCTACAGATGAAACAGTATCATCTGTTCGGTGGGAGTGGAAAAGAAGAGGTTCCGAAGAAAGCATTGAGGTATATGTGTGGAGACCTGGACGCAGACCTGTTGCTAAAGAGATTTTCTTTGGCCGCACAGACATCTCAAATACAGACCCAAGCGTCATCATTATCCGAAATGCTCACATGGAGATGGAAGGGAAATATCGATGTTTAGTGCAGACCAATCAGAATCCCATTGGATATACAGATTTTCATTTGATTGTAATCGTTGGTAAGTCTGTTATGCATTTTATTTCTATACTTTTATTCTGTTATTTATGCTTTTATTTATATTGAGAAAGGTTCAAGAATTTTCTTCTTGATTTACACTCAATGGTAAAAATGAAATACGGACGATTTCTTTCATAAATATGTATTCACAAGACACTAATATTTCTTCAAAGTACTATAGAAAGTGACTTTCAAATTTTATTATGCAATTTTTTTTTATCTTGAAAATTTCTCTACAGTAAGAAATCAATACAAAATACACACAAACACACACGCACAAATTATTATCATTATTCTTGCAAGTTTATTTCTTTACCTTAATAAGTTACGATGTCCATTCCTCCTGAAAGAATGCATTGGCATGCAAATGATACCAATAATCGATCTCCACTGTGTAAAAAAAAAAAAAAAAAAAAAAAAAAAAAAAAAAAAAAAAAACATCGACAAAGTGCAGTATTGCATGCAAATTTTATCATATGGCTGTAAATCTTCGTGATATATACGGGGACTCTGCCTGCTTGTTTTGTTAAAACGGTTTTTCAAACTTTAGAAGAATAAAAATCATTCATAACAATACTCAAAAATTTCATTACAAATAAGGAGAAAACATATTTTTTACTATATCCGTAGAAGTAACCAGTATTTATTATCATGGTTACAGAGGTATCCAATATTTGACCAATTTAGCATTCATTGATCCAATGAAGTAACTTGTTTAAATATTCATTGTAGATTGAAAATAGTTGCAATGAAACTCTAATATAGAAAAGTATTGGCCATACATTGGAAATATTCCTAATGAAATTGCGAACTATTTCTGGTCAATACTACGCCAATATTTGTATAAACATGCCATTGATTATAATATTTAAAGGCTTCGAAACGAGGGTTTTTTTTTTCTTTTTTTCTTTTTACAGGGAAAGGCCTTTCTTCCAACCCGTTTTAGTCGTCTCTTACAACATGCACGGATTGCATTGAGACTATTCTTTACTGCCAATCGCCACACTACAAATTTTTGGACCAATTAAGGAAGGCAATACATGGCGTATCAGGTCAAATATAGAGATTATACGGCTATATAACGAAAAAGATATAATGAGTACTATTAAAATAAGAAGAATGCAATGGTTAGGGAATTTAATCAGAATCAGGGATGAGAGAAGTACAAAGAAGATATATATAATGGTAAATTAATAGGGAAAAAGAGTATTGGTAGATCCAGGAAAAGATTGATGGAAGAGGTAGAGAAAGACCTAGCACAAAACGAAATTATAAATTATAAATTAAAGGCCAGAGATCGGAAGGCCTGGTGAGGTATATTGTGGGAGGTCAAAGTCGTACATGGATTGTAGTACCATTGTGTATGTGTGTATGATTATAATATTGATTTAAAAAATCCCAATATCGACAATATATGGCAGAGTGATGTGAGTTTGGAAGCAGTAGACAGACGAGCATCGGACAACTCGGAAATCTGAGAGTGGACTCCGAACGGTGACATCAACGCGCGATGATAGACACAGTGTCCGCATGGCCCTGACGAACCGTACAGCTACATCTAGACAGTTGGCAGCATATTGCTCAACTTCTACATGTGTATCACTGTTTGCATCGTCAATTCGTCGACATCTGCTGCCCCGTGGACTGCGTGCAAGACCTCTTTTATACAGGATCACCCTCTCATAAAACCATCTACGCCTGCGGCTGCAATGTGCTCATAAACATAGAGATTGGCAACAAGTTGTTTTATTTGACGAGTACTGCTTTAATTTGTGGTACCATCATGGCCGCACTGGAGTTACACGCTATGCCGGTATATATAGCAAAAATCTGCTGAACTCTATGCCACGTCGTATAGCAGAACATATTGCATCGTGTGCTGGCTACACCAAATATTGATTTCGGACACTTAATTTTTTTTTTTTTTTTTTTTTTTTTTTTTTTTTTTTTTTTTTTGCTTTGAAAATGCAATAATTTGTCTGCACCAATACCAGTCGTTTATGTATTAAATTTCATTTAATTCTGATGATTCCATCATGATGTATCAATAAAAAAAAAAAAAAAAAAAACATGAGTGCTTTAATTAATGCTAAATTTAAATTTTGTCTACATATGTAAATAGTAAGAAACTTTAAAATTTTCAATACTAACACCTAATTTTGAGTTTATATTAGGATATTTTGATACATTTTACCGTCGGATATCAAACGGGAAATCATTTTGTGAATTATTTTAGGAAGTATGCAGGTTTAAACTTCGGAAAGCTTAATAATATTTTATATTCGCATATTTTAAGCTTCAAGTAATCGATTAATGTTGAAAACTTCATTGATTAAAGTTACTAATTTTTTCGAAAATTTAATTTAAAAAATATGTACTTTTAAAAAAATAAAAAATATCTGTGAAAGTACTTCCATAATCACAGCATAAATTTATAGAATATTATAGTGGGGAGCAAAAAATCTTTTCATGCAAAAACCTGAATTTTTAAATAAATATTGAACCTTGGTACATAAGTGTCATAATTGCATACAATAAATTAATTTTGGAAAAATGGTATTTTTTATGTAATGATATAATTGAGTTCAAAATATTATGGAAATTGAAATACGAATCGGACTCCAATCTATAAGTAAACTCGGTATTAAGCTGATCTAAGAGTCTTATTTGAGGCCAAGAATACCTCTATGAACATGTCATCTAGTGCTGAAAAGATTTTAATAAGATGAAGTTACTTAGTGAAACGTTGGATCACGACGAAATTACATTTTACCTGCTAATGATTGGATTCATTTGGCTCAATTTCTTGCTTTATCATGGAAAATACCGTATGACAATTATTGCACAGCTTTTAAATGCAAACGTAATGCTTTAATCTTTCGGTGGACTAATAGTACAATTTTAAAATATGCTGAATTTTTTTAGAGATCCCCAAGAAACTGTATTTTTTCGTAATTGTCATGGAATTCAAAACTTGAATCGATACAAACTTTACAAGCTTCTCTCCAATCTAAATTTAGGGATTAGCAAATAAATTAAGGGAGCACAGGACCTTTAAACTTTCAAAAAATCAGTTTTCGGTTTTTGGTTTATTCTGAAATTTTTAAAATTTCTAAACATTATGCAAAAAACCCCAATCAAAAATCTGCGTTATTTCTTGAGTTATAATCATTTACAGACGGTGAGTATTATTGGATGTCCGTAGATATTGAAACTTTAAGAAGCATTTTCTCAGATTAGTAAATTTGGAGTTTGCGCGCACTGTTACAGGGTTTGTACGGGTACCGTTATTTTCAAGGCCAAATATTAGAATTTTTTTTATAGAAAAATAAATCCAGTTTAAACGGGCGAAATCTCGCCTTATTTCAGCAGAGATTTTCCATAAGAAAATACTGGTACCGAAGAATTTCTTAGTCATGAATTCAAGCACCCGTACGAACCCTGTGTTACTTTTAAACTATGTAAGTTACAGCTTAAAAAAATAGCCAAATATCCATTTCTTTATACTCTACATGCTAAAACCTAAAAAATTCACATATTTTGGGTATTTATTTTTTTGCACTTAAAAAACTTGAAAAATTTTTGAAAATTTTGAATTTTTTTTTTTTTTTGTGCTAAAATTAAATTTAAAACAAAACTTTTTGCGGATATTTTGGTTTTAAGTTATAAGTAGGTGAGTTATGATTCTATTTCGTTCAAAAAAAATTTCTGTATGCATAATTTAGAGTTTTATCATGCGCGCAGCACTTAATCACGCATTAGCGAGATGAATTTTTAAATTTAAACTTTAAATATTAATTTTGTACATAAAACATTTATTTTTCTGGATAATGTAGTTAAAGATATATACTTCAGGCAGAAAGGAAAAAAAGATATCTTAATTGCATATTGTTTGTGTTTTGGTACTTTGAAGAAGGTGATGCTTTTGATCGTTTCGACAAACTGAAAGGTCCTGTGCCCCTTTAACTCTTCTTAAAGAGGATTCAATCAGTATTATGGATTGAAATCTCATTGTTGTAGATTTCTCGGAAGATATGTTTATAACGTTTTCAATTTTTTTTAAATTGTGAAACAAAGATTCAAAGACTTTATTTCCCCAAAATGATTATAATATTAACACGTTAAGCGCTGGTGACTGACACCGAACTTTTCGTTTAAAACGCGTCATTCAACGATGACTGACGGTCTAAAATATGATATAAAACTAAAAAAATATATATTGTTTTAAGTAATTACTGAAAATTTATTTAAAATTTACTTACATTTTATTTATTACAGGATTATACTTTCTTAAAAATTACTTAAAACATTGTAAATTTTTCAGCTTCAGTGTCAGTCACCGTGGCACTTAACTTGTTAATAAAAAAAAAAGGTTATATATTTTGTAAATTAGAGTTTCTCTGAAAGAAAAAATAATGTAAACTTTCTTACAATAAAAGTTTTCCAAACAAATTTACGCTTATGTTTGCCAATTTTTATGTTTCCTACTATAATTTTCTCGCTGTTGCACTCTGCAGATTTTTGGCTTATCTATGTTTATTTTTCATAATGCAAGAATATTTTTCATAATCTTTTTGAATGAAACCCGTTACTCACACTCATTTTATCTGGAGCTGTAAGTGAATAGAAAATTTATAGATCACACATTT
This sequence comes from Maratus speciosus, assembly GCA_963932465.1. Lineage (NCBI taxonomy): Eukaryota > Metazoa > Arthropoda > Arachnida > Araneae > Salticidae > Maratus > Maratus speciosus. Next base: position 321,602,546 of record OZ010787.1, on the reverse strand, counting down.
AGAACTGAATTGCAGAACATATACACCAAGAAAGACTATCCCGTCTTTCAGTAATTATGCTTTGAACATAGGCTGTAAAAACTTAATATTTTCTATATTGAGCACCTAGGCAACTTCCCTATTAGATCTTCATACTTCCAATTTGATACAGTAGAACATAATATGGGGTTTATTCTTGTCACTAATGCCATTGGTATAAACTTATACAGTTATTACATCTCAATTATTTTCACCTAAATTTTTTATTCACCTATTTCTGGATTTCCTATGCACGATATCGTTTAATACACGTCCTTATTGGGTCAACATTATTAAACTGATACAAAAGAAAGTTCTCTGTAGCCTGATGCAATGTGACACAAATATTGTCTATATCAGGCAATTGAATTGTCACATTTCATAAATAAAATACTATAAAATAATACTTTTTCTTCTCCAGTTGATGAATAAAAGCACACTAGTATAGTTTTCAGTATTATTAAGTAGCAGCTCTCTTCATCCGGTAATTAGTAGATTGAATATTAGTAGATTAGTAGATTAATAGTGGAATTAGTAGATTAGATTAGTTAAAACAACAAGGTTAAACCATATCCTTGTTTGATTAAATAAACTCTTAATTTTTTGTTCTCGAAACTGTAAAAGTATATTTTTACGCACCATCATGAGGAAAAGAAGCTTTATTTCTATATATTTTCTATTTCCACTTAATCTGCTATAAGCTAAATTGATTTAATACTAACTTAATTATTAAAAGAAACGGATGAAATTAAAAAATATACTTCTAGTAAAAATATATATATTGATTGCCAGAAGAGTATAAACGTGAAGAAAAATATTAGTATTGATGTTGTAAATGAACTTGTAACTTTATATATAGAAAAAGTATAAAATAAAATCCACTACAACAAAGATCTATAGAAGTTTTAATTACACATTTACTAACGAATAAATTTTACCAAAATAAAAATTGAATGAAAAATTAATACTAATCTCGTATATAAAAACAAAAGTTTCGGCGGGAAAGTATTAATCAAAATGATTACCAAGGAGTATGATAAATCATAGCTGGAAGTATATTGTAACATTAATGAAAAAATAGCTGAAGAATTACGAAAAAGCTGAATCCTGTCCAAAAATGTCATTTTGATGAAAGCTAAATAGATATTTCTGTGGCGAAAACAATGCATTTTTATAGTCATATCGAAGAAAAAATATTTTATAAATATTTCCTCTAATCTCTTAAAAATAAAGACGTTAAGTTTCTATATTATAAAGAATTTGTGTTCTGTTCGGTCAAAACTCTTACAAAAATGGATAAAACTAATGCATTTTTTCAGCAAATGCAGCATATACATTATTAGGAAAAATAGGTTAGATGTCTTAAACAATATAATAACTTATGATACAGAAGAAAAAGTCTTAAAAGCATAACAAGTTATTTTGAATTTTGGAGAAGCTTTGATTTGATATACAAAACATATTTATGATTGCAAAAATGGATACAAACTAGATTTATTTTCCCAAGCATGATACATTTATTTTTATTATTTTTTTAACATTTTTTTCATTTATTGATTTCAGTATTTAGTAAATAACATTTAAAGAAGTTTTTTTTTTTTTTTTAAAGAAAACTAAATAACAAAATGTATTCAATAAATTATTAAAAATTAGCTATATTTTACAAGGATAAATCCCATATAAACGTGAATTTCTTTCCCGAATATATTTTTTAATAAGATAGAGTAATATTTATTTTTCTACATAATCTACCGATTCCAAAATATGCGTTTGCGTTCGGAATAGGTAAATTTTATTCCATAAAAAAGAAGGATGAACCCCGGTTGTTAAATCAACTACGCACAAAAGACTCAACGATGATTTCCCGAAATTGGTGTCCTCCAAGCGCCTCCTTCAGAGGCCAAAACTTATAATAGTAGGAAAGTGACAATTCTGAACTGTAGACAGGGTGTTCCATAGTTGCCCTGTACATTTTTGCATCTCGATTTAGACATGTTGTATGGGTTCGGATATCGTAAAATTGGAAGATGACGTTCCATATCCAAAATTTGCGTCTCTTTCATCAATATGGATGATTTTCCTCTTCGGGTAGTCTGTAGTAGCTTTCTGCATTGACACTGATACTACGGCTATCTTAAAGAAAGTAAGCAAGAAACAAAAATCATACGCCAAGCATAGATTTTGGAACGATTTCCAACACACTTAGAATACCATAAGAAATTTTACCGTTTAATAAAGTGAAAGAGATTATCTAAGTAAACAATTTAGAAAACAAACAACAAATTTCAAAATCGAAGTTTACCATTTGCCGTTCACAGTAGGAAAGGTAGTCGAATTCTTTTGTGCAGACCTGTATACCATATTTATATGTGTATGTATACTATGTACTACGCTAAAATTTAGTTCAAGTAGAAAATGCACATTCACTCTCAGCAAGTGCTGCTAGTAGACGGAAATGCACTCGATTTTTTTTTGTATAGCCTTGAATATTATATACATATTTTTATACACGCCACAGATTAAGCCGAAATTTTATTTACATAAAAAACGAGTAACACAACTAAGGACAGTAGAAGTTTCCATTCATAGGCGACAATTCATCTAGTTCTTTGCGTAACCCTGTATATTTTACAAATATCTCTTAGTATAATACCAAATATAGATTAGTTGGTAAATGCATAAAACAATTTAAAACCATCTTACGCAATTTACGTAAATAGCATTAATGCTTACGAGTTAACGTGCGACTTTGTATACAAGTTATAAAATTTATACACACCACATAGCAATCTGAAAAAAAATAGTTAAATTTAAAAACGCATACCACAAATGAAAACGCGCTTCCAGAAATTATCTATCATGAACATTATCGTAACCCAATTTCTAGTGTGGCCTTGTAAATCAACAATAATGCACAATATATGCTACAATAAGCAATTTTTATTGCACATTAGTAATATATATACATTTCCTTATGCTTGAACATGTATGATAGTGTACATAATTAAAGTACCCCGCAAACAATTTTTACCTGTAAGACATTATGTGACAGAATTATTTTGTGTGACTCTGCCCCTATATTCTACACAGAGTATTTTTTTCGTGAACTCTTTTCGTTTCTCAGTAATGCATATTGATTTTATTATGTTTAATGTAACGTCAATAAAATGCACTGCAAACGAATTTTTTCATAGTACATAATGAAGATGAATACTTTTGAGGACCTCTGTGAATGAACTATAAATGTTACGCACCTACTTTTAAACGGCAAACATGCTATTTTATACCATAATAACATAGGGCGTCCGAAAAGTCTGGGAATGGTCGAATAACACGCAAAATAAATGCCAGATTAAAAAACGAAAAAAATACGCGTTAAATACTTTTAAAAACTACTCAGTGATACCAAAGTTGCCCCCCACCCCCCACCCCAACCTCGACCCTTCCACCCCCAGGGACAGAGAAGGTCCAACTTTGAAATCTTGAATGATAACCTCCATTTTTTATTGCAAACACGGATTCTACGGACAAAAATACTTAACTTTTGTATTTAACATTTTTTTAGGATCATCGTTGATCGTCATCTATGCCATATCGAAATCTGATTGGCCAGAACTTTCGTCATCAAAGTGGCCGTCTTTTGCGGGAATGGTTCTCGGAAACCATCAGTGGCGGTTGTTTCAATAGCGCTTTATATGCTTTTTCGATAAAAAATGAATAGAAATAAATTAAATTAGTTTTCTATTTTCATTTTTTAATCCAGTCAATCATTTCAAAATAATAACCTGCGCATTTTGATCTTTTAACGTGTAAATATGTACCTCCCCTCCCGAACAGAAAAGTATCGTTATCTTCATTATTTGGGGGCGGGGTGAGTGGATATTCTGCGTTTTGATGGCTTCCGCTGTTTTTTAAGAAATGCATTTAATTCGGGGGGCGTATGAGGATGTATGGTTTTTTAAAAATTATTACAATAGAACAATATATAGGATAAAATATAAAAAAAAACATAAAATCTTTTTGTGCTGGCTGAGCGAAAAATGAGGAAGTAGCGTAAATTTCAGGTGAGGATGGGATTATACATTTTGATGATTGATTAGTTACTGCAACTACAAAATAACAAGTAGAGCAGAATTTTTTCAATAATTCTAATAAATGTAATAATTTGTAAATAATTTGTAATGTAAAATATTTTATAAATTTAAATATTTTTTCATAATTTTAAATTTAATAATTTTAAACAATTGAAAATTTTTTATCTTTTAAACTTTTTCATTTGAAAAATAATTAAACTCTTTAAGCTCTTTTGTTTATGTCCAGGGGGAGACGACGTTTTAATTTTCATAGGGGAAGGATAATGTAGAAACTTGTTTAATTATTTATTTATTATTACAATAAAATAACAAATGTTTCAAAATATATATATTAAAACGTAATTTGCAGAACGAATTAAAAACAAATAACTTTATTTCCGACATTTTTAAAGCCCGAGATTGGAAATGTATTAATAAATTTCATTCAATTAGTTCTACGTTTAATTTTAAATGTTTGTAACCAATTTAAACCAATTGAATATTAAAAAATAAGGGACTATTCGCGGATTCACCCAGAAAATGGCCTCCAATTTCCTTGGCGCTTTTTTGGCGATTTTGTGTGGGCGATGCTTTTCTCCGGATGGACTTCCGACGATTTAGTATTCTGGAAACCCTAGATTTTTCTACGTCACCTCCGCGATTATTCCGGAAGCGTCATTTGATTTTTGAAGATTGCTTTGTACGGATGTGAATTTCTTTCCTCTGAAATTTTGATCTACACGTGCTCCAATTTGTATTTTTTCCAACTGTTTTTTTTTCTTTTATTTGATTATTGTTTCTATTCTTGCAATGTTCCTTTTTGATAGAGCGTGTCCTGATAAAAAAATGCATGTGTTTAATCAATTTTTGGAAATTATAAGGGGAATTCAGTGGGAGAATTTTAAAATAGAAAAAAAAGATTATTTTGTGCTTTCTGTTGCGTTGTGTAAAAATTAATTTTTTTTTCTTTTTTGTATGGATAATGTTTAAATATTATGCTATTTAAATATATATTACCTGTTTTTGATAATTGTTAAAATTTTGCGTAATTTTTATTTAATCTAGAAATTTATATTTAATCTCATTTTATCGCATATTTATTTAACCTAGAAACAAATTATTATTATTTTTTTTGTGTATAATGTTAAAATATTGTGCTATTGTAAATATATGTTACATTTTTGTGATAAATGTTAACATTTTGCGTTAGGGCTATCGCCGATTTTGAGTAATCGCCCGGAGATGGCCGCCATATTTATTTAATCTCTGTATCTGTATATTTTGATGGTTAAATTTAATTTTTTTTTTGGTGGTAATAATGTGTTTAAAATTAATATTTCATTTACTAAACTATTTTAAAAGTCACGTATTTACCGTTTACTCATTTCGAATTCTCTCACCCCCCCCCCCCCCCCCCCATTTTTATTCATTTTTTATTACACTGAAGAAAACAATTAAAGGGACAAATGGATTTTTTGCAATTAAAAAAAACTAACAAAGCAAATAAAACCAAACTTGGCCAAAATATCATTCGATATAAGACCCATGTATGGGAAAACAAAAATGGGCACAATCTGCACCCTAAATAAGGTAACCGGTCACGTGTCCTGCACAGCAGCTGACCGACACCCTGTCAATTACAGAAAAACGTCTAATAGAGTGTATTATCATCGGTAACAACTACACAACTCTCGCATCGGCGTTTCATACTGCTTACCAGGGTCCTTATCAATCTCTGTGGCAACTGCACCGACTCTTGCACCAAGACACCTTTGAGCTCATCGATGGTTGTTGGAGCCACTCTTCGAGTTGCAATTGGTCGTCCAAGGGCGTCCCATATGTGTTCGATGGAATTATGGTCAGGGGACATCGCAGGACACTCCATTCGTTGAATATCTTACGATTCGAGGTATTCGTCCACCAACTGAGCCCTATGTGGACGGACGTTATCGTCCATAAAGACGAAATTTCGTGCATATGCTCCGCGGAAAAGTCTCAAAGAGGATGCAAGGATCTAGTCCCTGTACCGCTGACCTGTCAGAATACCTCTATCAAACACATAAAGCTCGGTACGCCCGTCTGCCTTGGTGCCTGCCAGACCATCAGACCACCTCCAGCATAGTGATCATTTTCGACAATGTTAGAGGGCCGATATCGATTCTCGGGTTCTCTCCAGATGAGAGCACATCTCGAGTCGTTGTCCAGACTGAATCGCGACTCATCACTGTAGAGAACCCGCCACAAACTATCCTCTGTTCAAGAAAGGTGTTCTTGGTACCATGGTAGACGGGACTTTTTGCGGCTCACAGTCAAAGGGTTGCAGACTACAGGGCGCCTTCATACAGACTACCTGCATTAAGTCTCTTGGTGACTGTTTTCCGTAAATGGATGCTTCTGTAGCATAATACAGCTGACGAGACAGTTGTGTCGCTGTCGCGGACCTATCCCTTTTGGCTAGAAGTCTCAAATAATGGTCTTTAGCCGGCGTTCTTGCCCTTTTTCGGCCTTTACCAGGTCGGGGATCACTGTTTTGGTCTCTGTGAACTATTTCCACAGAGTAGACACCCACATTTCACGGAACACCAAGGCCCTTTCAACATGTAGCCTGTGATTGGCCGGCCTCGAGTCTTCCAACAATCTGCTATCTTGTGGCATCCTCTAGACGATGTCGACTAGCCATACTAATATTAGGTAAACAAAGAAATTCAAAAAACAAGGATTGTGTTGTGCTACGATGTTTCAAAACGTCCTTTCACTACAAGCTTCGGCGATCAAAGGAGGCACCTCTGTACAAACGCGACCACAGCGCCACTGCCTTATGACCACACAGACCGCTGAGTGTGCAGGTGTGTCCGCGACGAGATTAACTATCTTCTGATACATTATTTGCGTATAGGAATAACTTATTTATTTATTTTTTTTTTTTTAACCTTTTGTCCTTTCAATTGTTTTCACCAGTGTATTATAAATAACGATTCGAGTGCTGTTTTCTGTTCAATTTGCATTGTTTTTAATTTAAAATTGAATATTTGGTTTACTCTACTGCTTCAAAAGGGTCATTTATAGCGATTTTAGGCTTAAAAAACTCTGAAAATTCAGAGATTAAACACTTAAAGTAAAGAAAAAAAAATGTTTCTGAAAATTACTGATTTTTCTTTTAAAAATTTTTTTCTTGTTTTTCTTTAATTATTTAATCTCTGGTTTTTCAAAGTTTTTTAAGCCTAAAGTCGCTATAAATGACTATTTGGTGACAATTGCTTGGCGCGAAAACAGGTTTTTTACGCCAAGAAAAAAATCTAAGATGGTAGACTCCGGGAGAATCCGCAAGTAATTCCAAAAAACCAAACAAAATTTAAACAGTATGATATTTAAAATATCCTAAAAATTTATCTGTTGATTAACGCCAAGATAGGGTACACAATATTGCACGTACTATATTTGGATACAACCCCTCATCCTTTTGCTTTCTGTTGGGAACAACGGATTTCGAGCTTATTCTATCGATGATAATTTTCAGAATTTTCAAGCTATGATTTTGAGACTTTGCGAAAGTTGCTCTATATACTTAGCTAATGCATTATGCGCATTATATTTTGATTGCTTTCGCGCATGCGCAGTGAAACATTTTTTAGTAAACTTACTCATTTTTCATGTATTTTTCATTATTTTTTAATTCTGATTTCAAAGTATTGTGTACAATGTTGTTTGTCACATTTTCTGAAAGGAACTCTTTTTTAATATTAAGAACTCTGCAAATTATAAGCGAAAAACTTGGCGAAATTTGGGGCTGTTTTTATAAAAACCTTAATTTCTCTACGAGTATACATGCTATCCTCATAAAAATGAACACAGTTTATTACAATAAGCCACTTATTAATAATCTCGAGTTTGCATGCTTTTGTTACATTAGTTTTTACAGGATAATCAAACGATATTCGTTCTTTTTCAATTTGTTGACGGTCCTCTATGGGGTTTCGGGAAAAAAATCTTCGCGGAACTATATGGCCTATACTATACTGTTTTCAAACCTGCAGTTTGAGGTTAATTCCTCAATTATTTTTCTAGATATTTAACAAAACGTCTAAAATCTTAAGTGACCGGTCACCTTTGGCCATATAGTGTGGAACGCTTGTTGTAGTGTAATTAATAAGTTAGCATGGAGCTTTAAATTTCATTTTTAATGCTGTTAAGTTACCTTATAAGTCTAAGTGATAAGATTACACTGATAAGTGATAGTTATAGTGAAATCATTTATTTTGATCTTGTTTTTTATGAAAGAGTGGGACTAATTTTTAACTTACATTTATGAAATTATATGAACTGCAATTATTAATGAACAAAATAATGGTACCAATTAAGGTATATTTCTATATTATGCTTATTACATTTTAATAAATACCTTTCTAATCTGAGGGATAATAACTTGTGATATAGGCCTACTTAAAATTCAAAATATGTTTCGTAAATTCTTTTTTTAAATAAAATAATCTGTCCTAATTGATAAATGATATATAAAACCTCAATTCCATATAACTAGGCTACATTATCTATAAAAAGGTTTTTTTCTCAAATAAATATTAAACAAGCAAGAGAAAACCCTCTCTTGATGAATAATGCTTTCCCACGCTCATTTGTTGTATATAATAGGAGACAATAGGAGTCGATGGATTACGGAAGAGGCCTTCATTATCTGGTTAGAACAATTATAGATTTTTCCAATCCTTCTCTTATAAAACCTGTACTTTTAATCCTTGAAGGGCATTTAACTCATGCTAAAAGCATTGAGTTAATCAATCTAGCAAGAGAAAGGAATATAATTATGTGATGCTTTCCTCCATACGCAACAAATCGACTTCAGCCCCTTGATGTGTCATTCATGCACCTCTAAACTTATATTACGAACAAGAGGTGAGAAAGGGGTTACTTTCCTATCTTTAGCGATCTGTAGAAATTTACCAAATTTGAAAATTATTTAAAGCAGCATTTTCGTCAGCAGCAGTTGCAAATTCTGTAATCAGAGGGTTTGAGAAAACAGGGATTTACCCATACAACAACGATGTTTTTCCAGAACATGTTTTTGCTCCTTCGGAAACGACAGAGAAACTCATCAAAGTCAGTGATAACTCACCTAAATCTATGCAGCCACAGATTGGCATAGCTGCAGCAGTAAACATTTCTGAAACATCACAGGATAATAGAGCTCAACCTTCCACACCTAAAATCGTTGACATCACAGATCCAGCAGTTGACAACATCCAACCTCTTCCATGTCGAGCTGCTTCCACATGCAGCAGTTGACATCAGAATCACAGGCGTCATCAGTGATTCAAAATTTTACGTCTACAGAATAGATTAGTAAAAGTATCCCGTCGACATCTTCAGACTATGTAGCCCAGCAATCTACTAAAACAATGTCGCCTAAAATGTTATTACCCTCTCCCCAGATGGGCGTCAGAATTGAGAAATAGCTGACAAACGAAGGAGAAAAACAGTTATTTTGACATCTTCTCCCTATAAATTAGAGATCGAAACAGATATTAAATACAAATACGTCAAACAAACTGCAGGATGAAAAAGGAAGATTCTTAAAAAGAAAAAATAAATTGAGAATCAACAGAAAAAGAAACCAAAAAATTTGAGGAGACATCCTCAGAAGTAGAATAAGAAGATAAAGAAGCCTCCATGTTTTGCAATGAACTTTACTCAAATTCTAACTCCAAAGAAGGCTGGATACAATATTTGAAATGCTACGGATAGGCACAGGAAGCATGTAGTAATGCAGAGAAAAATGATCACAAATTCATTTGTGATTTTTATAGGTATATGGACTCAAGATTTTCAGTGTAAAGTAAGTAGGCCTACAACCTAAAAAATTTGCCACAGACTTATTTTTGACACATGGAAGAACACATGTGCAATTTCGCTTTGTTAAAAATAACATAAATGTATTTTTTTACTATATTAAACTAGAATCTGTCGGCCAAAATTAGTTTTCCAGGAGTTTTAAATGGTCACCCGGTTTTACTCAACCAGTGGGGTAAAACCGACTTTTGCATATGTCTTAAAAAAGCTATTTTTATATATAATTAATTAATTTTTTTATGGAAAAGAATATGTTTTATTATAGCTAAAGATTCATTTAACATTAAAAACAATGTTCAGGGTTTGTTTTCTTATTTCACAGCATTTGGAACAACAAACATTTATGTTACCCGATTTTGCCCCACCTTCCCCTATTTAGTCACATTTGTTATTTTATTGTAATAATAAATAAATAAATAATCAATATTTTACATTATACTTCTGCTATGAAAATTAAAATGTCGTCTCCCCCAGCAAATAATCATTACAGCTTAAACCTTTTGAGACAGCATTGCTTACACAAATTTCATTTGGAATGCATCGTGTTTTTAAATAGTTCCCTTTACTTGTGAAATACCAAAAATGCTCTAATCAAAAAAGTAAAATATTATTATTTATTTATTAATGGTGCCAAAAACAAATTCCACATGCATCTTTTGACAATGCAATATATGCATCACAAGTCCCGAAAGGGTTAAAGAATTAATTTTTTTATTAAAAAGTTTAAAATATAAAAAAATTTCATAAGTTTAGAAATATGAAAAAAAAATTAAATTGAAAAAATATATTAATTTACAAACAAATATTACATTTAATAGAATTAGTGAAAAATTTTCTGCCTTACTTGTTATTTTGAAGTTGCAGTAACTAATCAATCATCAAAACCTATAATCGCATCCTCACTTAAAATTTACGCAACTTCCACATCCTTTGATCAGCCAGCGCAAAAAGATTTTACATATATGCATTTTTTTTTGCGCTATATGATTTTCTATAGCAATAATAATAATAAAAAAACTGCAGCCGTATCAGCCCCCCAAATTAGATGATTTTTTAAAAAACAGTAGAAGCCACCGAAGCGCCGAATATCCACATACCCCGCCCCAAATAATGAATATTATCCTTTTTCTGTTCGGCAAGGAATGTGCATATTTATACTTTAACAGATCAAAATACGCAGGTTATTATTTAGAAATGATTGACTGGATAAAGAAATATGCAAATAGAAAACTAATTTAATATATTTCTATTAATTTTTAAAGAAGAAGCATATAAAGCGCCATCGAAACAACCGCTACTGGTTGTTTTCGAGAAACACTATTCCCGCAAATGACGGCCACTTTGACAACGAAAGTTCTGGCCAATCAGATTTCGAGATGACAAAACCTGGTTGGGAAAACCAACATATGTATCTGTCGAATTTGCTCGATTACACTGTGATCAACGAGGATCCGAAAAAAAAATAAATTACAAAAGTTACGTATTTTTGCCCGTAGAATCCGAAACTTCAATAAAAAATGGGGGTTATCATTCAAGATTTCAAAGTTGGATTTTCTCTGACCCCTAGAGGGTTGGGATGGGGGTCAACTTTGGAATCACTAAAAAGCTTATTTTAAATTATTTAACACATATTTTTTCGTTTTTAATCTTATATGTATTTCTCGAGTTATTCAATCGTTTCTAGAATTTTTGGTCACCGTGTTTATAAATTACATGGCAGTCGAAGTATATTTACGAGAGTTAGAGCACGTACAGAAGATGGACAAATAGCAGACCAAAAAACCGGAGTCACAAATAACTTTCAATTATGTTGGAAAGTATTAACAGGCTACACTAGTCACGAAAAGAAACGAGAACTCTAATGTTAATCCTGTGGGGGCATTATTTTCAAATATCTCGATTGCATTTTTATTTTTGAATGATTTTTTTTGCTTAGGATGGCTGAGGACGATCCATAACCAGGCTAAGTTTTACTTTTTCAATTTGGTTTCAAATTTATTTTTTAATTTCTTTCACTTTTGGAACCGGTTTGATACTTAAACTATCCTAATATTAAACAAAATTATAATTAAAATCAAAAAAGTAAAAATTAGCAAGGTTAGAGATCGTCCTCAGCTATCCTATGCAAAAAAAATTCTTAAAAAATCTACAACAACTACGCATGTTTCAACTATTTGTGAATAGAGAAATAAAGATAGTTATAAACATATTTTCAAATGTCAAGAATTCCGTAGAAAAATATTTATGGTTGTTTGTAATAAATGTAATATGCGTAATATTAATTTTCACATTCAATGATTTAATAATAAACACGTCTATTAATTCTTTCTCAGAATCTTATTTGACGTTCTATATAAAAAAAAGCAGCACGCCTTAAATTTGCTGAATATCTATTAATATATCGATAGCAAAGACAGCCTTTAAATTAGAACAGTTGGTATTACAAGATTGTAAACAATTATTTTATCTCTAAACATTTCTCAGTCAAACAACAGTGTGCCAAATAACAAAAATAACAAGTAGTAAATCAGATATAAAAGACAATGAAGTCATCAATGAATTGAAATGAAATACGGCTTCTAATCCAATACTACATCTACGAAAGCATTTACATAGGAGGAACAATTATTTTAAGAAGGAATACTTTCAAAATAACCCATAAAAATTGCTTTGAATATATTTATTCTCTCCGAAAACGCGCGAAATATTTCTATCATTTCAAATAACTGTAATAGGAAGAATGAAATGAACGTAGATTGTAGAAATTGCGAATTTAAAACAATAAACTTAACTTCGACAATTTCTTTTTAATCAGGATAAACAGAAAAAAGTCTCTCAGCTGTTTGAATTTTCCTCTAGCACAGTACACAATGCAGTTGTTTTCTCTTTGGCTGTTTTCCAAACTTTGGTAGTGGGGCATTTCACGACGTTTATCATGAATCATAAACTACATCTTTCGAAACGTCATAAAGCCAAAGATTTGCAATCGAATGTTGAATACTTCCGGAAAGATTAAGTCTTCTGTATTTAAAGTCGAATTTTATTTTATTTTATCTGCAAAACCTGTCTCAAAAAAGTAAAATATTGTAAACTAAAATAAATTCACAATTTCTTAAGGTCGGTTAAACTCACATCTTTTAATAAAATAAATTTGCAAAATGAAACCTGAAAGACTTTACACTTGAAATAAAAAGGGCTCACTAACAGGAACTTTAAAAATATATTTGAAAATTCTAAATTTGAAAAATCCCATCTTGGAAATCTAAAGTATAGCAAATAAAGTTTACATAAAAATCCCTTACCATCCATATATTAAAATGTTTGTTCCATTTCTTAAAAGGAAAACAACATGATCATACGTTTTTCAAAATGTTTATATTTAAGAGAGAATTCCAAAGAGAGAGCATTAAAAAAATGACACAAGCTTGTGACATAGTAATTTTTAATTGTATTTTAAGTATTTTAATAATATACAATATAGCTTGGCAATAATTGAATTATAAATTATTAATGACAAATATAATAGAACACTTTTGTTTTAACTGATATAGAAATAAACATGAAAAGGAGTGGAATTTCGAGCAGAGGAGCTCGCCAAAATGCATTGGTCCATTTTCAGACAGATTAGTATTACTTAACAAATATCTAAAGTTTCTTTTATGCAAAATATTTGTTCATTTGTGACAGTTGTATAAATAAATCACATCAACGATTATTAAACAAAATCACGTTGTTTGATTTAAGAAGTGTTTGCCATTTTATGTCGGAATTCATCGATATATTTTATAGTCCATCTTTACAGATAATTAAACATAAATTTTGTAATAAGAAGCTTATCAATAGAGAAAACATTAAAGAAATAAAAAAAGATAAAAAGAAAACATTTCAACTGATGAGGTGCATAAAATAAGAGACATATCCCTGAAAAAAGCAGAAAATCAAAAAACTGTTCACTGTTAAAAATGTGCAGCAAGCTGCAGATATACCACAGTTTTTAAAATAACGGTACTTGACCATATTATAAAGCGCATCTGATTCCATTATTGAATATACAGTGTGGTCATAAAAAAACTTCGCCGATATATGGACCTCTAGCGGCCATTCCGTCCAACCAATCGAGATAAAATTTCAAATATATTTTTTGAGAAGTATGAGCTTGGGTTTCTGTGAATGGAAACAAAGTGGCACTCACGGTTACGGTTATAGGTACAGAAACTCGAAATTTTCGAATGGCAATGCTCATTTTTTCCCATCGAAAAATGTTCAGCGCATGCGAAAACCCTAAAGATCGTTGGAACGGTACGTGTATCACAAAAACCGACGCGTTTTCACGCACAAAAACGAGAAACTCTGCGAACGAGCAAATAAACGACGATTGGGATGCACGGAGGAAATTTGCATATGACAGAGGCAAGACACCAATGACTAATTGCTACACAGATTGGAGAAAAGAAAACTTTTATTTGGGTTACATATTTTCCACATGGGTGTCATCATAGGTAATTACGTATTTCAAGCGGGAGACTGTGAACAATATAGCCGAATGTAACATAGCATGAGTGATGTTGTCAATCTCACATTTGACAGAGTCCATATATGCGAAGAGTTCAGTCATTATTACCATCATATCGAATAAGAAATTAATTTGCCAAGTCCGTACGTTGTTGATGGTCTCCCGCATCCAATATCTGGACGCGCTGGTATTGGTATAGAAACATTGGATTACAGAGCGTAGTAGGCTTTAGAACCTTTGTTTTCTGTATATCCAATACACGAGCTGCACCTCTTGCATGCGTCCTGAAGTCACTGTGTGATGCACTTCCATAACAGTGTCTGTCCTCAGGAACAGTTCGTCGGCCGGATTTCGGTCAATCACTGGTGGTGCCAGTTTCTTCGAATTTTTTACTAAATCACGCAGAGCTTGCGGGGTGCACGGGTCACGTATTTGGTTATGGATTCGACGGTAAACATGGAAGACTTCCGCGGCATTCATCCCATTTTGATAATAGAATTTTACCAATTCACCACGAACTTTGTCTGGCAGAGTCATTTCATCGGCATGTGTGAGCTCCCGACTGAAGAACCAACATTCCCACCTCTCGCTTTTTATCCGTTTTCTACGTTGAATATCTGGCGAATGGCGTTCTGTGATTGGTGTCTTACCTCTGTCATATGCAAATTTCCTCGGTGCTACCCGATCGTGTTTTTATGCCGTTCGTAGAAACATTTTTTGTGCGTGCATAATGCGTCCGTTTCTTGTGATACACGTACCATTCCAACTCTCATTAGGGTTTTCGCATGCGCTGAGCATTTTGCGACGGAAAATAAATGGGCGTTGCCATTCGAAAATTTCGAGTTTCTAAACCTATAACCGTAACCGTAAGAGCCACTTCGTTGCCGTTCATTGAATCCCGAGATCATATATTTGAATAACTATATCTGAAATTCGGTCAGAGAACGGCCGCTAGAGATCCATATACCTACAAAGTTTTTTATGACCACCCTGTATAATGGTCATAACAGAGTTAAATTATGGTTATGTAACCTTTTACTGTAGAACAGTCGAATATATAGACAATTTGTTGCATATTTTTAACAGTGTATTTAGTCAATATTTAGAGTCGTCAATAATTTTACATTGGAAAATGTAGAGAAAGAAACAATCATTATTAATGACAAAGATAATGGAAGATTTTGTTTTTACTGATAAAAAATAAAAATGAAAAGGAGTAGAATTTCAAGCAGAAGCACGCGCAAAAATGCATTGCTTCATTTTTCTATCGTTGCCAAAGAAACAATAAAAAATTAGGGGTTTTGCCTAATAGCCCTTACATTTAAATTTTAGCATAAAATGACTTGCCTTTTACCCAAACTGGAATATGATCTTCGTGAAAATTTATTCAATGATACAAAAGAAGTGTGCACAGTAGTAATGGAATTTCTAACAATGCTTTTTTAATATCCTTCTGAAGTACATAACAAACTAATTTATAAAAAGTACAACGAAATACGATTTTAAGAAATAAACGCCATTTTTCTCCTACTTTTCTTAGAATTAAATGGTAAGCTACTTGAAGTACTTTATAACACTTACTACGTTATATATATGCGTGTGTATCGTGTCTGGATATAGTAAATTGAGTATTCGCAACTGGATGTGATCGCTTACAGCGCCACTGAGCAGTAAACTGCAGCGTTAAACGTTCCTATGGCAGTATTCTGCCCTTAACGGAATAAAACATGTTGGAACCAAACGTTCACGTAATTCATAGCAACATTTAACAGTTTGCAAATCTACCCTACGAACGGAATTTGCAAGCATTTCAAGGTTAACCAGATTCGACTAGAGACACTACAGGAGTTTCTCTAGTTTCAACCAATCACTTCCAAGGACACATATTGTTTGTTTATTTACCTGAGATCTGAAGACGTGTGTTTGCGATCCCTTTAAAAAGAGACGATTGTTAGATTCATATAGGGGAATGATATAATATCGCTATAAACTGTATGGAAAGTTTTAATTGGTGGTGAATTATAAATAGTTTACGAAATTTTAAGATACAATTCTATAATTTTTATTATTATTTAGAGAAAAATTAAGGGATTCTTTATACAAAAACTATTTGAATTACACTTTTAGATTAATACAATTTTTAATCTTCTAAAAAATATATTTTAGAATGAAGGTTTTTTTCTTTGTTGTTTTTTTTATAAGCTATATCAGCCACATAATTGAAAAATTATGCTTCACTCATAATTATTTTATATTTACATTTATGTATTTTTCATTAATGTTTAGATTAAAATTAAAGGATTATTTTAATAAAACTATTTGTAATTACTCTTTTGAAATAATACAGTAAGTTTATTTGTTCTCGCATATATATTTATCATGAAGTCTTTTTTGTTTTGTTTTGTTTTAATGTGAAGCACACTTTATTAAACTAACTTTTTTAATACAAGCTTTTTTTTTTTTTTTACAAGTTTCGAAAGATATTATTGTTATTTTTCAATTAATAATTTTCAATTATTTGACTATATTAGCCAAATAATTGAAAAATTATGCTTCGCTCATAATTTTTTACATTTACTATTATATAATTTTTTATTAATAGTTAGATCAAGGATTATTTAAACAAAAACTATTTGTAATTATTCTTTTGAATTAATACAATAAGTTTTAATCTTCGTTAATATATATTTATCATGAAGTCTTTTTTGTTTTGTTTTAATGTGAGTACACTTTATTAAACTAACCTTTTTAATACAAGCTCTTTTTTTTTTTTTTTTTTTTTTTTTTTTTACAAGTTTAAAAAAAGTACAAGTCAGTCAAATAATTGAAAAATTATGCTTCACTCATATTATTTTACATGTACAATTATATAATTTAGATTAATATTTAGATTAAAATCAAGGGATTATTAAACAAAAACTATTTGAAATTACTCTTACAATAAGTTTTAATCATCTCAAATGTATATTTATCATGAAGTCTTTTTTTATGTGAGTACACTTTATTAAACAAATTTTTTTAATACAAGTTTTTTTTTCTTTGTAAGCTATATCAGTGAAATAATTGAAAAATTATGCTTCACTCTTAATTATTTTACATTTACAATTATATAATTTTTATTATAGTAAAATCAAAGGATTATTTAAACAAAAACTGTTTGTAAATAAGTTTTTGTTTTAGTACAGTAAGTTTTAACCCCTTAACGGTCGCATTAAATTGCGGTTTAAAAATTCACATTGCTTATTGGCACCTCTTTTTTAAAAAAGAAATATTCACCTTATTTAATGACAGGTAAAATGATACCTTAATGAAGGTAATTACACTATTTTATAAAACTGGTAGGAATCAAACAAATCTGAATAAATTGAAAAAAAGACACAGCCCGTGAATATCACGGGAGTGAGAATTAAGGGGTTAATCTTCTCAAAAATATATTTTAGCGTGAAAGTATTTTTACTACAAGCTTTAAAATACAATTTTAAAAACGCAAGCTATATCAGCCAAATATAATTGAAAAATTACGCTTCAGTCATGATTATTTTACATTTGATTTACAATGATATAATATTTATTATTATTTAGACTAAAATCAAGGAATCATTTATAGAAAAGCTGTTTGCAATTACATTTTTGGATTAGTACAATAAGTTTTAATCTTCTAAAAAATATATTTTAGGATTGTTATCATTATTATTATTATTATTATTGTTATTTTGAATTATTTTGGAAAGTTATGTTTCACTCATAATTATTTTACATTTTCATTTATATATTTTTTATTGTTTAAATCAAAATCAAGGGATTATTTAAACAAAAACTATCTGTAATTACACTTTTGGATTAGTGCAATAAGTTTTAATCGCAAAAATATATTTTAATATATTTTAGCATGAAGATTTTTTTTCTTTTTAATACAAGTTTTAAAATACAAGCTACATTAGCCAATTAATTGAAAAACTGTGCTTGACTCACAATTATTTTGCATTAAATTTGAGGTAACATTATTTTTGCAATGAACGCAACAAAATTGAAAAAAAATTCTAATAATACAATGCGAATGTACGTTTAACAAAAGATAAGTCTCTCTATCCTCATATACAAGACATAGCATCTTAAACCGACACAGATAAGGCTTTCCGACTGCCTATCGGCTGGATTAGAATGAAAACAACCCCAAAAAACCGGAAAGAATTCCAACACGTTAGGGGTAGAATACGAAATTATAACGTCGTCGGCGAATTACGAGAAAGTCTTCCGATCCGATGAGGGTATATTTCGGTCCGTATTATGAAATCAGTACGGGTAAAAGGTCAGTTATAAAGTTGTAAATCTTTCTCGATTTCGGGTCAAATGATGTCTTATATCGAAAAGAAACTTTTTTAAAAGCCCTCAAATGCAAATATTTTACCTCCTATCACCAGTTTGAAGATACCGGAAGTTGCATGCAAAAGAGTGTCATTAATGAAATTAACCCATGTAATCATTGTATATATTATTTTAATAAGAAAATCTATTTAAGTGCGCTAATTGTATCCACCATTGGTACACATGAAGAATGGATGCAGGTGTCGCTGCATGCTGTCTCTTCGCGTAGCGCATATCCACTTTAGACTCTAGTCACCACAACACATTTCTGACTTTAGCTGCCGTCGTTCTCAAGTTTATGGGAGTGAACAGGATTAGTGGGCACAGCTGCCGTCGTTCTCAAGTTTATGGAAATGAACAGGATTAGTGGGCACCCAGTATGTATATATATATATTACATATAGATTAAATTTTATTGATTTTTTTTTAAAATAAGATAAATCAAATTCTCAGGGAAATTTATCATTTTCATTTAATTAAACAAAGGATTTAACAAAGTTATACAAACTCCTGAACAAGAAAATAAATGGAAGTCATATATCAAGATTATAAGTAAACGCATATTTATCAGAAGTATTACTGATGTAACGTTGTAGAAAAACAAAGATGGCAGTTACTACAAGTATGTTTATTTACAACATAAAACACGGACCTTTACACAGCAATACGGATAGCTACAGAATAGGTTTAGTTATCTCGGTTGAAGACGTAAATGGTTCTGACTGGCTTCGAGCACTGGACAAGCAGTCCAGACTTACACAAATCTCTGCTTGATATCTTAATACTGATGGTGAAATTTTCTCCGTAGCATGTTTAGTCAGGCAGCTTGTCGACTAATTTCTGCTGTGTATTTCAGACACACCACAGAGACTGCTTCTCCCAAATTCTGAATTGCAACTCCCTTGGTATCTCTCACGGCGTGTTCCATTTATACTTTCGATGTTTGCTCAAAAGAAACATTTAATTTCTGGTAAGTTTATCAGAGTATATTTTTTCTAATGACGTCAAAAGGACAGAATTGTGAGTCTTATAGACTCACTTCCAGAGTTTCTAAGCAGGTAATGGCCACCCGATGTAATCCATGTTGATAACCGGCGGCATTCTTCAATAGAATATATTTGAAAGGGGAACAATATTAGGGGATTCATTTAATGAACCACGAGTTCAATTAACTATTCATTAGGAAAGTAGCGGGTCGTCACGCTTATCTATCTATATATATATATGTACATATTAATATTTTTATTTTTTGTTCTATGAGACCAAATAGGGAATCCAAAAAGTTTCGTGATTTTACATGTCTCTGGAAATTAAATATTTTTCTAAATTCTCACGCTGCCTGCATTTTTCGATTAATGCTGCACAGTATTTTAAACAGAATTCAATGTTTTTCATCTATGTAGTTGTCTGGAAGTTGAAACATAAAAAATCAATTAAAACTTTATTTTACGAGAAATCAAGAAAATAAATCTTAAGAGCCAATATGACAAAATAAGTAGCTTTATAGTTTATATTTTAATCTCAAGAAATATGAAGGAGGTTTGTTTTAGCTTTCAAGAAAAGTAACTTCATAAAAAAGTCCCTTAAAATACTGTAAATAACATAAATCAACTAATAATGTGGGATTTCTTCTGAAATCTTAACATCTTAACATATATTTTTTACATCTGATATTCTTCAAAAGACAAAATGTGTCTTCTAAATTACCTTTCTGATATAAGTCTTTGTATTTTAACAACTGTGATCAGAAAAGTAATCACTTAAATGTGATAAATATATAAAATAAATCACATAAAGTCATTTCTTAAGTTGAGTGGATCAAGATAAAAACTTATTTATAAGAAATAGTTTCTCACATACCTGCTTTAAAGATCAGACATTTTAATCTGATTATTCATCACATCCGAAACAACTGCTATTTTTATATAGATAATTTATTTTTATGCAGCACATGTTTTTTTTTAATTGCGTGTCATTTATAAATCTGCGAAAATTAATTGAGTATTCATATATTTCACATCATTATACATAAAAATGGAACTTCTTTTACAAGAAAAAATATGCATGCACTATAAAATTATAAAGTTAGTAATCTGTAATATATAAAATGTATTTAGCACTAAATGGAATAATGCTGTTAAATGAACTTAAAACATATGAACTGATTTCGGATTATTTGCAATTTACGTGAAATTATTTAATGTATTATTTTAAATGATGAGTTTACGCCCAAGTGAATCATATTTGAAGATTTACTTCTTTAGAAAAAATTATTAAACACTAAAGAAATCGTAAAAATATGCAGTTTTTTAAATTACAGAATTTTTATTTATTATATATCACACACTTCTTTTAGAAATACTATTTTGCAAGTAACAATGTGACATTAATACAATCTGCATTCTAATATTTATCCAACAATTCTAGCAACAGTGAAACACATTATTTTTTACAGAAAATACATATTCTTTTAATAAACTGTTATTGATTTACAAACTGAATGCTACAAAATTTTTTTTGAGATACACAGGAAGATGGTTTCAAGCCAATTTTTTTCTTTTTATGTGAAACATTTTTTATAAAAAATTAAGCCATAGAAATTTTAGAGCCTTATTACAAATATGCGATAATGAAAATGATTCTAGATTTACAAAAGTTTGTCAAATATTAATGAATAATTCCTACTAATAAGAATTTCTGTTGATGATAAGAAATAATTTATAGTGTATTAAATATTATTTTTTAAAGAGTTATATGAAAAATTTATAACTCATATGATATAAGGATATTGGTTCATATATTGCTTTAAAAATAAAATAACATATTTTTAAATTTTCCATTCATTTAAATTGAAATTCAGATCAAATGTTTGCAATTTTTTTTATTTGATGTTCAAGTATGCTTTTGAGCATTGACACTTACAATGCATGGGATAAAACATTTTATTTCTTTAACTTACTTTAGTGCGATATTCTTAAAATGCTATTACTTTTCTCAGTATTAATTCTCTCAAATCGATTTGATATTGTTTTTTAATCACTCGAGAGCCTTTTAAGAAAAGAAAACATTACTTCATCAAATATTATGTAATTAAAATTCATATTCATAAAGAAAAAAGCGATGTTTGTGCTATATGTCCTGTATATTTAAAAATATGTTTATGCAATTAATTTCAATATTAAAAAAGTTATGAATAAAAGGCCAAATATGCAACGCTATATATTCCTACTTATCCAAGGGGATGGCCGTAGGAAATTTTTACGTGAATGTTTGTGTAATATTACATAGATACACGTTAAAAAACAACCACAGGTTTTATGGTGAGATGCTAAGTTCATGTTACTAAATTTAATTCCAAATAGCAATATCATTAACACAAAATGATGTGTTTTAAGAAAACTTTCGAAGCAACAACTTAAATTCTGTATATTACAATGCGCCATTTAAAATATACATTTATTGGATCAAAACTAGATTAGAAATATCTAATATTTTCATAATTAAGTCATGTAAAATTACGAAGAAGGATACGCCGAGTCAAATCTAGTTTGACATTTTCTTTGGTATAGTGACAGACAACATAGAAACCATATATAAATGTATGCAAACTAAATTAGTGTGGGGAATGTTTCTTTAAAAGTCATTCAAGAGTTTTTATAAAAAAATTAAAAAGCAATCAGGTTGCTATAACAGAACACATATGACTTAGATACTCATGGTCTGGACTTTGATAATTCTCGACTATATAAAATACTTAATAACTTATGGAGGCATAATTCGATACTTACGGTTACAGGTTAAGTAATCACCATTAAGCTGCGAAAGCAGACTTCGTTCTCTAATTTGGCTAAAAAAAACAACAACATTATTTTGACCATTTACAGAGAGATTCAATACTCATGGCAAAACTCTAAGTGGTGTAGAGCACATTACAAGAATAATTTTTGAAT
Source organism: Maratus speciosus (assembly GCA_963932465.1). Classification (NCBI taxonomy): domain Eukaryota; kingdom Metazoa; phylum Arthropoda; class Arachnida; order Araneae; family Salticidae; genus Maratus; species Maratus speciosus. The sequence continues at coordinate 321,579,765 of OZ010787.1, read as the reverse complement.
AGGAAACCAGAATAACAATCCACTTATTCAGTCAAAAACAATGGATATCTTTTTCATATTTGAACCCGAATTTTCGTCCATAAACATGGTCAAAACATGTTTCATGCAACTTACATTCTTTCTGCTATTCCAGGCCATATAGAACATCCTCCTCTTCCTCAAACTGTAAATGTACGTGGAGATTATATGTCGGTCGTCCATGTATTTTGCAAATGAATGAGCATGCGGTCCAATTGTTAATGCCATTGAAGTAATCATCTTTGAAACTGAAATATAGCCTACTTTGAAGATTCTCACTGCTGTATAAGTTGCAATTTCAATAGTTTTCGCGCGACTATGCAGGTGTTTGTGCGCTAATTTCCAAACGTAGATGTTCAAACTTTCGTATGAATTTTGTGTGCATCGGCGAAGCAAATCATCGTCAAAAAGTGACTCCTAGATTGGCCGAATGACTTCCTAGACTGCAGGCGCCAGTAGTGGATGTGTTGGTATTTGTTCATTTCTCACAAGGACTCCGCCATGCGCCATTTACACCAACTATCTTCGCCAATTGGACAATAGTCGTATTGTGATTCATCGTTAGTCGAAATCTTGTGATAAAAAGTCGCCCAAATTGCTTTTTTCATATCTTCCAATGCAGTGGAGTTTTTTTTTTAGTTGCCAGACCATAGTAAATTGTACTATCTGTGATTACCTTGTTCGTCAGTTTTCCTTGTCCTTTGCCGCCTATACCTTTATGTTTTGTCATTTCTAAGACTTGTGCTCATCCTCTTTTCTACGTATCCAACGCTTTTTTTCAACACGTAAATTTTGGCACGGTTCAAGCCAGCGGACGTGTTGTGTTCAAGCATTAAATAACTACGAAAGTATATCGAGCTCGACCAAATTGTTTTACCGGATAATTTTTAGACTATAGGGAGTAGAAAAAATCGATTTTTTCAACTGAAAAAATCACAGCCTTTAAAGGTGGAAGATTCTGATTGCTATAAATAAAGCCCAAAATATGAATTAATGTAAAATATTGATTATTGTATTGAAGCCATGTATTTCATATAGAATCTATATATCTCTAGAAGTTTATAGACATATGGGTTATGAATTGTTTGTTGCTTAAAAAATTCTCACCTCTATTGGTATATTCACAGAGGGAGAGGATATTATTGGAATACTTAGCAATTTATAAGCATTAAAATGACTGTTAGGCTTTAGAAATTTCTTTCTAAGGCAGATAAACAGTTGGAAAATTCACTGATATGTATATTAATACGTAATAGACAAGCAGTCTTTATTGAAAAGAAAAGTGAATATAAGCGCCTGCTTTTATTTAAATTTACGTTTTTTATTTCATTGGGACCGTATCCTTGACAAACTAGCTTCAACATCACTTTGCATTAAAGATATCAAAATATAGTCATAATTATATCATGCATTTTTTGAGTGAAATATTTTATTTACCTGTCAAATAAAAATCATTTTTAAGTTATAAAATATGTATTTATTTATTCTTCTTTTATTTTATATTATTTACGAAAACGATGAATAAACTCTCAGAAATTCCTATATTTTGGAGATGAGAAATGCTTTACATAGACCACATATAAGTAATAAATCTTTGCACTATATGCTCCTAACTTTTCTGCGAAATAATTGTCACTCTGTGTTGCGGTTGCCGTCTTATCGACATGCTGCATTATTTACAACCTACGCTTGTCTATTTACTTGACGTTTACGTCAACTATCGACTTCTTACCCCCCTTCCTGAGTCACTCAGTAAAAAGATTAAAAGATGGGAAAGGGACGGGAAATGGAGGGATGAAGCCTACTGACGCAAAAGTATCCATCACTGTATTGTGGTTTTCTTCTTTTTGCTTTTTGCGTTGCTGTCACACGTTTAGAATCCAATGTTTTGGACTAAATGATAAATGACAAAATGTGCCAAAACCATTAAAATCAGAATGAAAATAAATTAAAATAGGATTCAAAATTGCATTATATAATAAAATCACTGTTTAAATAGCCAAGGAAAAAGTCAAGCAAAGAAAAAATATTGATAAATCGACTATGATTATTGAGTTATATGCTATGCTATGCTATTGTATGAAAGATTTAGATCCTTTAAAAAGCTCCGATCAGGATGGTATAAATCAAATTTGTCGTACTTACTTTATTTCATATTTCATATTAAATATAAAAGTCACAAGAACTTAAATTGAAGAATGAGTATGTGTAAAAGAATTAGAATACATTTTTAGACTTATATTTGTTTATTTGTTGAGTGTATTATAAGTGATAGAAGTTATATTATAAATTCTTCGTAATTTTTATATGGGTGATAAAATGGTAATTTTGAGGTAAAGAAAAGAGGGCTGCTTTGATTTGCTACACTTTATTTATTGAGATTCTTTTTTTATTATTATTATGAATAAAATAAATGATAACAAATTCATTTTAATTATCTAAACGTAAGTATTATAGAAAGATGCAATAATGATTATAAACATATAATTAACAACATTATTTTATAAATATGTATGATTATACTTTCATCGAAATATTAAAATTTAACGTAAATTCATGTAATATAAATGGAAAAACAAAGTTGATAGAGCAAGAACTTTAAATTTTGAAGCATACTAGTTTAGGTAGCATTAAGCGTAAGTTTCCTCACTGAGACCGGTACGCTTAATGCTACCGAAACTAGTACGTTTCAAAATTTAAAGTTCTGGCGTTATCAACATTATTTTTCTATTTATATTACATTGCGCCATATTATTAATCAATTTCAGATAATACTTCATTAAAAACAATGAAAAAAGAACTATTGAAAAACGAATTTATTAATTGTAATTATTTGCACAGAAATTCATTTTTAGAAGCTGCAATCACGATAATCCAAAATTACAGCTTATCACTCTGAGTAAATTTTCAGTTATGCATAAAATAACTACCATCTTTGCAATCACTTTGTAATGGTTAAAAATGAAATTAACATTATGAATTTGAAAATTTAAATCTGCTTAATTCCTAAACTACTTGATCGAATGATTTACCGTTTGGTATCTTAAAGTAAAATGTACCGAAGCATCCAAATATATCAAAATTATGTGTTAATATTGAAAATTTTATTGTTGCCCCCTCACTCGTGATTTCTGTACCCACTTACATCAAATATTTCCAACCAAATGTGGCCCCCTCAACAGTGTTGCCAGATTGGGGACATTTTGTCACAAGATTGTTGATTGTCACCACTTTTTTGAAATAGAAATATTCGGCCGATTTAAAAATAGATTAAAAATTCTGAAAAATGAGGCGAATTATACAGCTTTAAAAAGTGGTGGCAGTCAAATAACCTGAATAAAAAAAGTCTCCAAACTGACAACACTGCCCCTCAATGTGATTTGACTCGTGCTTCACAGGTTTTCGAAATTCCAACGCGTTCCCACAATAGAAGTGTGGAGTAAATTTTTGACGAACACTATATCTATCTATCTGTCCATCTATCTCTCTCTCTCTCTATATATATTTCGATTATAATTAATGATAGTTATTGCGTAACAGTCCCAAAAGCAATTCATATGAAATGAAACAAATTCTACTTCATTAAAATATGCAAAAACATTATAAATTTAGTGAAGTAGGTATATATTATTTTTTTTTATCAATTAACTTTAAACTCTTAAAACAAAATACAGTCGTTGAAAAAAAAGTAAACACCCCTAACTAACTCTGCCAAAAAATATCGTAGAAGAAACTTACTGGTACCACAAGATTGGTAATAAAGTCTACTTTTAAATGTTGTATATAAAATTTGCTTAGGGGGCCATCTACATATTAAAACGAACTATAACTTGTTTTTTTTTTCAAGAGCAGTGCACAATTCTGACATATTTATAGACATATGGGTTATGAATTGTTTGTTGCTTAAAAATTTCTCACCTCTATTGGTATATTCACAGAGGGAGAGGATATTATTGGAATACTTAGCAATTTATAAGCATTAAAATGACTGTTAGGCTTTAGAAATTTCTTTCTAAGACACATAAAAAGTTGGCAAATTCACTGATATGTATATTAATACGTAATAGACAAGCAGACTTTATTGAAAAGAAAAGTGAATTATAAGCGCCTGCTTTTATTTAAATTTACGTTTTTTATTTCATTGGGACCGTATTCTTCACAAAAAAACCTTTTTTCTTCCACGACTGTACATTTGTAGTTTAATGTTTAATTGTTTATAGTTAATTGTTAAAAAAATTTTAATATGCACCTTCTTTCTGAATTTATAATGTATTTGTTTCTGCATATTACTGGTAGACGTAGACAAATAGCTTGCTAAAAAGAAACATTTTTCATGTATAAAAAAAAAAAAAATCAATAAAATAATAAAATCAGTTTGAAACTGAGGATGATGTTTTAAATAACACTGCACAACAGTGGTTTTGTCGTAGAACTAAAATCAGTTGATTCTAGATCAGTTTTTGGCGCTGATACCGAATAAAGTTTCCGTTAATCCTAGGTGGTCCAGGTTTTGAGAAATTTGCATATTTAAATTTATGCAAATTTAAGCTTTTTTGTGCTATTTTGTGCACATTTTAGATACAATATATGTCACATCTCATTACGTTTTCTAGATAATGACTATTTGACTATTTGCTTCAGATAAATGTCATGATTTGCATATTCTTAACATTTATTTATCAGTTATTAAACCTAATTTGCATATTTTTCAATGGTGTAATGTTTACATCACTATCAACTTTAAAATAGTTGCCACAGAATTGACATAATGTTTTCCTAGACTAGATTTTTGTGCTGATTTCCAATCTGCAGTCTATTTTCTTATGCCATGTCTAGGTTTTGAGTAAGATGAATTTCTGCTTTTGCACGGCATTAACACAGGTTTGATATAAGGTGCTTTTTAGGGGTGTGTAATTCATTGACAAGAAGGTGAACAGGGCCAGATTCATATCAGACACATAAACAAAACTTTAGATAATAAAAAAAATATGTAGTAGAGTCTATACTAACTAGTTGAAGTTTATCATACAAAGTATCATAAAAAGCTATTTCTGCCTTTTTTTAGCACAAACTAAAATTTTACTTTTTTCAACAACTAGATATGATAGAAGAAAACAGATACAATATTTGAAATCAGCCCAAAAAACTGATTGAGAAACATATTAGCGTACTCGTACGGCAGAAATATTTGAACGTCAAGAAACATTATTAGAAAAACATGAAAAATATGCAAATTAGGTACAATATTTCACAGTCACATGTCAATATAATCTCAGAAACAACTTTTTTGTGAAGTAAATTAGGTAGTAATCATAACATAAAACAAAAAACCCTGTCTGATATTGCTTTATACCTTAAATTTGCAAATAATTGCATAAAATTTACTAAATTTCCATAAATTGAAATATGCAAATATCTCTCAAACTTGACGTGCTGGAGTAAATCTAAAACTAGATTCGGAATCAGCACAAAAAACCGCATAAAAAAAACTAATTTTTGTTTTAGGACAGAGCAAAAGTTCAAATTTTTTGACCAGTGTAATATATCTAAAAATAGATTCGAAATGTTATGCACAATCTAAAAAATTATGGTTTTTGTCAGAATTTTTAGCAAGAAACATGCCATGGGATGCAGTGATTACCAGTTGGGCAAGTTTTTTTACTGGACACTCAGAGACCACTGACCAGAACCTACCTCTCGGGCTTTTGCCCAGGTTAACGGGTTTTGATGTCCGGATCAGCGGGGCGCTGTAATGTGGTACAGACGCAAGATCGCCGCAGGTGGTCACCCCCGAGCGGTGATCCCGACAACACGGGCCGACTATTTGAGCTGGGCCGATGTGTCAAATTTATTGAGTGCTCTTTGTTTATCTTTGTTAGGCGCCGCACACCACATACTTGCCGTGCCAGATGGAATAGGGCTGGATAATTTTGTGCCTAGGAGGTGGCAACATCTTAGCTGAGAAGGGGAGCAATTTTGAGGGAAGATTAAAATAAAAGAATAGGCAAAAACGTTAAAACTGAGTCGAATGAACTATATGGAGATGAACAATATTTAATAATAAAAATGGCCGAGAAGCTAAGATTTGCCTCAGAAGGGATAATTTTGGGCCGAGATGCAAGGTAGACGAATCGCTGCAGAGGGAGACGGGAGTTCGCTTATCTACCGTAACCCACCGGGTAAAAACTGGCACCGTGGGCTGTCCCATTGGGGCGGGTCCAGTAGCTCGTGCGGACAATGTCCTATTGCACCTAATAAAGAGGCGAACTGTCAAAAAGGGAAATAAAAATAAATTTATAAAAAAATGAGGGGGGAAGTGAGCTCCTCCAGGTGGCCAGCCAGGCCGATCCCCCAGCAGGGCATGGGGTATCCTGAAATAAACAATTGTTATACATGACATTTTAATTACAATTTACTGAAATAAACTTCAATTTAGGGCTTAATCTTTGAAATTACTGAGTTAATCATATCCACATAGTACCTCCATAATCTAGGACCGGAGTGCTTCTGCTGAGGTATCTTATTCTTAGAATTTAAAACCTTGCTAAGGACACAACTTAATAATTGAATGGAGAACGACTGTTTGTAATAATCTCCTTGGAAAAGCTGGTTAATAATATTTAGATGCCTGTTGTTACTCTCAAAGAGCTGAGCTGAGATTGGGGGGTGCTGATTGCAACTCATAGGATTAAATTTTGAGGTCCAACTTCTGCCGGCCATTTCTGAACCTAGGCCAGGGCCCACTAGCCTCTCACGCTGTGGTATAAGCCCAGCCTCTTACGTTGGAATATAAGGCCCCTGGTTCTCATGGCCTGTTGTCAGAATGGTGCTGCGCCTATCCAATAAATATTTAAGAATTTAGGGCTATTGCATACTTAATGACTACTAAGATGGATACCTAACCTATTCGGCAAACTCCACTTAATACTTTTAAATGGGGTTAAAGATACGCTTCTAACTTGGGATATGAGCTCATTTCCTACTCTGATGAGAAACTCGATAATGGGATACGACCACCGTGGCACTGGGTAGAAAAAAAAGCACTTAAGGGGCACCGAACTAAGACCAGCGTTAACCATAGTTGCCAGGAGACGACTATTGAAAAGAGGGAAAAAGTGTGCAGCCGTGGACCCTGCCCCATGGGGCAGCAGGCCGTGTCTCATTTCATACCCCCGTCCCTGGCTTCACGCTGTTCACTGCTGCTAGTAGAAAGATAGGAAGATTTGCCCGCACTTGAGTCCCCCTGATGGAACTTGTTCCAGTCGGGCGACCGGTCGTGGAGTCCCTTCTAGCTCACGCCCCTGGCTTTTACGCCTCGTGTGCTCAGCTTAGAAGAAGGATGAAGATAATAGAAGTTACTTTTTATGGGGGGTGATGATGAGGTGCTCCGAGGGCAACTTTCCACGACACCCCCCTCCCCCAACCCACCCCACCTCACAAGTCCCTTTCAAGACTGCTTGGTATGGGTACAGGCCTGGTGTCCCGCAATACCAGCGCCTGGCTATCGCTGCTCGGGGGCAAGAGTCCCTTCCAGGTTCCCCTTCTCACGTGGTAGGTAATAGAGATAGCTGTTTGGGTGTAGCCCCTATGGGTAAAACTGGAAAAAGAAATCAAGAAACTCAGTTGAGTTTCAAGATAATTTAGACTGGGACTGGGCCACGGTGCTGTGAACTATATTAGATGAAGACTAATTGTTAATAGGTCCTGTATCTAATTAAACTCCTCTATTGACATAATGCGCTTTGGCTAATTTGGGTGGAGGGAACTTATATGCTGGATGGAGATACACTAGATGCTATTTGCTATCTACTTGATACATTGCATTGAATAGAAATGGAGTTTAATACTTACATCTTTTTCTTTTTTGTCTTTGTTGCACTTGACGAACACAGGGACGGACTTAGTAGTGCCGGAGGCGGGTGCCGCTTTTTGATTTGCCTTAGTGTGTAGCTTGCTCGACCGGAGTAGTGATTGCATTTCATCTGATGCAGGGCTCCTGCTGCGGGCATTGGTCAGCTGATGCTACACGGCTACCGGACACACTCAAATGGGCAAAGGCCATAAACGTGCATTTTATAATTTTTTTGTGGCGATAGGATGTTTTCCTAGGCCTTTTTTTAAACATTAATTTAACATAAAGTGTGTGACGTGTAAGTCTTAGCTTCTGATAACCTTCATGCTGCAGTTAACCTGGGGTGCGTGTATTTACGTATCTTGTTGTTGTTTGAGTGAAGTGATACTATCGCAGTTATCCTGGAGCCATCTCATTACTATTTTTGCTTTGCTTTGCACGTGTTTGTTATTCGCGACCTGTTTATACCATTCTTGTTTATTTAACGTTGTTATTTTAGCCAGATGGTTAGCCTGGGTGAGAGGGCATTTGGTGAGGAAATGTATCGGCTTCCCCTCCGAGCCGCATGCGCAGTCCGGGTTGTCTGCCTTATTAAACCTATGGAGGTATTCTGGGAAAGCTTCATGTGCTGTATACAATTGTGCTAAGAGGAAATCACTAATGTCTATTTTATCTACTTTTGGAAAGTAATCATATGTTTCCCTACCTTTATCCCCATAGTCCCACTCGAACTGCCATTACTTCATTGTTGGTCTTTAAGTTCCCGTTTTAAGTGCGATATTGGTTTCTTAAGGTAATAAGGATTGTTATTATCCGAGTTTACGGCTGCAGTCTTGGCTAACAGGTCTGCCTCCTCGTTTCCGAGGATTCCAACGTGCGCCCTGACCCAGCTGATCTTAAACTTATTCTTAGAATCTCTTATTAAACTTTGGATCTCATCTACTGATTTATTAACGTTGAAAGGTTTACTTAATGAATCTATTGCTGATTTGCAGTCCAAGCGGATGCTGTAATGATCACCAGTGGTATTCCCCCATTCAACTGCCTTATGTATTGCTAGCAGCTCGGCTTGGAAGACACTATTGCACTTTCTTAGTGGCACTGACCACGTCTTGATTTTCTGATTGTTTTTGTATGCTACGTAAGCCGAACCTGTAGCACCTGATTCTAATTTGGAGCCGTCTGTGTAAGTTACTGTGTCCTACATGTTGTAACCTATACTGGGTTCTGTTATATGTGCTGGGTGATTATTCCAAATGTTGATCTTACTATCATATTCGTGATGGGATCATAGTCGTCTGTTTTGTTATGTAAGATAGCATTCTGTCTCAGTCTAGAAACTGAGCCATATGCTGCTTCGTAATTAACTTTGAGGTGTATTGGAATCAGGCCTGAGAGAACCAAAAGTGCCGAGGTTGGAGCAGTTCTATAGGCCTTGACTATGGCCAGTGCAAAGTGCCTTTGGCAGCCTGACAGGATCTCTATACTTCTCTTGTCAAGCTTATGCCCCATATTGGAGCTGCATAGGTTAGTGTCTTCTCAACTACTGTGTTGTACCAGACTTTGATTATATTCGGTTTAAGACCCCAGCTCTTTGCTGTCATATGTGCCATGTTTTTGAAGTTTTGCTTTACCTTATCTACCTGCGACTGGCAGTGTTGTGACCAATTTAGGTTTTTATGCAGCGTAACCCCTAGGTACTTGATATGTTCCCTTACCGACAGGGCCTGGCCCCTCAACTCTATACCCTCCAGGACGTTAGTATTCTGTGCTGGGAGATTACCCGTAAACCCTCTGTTTAGAAATAGCAGCTCTGTTTTTTAAGTATTAAGGGTTAAACTATTGTTCTTTATCCACTTATTAAAATTTTTGAGGATTCTATTTGCTAGCCGTGTTAATTTTCCCACTGTCTTCCCCCTTAATATTACGAAAAGTCGTCTGCAAAGGCTTGAATCCTGACATGCCTCCCCCAAAATTTTTTAAGCGCTGTTTCTGCAATTAGAAGCCACAACAATGACCCAGACAGCTGCCCTGCGGAAATCCACCAAACGTTTGTTTCGTAACTTTAATGCCATTTTCTTCAAGGGAAACGTATCTATGCTGTAAGAAGCTGACTACCCAGTTTACTAAGTATGCTGGGCAGGGAGAGTTTCAAGTTATTAATCAAAACTGGCCAGCATATATTGTCAAAGGCCCCTTTTATGTCGATGGCTGTGAGAAGTGTTTTAAAATTGTTTGTTCTATCCTCATCTATTGTTTTTAATAGGATGGCTAATGCATGTTCCGTTGATATCCCTTGCTTAAAACCATACTGCTTGTTGCTCCAATATTTTTGAGTTGTTAGGTGGTGGTTGATTCTACCATGGATAATCATAGGAGCTCTGGGTTTTCGGCCGTAACCTCGGGTGTCCAAGATGTGCTATTTATTGCTTTACCGAAAGTTTCCGGACGTGAAAAGCTACAAAGAAACTTACAGGTCGTCCTGCAATGGCTCAAAATTGAAGGTACCGTTTACGAGCCAGGGAGGTCGCGGAGACTTCCTTCCTGAGTGTATAGACACGCCCTCGCAAAGGTTTTTTTAATTAATGGCAGGTTAAACAAGGCGAATACAGTCAGTATTGGGGTCACAAGTAATGCGCTACAAGTAGCGAAACCACAGTACTCGTTACTTTTTCTAGTAGTTTGAAATTTATATATTACATAACATTAATATACAGGGCGTCCGGTCTCAACGGTGTCCAATGGCTAATTCCTAAACCGTTAGTCATAGACATATAGTTCCAATTACAAAAATGTTTAAAATCATGTAAAGAAATATTTTAAAAGCGATTTGGGTCAATAAAAACATTTCTTAAAAAATTACGAAATTTAAATTTTTATACGGTCCCCTGGTCCTATAAGTTATATCTAGTAAAATTTTCCTTTTACACTGTCAAGTAATATACTAAAAGTCCCGTTATTCTACGATTAAAATTCACCGATTAATAGCTATTTAAAGTAGGAGCATATTTTTTGCTGCAAATTGGGGGTCATTCACAAATTTAGTCGAAATATAATTTCGTCAGCTATACTAAAAAAAGGTTGAGAGTAAAATTAACATTGCAATATAAATTTGAAATCTTTAATCATTCTGACATATTAATGCAAAATATACAATTTGTAATAAACATTTAAGAAGAAAGAAAAAACAGATAGTTTGTTAAATGAAATGATGCTAAATTAACAGCCTCAATTCTTTACAAAATGATACGTATTTTAAAATATTATTAGATTACACTAGCCTGCAAAAGTTGGGTTATGTCATTTTTTTTAGCTTTTGATAATTGATTCTTATGTATTCTGTACCGTTGAATCTGAAATTGACCTTTATGTTTAACCATCGCATCAGGATTTTTCGCAAATTTCAAAGTTAGAAAGTTCAAAGTTAAAATTGAATCTCCTCCCTCATCTCATCGGACCACTCAGCTATTTAGCCATAAGAATCCCAGGATAAGCAAAAATATCGAATAAAATATTGAATTAAAAAAAAAATGAAAAAGAAAAGTTTTTACAGATGTTTTATAGTATGAGATTTTCGCTATATTTTAACTTACACGTTTATGATTTGCAAGAAAATTCTAACGTGATGGTTAAAAATGAAGGTCATTTTCAGATTAAGTGCTAAAAAGTACGTAAAAATCAATTATCAAAAGTTTTAAAACACAACCATCTACTCTACTTTATTGTATCCGATTTTTGTTATTCTTTAAATATGACAATTTATGATTTGCGAAATATCCTGATATGATGGTTAAAAATTAATGTAATTTTCGGATTCAGTGCAAAAAATACATAAAAGTTAAAAAGCCCAACAATCGCAGTCTTGTATTATCTAATTTAAAACTTTTTCTTAAACTTCTTGGCGGTAATCTATCCGAAATTTTTTGTGTTAGCCTATAAATGGTAACCACCGAAAATCATAATAATATTAGATTATTATTGGATTTGCGCCAGTATGTAAAATGTAATCTCGATCGAATATTTAAAAGTCAGTTAAAGTTTGAGTACAAATTTTGAACTGGAAAAGCATACACACGCTCGTTGAAGTAACATAAAAACTTATAAAAATAACATAATTTTTGTTAAAAGAAATTATAAAAGAAACAGTCTCAAATCCTGACAAAATAAAACATATGTTATTTTAGCCAATCTGAAACTTAATAAATGTTAACTTAATCGTAATACTTGTACGATTTTTTTCAAAGCGCAGATACACATGAAATAAGATCTTCGAATACTTTAAGCACTTGGTATGTGATCCCTCAAAGCCAAGCCGAACTCATTTGTTTTCAGAGCAGAAAATTTGCATAAGTCATGCATTTTTAAAGTTTCATAACTCGCTCAATTTTAGTGTTATATGGTTGGGACTTTTTTTTGTCTTACTTGTCAGTGCAATAGGGAAATTTTACTAAATATAACTTATAGGACCGGGGGACCGTATAAAAATTTAAATTTCGTAATTTTTTAAGAAATGTTTTTATTGGCCCAAATCGCTTTTAAAATATTTCTTTACCTGATTTAAAACATTTTTGTAATTGGAACTATATGTCTATGACTAACGGTTTAGGAATTAGCCATTGGACACCGTTGAGACCGGACACCCTGTATATTACATAACCTTATCGTTTTTGATAAGAAAAACTTTTCTGTCAGACTTCAAAACTTTCGTTGTACAACACTTAAGTAAAATCTTAGGTAAATTATTCTAATTGGAATTTATTCAATAAGGAATAGTAAATACTTTTATTCTTTAAATTCTGTAATATGCTTAACATAATCTAAAGTATAAACCAAGAAAGATAAGGGGCTAATATAAGACAATGTATGGGACTAATGTGAGACAGTGTACGGCGCTAATATGAGAGCGTACATGGGTTTGTTACAACACTGTTCTATCGTATAATGTGAAACTACCACAATTAAGAAAATTAGAAAGTTTTAATCATTAATTGTCTTTTTGTTTTAATATGCCATATACTTTTTTTAAGCTTAATGGTACATTTTTCTATGTTTGTTATCGATTTTTAATCGACTGATATGAAATGCTAGCTAGTTGATTTATTCTATTAGTTTTTCACAGAAACATGATACGAAAGAAGAGATTACCCAAGCAGCAGTGTATTCATTTTTTTTCTTCTTATCATTTGAATTTTATGATGATTATGATATTATACATTATAAAAATACAGGAAGTCCCAAAGTCCTTGACACATTTTTAAATTCAATATAAAATCAAGTAATTGTAGTTCAGGAATGCGGTTTGGACTAAAATGCTTCTCACGATGAAAAGTTTTCTTCAAGCGAATGAAACTAATTTGTTACAAACTTCGATGGCGCACTAGTCCGTATGTTTGGCGACCTCGTCCCCCAAACTTAACCCCAGTTGATTTTTTCGTGTGGGATTATGTCAAGGATAAAGTGTATGTTTCTGCTGTGGTTGACATTGAAGTACTGAAGACGAGAATCCCACAGGTGATCCAATCAATTCCGCAATCAATGCTAGCGAACACGTGGATTGAACTGGAGTTCCGTTTGGATGTGGTTCGAGCCACAAAGGGCGCACACATTGAACTATGCTATTGCACAAATTATTGTTCTGTAACTGTTTTTGATAAAACAAAATGACGTGTAACTGATTGTCTTCAGTTTTTCATGTTGCCTTCTGATAGTTTAAGGCACAGCGTCATCTATGGGCAAAGTTTGGAACTATATTTTATTCTATTGAAGAAAACCTTTTATCGTGAGAAGCATTTTAGTCGAAACCGCACTCCTGTGCGACAATTACTTGATATTATATTGAATTTTAAAATTTATCTGGGACTTTTAAGACATCCTGTATATTGGTAACATTTCTTTAACTAATATGTAAGACTACTGTGACTACTGTCTAAAACAGCCTTGATTACTTTCCGTGAAACTACATTAATAAATAGGGAAATTACTTATACTTTTCTAGCTACATAAGTATTTAATAAATAATGAATTAACAGTCAAGATCGTAGCCTACATTTCTTAGTCAAGTTTTTTCAAGTATTATACTATAGTAAGGTTAGCATTAAATTTTCATAAAAGTATAGTTTATGTGTTGTAGATATTTTTCTTACTTTATTTTTTACCCTACATTATGAAGTACATTAGAAAATGGGTTCATTATAGGTACTTATCTTGAGGATTCTGGTGGATGCGTGAAAGATTTCCTGAAATTCAGTCAAAAGGAAAGATAAAAAAAAAATCTTAAAAATACAGCTGAAACATTAGACTCGGGAAAACAGTGAGAAAGTATTCTCATTTCTTTAGTGCTTACAACAACTTACAAATAATGGTGTCTCACTAAAAATAAAAATATGCTTACTAAAAAGGTGCATAAAAATTTATTAAATATTCCGTTGCAAAACGAACTGGTCTTTAAAACTTAAAAACCATTAATTACTAAACTAAAAGCATGAATTTAGAGAAAAGCCGATCCCATACCCAACAAGGAAATTGCAGGTCTCTATTCTATCACATTTGAAACGGAAAAACAAAATATGTTAAGCTGCATATGTATGACCACTCGAAAATTTAAAGAAAGATTGGGAGAACATATGAGAGATATTAAGTTTAACCAACCACCTACGGCCCTTTCAAGATTAAATCAACACCAAAATTTAAAAATAGATTTCGAGAATGCGAAAATTATTTTACCTCATCAGATTAGTATACTTCGAGAATTAGGGAATCATTGGAGATTTTAAGTAAAGGAAATAGTGTATGTAATGATGTTTTATCCTATGACATACCTCATATTTTGTTTAATATTTTGAAAATTTCTAACACTTCAGCACCGGAACTTACCAATTTCATATACACTCCCAACGAATAATAGACTGATCCGTTTTCCGAAACTGGTATATAAATAGCACAGTTAATGCGACATTGCAGTGAAACTATTCCTTGAAAATGATCGCGTTTGCGATCGAAAGATCTCGGGAGTCATTTTTTCTGTTTCTTTACATATCATTTTTAACATAAATGATTTTTAAGTTTTAAAGACCAGTTCATTTTGTAACTGATATTTAATACATTTTTATGCACCTTTTTAGTAAACCGATTTTTATTTTTAGTTATCTTAACGCAAGGTGAATGTGTCATTCCACTCTCAATTCGTTTTTGAGTTTTATGTTTTTCAATGGTGTCTCATTTTAGCCCCTTAGCCGTCTCATATTAGACCCACTGAATGGGTCTAATATGACACAGAGTTTTAAATTGTTTTACGTTTATTATTATGACAAGCAATATTTTTCTTTCCTAATGACATGAAGGA
Source organism: Maratus speciosus (assembly GCA_963932465.1). Lineage (NCBI taxonomy): Eukaryota > Metazoa > Arthropoda > Arachnida > Araneae > Salticidae > Maratus > Maratus speciosus. Next base: position 321,564,553 of record OZ010787.1, on the reverse strand, counting down.
AAGAAAAACCCAAATTGCAGTATATTTTGTTCAGGCTTACCGTCAATAGATCACAAGTAATAAGAAAAGCTTAGATTTTTGTCTCATATCAGTTCCGATTGACACTATGATATCTTTCTTATACTTTTTAATGTCCTCGATGATACCGCATTTATTTGATTAAATACCGGCAGACACAATATAACGAGAGGGCTATTAATTAATCCGTGTCTTTAATTTCCAGAGCAGATTCAGTCATTTGACAAAATCTGAAAGTAGTGAAGTAGTGACTACTTAAAAAAAGAAGTTTGTAGTCGCTATTGTTTAAATCAAGTAATTATAGTTAAAAATATTTTTCTGGTCTCTAAATGAATATTACCATTTTTAAAAGTGGAATGAATCTGAATAAAACTACCCCCTCAAAATGTAACGCTGTTTGGAAGTAAAGTTATTGAGATCCATTGTATTTCGTTCAGAATCGTAACACACTTGTGCTATTTGTTCCTCATATTTTTAACCTAGGACTTTGTTCGTTACAGCTGCAAATAAATTATTATTTTCAGAGCAAAAATTCATCTCATACTTGGTCGTATGAAAGAATAGATTTGATGCTCTACCGCTGTGAACGCCTCATTTAAGTCTGGATGTGGGTGTCACGCCTATTAAATTAACCCTTATGTCAATGACCGGATACCCGGGTACCCTTTTTTCTCTTTTCATCAAGTATTCAGAGTGTTAATATCAAAAGAAACTAAACTCAATTTAGATCCCCATTATTTGTAGTATTCACTGTCCATTAGTATAATCAATTTAAAATTTAGAATTTTTTTATTATTTTTTCGGGGCATTGAACATTTGTATACCTGTCATCAATGACCAGGGTATCCGGGTGCCCATGCCAATTTTCTGTGGAAAAATACAGTAAATAATAGATTATTTAGATTTATGATCCATAAAACTTGAGTTTAATTTAAAATAAAGGATTAAACATATTGTTTTCGGTAAAAAATATTTCATTTACGTGAAATTTTGCGGACAAGCTGTACAATAGCAAAAGGTGCAGGAATGTACATCACATACTGGCTTTCCACATTTACATGATTTTATGGTTTTTCTGCGCCGTTTTTGAGGTTCTAACAAGCACATCTGACACAAACTGCTTTTATCATTCTTGTTTCATCTCGCCTTAAGCTTTCTGGATTGGGTTCTGAACGTGTGGCAGCTTCGAATACGGTGAAAAAAAATTTTCAGTTTACCTTCAGTTCCGGATTTGGTCGAAAAATGTCTCGAATCATGTGCATTTTGCGATTGATCTTGAATTACTGGAAGCCTCAAGATCTCACCTAATTCCCGGTATAACAGGCGACCATTGTCTGTCTTATTTATAACCATATCATTATTTGCAGTATGCATAATGTAAGAAGCAAGTGCTGATATATACACAATATAGAAAAATAATCCAAGTGGCCATGTGGTTGTACGCCTATGTGTTGTATATTGCCCCACTAATGTATCCATTATATCCAATCCATATTTCGTTTCCTTATAAAACTGAATCATTTCGAGTTTATCATTCGGTCCTATTATGGTTTTATCATCATGCATAGAAGACATTAGAACGACAGCTTTGTTCCTTTTTGGAGCATACGAACAAATACTTATGTCATCATGAAATCCAAATTCTGTGGATAAAACGTGCGATATTTTGTCCAGAATCCTTGAATAGAGAGGCGAAGTCTTTCACAACTCTTTCATCTTGGTATATTTCACCGTCTGTACCTGTTTTTCGAGTGCATAGTTAGAGAGGTTAAGAGGTTAATAATTATTTCCATCACATACCCACTGCATTTTGATCCCATATTTAGTAGGCTTAGACGGAATACATTGGGGGAATCTTTTTCTTCCTCGAAGTGGAAATAACTGCTCATCAACCGTTTACTCTTCCGTCGGTATGTATTTTTTCAATAGGTTAGGATTTAGCATAGTCCATACATCATGAATTGCTGCAGCTTTAACATTTTGAAGACATTCCACTCGTGTGTTCTGGCTTCCAAAACGAAGAAATCTAAGAATATTCAAGAATCGGTCTACACTCATACTTGCTCGATAAAACGGATATAAGTTTTCCAAATTTCTAATGTGTGATCTTTGTTTGATTCCTGAGGTACAGTATAATACCGCTAATCCGAAATTCCGGTTAATCTGAACCGATTTTATTTAACGGATAAATGTCGGGAAACACGTGTAGAAGTTAGAATTAAACAAAAAATGGCACTAAAGCATGTTTATTTCTCTTTAAACAGCTTGAATAGAATTAACAAAATACTCAAAAATACACAATAATGTAAAAGTACAACATATGTACACAAATATAAAATTAAAACGTGCACTGCAGGCTTACTGGCAGAAACCCATCTTAAAAAAATCTGGAACACCAGTTTGTTTGCCAGTACTATAAAATTATTTTCTAAAATGCAAAATGGTTTTAATTCGGATGGTAAATTTTTTTATTTTTTTCAACAGTTTGATTTCGCAAATTATCTTCAGAATTTTGTTTTTCATACCCCTCCTTGACTTGGTGACTGAGCTAACTGCAGATTCGCGATTTTTAACCGTTTTAATGGGCTGTTACGTAATTCCTCATCCTGAAGTGTCATTGGATTATTATAAACATCAGGAGTAATTAAACACAAATATTTTTTTCCGAAAGTCGTACCGGATTACCCAGCTTGTCGGACCTTAGGATGCCGGATTAGAGGAAGTTTACTGTACTACTGAGTACTTATAACTTATATTTTTTTTAGCACGTATCTTTTTCTTTTCTATTTTTATCGAAATTCCGGATAATCCGAATTGCTTGTAATCCGAAAAGGCACTGGTCCCAATTAAATTGGATTAGCGGGGTTCTATGTAATTAATATTTATAAAAATGCGTCAAATTCCTCTTCTCTAAAGGCAAGCAGATACACCGTATGAAATAGGGGTGTTTTATGGCTCGCGTATGTTAAAACCGCAGCAGGTACCCGGGTACCCCGGTCATAGGACAGAAGGGCAAATTTTGGTCATTGACATAAGGGTTAAGATAACTTTTGAAGGGGGTATTTTTGGGCGGGGGGGGGGGGGTGATGACTATTTATTTTCAAACAGAAATCACCATTAAGTTAGACAAACTTTAAAAAATAAATTGCATAAGAATACAATTAAACTGATGATCAGGAAACTCAGAACAAGAAAAAAATTCTTAAATCTATATTGCATAAGCATTATGAGTGGTGGGTGTTGCTGCTTAGTAAAGATGGTTCTGAAAAAAAAAGGCATTTGAAATAATTTTAATCTGAATGTATAAATCTGCAAAAAAAATCATTTTCAAAAAGCGAAAAAAATATCAGTATTATTGTTATTTTAGTTTGAAATAAAATTTTGGAAAAATGTAGAGAATTTCTTAAAAATTACATTAGTTCAATAAAGGGAGAATTATAAAGACAATTGGACGGTTTACGAGATAAGAACGTATCTCATGTAACTTAACCCGATATTTGAAATCTATAGCTTAATCACTAACTTTCCCACAGTATCCACCTGATCAAAAGCTATTTCCATCATTTTGAGAAAAACGCATTTAAAAGTTAAGAGGTTTAGAATCCTGTAGAAGTGAGATTTTTAGTCAAGAGCTAAGCAAGGCGGAGTTGTAAACAGGCAGAAACATAAATGTTTTAGGCTAAAAAAAATTTTTTTTGAACGTTTCACCGCAGAATCTCACATCCTAAAATTATCAGGATCATTCTAACATTTTTACTTTCTTCTATCTTCTAGAGAAGAAGGTATTGTAATCGAAATTTTTTTCGACTTCCGGTTTTCGGCGGATTTACACGTTTTAGGGGTCAGAGATCACAAAAAACATGTTTATACAAAATGTCTGTCTGTCAGTCCGTGTGTCCGTCTGTCCGTGTGTCCGTCTGTCCGTGTGTCCGTATGTCCCTGTGTCCATATGTCCGTGTGTCGCCATTGTACCATCAAAAATTGTACGAAGTTATGCATAGAATTGAACCAAAAATTTTTTTTTAAGTTTTTGGCTATGGCAAGCAGGTCCTCCATTAATTTGGAAAAAATTCGCCTGTAGGGAGCGCTGTAATAGCGATTTTTGTGCATTTTCAATATTGTACCATCGTGTTGATTGACCAAGTGTATGAAGTTATGCATAGAATTGAACCGAATTTTTTGTGTATGTTTGTGGCCATGGCAAGAAGGTTCTCCCTGAATTTTGAAAAATTCCGCCGGTAGGGGACGCTGTAATAGTGATTTTTGTGCTTTTTGAGTATTGTACCATCGAAACGTGTATGAAGTTATGCATAGAATTGAACCAAATTTTTTGTGTATGTTTTTGGCCATTGCAAGAAGGTCTTCCCTGAATTTGGAAAAATTCCGCCGGTAGGGAGCGCTGTAATAACAATTTTTGTGCATTTTGAATATTGTACCATCAAAAAGTGAATGAAGTTATGCATAGAATTGAACCAAATTTTTCGTGTATGTTTTTGGCCATGGCTAGAAGGTCCTCTATGAATTTGGAAATATTCCGCCGGAAGGGGCGCTGTAATAGCGATTTTCATGCAATTTGCAATATTGTACCATCGAAAAGTGTATGAAGTTATGCTTAATTCTAATAAAAAATACTAATAAAACTAATTATAATAAAATATTGACATGAGATAGAAGAAAGTTTTGGGATTGGCACATCCAACTAGTTGTAGAATTAGAACGCAGCAAAACATAACAGACAGATTTTTAATAAATATTTATTATAATTTAACGTATAGAATATAAGTGAAACAAACTGAATTACAGAAAAGTTCGTTGTCACTTCATTTGTCTGCTATTTTTTTTTCAGAATAAGAATATAAAGAGTAAAACGCTCTCTAAAGCTATTTATTTTTGGAATAGTAAACATGAAATGGACGTTATCAACCTAGATTTTACAGCAAGAAATGGTGATAATTTGGGTGCAAATATTTACAGCATATTTTACTGTAATTACATTTTTTCTTACACTATAAGTTACAACAGACTATTTGGGCATTTGTGGGCATTAGGGCTACGTAATAGGCAATTACTGCCTTCAAGTAAGGCGAAATCAGAAGGTTTAACTTGGGAATTAATAGTAAATTTGTCTGCGTTTTTTGTTGAATGTCTGTTTTTAACACGCAACCCCGGAATGGTATTTTGTTTGTCTAAACAAACTGTTTCTATAATAAATTTTATGTACAGGACTATTATAATTAAAATTCACCTACTCAGAAGTCTAGTGATATCAATAGGACTCCACATGAAACAAAATTTTACTTCTATCTATAGTGAAACTGAAAATTGCAAGTTAAAAAAAAAAAAAAGCATTTAAGCGTTAAAGCGGTACCAGGGCCTGACTTCGACTTGAGAAGGCACTGGGCAAAATAAACAGCGTAGGTCTCCTCCCCACAAGTAAACACGAAAATGCTTTGTTTTAACTCTGTTCGTAACTCAATACAGTTTATGAAGATACACAGAAAATATTTCAATATGTGATTAAAGCAAAATGGATAAGAGAAATATGAATTGATTTAAAAATATTCACATTAAAAAAAACAGTGCAGAGTCACTATCACACAGCTTCTAACGATAATACATGTGAATGCATTATGTATCTTAAAATTATTATTATTATTTTAGTTTGCACCATCATGGTAGAAAAATAATAAATTACATAAAGTTTTCAAAATCCATTTTTTTTCTTTACTTTTTCATGTCTTAAATAGATATTAATATAATTAGCATTACTAATGTTATGATCAGCCTTACTCACATGATAATATGATTAAAATAATAAAATTAATATTAGAGATTACTTTTAAAACACTTTTTTTAAAGTTGCGGCTCTTACAGCGATTCTGCCAGTAATAAATAAGAATTCATAAAATATTTTTAAATAAATAGGCTTTTCATTATTATCTTCTTATAAATCCAATGATTACATTAATCGTAATCATGACTTAGAGCTGTTTAATTTTCAATATACAACAATATTTTTAAAATATTATAAATATTGTAGTGTATTATTTTTTAAAGAGGATATTTCTTTCGAATAAAGCCGAAATAGAAAAACGAAAACGTCTGCTTCTAACTAGTATGTTTGGGGCATCTAAATTATTGAAAAATGGGAAAACGGGCCACTTTCTCCTGTAGATATCAGGGTATTTTAAGATGAAATCATTTAATTTTTTTTTTTTTTTTCTCTTGCTTTATTATCTTACCTTTACATATACAGTCTGTTTCAAAAGTATAAGACCACAACATATTTCGCTATTTAGGCAATTAAAGAAATATTTCAATCAAAATAAAGAATAGTTTATGTTAGTGCATCAAGTTTTTAGTAAAATGTAGCAAATTACACAAATGAAATTAATTTGAAAAAAATAATACATCAATATAACAAAAAAGTGTCAAAAAGAACTGTTACAAAATTATAGGACCACCTATGGAAAAGAACAGTTTTCTCAAATTTCGTAAGATATCGCTCCACCCTTTTTCTGAATAACTTCAAACACACAATTTGGCATAGAGTTAATTAATTTTTAACGAACGATTCGGGAATGCTGTCCCATTTCTCTATAATGGCCATTTCTAATTCATGTGTTGAATGAAATTGTTTGTTATTTTCATACACTTGGCGGGAAAAATAACCCCACAAGTTTTCTATGGGTTTAGGTCTGGGCATCGACTTGGCCAAGGTAAAACATCAATATTTTCTCTTTTAAGCCACTCTTTTTTTGATTTCGATGGATGACTGGGAGTATTATCTTGCTGAAACTTCCATTTTGCACCTCCTAAAAGTGGTCCGAAGTGTATCAGACTTTGAAATAGTATTCGTTGGTAACTGTCCGAGTTCATTGTCCCTTCAACTCTTTGGAGATCGCATTTTCCTGCATATGAAAATGCGACCCACACTATAACGGAACCGCCTTCCATCTGCCAACTGAAGAACTTCGCGAGATCTTTGCCTTAAATCATGCCAGTAGTAATTATTGCCGTCTGGACCACCAAGATTGATTTTTTTCTCGTCTGAAGACAATATATTTCTCCATGCAGAGTTCCAGGACATGACATTTTTTGCCCACTTAAGACGAGCTTCTTTGTGACATTTCAGTAGTAGTGGTTTACTTTTTAATTTGGGACGAATAACACCAGCATTAGATTTCAAACTTCGCCACACGGTTGCACGTGATACTTTTTAGTTATTTGTTGTGCTATTTTACGAGTCGACTGGTATTTTTTCATTGCCAGTTTGACAATCCGCCTATTATCACTATCTGATAACTTCTTTTTACGACCAGATCGTTTATGCGTTCCATACAATTCTTTTTTACTTAAAACATTATGAATCGCAGTTTTAGAACGATTAAGAATCTTACTTATTTCACATACAGACTTTCCTTTTCCATTGTAGAACCACACTCTTCTGACTTCTATTTCAGACAGCTCACTCCGACGAGGCATTTTACTAATAAATTCAAAGAATCACATACAATTCAGAATTTCTGCATTTTATTATTATTTTTTTTAAGTTTTACAGATTGTTTAGGTTACAGTTGAACTCTGAGTTCAAAATAAAATCGTCTGCTTTATTAATAATAAAAGAGTGGTCTTATATTTATGAAACAGCGGGTTTGCGTAAAATCCTTTGGCATGAAACAAAAAAAATATCCAAACTTTTTTTTTCCTGAGCTAAATAAACATTATAGAGTTATTTCTTTTCATTCAACAACTTTTAAATTCAAACTAATATTTTCTTTGTTGAAAAAAGGTAAAAATCTTTGTGGTCTTATAATTTTGTAACAGACTGTAGAGCCCATTCTACATTTAAAAAGATAAACATTATTTTTCTGAATTCTACAACACATTTCGTGAGTAATAATTGTTCTATTAATTATATTTATTTTCTGCTTAAAAGATAATTTTTATTCACTAAAAACAAATCCAACTTTTTGGAGTTTATAATCTAAAATAAATCACAAAACACAATCATAGAGCATCCCTATCTCTTAAATAAAAACCATATTTTCGTATTTTTTTCTTCATGCCTAAAAATACTTCAAAACATTTGAGACACTGGATTGCACTCTATACAAAGAAAAGATTTTTCTGTTTTAAATATATCAGGAATGGGGAGAAAAGACAGACACCATCAAATGCTAAAATGGTTTCTCCACAGCGAAATCTTATCTCTTCGTTCTTTGATTTAATCATTTCAAATCAAAAGGAGGAAAGAAGTAAAAACAAGAAAAGAATTTGAATTTAGACGAACGACATCGATAAAGCATTTCATTTCGAATTGTTGTGATTGAAAGGAATGATAACAAAACAATTACATTTCAAAAGAAGTGAAAAAAATATCTTTGGAATGGCATAGTTTTATGTCATACAAAAAGAAAAATAAAGACTGTTATTTAAAAAGTAACTAACAGTGAACGGTCCTCATTTAGGAATAATGTGTCTTTGATGGTTCTTTGACCTTATATTTTATCTGGCTCAAATTCTAAAAATTCGGTACTTTTGTTCTTCAAATAGTTGCCTAAAAGTATTTTTGGGGGAAAGTAATGTAGTTTTTCACAATAAAACTTTCTGTGTTAAATTATTACCATATTAGACCGTCTTTTTTATAATTATTGGATCTAGCACTTAAATAAAAAACTAAAAAAATCCTTATTACTATATCTGTATACTAAGAACCGCTATTTACAGCTTGTAAAATAATCATAGGGATTATCACTTTGTTTCTACTTGCACGAATAATAATTATCTAAACAAGTTTTATAAAATTTAGCAACTGACATCTCTCTTTCTTTTTTTTTTGTTTTACTTAGAACAAAACGGATAAATTGTTCTGTGTATTAAAATTACACATATGCATGGTAGATCAAATACATCGAAAACGAAAATATAAGTGTCAGGATTGTCTATATAACATATCTTAATGGATTTGAATTAGTTTGTATTTTGCTAGATCTTACTTAAAAACAGATTTCCCCACTTGTGACTATCATTTTAAAAATTTTATTCTTGTTTTTTCTGAAAACTTTTGAGTGTACTGTTATCCTTAAAACAAATAGAATTTTAGTAATGCAAAATTTTATAGAAGGCCTGTTTTCGAACAATTTTAGTTACTTAAAAAAAGAAAACATGCTAAGAGATCGTCTTGTAGAATTTAAAAAAAAACTTCCAATAACACACAAAAGATACTCATATTCATTACACACACAAACACAAAAAAATTCCTTATAAAGAGTATAAATTGATACTAACAAATATATGTTTATTTTTTTTCTAAAGAGTTCGTTATTTAATTTCTGAAATGTAATAAAAATAACTATTTTAACATCTATTAAATAAGAAAAATGTGAATAATTACTTTTATTATTTGTAGTACATGCTGCCACACGCACTAATTTGCACTTACTTTGCCAATAAATTACCTTTGAATCGTAACAGGTAATTTTTTATGTTAAAAACATAGTCATTATTTTACGAAGTTTCCCGAAATGGTTTTAATTTCTTTTGTATCATAAATGTTTAATAATATGCAAAAGGTATTCCATTTTATTAGAAAAAATATAAAACATTATCCATTATGTATAAAATTGTAATTTCACTAATCGATATTTTTATTGCTTTCAAACACGAAATTCTTCTTTTTAGAAATATCGTTAACATAACTACATTGATCTTTACGCATTAAGAAAAGAATAAAGAGCTAGTTTTATTACCTACGGTTAAATACCAGCAGATGCTCATTTTACACTTAATTCGTCAATTACTTAACGATGATTTGTCAATCCTTACAAGTAACTAAGTTGTTTATTAATATTAAAAATATAAATATAATTTGTTATTATTCTGAAAAAGGGTTGATAACATAATCCAGTTCTCAAAACAGAAAGTGTTTTGATGACATTATAGGAAAAAATCAGTAAATAGTATCTCCTAAAGCTAGCAAAAATGGGGTGAGATAAGTAATTCAAGAAGATATAATCTATCCAATTTTGAATTTTGAACACCCAAACCTGTACAATTCCACTGAAAATTAGAAATGTCAAATAAAAATTGGAAATACCTCTATTTTATGTAATCTTTTCAAATAGATACTCCTACGCATCAATGAGATTTATACACCTCTATTTTAGGGGTAGCTTGTATTGAGTGACTGTTGTTACTTAATTAATATTAAGCAAACATAATTTCATGGAAAATTAGAAATGGTAGTTGAAAGTCTGAATTCTTAAAAAAATATGTTTTTTTAAATAGCCTCTGGCTTCTGATTGTTATAAAATTAAAAAGAAAAAGGGAGGGAAAATAATCTGAATTTCAAATCTCTTCGTTTTAAAATCGCTCTTCAAATGTTACACCAACTCTGCCTGTTATGCATAAAAATTAATATATTTAACACGTTCATAAACAGCAGTACAGTATGGAACCATTTATCCGGAAACCAGTTAACCGGAAAACCAGTTATCCGGAATGATATTTCTGATAGACTGATTTCAGAATCTTTGCAGAAAAAGGTGTCATATACAGCCAGTTTAACATAGACTTTGCTTGAAACAATTGTATAATTTGATGACAAAATCTAGTATTTGAAAAGAAAACATATTTAGTTGTACTTTAGATGTTTTAATTTTTATGCAGAGGAAACAGAAGAATTTTTGTTCCTAAAGGATTCCCATAAATTACCTTCTTTTAAACTCTGGTTAACTTTTGATCTTTCTTGCATTGATTTTTAATCCAAGTAATCTAATAATTTAAAATATGAAATAATGTCACAACCACACATATTCAACAAAACTTATCAAATGCATGCTGCTTTAATGCACAACCAGTTAACCGGAAAAACCAGTTATCCGGAATACATCTGACCCCAAGCATTCTGGATAAATGGTTCTGTACTTAAGAAACAGTCGGTAGAACAAACAGAAATATTGAATTTTAAAAATAACGATACGTAAAATTGAATTAAAAAACTAAGGAACAATATTCAAAATTAAAAAAGAAAATTTAACTAGCTTTTAAAACCAAATTTGAAACATGGTTCAGGGTATAATGAAGAAACTTAACACAAATTTCGCATCTATTTTTTGTTTCCTTTAGATGTATTCTTTGTATATCTTAGTATTTTACGAACAAGGGTGATTTTTTTACTTTGCAAAAGTGTTTGTAGAGTCAGTTTTTGTTAATATGTAAGTAACTTGTTTAATTCTTTCATACTAAGATAAAATTTTCTTTAACTACTGTCTTTATTGCATCTGTCCATGATGCTCAATGTGTCTTTATTCTGTTTTGAATGTATTAAAAATCCAAATGCGATACTTATTTTTATATAAAAGTTATCTAAAAGAATTTATAAAAAGAAAAGAAAATTTAACCTAAAACAAATTAAAAATTATTTATTGTTTCTAAAATTTTCTCAATGTTTAAGTGAACAAAGAATTTAAATAAAGTATATTCTTCGACTAAGTTTATAAGCATATTTGTTTTGTTCTTATTTGAAGTCAACAAAAGAAAAAACTTTGAAAAAAAAATAACAAGTTTAATAATGCGTATTTCAAATGGAATACTAACCTCAAGAAACGAATTCATTTAACAATTCAGAGTATATTTTATCTGAAATGCACAATTGCCGATGCATTTAACTAAGTTTCTTTTTTTGAAATCCGCATGTATCCGACAAATGAGACGTTTGCAGTGCATATTGATTCTAACCTATTGTTTATTTCTATTGAATCTGATTTTAGTCGTGAAGAAAATATATTTAACCTAAATTAGCAAATAAAACGATAAAATTAACTACATTTGTTTTTATCTTTTTCATTTTCTTTTAAATTTCAAGCGTATTTATGCAATTAAATTGAAGTATTATATACAGTGAAACTCGTTTAATGCGACAACGCCTAAAATGGGGGCACGGTTAAAACGAGAAATTATACACGTTAATAATACATGTTAATATACACGTTTGAGCATTTAAACTATACAGAATCATGGCTAATACGTGTAAAACATCTGTTCATTTCAATGTAATTTCGGCAAAAATTAGGGTATGTCCTATTTTTCTAATTAATTTACTACTTCTAATTAGGAAATAAATTTATTTTTTTTATCGGTCTTTCTCAGCAATAATATTTTTCCACTTAAATTTACACTATGTGTAAAACTACTTAAAAGATGACAATATTGAAAAGATGTTAAATTACTTTAATACCTTAGTACTTTCAACTATAAAAAACATAGTCTTCGTCAGAGGAATATAAGAAATACTATTGTTATTAATGTCTAATTTTCAAAATCCACGTAGATGATGACGAAAAGAGTGAAAGTGAAAGTCAATTTTTAGATCCTGGAAACTATGGGAAAATAAAACATGGGTATAGGGAAGTGAAATATTACTCGTTTTATGATACTTTAAGCAAACTGAGCCAAATTCTGGGTATATTGTAGGATAAAACATCATTACAAACTGTATTTTCTTTGGAAATAATTTCTATTGATTTGCGGATAATTAAATCATGATAATTCTTTGAGGGATATATAATTTTTGCGTCTTCGAAATTAACTTGTATATTCTGGCTCTGGTTAAGTCTTCACAGGGCTTGGGGATATTTTAAGTTTTTTATAGTTGAAAGTACTAAAGTATTAAAGTAATTTAACATCTTTTGTCACACACAATATTGTTATATTTTAAGTAGTTTTACACATAGTGTAAATTTAAGTTTAACTTTTAAAGATGAATTAATCATTTCCATGTATTTATTTACTTAATATTTTTCCATTAAAAATGTCTGTCAAAATGTATTAATTTATCAGTTTTACCGAACACCATCTAAACTTTCAAAAAAATTTCCCAACCCTCAAGAAAATGCAAGGAATGAATGCCCTTAGGAATTACTAGTTATTTAGAGACTTTGACTTTAGTACTGTGATTTTGTCTAAAAGAAATGACATTCACAAAGGTATTTCTGAATATTTTATGCTAACTTTATGATATTGAGTTTGTTTTAGCGTAAAAAATAATATTAATTAGTTTAGTTGTGTGTGTTTTAACATTTTTATTATCTTCCGAGGTATTATGAGCTAAGTTCAATAAGAGGACTTTTATAATTCCCTTCTTCTCGAAATAACTGTGTTCAACTGTATATGGAAATATACAGTAAAATCATTAATCCTTTAGTAAAATCATATAATTTACTAAACTTTTATTTAAGATTAAAAGTTTAAATCTGTTAAGATAGTATATATGCTATACTGCAATTTATTAACCGAATTTGTATGTTTAGGTAGCTGTATAGATAGACGTGCAGAAGAAGCCTTCCGGTCGCAGAGGATTAGTCGACAACCAAATAGCCGACAAGATATTTAGCGTAGACAGCACTTAGACGACAGGACGTTTAGCCGACAAGTACGTTTAGCCGACACGTACATTTAGCCGACAAGACATTTAGCCGACACGTACATTTAGCCGACAGGACGCGTAGCCGAAACGTACGTATAGCATACAGGACAATTAGCCGAAACGGACATTTAGCAGATAGATAATTGGACTACAGGCAATTGGCCGAACGTGACAATTAGCCGACAAGACAATTAGCCGACAGGACAATTAGCTGACAGGACATTTAGCCGACAAGACAATTAGCCGACAGGACATTTAGCCGACAGTACAATTAGCCGACAAGACGATTAGCCGACAGGACATTTATCCGACAAGACGATTAGCCGACAAGACATTTATCCGACAAGACGATTTACCGACAGGACATTTAGCCGACATGACATTTAGCCGACAGGACAATTAGTCGACAAGACGATTAGCCGACAGGACATTTAGCCGACAAGAGAATTAGCCGAGAGGATATTTAGCCGAGAGGATATTTAGCCGAGAGGATATTTAGCCGAGAGGATATTTAGTCCAGTTAGGTTATGGTTAGTGTACTGTTAGGTTACGGATAGGTTACAGTTAGATTACGGTTACGTCACAGTTAGGTTATTTTTAGGTAACAATTAGGTTACGTTTAAGTTACAGATAGGTTAAGATTAGGTTACGGATAGGTTACAGTTAGATTATGGTTAAATTATGGATAGGTTACAGTTAGGTTACGGATATGTTACAGTTAAATTACGTTTATGCTACGATTAGGTTACGGATAGGATAGAGTTACGTTACCGTTTGGTTACAATTGGGATTACGGATAGGTTATAGTAGGTTACGGTTAGATTACGGATTGGTTACAATTAGGTTACGGTTAGGTTATCGCCACTCTACAGTTAGGTTATGATTAGGTTATATTTAGGTTACAGTTAGGTTATAGTTACATCACAGTTAGGATACGGTTAGGTTATAATTAGGTTACGGTTAGCGCACCGTCATGTTACTTTTTTTACAGATAGATTGCGGTTAGGTTACAGTTATGTTAGTTAGGTTAGTGTTACGGTTAGGTTATAATTAGGTTACAGTTACGTTACGGTTAGGTTATATTTTGGTTATGGTTAGGTTACGGTTATGTTCCATTTCCGTTACAGATAGGTTACGATTAAATTATGAATAGGTTACAGTTAGGTTACGGGTAGGTTACAGTTGCGTTACATTTAGCTTATAATTAGTTTACGTTACGGTTATGTTACCGATATTTTAGAGTTACGTTACAGTTTGGTTACGGTTATGTTATAATTAGGTTAAGATTAGGTTGCAATTAGATTACAGTTAGGTTACGGTTGGGTGATTATTTGTTTATAGTTAGGTTTAAGTTATGTTTCGGTTAGGTTACGGTTAGGTAACATGTCACAGCTAGGTTACAGTTAGGCAATGTTTATGCTACAGTTAGGTTAGGGTTACGTTACAATTAGACTGCCGCGCATGCTATACGTTGCCGCAGGCAGCGGCCGGGGCCGACACGGGACCCGTGTCGGATGATCATACAGAACATATTTTTTGAAGTGCGTGCGCAGCAAGCCTTCTATACGGTATAGGAGGCAACGGGGACACAGTGTTGGTGTTTCGTTTGGCAGGTGGATTGTTTAGAACGTAGTGCGCCCCCTGGTGGTTGGAAGTGAAATTAAGTTATTTTGCAGAGCGTGCGCAGCATTCCTGCGATACGGTGCTGCAGACTTCGAGACACGTGTCGGTTCCGGAGGTTCATTTGAATCATATTGCGCCTCCCAGCGGTGCAACGTGGAAATTCAAGTTTTTCCTTCGCAGCATGCCCGGTATACGGTGCCGTAGACAGCGGGGACCCGAGCCGGATGTTCGTTATTTCGAAAAATTTCATTTGAATTCGACATTCGTTTTATTCGAGGTTCGCATAAATTAGAGGCCCGTTTATTAATTAGACGATGTAATTATGGGTGCGCTAGGGGCGAAGCCAACTAGTTCAATAAATGTTATTAATTTTTACGGTTATGTGCTAAAACCTCGGTAACTCGACATTCTCAAAAATAAGTGCATTTAGTTAATCAAATATCATTGTTTATACATATGCTCTAAAACCTGGATAACCTTCGGATTCATTATTCTGTTTTATTATATATCGAATACAAGTTATGCGCTTAAACCTTGAGGATTCCGCAAGCCTGTAAATCTATGTTTTTTTATACAATTATCATTAGTATATGTGGTTATACACTAAAATCTTGATAACTCGATATCCTCATAAAACAGTGCTTCTATGCAATAGAATATAATTAATTTTCTTTACATCTGCAATAAAATCAAAATAACAAGATATCCCCTTAAATGATCTCTCTAAATGCAAAATACCAGTTACTTCGCTATCTCTCTAAATTTACGTTTCTTTCAGTTGGGTATAAATTCTGTTTGAATTTACAAAAAACTTCGAAAAGTCGTCATCCTTTATCATCTGTGTTTTTATTCAGTCAAATGTCATTAATGAATTATATATATCCAATCTTGATAACATGACATTCTCACAAATCCGTCTTTTTGCACATCGAATTTATTTAATTTATATATTAAAAGATTAGTAATTCTCCAGCCTTATAAATCTTTGTTTTTATTGAAAGAAGTAATATTTTATTTGTTACTGATATGCACTAAGATATCGATCACTCATCAATTTCATAAATCAGTGCTTTTTCTCAATCATCATTAATTGCATATACATATGCATATGCATTAAAACCTCAAAAACTCGTCAGCTACTAAAAAGGTGTTCGTATCAGTAAACGTTTTTAGCGAGATCGGATTTAACGATAACCCAGTTTTTAGCAAAGAAAATTGAATGAAATCCATACTAATAAAAGAAAATTTCGCTCTGTCCGTGTGTAAGATAGTGTGTGTGTGTGTGCGATGGCAAGCAAAATCTACTGCACGTAGAATTAGAGTGAGAACAGTTCATGACAGGTCCTGATGCACATGAGCCGCAGATTTTTATTTTTAAGGGGCGGGGCCCTTGGGCCTCTTTAAGTTTTTATGCCCTAAATTGTTAATAACTTGCCCCCTTTTTATCCGAACTTCTTCGTTTTTGGAGCCAATTCTCCATCTATTAATTCCCCCATTTCTACATTCCAGTTAAGACTCTGGCACCCTGAGGCCCAGTACAGTACCCATGAAGATTTTGTGCCCTAAATTGTTAATAAATTTCTTCTTTTTAATCAATTTTTATTTTTGGTATCTTTTTCAATTTAGTTATTCTCCCATTTCTACATTCCAGTTAAGGCCCATGACCCCCATAGTTCCCGGTCCGGAGTCCCTTGAACTTTTTGTGTGCTATGCATTTTTCGCTCCCTAATTTGCTCACCTTCACAGTGCATAATTTCAAATTTGAGTATTGGACACTTCCTTCTGAACCAACACCCTCTTATTTTTATTGAGGCCTTTTTTAAAGCATTTACCCAATTTCTGCGCATTTCTTTAAAATATTATTCTAATGATTAATTCATACCCTATGTTTAATTTTGACTAATTGCAGATCTAAGACGCATATGCTAAGACATTTTAACATATTTTCATGTTAGGGCCCACCTCTCAACTATCAGTTGGCTTCTTTTGGCCCCCTATTATAGGTCCCTTAAAAATGGCCCGATTCACTAGCTATTTCTTTTTTTACAGCTTTTTAAGTCATTCAGCTACTGCATGAACGACAAAAAAAATTCTCAGACTTGATCTGCCACCAATTTTGAATATTAACCGCCTTCTTGGGGCCCTTGGTGCAGCTTTTGTAAAATTGAACCAAATCGCTTGAAATTTTCTTTAACATAGTTCTAGCATCCTCCGACACTTTCAAAACTACTAACAATTATTTTTATACCTAACTAAATTCCAGTTAAGGCTCTGGCGCCTAGGGGCCCGGTTCAGGGCCCTCGATGCTTTTCCCACCATAAATTGCTAATAAATTGCCCCTTCTTAATCAGATCTTCATTTTTGGTACCCTTTTTCGATTTAGCTATTCTCAAGTTTTTACACTCCAGTTAAAATCCTGCCCCCCCCCCCCCTAGCGTCCCGTAGGGCACCGCGCATTTTGTGCGCCATGCAACCTTCCATCACATGGGGATGCATTCTTCCCTCGGGTTCTAAGGATCCAATTTCAACGGGATTTGTTTCATTTAACTTAGATTACAATTCAGCTATACATTCTGTATTATGAAAGTTTATCTTAAATTTCAGTTACCAACATTTTCAAACATTATTGATGCATTCTTTTTTCGGGTTCTGTTGGATTGATTACTACGAGGTTTGTCTCATTCAATTTGGCTTTTGATTGTTTCCGGTATGTGCGGAGCACTTCCGGCACATGCTGCTTTAGGTAGGGGGCACCCAGTCCCAGGTTCGTTCGGAAAGAGGTTTGTTGGGAACACACGAGCTGCGGAAGACAATGGGGCTTCCGAAACTAGGTTCATATAAAATATTTTCAAAAGGTATAAAATCATACAAACTTCAGTATTATTTAAGGTTACTATAACGGTCCCCGGACAACGCCGGATGCACCGCCATATCATTTGCACCGGATTTCAAGAAATGCAACACACATAATAAAGGAATAAATCCAAAACTACTAAAAATATGGTATTCAACAGTGGTGAAAAAGCAAATTTTGTATGCGTTTCAAGTCGGATTTACGTATATAAATTCACATGGAATGAGAATACTGACTTCAATACAGAGACTATTTGAGTTTTATTGAGTTTATTGAGTCTTATGAGAACATACGAAAGTATTTCGAATGTCGCACTTAATATCTTGACGGAAATCCCACAATAAGCATAATTATTAATAATCTCTACAATTTGTATCAAGTTAAAAAAAAGGGAGAAAGAAATCTGAAATTGGAAGATATCACATTCAGTGATGTAGGAAGGGTAAATACCCAGCGGGTAGGTTTTTATTTTTTATGTATATACCCGGGTATTTATTTATCCAAGCCTCGGGCAAATACCTCAAAATCGGGAATTTTCATACTTCGCTGTAAAGTACCATAATCCTAAAAAAATTCTTAATATCATAGTTTAGAAATTGTTCAAATATGATAGCAGCTTTAATTAAAGAAATATGCCTGCATGTTGTCTGATTGAGTGGCCTTGCAAATCATTTGCATTTACCATACGCGTAACCAGGGGGGGAGGGGAGTTCCCTGGGTCCCCGCTTGCGCAGACCCAAACACAATTGTTTAAAAAAATCGAAATCTACAAAAGGAAAAAGAAGAAGAAGAAATGGAAGCAGAGTTAGTTCAGTTAGTTTAGTAAATTAGTTTAGTTTAGAAAGCTCAGAGTTTTGAAATGTGATAAAAGGTGAGACCCACGTTCTTTTCTTTCTTTTTTAAAAGAAAATTATTTTGTTCATCTTTTTTAAAACTAGAATATTTACTACAATCTGTATTAATCATAGTAAGTCAAAAGGGTGGTTTTATATTCCCACTTTCATGTCTTTTGTTTATGAGAGATTTTTTTAACGCCGTTGCATGTTTCTGCAATCCATGAGAAATTAACATGAAGAAAGTTCTCGACGAAGGTAGAAACTATTTGTCTCTTTGCAGCTTTCGTAGTCAAGTCTAGAAAGAAGCAAAAAAATTAAAAGAGAATGCAGATGTGAAACGATAAGTCCACCATAGATTACCCGGGGGGAGAAGGGGTCAGGCCTGCCTCCTTTGAAAATGAGAAATAATAGCAAACAAAATTCAAATGAATATGGAGGCTGGTCGGTTGGTTGGATTTCGTGTTTTGCTGTTATTTTTTGACATTCGTAAAAGGAACATGGTTGCAGTCTTTCAACTCAATACAGTAATTTTTCTCCTCTCAAGAATTTTATACGATTTTTATAGTTCCTTCTCGTTTCGCGGGATTCTTTTGATATTTGTAAAAGGAGCCCGGTTTCAGTCTTTTAGCCAAGTCAGTTAATTTTGAAGAAATTAGCGATTTTTTTCGGCGATCATTTTACGATATTCACAATTTTTTCCCACAATCGTTTGACGAAATTCTCGTTTTTGTATCGCAATTTTTTGTTGAAATCCGCACTTTTTACAGCTAAACTTTGAAAATTTCGTGTTTTTTACCGCTATCCTTTGACGAAATTGGCGTTTCTTCAGCGCGATTCTACGATGAAATTCGCTGTTTCTTTCCACGATCTTTTGATGAAAATCGCTTTTTCTTTCCTCAATCTTTTGACGAAATTCGCGTTTTCTTTCCTCGATCCTTTGACAAAATCCGCGTTTTTACAGCGATCCTTTGACGAAATTTAGTTTCTTTTACGACCGATTGACGAAACTGATTTTTTACGGGGTCTTTTGTTGAAATCCGTGGTAGTTTTGCACGACCGATGCGAAAAATTCTCGATATCTTTTCATGACCAATTAACAAAACCGCTACTCGTTTCCGTGACCTTTTGAGGAAATTTGAAACAGTTTTACGTCAATCGTTTATCGAAATGCGTGATTTTTCTGCGCTTTTTTGTGAAATTCGCGATTTCTTTCTGCACTCTTTTATCGAAATTCACGATATTTTCCCGCGATCTTTTGAAGAAATTCTCAATTTTTTTCCGCTACCGATTCACGAATTTATTTTGAGAAATTCCATAAAAGAAAAAAAAATCGCGGATTTCAAAGGAATTTTAAAATACACGCGGAAGAATCACAGGTCTGTGGCAGAATTTGGAGAGGGAAATGCTGCACCTCACTTTTATTATGCGGAATTTTCCTTTTCTGTGCAAAAATCGCGCGATCCCGCACGTTATTTCAAACACTGCCTCTCAAAGAAAACTTACCCTCCCCTCAGGAAACTCTTAAAATGGTGTCCCTACTATTAAGGAAGGGAATTCCTAATATAAATATTTACAGAAACACGATTCACTCGTGGTTAATATCCATTAAGAGGATTTTATTTTAGGATGTTTATTCGCAGCCCAGATTTCATTTTCTTTGCACTTTTTTTTAATGTTCGAATTTTCGGACTAATGACCGATTTTTAAAAATTTCGGAACTGAGTGCTTTAAATTTTTGGAAATTTCGGAACGGAATCACTCCTGAAAAATATGCTGCTCGGGCTGAAAATTGTGACTGGGGGAAAATGCGTTTGTGTTTTTTGCAGAAATTCGTAGTTTTAGACCGATTTTAAACGAGCTGTGGGGCTAACCTGGGTGCCTCACTTCCTCCGTTCACGCAAACAAGAGTAGAGTTATAAGAAAACCGACATCCACGCACAGAAAAAAATTATAATGAAGAAAGAAATACAAAGGATCAAATCAATGCCATAATAAATAAAAATTAATCAATTATATTATACTGTGACATTTTCTGAACACAGTAGTATAATTTCTTGAGTATGAAGATAGAATGCTTTTAGAATACTTATCACATTAAATTTGCTGATTTGTTCTCAAATGCTGATATGCCTCCTGAGTCCGAGCATAACTCGTGTTTATCCTGGGCCTAGGACGGCTTTCGTGATCTGATATTACGAATTCCTCCTATCAAGAACAATCAATCTTGATTACATCAATTAAGTAGTATGTTGCATAGGAATTGTAGCAAGTCTTTCGATGAACTTTCACGAAGGGTGGTAAAAAAAAAGAGACGCCGGTCGGCCTTTGCGGTGCTGACCAAAGACGCTTGATCCAGAAAAATTTGGTAAAAAAAGGCATATAAAGCACATGTTTTGTTTACGTAAGGAATCAAAACAAAATAAGAAGCGGCGGAGGTGTCTCAATCTGCCTTGAAGTATTATTTGAAAATAACCATGGCTCTTCCCTTCTACCCGATAGTTTAAAAAATATATATATCGTATTAGTATATTCATAAATAGGAAAAAACTTTCACCCCATACACAGCTGTCAGAAGGACAAGAATAAAGCACATTTTATTTTGAGAATAGGGAAAAAATAAACAATTTTAAGTAGACACGACAGAAGATATGATATTCTGTATAAAAAATAGTAGATTATAAATTTATTTCGAGTGTCTTAAATAATTCATATTCTTATCAATTTTAAACTGGCGTTTTTACTCTTAAGCATTAATATCTATGGTATTGATAGCAATATTTAATAAACAATTAAATTTAAAAAATCAAAAAAACCGACTGCGTAAAAAGGTAACTAATTAATTATTTTTCATCAATGTGAAACTATTTTTTTTTTTATCAATTCCTACTATTAGCTCACACTCTCGCTATATATATATTTTGTTTAAATTTTCAATCGTTAATAAAATGCTTATTATTCATTCAATCAAGCTCAAATAAATTTTTTTTAACTTGTAGTGGATGACACTTGATGTTAATCCAGTTTTTTTCAAATATTAATTCATTAATTTAATTAAATTAATTCATTTTCAATAATCGAGAGATCCCTCTTCTTGATCAAGGTATTTTAAGACCGAGAGAGCCCTCCTCTTGATCAAGGCATTTTAAGCGCCACTCAAAAGGAAAAAAGAACGGGAGAAAAAAATATTCTCTTATTGACCTAAGTAGGAATTGACTTAAAATATTTTTTATATTACTTGTTTATATTACTTACCTATTATTATTTTTTTTTTACTTGTATTGATGACTTTTAAGTTGTGTTTAACTGTTAGTTCCTATCTATAAACACTGTTTTGATGAGGTCTATAGATGTCTATGATGGTTAGAGTTGCAGTAAAGCTAGATATCCTACCTACACAACTTCCAGTTTGTATAATATTTTAACGGAGCTTCTGACTGTAAAATAGTCAATGAAACATCGTCTTCATTTTGAAAGACCTATCCAATGATATGCCATTCAACAGGGTGCGTAATTTTTTTTTTCAGTCTCTACCGCCATTTTGTATTTTATGGCCGCCATTTTGAATTTATAAAACCAAAACCTAGTCTATAACCATCGGGCCGTTAAGACGAATTGATAGAGACCTCATTCATTAAAATCCATCCAGTTGGGATGTTTCGAGGGTATAAAGAAATCCACATACACAGATACGCGTGAAACACATAACCCTTCTTTTCAGTCGGGTAAAAATACTAAAATTAAGCTATTTGTTTATTATCAGCCATGTATACGGATTAATTTGCTGTGTGATTTGAATCCCCCCCCCCTTTTTTTTTTACAAATACAAAGAAATATTATGAAATATAAATATTTCTAAGAAATTTTAGAAATTAATTTAAGAAAACATATTTCGGTGAATGAGAAAACATATTATTTAAACAAAACAACAACAACAAAAAATTAATAAATAAACGTCATGTCTATTCTATAAAGACTGAAATCTTTATGGCACTTTTATTTTACAATTTAATGATTTTTTAAAGTGTTCGTACGTTATGAATATAGAATTTTGTGATATTTTTGAACAGCATTTCAAAAATAGCATGGTAAACCTATGAAATACCTGCACATACCGGAACTTGATTATAGGGAAATTTTTCATTATTCCTGCTCAGAGAAAGGAATACCATACAATTACAACGGAAGGTAAACTTGCTTAGACTTACCGTATATACTCTTGTGTAAGTCGAAGAATTTTAGACAAAATTTGGGAGTTGAAAATTGGGGGTCGACTTATACACGAGGTAATAAAATCGGAAAAAACATGTGATTGACAAAAAAAGATCTCAACAATAATGTCCCTGTAATTGTTCTGCACCCGTTTTCTCTTGGGACAGAATTCCTTTCAATACAGGGGCATTCCTTTCAATGTTTTACCCCCTTTTTAAAAAAAGTTCAACATGAGAATGATTCTAGATATTTCTCCTAAAAGTCCTACAAAACAGGTTTTTTAACGATTTTTTTTTTTTTTTTTTTTTTTTTTTTTTTTTTTAAGAATCATTGAATTGATGTGAATAGGTTTCAAAATAGTTTAAGCTTCTTCAGTTTTACTTAATTATACAGTTTTAAAACGTTGAATTAAAAAAATAAATTCTGATTAGGAACGTAAAAATGTTTACTAATTTAATGGAAATTTATTAATTATTTTTATCCCCGATTACAAATCATTTTTCAACATGCTGCCAAAAATGTGGTTCGAGTTATACACGAAAATTTAATTTTTTTCAAAATTTTGCTTAAGAATTGGGGGATCGACTTATACACGAGTATATACGGTATTTAAAGTGAATTCAAATGATTTAATTTAGTGTTTTTAACATACTACATAATATTATACTTATTTCATAAAAACAAAACTTCACATGGATTGTACGTTATCAAAATGTGTATTTATTTTATAAGTGATGAATAAATTATTAATTTTGTTTTGTGCTTTAAATGAGTTATTAAATTATTTAATTAATTTAAGAAATACCATGTCATTAAATACAAAAAATTTAGTCGTTATCTTTATTCCTTACTAATGGAGTTTCGCTGGTCGTTTTTTTCAAATGAACATAGAATTAAACAAATCTAGGAGTGAAGGAGGGGGCACTGTCTTCGGCAGCGTACTCCCGAGCAGGCTACGATCACTTCTGTCTCGAAACAAGCTAATCTTGAATTATTGCGATTTTTTAATCGATCCAAATTGAATTAAATTTTAAGCTTTCTTATAAGAACTGATTTGGCATTCTTCCAGTTCGAATATAATCACGGCAAGTGCAAAAATTACCTGAGAGTTGTTTTTTTTTCTTTTTGAAAAAAAAATGTCAAAAAATCGCCTCAAAGCACGACAAACTCCGCTAAAAATCGCATTAAAAATCGGAAAATATTAAAAAATCGCTGATAACGAAATTAATTGGGTAAAAGATTGAAACCAGATTCCTTTTAGGAATGTCAAAAAATCGCAACGGAATGCGAAAGAAAATTCTAAAAATCACATTAAACTAGTTGGATGTGCCAATACCAAAACTATCACATATATTTTAATATTTCAAAATGTTGTTACGGATGTCAATATTTCATTTTTATTAGTTCAATACTATATCAACTTTGACTTTCATCTTAAATTTCTGCGTCAGTCAATTAATCGGAGTATAAACGAGTTAATCTCGATCATGATATTTATTAAAATCACGAATAGTCGCAAATAGTCAGCTTATCAGGATGGTAAATTCCCGTCGATTCCCGAGCCACTGGTGTACAATAGAACTACGAAAAATTAAAAAGATTACACAAAAATTGTTATTACAGCGCCCCCTTTCGGCGGAATTTTCCCACATTCAGGGAGGACCTTCTTGCCATGGCCAAAAACATACAGAAAAATTTTGGTTCAATTCTGTGCATAACTTCATACACTTTTTGATGGTACAATGGCTACAGACACGCGGACAGACAGACATTTTCTATAAACATGTTTTTGGGGATCTCTGACCCCTAAAACGTATAAATCCGTCAAATATCGGATGTCGAAAAAAAATTTCCATTACAATACTTTCTTTTATTGAAGATAGAAGAAAGTAAAAATCCTGAAAGATTGAAAAATCGCCGTAAGAATCTCGAAAAAACTTTATTGAAAAAAGGAAAAAGTTTAAATGGGATTCTTTTTTTACTAAATTAGAAAAAATTCCGCAAAATGCGAAAAAATTCGCATAAAAAATTAAATGAAAAAATCCAAAAGTTGTCTTCGATATGCATGACTTCAGACATACAGGTACTTTCCAGCCGAATCTTGTGGCTGTGCGGGCTGCATTGTTTTTCAGAGTACAGCGCACTCGCGCGTACACACACACAGAGACAGATAAACACCTATCTTTATTATTACGGATGCACCATGATAGTATAATTTTCATCATCCTGATAAAATTTATAGTGTATAATATCATGACATGCTTTATTCGACACATTCCTAGGTAAAAATATGAATTATTAATGAAAGAATGCTCTTTATAATTATTTATAGTGAAATTTATTGTATTACCAATTATCATATTGTTTAGCTGAACAGCCCAATGTTCACATTTGTGTCCCAAATTTAAAGCCAAGACCGAAAAATTCCTTCACCCACCTATCGTAGACTTGCCACCAAAATTTCTTGGGTCCCTCTTGTAGCCTTGTGTCCTCTATGAAGACATGGGAGTAAAATTTTCAAAAAATTTCGTGCGTATGTATTGGTGTACCGCATATATTATCTGAGATTTATCATCCGGAAAAATTGCATCGGCAAGACTTTGACTGGGATCCTTTTAGATCTCATGCAGCTTTACCCTGCGCAAAAAAGTTTACAGAATGATTAAAATCCTTTTTTAATTTTTATAAGAAGTTAGGGTGCCAAAAGGTTTTACATTTCTGTCCACACATAGTCACTGTCAATCCTGAAACCAATCGATTTCCGTTTTAGACAGGTTTTCATCTTAAAAGGTATAATAGTGCAGTATTTATTTTAAAAAGGGGCCCAACTGCTGTAAGGAGATTTATATATATATATATATTTACCATTAGATTTAGTTTTGAATCCCTTCTCACCCGCCTTAACGCAAACAAAAATTGCGTTAGGGCCCATTTTTAAAAGAAATACCGTACAATTATACCCTCTAAGATGAAAACTTGTCTAAAACGAAAACTCGACCCGTATCATGGGTTCCGTTTTAGCAGGTTTTAATATATAAGATATTGTTTTTACCCAACATGCTCAAGTTAAAAAATCTGGGCACCCCCTCCCTGTTCAAAATGCTGGTTACGCCTATGTTTACCATGTTCTAATTAATGCCAGCCAATTAAACATATTTTTTTAAAAATGCGATTGATATAGGACCATCAAACAAAATAACGAGTTACAGGAAATGCTCAATCGAATTCAAGATGAAAAAAAAAAAAAAAAAAAAAAAAAAAAAAAAAAAAAAAGATTCCTAGAAATTGCGAGAAAAAATAAATGGGGAAGTTATTCTTTAGTTGTTTAAAAAGATTCTGATCTAAGATGATAGAAACACTACGAATTCAAAAAAGTTCAAAAAATTCTCTCCGGGCCGTTGGAGGTGTATAATATGAAATAGTGGTCGCAGTGCTTGCCATTGATATATCGCATGAGGAGTGTCGGCAAAAGTTAGAAAAGTATTTCCTCCAGGGAGACAACTATCGCGCCCCCAAGAATACACCCTCCACCCTTTTTTTTTTAAATATATATATTATAAATAATATTAATTGGAGGGCTACGTAAAAAAATTCCGATCTAAAATGATGAAAATGCTACGATTTCAAAAAAGTTCAAAAGTCCTCCCCCTGGGGTTTCAAAGTGGAAAGTGGAATGTGGAAAGTGTATAATATGAAATAGGGGTCACGGTGTTTTCCATTGATATGTCACATGAAGGGTGTGGGCAAAAGTTAGAAAATCCGGTGAGGCAACTATCGCGTCCCCTAGAATACACCCTCCCCTTGTTTGAATTTTTTATATATTATAAATAATATTTAATGGAGGGCTACGTAAAAAAAATTCCGATCTAAAATGACGAAATCGCTACGATTTCTAAAAAGTTCAAAAAGTGCCCTCCCCCTAGGGTGGAAAGATGGGGAGGGGCGAGTGATGTGTATAATATGAAATAGTGGTTACAGTGCTTTCCAATGATATATCACATGAGGGGTGTCGGCAAAAGTTCGAAAAATCCCTCACACGGGGGGCCAACTATCGCGCCCCCCGGGATACCCCCCCCCCACTCATTGGAATTTTATGTATTATAAATAATATTTATCGGAGGGCGGGTTAAGAACCCGATCTAAAATGATGAAAATGCTACGATTTCAAAAAAGTTCAAAAGTCCTCCCCCTGGGGTTGCAAAGTGGAAGGTGGAATGTGGAAAGTGTATAATATGAAATAGGGGTCACGGTGTTTTCCATTGATATGTCACATGAAGGGTGTGGGCAAAAGTTAGAAAATCCGGTGAGGCAACTATCGCGTCCCCTAGAATACACCCTCCCCTTGTTTGAATTTTTTATATATTATAAATAATATTTAATGGAGGGCTACGTAAAAAAAATTCCGATCTAAAATGACGAAATCGCTACGATTTCTAAAAAGTTCAAAAAGTGCCCTCCCCCTAGGGTGGAAAGATGGGGAAGGGCGAGTGATGTGTATAATATGAAATAGTGGTTACAGTGCTTTCCAATGATATATCACATGAGGGGTGTCGGCAAAAGTTCGAAAAATCTCTCACACGGGGGGCCAACTATCGCGCCCCCCGGGATACCCCCTCACTCACTGGAATTTTATGTATTATAAATAATATTTATCGGAGGGCGCGTTAAGAACCCGATCTAAAATGATGAAAATGCTACGATTTCAAAAACGTTCGAAAAGTGCCCCCCTGATGGGCTAAATTGGGAGGAGGGGAGAATAAATATTCATAATATGAAAGAGTGGTGCGAGGGCTTTCCAATGATATATCCCATGACTAATGCGAAAAAAGTTTGAAAATTGCCCCTTGTTGGTTCACTCTTGCACCCCCTGAATGCACAATTTAATAACTGCATTTGTAAAATATAATGGTAATTTAAGAGAATGAATTGTTATTAAGGTTTAATGCATACTTAAAATAAATTATTTCAATTTTATTTCATAAAATCCCTTATTAATGAGCTATCGAGAGTCTAAGCTTTATGTTTATCAGTAAATAATTATATTCGAATGAACAAAAAAATATAACGGAGATGAGTTATTCAGGTTTTATTGAAAAGCTTTACAGAATAACTGTGAATGAAGAAAAAAATTACTTTATGAAGGTGACGAAAGTGTATTTCATAAACAAAATCGCTGAAACATTGAATAAAAAGAAAAGTGCCCAATTAAACTGATGGCATTGAGCTCACAGGCCATTCACACTAATTATATATTGTACTCTTATTTCAAAGAATAATGCCCTTCAAAAAAAGAAATGAAGGGTGATCTGCCCCCCGTTTCCCCTCTTTGTACTTAACCAATGAACCTCGAAATCTAATCAGGGAAGCTCCTTAACATAATAAACTGGTATACCAAATTTGAAGCAAATCATATAATTCTGCATGAAAAAACCATTTCGCTAAATTAAGGGGGTATTAGCTCCCCCATTTTCCTTTTTATGCTTAACCAATGAACCTTCAAATCTAATCAGGAAAGCTCCTTATCAGAATAAACCTAGAAAAAAAAAATAAAGTAAATTGGATAAATCTGCATGAAAACCCATTTATCAAAATTAAGGTGAGGGACCTTGCCCCCGTTTCCCCCTTTTATACTTAACCAATGAATCTCCAAATCTAATGAAGGAAGCGCTATATCGGAGTAAACCGGTGTATCAAATTTGAAGCAAATCGAATAATTCTGCATGAAAAACCCATTTATCAAAATAAAGGGGGTAGCTCCCCTTTCCCCCCTTTGTACTTATCTAATGAACCTCCAAATCTAATCAGGGAAGCCCCTAACATAATAAACTGGTATACCAAATTTCGAGCAAATCGAATAATTCTGCATGAAAAACCCACTTTTCTAAATTAAAGGGGTCTAGCTCCCTTTTCCCTCCTTTATACTTAACTAATGAGCCTCCAAATCTAATCTAGGCAGCTCCTAACATTATAAACCGGCATACCAAATTTGAAGCAAATCAAATTATTCTGCATGAAAAACCCATTTATCTAAATTAAGGGGAGGGACCAGCCCCTCTTTTCCCCCTTTATATATAAACAATGAGCCCCCAAAACTAATCAGGGAAGCGCCTTTCCGGACTGAACCTAGAGAAAAAAATGAAGCAAATCGGATGCTTCTATCAAGAGTTATCGCGTTACGTACATACTTACATACATACTTAACCGGCGAGCACATTAACTCTCAGGCTTTGATAGCCTGTGATCTAAAAAGCTGAATTATGATGGTGACGAGTTATTGAGGTTGATATTGTTGGTATATCTCCGACCCATATCAATGTGTCTTCTAAATCCTTTCGGCAAAATGTATGTGTCGGCTAATTGAACTTTCGGCTAAATACCATGTCGGCTATTTGACCTCCCTGCTAGTTGTCTTGTCGGCTAATTGTCCTGTCGGCTATTTGACCTGTCGGCTAAATGTGTTAGTTATTTAGTTAGTTATTTAATCTATGAGGTATTCGCTACGGCTTTTGCCGGCATGACCTCAAATGATCACAAAAATGGCGTTATTTCCTTGGGACAACCACAAATTCAACCTTCTTCCACGAGGAAAAAAGGCAGAGGCTAAATATCCTGTCGGCTATTTTACATGTCGGCTAACTGTCTTGTCGGCTAATTGTCATGTAGGCTATTTGTCGTGTCGGCTATTTGACCTATCGGCTAATTGTCCTGTCGGCTAATTGTACTGTCGGCTAATTTTCCTGTCGGCTATTTGACCTGTCGGCTAATTGCCATGTCTGCTAATTGTCCTGTCGGCTAAACGTCCTGTCGGCTAATTGTCCTGTCGGCTAATCGTCCATGTCGACCAATTGTCCTTTCGGCTAATTGCTCTGTCGGCTAATTGTCTTGTCGGCCATCTGTCTTGTCGGTTAAATGTCGCTGTCGGCTAATTGTCTTGTCGGCTATTTGGTTGTCGACTAAATGACACAGACCCGAAGCCATCATGTTTGGAAGTTACTTGCTTATACAGTTTTCAAAAAACATTTAATGAATCCATAGGGATTTTCGTTTAGAGAAAAAAATTAGAAGAAAAAAAAACATACGTTTATTTCAAGGCAGCAACGATAACTCGCAATTACGAAAAAATACAGCAATACTGAAAATGTGCTACTGCTATGGGGTCTGCAATTACGAAAGAATACAGCAATACTGAAAATGTGCTACTGCTATGAATATAATATAGAAAGTCCTCTCTATTCTTATATTTTGTAAGTGCTTAACACTAGAACGCCCGAAAATTTTACTCAAGTTTCACAAAAATATTTGACACCAGAATTTTTATTTAAAATTATTTGATTGATTTATTTAACGTGAATCTGCTTGGCTTAAATTTAACTTATTTTATGAAAATATTTCTGGTTCCAGTTGACATTTAATCATGTGGTCGGAGTCGGATCGACTCCTTCCGGGCGTTCTAGTGTTAAAGTTTCTTAGACTATGTTGGTTTCATTGAGAAGCACTTGAACTATCTATATATTTCATTAACCATTTAGCGGGCGGTGTCCACAAAAAAGGACACCTAATTTTAAGAGTACTGTCACCAAGAATATTTAATTAAATTTTATTTTTTATACAGTAGGGGAAAATATGCAAGATTTCATTTTCTAATAAATTCGTTTGTAAATTCTGGTGTTTGTCCATCATTTCATTATTTTATAAACACAATTACTCAGCGCCGGAAAGAGTTAAATAGTTTCTGTACATTGAAACTTGCTATACAATTACTTCTTTTAAATTATTTTTGATTTACTTATTAGTTTAGAAAATACTAAGACTATAATAAATAAGTTCTAGAAATATCAACTATAATATTATTATTGGTTACACATGACACAGAGCTTCCCTTATTTTTCATAATTCTTTCATTTTTGTAATATATCATAATTCTAATATAGAATGAGAAAAAAACATAAATGTATTTTTATTAAAGCAAATATAACAACATTTGATAAACTCGATAATGTTTTAAAAATCTTTTGGAAATAAAATTTTAGTTTTCAAGACAAAACCCTTATGGATGCACGATTGTGAAAATGTTTTTTTTTTCTTTAAATATAAGTATTACGTTATCGAAAAAGTAGATACTTTGTACTTTGAATGTTTCAATATCTAAATAGAAGCTTTTTTATCTTTAGGTCATCTTTTAATGATGTAACGATACATCTTTGACAAAGAAACTATTGCTAAAAAATCATATTTCGTTAGACATAATTTTAAGTTAAAATTTCCCAAAACTAATATACAAACACCGGTAATCCTAATTATTACAACATATCCCAACTAAAAAAAATGAATTTTCTAATCTGAAAATTCCTATTCTAAAAAAAATTCAAATGTAAATTTTAATGTTTGTCTTTCATTATTGAGAACGTCATACAAAATTTCTTATATTTTTCTATTGTAAAAAAAAATTAAATATATCAGCCTGCATTATGTTTACCTTAATTGTTCTCAAATACACTGGCCTCCAAAAGTTAAGGTACAGGGACTGGATGCTTTCGATTGCACACGTTTTGTCGAATATCTACAAAAATTATTGGCGAATTGTTCTTGAACTTCTGTGATAAAAGGAACATGTTTGATTTCATAGTTCTTAGTGAGGATTTAGTCGGACCGACAATTAGGGGGCTAATAATAAATTTAATAATAAAATGATAAGGTTTGTCATTTTCATCAAAGGTTTGTCACTGCGTTAAATGACTATTTGGGTCCTGTTCAACGGTTGTGTGCATTTGTGTAAGCATAGCACTCATATTCGTGAAGATGTTATTGTGTCTGTTAAAAATTCAAAAGTTTTTTGCTTATAGCATACAGAGTTTTCAATCAAATTTAACACAACTTTCAGAAAACTTGCCAAAGAATAGTAGCAACAGTATACTGCAATTAAAACACGAATATATTGAATATTTAATGAGATATGGGCATTTTAATGAGATAATTTTTAACTGCGCATGCGCAGAAGTTTTCAAAATTTTTATTTCATAATTTGGTAGTCAGTATTTTGGGGCAACTTATAATATAAAAAGTCCAGTCAAATATCGCGAAAATTCACAAAGATAGGGTCGGTATAGTGAGTTGCTTTCTAAAAATAGTTTTATTATAAGGGATTTTCCACAACTTTTCAATCAGCTCACTATACCTTTCTAAGGTTTCACAATATTTGACTGGACTTTTTATAGACGGTGTCCCTAAATACTGACTACCAAATTATGAAATAAAAATTCTGAAATATTCCGCGCATGCGCAGTTAAAAATAATCTCATGAAAATGCCCATATCTCATTAAATATTCAATATATTCATATTTTAATTGCAGTATACTGTTGCTACTATTCTTCGGCAAGTTTTCGGAAAGTTGTGTTAAATTTGGTTGAAAACTCTGCATACTATAAGCAAATAACTTTTGAATTTTTCACAAACACAATAACATCTTCACGAATATGAGTGCTATGCTTACACAAATGCACACAAATGTTAAACAGGACCCAAATAGTCATATAACGCTGTGACAAACCATTTCCGGCATTTTCTGTTGCATAGCTTATCGCAAATATTATTTTATTATTAAATTTATTATTAACCCCCTAATTGTCGGACCGACTAAATCTTCACCAAGAAATATGAAATCAAACATGTTCTTTTCATCCCAGAAGTTCAAGAACATTTCGCCAATAATTTTTGTAGATATTCGACAAAACGTGTGCAATCGAAAGCATCCAGTCCCTGTACCTTAACTTTTGGAGGCCAGTGTAATTTACACGAAAACTTTATTTATTTAAAGAAATTAAGAATTAATAGGCAGTATGTCTCAAATATGTTTAAAATACGAAGAAATTTAATTTTCTCTAACGTAAAAACAGCCATTAAGGATTTCTTAAATCTGATTAACTGTAAAATACGGATAAAAATAAAATCTTTAAAACACGAAATACCACTCCAAAACATAAGAAAATATCAGCCTAAAAAGAGCAAAATGTCTGCTTAAATGTTAACAATAAACTCGACTACCGTTTAAAACCACAAAAATAGCAGGAATAGTAAATTCGGAAAGAACATAATGACGTCCTGTCTAGATTCCTGTTTTTATTCTCAGAGGTACATTTTCAACTTTAAAAAAAGCCGTTTTTGCTTGAATCAGGATTTATTGTTATTCTTGAAACGTACAGAACCCTTTTCGACATGCAGAACGTTTAACGTCAAACACATCTATGAATATTTTAATGTAAGCTTCCAAAATCCATATTTTATGTTGTATAATGTTCAAAAAGAAATGTTACTATTAATAGAAATAAATTCCATAAAATAAACATAACAAGTCAACATACAAATTTCTAAAGTATTAAAAAAAGACATTTTTTATGAATAAAAAAATTATTTAAGGACACCATTTCTCAACGCTGTTTTAAGAATCCGATAAAGTTACGGGTTGCTATAAAAGAAATTTAATACTGATTAATATAGAAAAGACAGAATGGACTTTTATACAATTCTAAGATAAATTAAAGATATTTTAGAGACTGTGAAACATCATTTATTTTATCGAATGACAAAATATTAGGATACTATTAAAAGGGTTTTAAATTATTTTTTAACATACCAGAAACAATATAAATTTATTTAACAAATGTTAAATTTAAATCTTAAAAGGGAATGTATATTTAGAATACCTTGCAATGTCTGTTTTTTATGTTAGACACGATTTAGTTGCATATAAATTCAAATTAACAAGTAAAAATAATTTTCACGAAAAGGGTTGTTCTGGGTTTTGAAAGTTTATTTGTAATCATGTACGACACATAAATGGAGTATTTTACATATTATTTGATATGTTATTATTACTCGAGTATTTTATATTATTTATATTTTCAAGAAGAAATTAAAAGTACATATATGTAAAACGTATACTGCATTATCTAACATATTTACAGCAACTTATATTTCTTGAAAATAGCTCAGTACACAGCACACTGTTAAAACAGTTTCTGTGAAATTACAGAAAATCTACGAGTAATTCATTATCTTAAGTCTTATGTAAAATTACAGAGATTGAAAAAAACAGAGATTCTGTTAAATAACAGAGAAATTATTCGGCAAATTTACAGTAGACTCTGTAAGTTTACATCAGTACAATAACTGTAAATATACTTCTAATAGTAACAATTTAACTATTTTTCGAAATTAGTGACTTTTATGAAGAATTAGAGTTGTTCCAGGAAATTTGAACTACTGACTATTTAATTTCCATAAGAATTATTTCTAGGGGTTTATTATATTACTATTTCCATAGGAATAATTCCCCCCCCCCCCGTAATTCGATTCTGGATCCTACTGTGTGCCTTAGAGACGAACACCTTATTGACTGTGCTACATGAGCTGCTACAATTATTTGCAAAGGATGTCTTATATGATCCAGTGGGGAAGAATCTATTGTTATCGTTTTGAAAGATTTTGTTTGAAATATATTCGTTAAAAAATTCGTATACGGGATATTTTAATTTATTTTATGGCTATACATAACAATTTAAACCTACAAAAGTTTTAGAAATAAATTTTAATGTTTTAGTATATTTAATAATGATTTTGGAAAACTAGTTTATGTAACAAATAAAATATTTAATGGATTATTTTTTTAATGAAAATATTTAAATGTTTTTCTTTTTTTTCAACAATAATATTTCAGAGAATTTTTCGAAATTGTCACACAATATCTATTTTTTAATGCGCTAATATTTTTAAAAAGAATTTTTTAGAAAGAAATTAGATAAAAATAAACTTTACAAATGTAATTTATTTTCAAAAATTCATTTTTTACGTCTTAATTATTTTATTCATTTTGTGCAATATGTTTTTAGAAGATTGATATGTTTTTACAAAGCGTTTACTATTGAAATAATAATAATAACAATAATAATAATAATATAATTGAAATAATAGTACGCCATTTACTTTTAATATTACCAAGTTTCATGCACATGGTGAATGACATAACTGCAAAGTGATTGTCGGTAAAAATCCGCACCAAAACTCCGCAGAGACGAATTTTTCCTTTATAAATTATTCTAATTTTTAATAAAACAATTTTTAAATAAAATCTTCTTATTTAATATTCCTAATAACATTTTAAAAGAATTTTAAAAGCGTGTATTTTGAATTACAGGTTATAACAAAGATAAAAATATTTTTAGATAAACACATGGAAATCCTTACAAGGGATTCCATAGACGAAAAGCGGAATGACTGTAAAATGCTGACTGAGAAACTCAATCAAATGCATTTAACGTAAATTTACAGAAAGTCTCGGCTTTTTTCTCTCTATTTTTAAAGAAATTTTTAACAGTGTATCTTAATTTTCAGATTTTAGATTTTGTAAATGGAAAATACATTCAAGAGTTATTGAAAATATTGGGTACTAACTAAAACGTATACTAAAACTATATTAAAAATCTATCAGAAAATGAATACAAAAACCGATTTTACACTTTTTTTTAACTTCGTTTTATGTTTATTTGTGTGTTGTTTATTCGTCTGGGGGAATCTTGCAATTGATATTTGACCATTTTCCATCGAAGCGCATTTCTGAATTGTTGCATTCAAGTTCCCTGTCGATGACAATGCAATATTTATGTATTTTCAAGACTGTACCGCCTCAGCGGCAGCCTCCAGAGACAAAAATATTCGCAAATGATATCACATATATAACAATAATATTTAACAAAAAATTTTGCTTAAATGTTCCATACAACTTCATTGGAAGCAGAGCAGGCGATTGGTTGCATTCATTGCATTTCATTGCATTTGCATTTCATTGCAAGCGATTGGAAGCAGACCTCTACATGTAGCGAAACTACAGTAGCCACTATCTTTTCTTGTAGCTTGTAATGTAACGCACTACATTTTGAAAAATGTAATGGAGCGAGTAGCGTGATACAAAAAATCGGTAGTTTGTGAGGAGCACTTATGCTACTTTTAATGCTATTTAAGGAGGGTGAAGAACTGTGTCTTTTTGCAAATCGCGCGATCGGAACTTGCTTATTTTGTGCCAAATATATTTCTTGCAACACCTGACTGTTACTGTGCACCGTAACTTTGAAACACCACTTGACATCTCATACAGCATGAAACAATACATCAGCTAAAATGACTACTATTTCCTGCCATATGGTTCTTTTTCGGTGACAGTCAAAAGTATGGAATTCTTCATTAAACATGCAATTTTAGGTAGCTTCACAAGCATAAATATCTCGATTTGTTTTGGCGTGATCCTAATTTTGTTTTGTGGAAACTATATACATATTGCGCCTCCATGGCAATACCTGAATCTGTGCCTCTTATCTGTCTAAAATTCAAACTAATTATTTTTTTCATACCTTATAAAATACGTCATTATGGCAATTTTTAATCTGTCGATCGCAAGTCTCTACGATACTTAGATATTTTTTTTATCGCGTTTACCTTTTGCCCGGTACTTTTGAAACGCCCGGTATATATTATTATAACACTTGTTATATATTTGATAAATACTTCCCACTTGTTTATGGTTAGATAGCCTGAATTATTTAATTACTTTTGCAGATGCATGCCAAGAAAATGTGTGGAGGACTCATCTCGATATGGATGATTGCACAGAGACTATACGAATGAGATGTGTAGGGCTTTTTCCAAAACCATCCGCTTCCTGTGGAGTGTTTAATGAAGATACAAAAACGTTTTTAACAAGTGTCCCTTTCGACAGAGTAGTAACATTACGTAATCACACCTACGAAGTTACTCTAACAAATCAGTATTTTATGCGGGACTGGACAAGTTACATCAATATTTCTTTCAAATGTTACTTCGTTATTGACAACACCTCATGGAGACGTGGAATAACATACAAATTGTTTGGAGGTAAGAGTTTAACATTTTTATCACCATGTTACGGATATACAAGATACATAATCGTCTACAAATTTCAGAACATATTTATCAAAACTTTCTTTAATCTTTGTCGTATTTCTATTTCCTTGCACCTAATCTAAATTATTTAAAGAATTTTCGTGTGATGGCTATTATGAACTTTTATGAAACGAAGGTTTCATGTATGTCATTAGAAGCTTCACGTGATAATCAGTGTTGCCAGTTGGGGGGATATTTTTATTCACAATATTACCACAATTTTCGAATAAGGTTTGAATATGAAATAGGGTTTTCAAAACTTTAATTTTATTAGTCCAAAATTAATGAGATTTAATGCTTATGATTCTTTTTTACAGGTAACGAAATTACTATTAATTCGTAATACAACATGTTTGCACATAGTTTTAAAACATAAGACGGAAAGAAAATGAAGCATATGCAAAACATGTAATCCAATACTGGGAAAAATTTGCTGGAAGAGATAATGTTGAGACCGTTAATCATTTTCAAAATGAACAAAAACAATCTTGTGTTACAAAACAATAATCTTTGAATTACCCGTAAAAGAAAGTAATAGGTATTATATAATTGCTTTGCTAATAAGAAAATTAAAACTTTGGTAACCATACTTCTTTTTCAAACCTTAGTAATATTCGCTTTCCTTGATGTATCAGTAAAGAATTCCAATATTATTATCTGTAAATCACTGAAAATATAACTTTCTGTTTAGGTGAAATAAAATATTGATGCCATTCAGATATGCATAGTTCAAGTATCCATATTTATGGCAAGGAATTGCTAACCAGACCTTCCTGAATACACAGCCTACGCACAGACTAAAAAAAATGGCCGTTGTCAATTGCACAATTTTTTAATAACATTTAAATTACCTGGTTCGTACACTAAATTAAATTTGAATACATTTTCAAATAATAATTTTTGTCTTATTTTCTACGATCAAATAATCAGAAAATGAATTATTTAAACAGACTAATAATTGGTTTGACATAATTCTTATGCTCATGATTTAAAAAAAAAAAAATTGTTCAGAAAATATCTAGAAAACAATGCGTATGCACGAAAAAGCCACTGAAAAACTTCCATTTTTACTTCTTTGATAAAGTTATACAGATAAAGAAACCTATTTATGCTTGAAGATCTTTCACAGAAAAAGAAGGTATTTGTATTGAGGTGCGTCGGCAAGGAAAAGGGTAAAACGGTATTCTTGCCAGATTTATAGAAAACCTATACTGCAATTATGATATCCTATTTTTTAATTTAAAAAGTTCAGTTCTGTAGACAAACTCCTGGATACAGAACTGAAATATAATAGCTATAAATTCGACATAAGGATATGCTCGTAATACCACCTCATCTAACTCACAGAAGAACAAGTTGGATGTGCCTATCCCATAATTTTCTTCTATCCCACGCATCTTAATATTTCAAGAAGTAGTTACAGATGTACTTCAAAATTATTAGTTCAGTACTATACCAACTTTGATTTCATCTTCAATCTCTGTTTCAGTCAATTCATTTTAGTAAAAACGAATTAATCTTGATCATGACATTTATTAAAATCAATAGTTTTTCGTTATTCTGTTGAACATCAGCTGCTTTAAAAATCCGGCTTAGCAGGATGTGAAGTTCCCGTTTCTGCACGAGCCGCCAATGTACGGCAGAACTACTAAAAATCTAGAAAATCATACAAAAATTGCTATTACAGAGTTATTATAGGTAAAGCTATCCTAATAGCTTAAAAATTACTTAAAATGGAAAAGAAAATACATAAACTTATCTAATGCGTTCATTTATTTCATTTTTTTTAAATACGTAAATAAATCTTCCTACCCGCATATATGTTTCCTGTTTCATAGTATTTTCTAATTAAGAAGTATTTTTAAGTATTTTAAATTATTTTAAAACAAACTTATTTTAAATATTTTGGTTAATCAACATATTTTTTTTTAAAGAACTCACAAAACTTAAAATTTATGCTAGGATATATAATCAATACTGAAGCATTTCTATGCAAAAACATGTTTAAGCATAATTTACAAAAATAGTTTTCAAAAAGTTTTGAATATGTAAAATTAAAATAGGGATTGGCATTTTCTTTCTAAAAATGTTAACATGTACTTTCGATCTTGAAGGCAATTAACAAGTAAAAATTAAATAAAAAAAATAAAAAAACCCGACTGCGTAAAAAGCAAACTAATTAATTATTTCTCATCAATGTGAAACTATTTTTTATATTACTTACCTATTTTTTTATTTATTTACTTGTACCGATGACTTTTAAGTTGTGTTTAATTGTTAGTTCCTATCTATAAACACTGTTTTGATGAGGCCTATAGATGTCTATGAAGGTTAGAGCTGCAGTAAAGCTAGAGATCCTACTCCAGAACTTCCAGGTTGTGTAATATTTAAACGGAGCTTCTGACTGTAAAATAGTCAACCAAACATGTCTTCATTTTGAAAGAGCTATCCAAAGATGTGCCACTCAATATGGTGCGTAAAAATTACTTTTCGTCGCTACCGCCATTTTGTATTTTACAGCCCCCATTTTGAATTTATGAAAAACATAACCTAGCCTATAACCTTCGGACAGTTAAGATAAATTGATAAAGAGCTCATTCATTAAAATCTATCCAGCCGTTGGGATGTTTCGAGGGTATAAACAAATCCACATACCCAGATATGCGTCAAGCACATAACCCTTCTTGGCAGTCGGGTAAAAAGTGTTTCGACAGAAAGTTTTTTTTAAATCTTCTTTAATGCGTATACTACACAGTTACGGTGAAATTTAACTTAAAGTATCTTAAACTATTAAAATCTCTAAATGTCTTTTTCTTTTTCCCTTTTTAAATATTTCTCTGTCTGTTTTTTAAATTCAAGATAGCTAAATGTTTTAGAACAAAACGTTTTAACAATTTCAGCTCTTTTGAAGCAATAACAGCGAATGATTTTTTAAAAGAATTAGTAATCTCGTAAGTATTCATTTTATAAAAGTTTTTTGTATTTACTAAAAAATCCGTAAATAATATATAACACTCAAGAACTTTCTGAAATACTAGGTTAAGCAAAAAGTTCTGGGAAATTTGTGAAAGCATTTTGTAGCCGACACTCCTGAACTCCCATACATATACCAGTAGTACAGTACAAATTCTGGTAACTATTAGATTAAAAATTCCCCAGAACTTTTTGCTCAACCTAATAATTCAACACAATATTTACGTCTATTATTACGGCTGATATTGGCTATTATTCAACATTTTTAACAGCTTAAAAAGGACTCATTTTTACTCGATTACTTAATCTTACTTTCTAACTTGAGTTTTTCCAAAATAACATACATATTAAGCACAATATAATAATATAGCTATTATTTTGTATAAATAATTTCATATTACACTTTTACACTTTGTCAAAATCAAACTGATACCCTTACATACAATTTTTTTGGTGG
The DNA here is from genome assembly GCA_963932465.1 of Maratus speciosus. Classification (NCBI taxonomy): domain Eukaryota; kingdom Metazoa; phylum Arthropoda; class Arachnida; order Araneae; family Salticidae; genus Maratus; species Maratus speciosus. The sequence goes on along the minus strand of OZ010787.1, from coordinate 321,524,184 downwards.
GGGAGGGGAAGCATAAATTATATATTGCAGGATCAGACAATAATTTTAAATTAAACGTTTAGTAAGTTGATCTAAACATAAAGAATGCGTTCATTTTAACCCTAATGCCCAAAACTACGAATCAATAAATTGCTCCTCCTAAATAATCATCTTACTTAATGTTCAAAAATATACTAGAAAAACTACATAATAATAGTAATATGAAATTTAGATTAGTTTTTTGCATTAAAACGTATTTAATAAATCGGTAGTTATCGTTCTATTTATAGAATGTTCACATAAATAATCATATTTATAAATAAAAACTCACTTTACTGAAATATCTCCATTCTTATAAAAACAATGATAGCAAATTTATTGTCATTCAATCTGTAAATAGATTTTTTTTTTTTTTTGCAAACTTTTCATATCAATTTTTTTAAGGAGAAAATCTACACCTATGTAAATTGTTGCGAAAGTAACCACTTTAAAAAATACTTAGCTTCTACTGTCTCTGTGTGCTTTCTGAATGTGATCGGGTAAAGTATATGCGTATGAAAAGTACAACGTGCATTTTTAAATAGAGGGATTACATAAATTTGATATTAAGTTTTCTTCAATGATACTTAAAAGAACCATCAAAACAGAAAAGTTTAAATAAATAATAATAAATCTTTTCCATCGTCTTTTTAATTCAAAACAAAGAAAAAAGATTTTGTTCTCTATTCTTTTCGTGAATGTCGATGACTAGCAAATTGTAACTTTAGATTTTAGGTTATTTGCTTATTTATATTTCCTTTTAAAGAAATAGATTTAACATCTAGATAATTTGGTAAGGAATCAAAGTTCACTTGTCGATATTACTTACGAAAGATTCTGGTGTCTTTTGTGAAATAAGAAATCACAAGTGTCAATTCTCTGCTGACTGTAGTAGGAGCAACATTCCTGAAAACTATTGCAGCAGTTTTCAAATTTAAATTCGCGTAAATATCCAATTTATAATTAGAGTTGAAATCTTAGCTGCTTTTTACCAGAATTTGAAAAAAAATAAAGCTATGTAAAACTAATGAATGAAAAAGTCAGTTTCAAGATAGCGATAGATAAATAGTTTTTATAAAAGTTTATTCTTATTGTGCTAAGTCATTTTCACATATTTATATGCAGCTGCAAACTCAACTAGATGTTGACAGGATTATGGCAGCGTATGGCAGGAATGACAGCGTATCAGCGTAAGGCAGGCAGCGTATGACAGCGTATGGCAGGATTTTCGCAAACTCAATATGAAGGTTAAATACCTGTAGCAGAACGATATTACAATTTAAACAATATAAGTGAGAATATCTCAAGAATATTTTTTGTGACTTATAGAATCTTTCTTAAGGACAGAACTCTCTACTGATTCTCCCTTCATTGGTGACTTTGAATAATGTTATCTAAAGTTATAGTAAAGAAAAAAAAAATAGAAGATTTGCTTACTCGCTACAAAGTATCTCAGAAAAATCTCACAGTATTCCGAAAAAAGTTAGAATACGGAACATTTTTTTAATAAAGTACGCAAAAACGATCATAAAAAAATTAAAAACTTCTCAAATGATTTATAACCAGTTGCTTAGTACATCAAAGGTACAAACCGTAGCAATGTTTTGTACTTCAAAGTTTTAAATGAAAGGAATAAAAAAAAAGGTAGACAATATTATTTTTTAACTCACCACAAAAAGAATTTTTTTCTTTTTAAGAGTGGTAATATGTACCACTGTTAACAATCTTAGAAACTGGCCATTAAATTCAAAAACTAATTTCATAATTTTGAAGATAGATAGATATCGCAAACTATTATAATTTAAATAAAACATTTACCTTATACATGAAAAAATTCCATATAGAGATAAACTTTTGGATTTCAGGCAAACAAGCTACAACCTAGTACCGCGAAATGACACCTACTGCAGACGTTTGGTTTGAGCAATCTAGAGAGCCTTGTGGAACCAAAATATAAATGTAGACCGAATCATCCACAGATTGCAGAACAGTCGACTGGTTCGTATTAAGACTGCGGTTCATATTCTCACCTTCTACACTGTAATCACTAAAAGAAATCAGAAAACACGCGGCTCAGAAACACTTTTTATAGAACTCTTCGCTGGAACGTTTCTATAAATAAATCTCATGTGCTAATGTATATCTTTTAAAAAAAGACATTTAACCACAGATTTTCATAATCCTTCTGCAAGCAGCTTCAGAAAAATATCATTTTGATCCTACCTTCTACTAAAAAGTTTTAATACTTTTGAAGATTTTTCATTATATACTTATACTGCATGTATAATAAACCTAATAACCACATATGATTAATATCCTCGAAATTTTACGTCTTCTTAGGTTTAGAAATATTACAGATATATTATTTGAAATTTTGATTTGTTTGGAAAGCTAATCGTTATCTTACAATGTATTTCAAAATACATGTATTAAAAAACTCCTTGGTTATAATTTACAAAGCAATCCAATCCTAACATTATAGAGACATAATTATACGCATTGTAAAAAATAACAAATGAAAACAAATATTCAAACGCACTTTTTTCTTTCATTTGCTAATTTTTCCGATTTTCTTCCATAGATTTAACGTGTCACTTGTTCTTGTAATTCTTAAACATACGACATTAATAGACTCATTTTCGAACTAACACTTCTTACATGACTGAACTTTTTAAGACATTAAAAGAAAGACCTTTTCAATAATCAAAGCATCCTATTGAAATTCACCATTATGCTTACATTTCACCAATAAATAAAAGAAAAATATTATACTCTTGAATTCGGAATGAACATAAAATTTTAAAATAATCTTTAATAGAAAAACGTTTCCAGTAAAATGTATTGCATTACTTCACGTTCACGGTTGAAGACGTACAATTCAGGGTCTTATTTCAACACAGATTTTCTTGTACTCATTTTTGCAAATTCGGAACACTTTGCAATCTCTTCATCCTCAAATGTTTCATTTCATTCGTCTTCCCTCCCGAAATACTTTTTAATGATGAAAGACTTTCGTCAATGCCTATTGTTAATGAAAGTGAGAAACACTAAGATTTGCAAAAGCGAAACGTCGCGACATTATTTTGTATGCATCACTTGCTTTTGTTGCGCTTCAAATATTTCATTTTTCTTATTTGTCGGTAATCTAGAAGCTTTCGCCTTGATGTTAAATAATATTCAGTTTTATTGTACAGCTAAATTGCCTTTAAATACATGACTTGAGAAATCGTATACAGTTTTGACGCATAACAGTTATATAATGGCTTTATTAATTATTACTTTCGAATAAGTAAATAAATAATACATTTTGAGTTTGATAAACCTGTTCAAAAATATACGCACACAATCAAGTACATATTTCTCTACAGTTAATATATAAAGTGCATACCTCTGGTTATATATTTCACTTGCAATCTTCAAAATATCTAAAGATTGAAAGTCAGACTGTTTAGCAATGCATCCATCTGATACTGGATGTTTTTCATACCATCAAATCTGACGTACTCACCACACGTAATCACACACGTGTGCAAGTAGTTAGAATATAATTATACATTGTTAAACATTTTAATTGAAAATTAAACATGTCTGTGGTGTAAAGTACTTCAAAGAATCAAAATTTGTATTTTCTTACGCAAAAAACAGAGACATTGGATAGCCAATCAGGCAAAAATATCTATACACTCTCAATATAACGCATTTGAAAACAATGATGTCTATTTTTTTTTTTCAAGTGATTAAAACGCAGGAATGAGAAAGAAATCGAGTTTGAATTCCGGTTCAGGCTTGCACGCCGTATTACATTTTAAAAAGAGGTCCTGGTCTGGTTAGCCCTTGTTTTCAGAGAATGAGAGTAGCCACTGTCTCTTTCTCGCTCCCTCCCTACAGGGCTGCCGCTGGTGACTATATTTTAATTATAATTTTTTAAAATTATATTTAGCGGCCGGATGTTACAGTTGGCAGAGAGCCAGTCCGTTAGCTTTTCTCTCTCAGAATTTTGTGGGTTCGATACCCCGGGAAGACTTTTTCTTTTCTTTACCCACAGACAAAATAATGATTAATTATATTTGAACCACAATATAGGAAAAAAATATATATTTTTTAATTTGACCTAAATATAAATAAAAACATACTTCTGCGCGAACACAAATATACTTATTTATTTACTGAGAAATTGCTATTTTATGCCAGTTTTATGGATCTAATGAAAAGTAAAAAAAAAAAAAAAGAAGAAAAATACATAATTTGAAACTGTGCACTTCCAACACGTCGTGCAGTGTTATCATATTGTACAAGACACAAGATAAGTTCGTTGCAAAATTCCTTGAACGTTTTTATATTCATCAACCAATTAATTTCCAATAGAATCATGCCAAGTTCATACGAAGGTATGTGTCAGTTCTTTCTTTTTCAAATCTGACATAGAAACCACTAATAACTAGGGAAAAAATATGCAAAATATGCATTTTTTCGAAAACACGTAAAAAAAGAATACATGTATTACCTACAACTGTTCAAATCAGATATAAAGGAAACACATATTTAAACAAAAATACAAACACAAATGTGTAGTAGTTATATCAAAAAGTACATCGAAATTCAAAAAAAGAACATTTTGAGAAAACTGAGTTAAAAATAACGTGGCCAAGGAGTTAGATCAAATTGAAACGGAATTATTTAATTTTTTCAAACATCTTTTTGCCGTAGAAACAAAAGTAATCTACAATTAGAAAAGGGCAAAGTATAAGACTCAAACATGAAAAAATTTCAAAATTGACATTGTTCACGTTTTATCCTTCCTACGGACCTGGAAATAAGAGACCGGCTTTGAGTGACAAACCTTATAATTTTGACTTATTAAGGTGATTGTGCAATCCCTAGTATTCTGTAAAACAGTTTTGCATTGACGTGTATTAAAAAACATCCCTCCTTTTTTTTTCCACAGTAAATGAATGTACATACCCTATACAGTGTGTCCACGTATAAACTGACCGACCTTTATTTTCGCAACCGTTGGTCCTAGATGCATATTTCCAATTACAAAAATGGCTTAAATAAGGTAAAGAATTATTTTTAAAGCGATTTGGGTCAAGAAAAACATTTATTAAAAAATTACGAAATTTAAATATTTATACCGTCCCCCGGTCCTATAAGTGATATTTGCCAAAAAATTACTGTGACACTAACAAGCAAGAAAAAAAAAAGTCCCACTCATCTAACATTAAAATTGACCGAGTTATGAAACTTTGAAATGCATGACTTATACAACTTTTCTGCATATCAAAACAGATGATTTCGACCATGCTTTCAGGGATCGTGTAGTACTTAAACTTATTTCAAGGTATCTGCGCTTTGAAAGAAATCGTACAAATATTACGATTAACTTTTATTAGTTAAACTTCAGATTAGTTAAAATAATTGTATTTTAACATATGTTTTATTTTGCAAGGATTTGAGGATATGATTTTTTTTAACTAAAATTATGTTATTTTCATAAGGTGTTATTTAACTTGCAATGATCGTCTTTCCAGTTTAAAATTTTTACTCGAACTTTTAACTTACTTTCAAATGTCCGATCGAAGTTAAATTTTACATACTGACTTAAATTCGATGACAATGAAATATTATTATGATTTTCGACTCTTACCATATTATAAATACTTATATTAGAGGATAACACAGAAAAATTCGAATAGATTACCGTCAAGAAGTTTAAGAATGAGTTTTAGATTAGATAATATAAACCTGCGATGGTTGTGTTTTTCAATTTTTATAATTACATTTTATGTACTTTTAACGCTGAATCAAAAAATTACTTTCACTTTTAATCATCATGTCAAGATTTTTCGCAAATTGTAAATTTCCAGATTAAAAAATAGCAAAAAATCTGATACTATAAAATAGATGTAAGACATTTTTACTCAGATTAATTTAATTTAATTCAATAATTTATTAGATTTTTTGGCTTATACTTTGTTTCTTACAGTTAAAGAGCTCGGAGGTCCGATGAGGTTGGGAGGAGAGGGGGGATCTATTTTAACTTTTAGATTTTTAACTTTGAAATTTGCGATTTGAGAAAATTCCTGACGTGATGGTTTAAAATGAACGTCATTTTCGGATTCAGTGCTAAAAAATATATAAGAATCAATTTTCAAAAGCTTAAAAACGTACCACAACCCAAAATTTGAAAAACAGTGTAATCTAATAGCATTTTAAAATATGTATCTTTTTGTAAATAATTGAGGCTGTTGTTTTTCAACCTTTTATTTAACAAAAAATCTGTTATTTTTATCCTCTTATAATGTTCAGTACAAATTGTACATTTTTCAGTAATATGTCAGAATGATTAAAGATTTCAAATTTATATTGCAATGTTAATTTTTCTCTCAACCATTTCTTTAATATATCTGAGGAAATCGTATTTCTACAAAATTTGTGAATGACCCCTAATGTGTAGCAAAAAATGTACTCCAGCTTTAAACAGCTATTACTCGGTCAATTTTAATCGTAGAATAACGGGATTTTTTTTTTTTTTTGCCTTACTTCCCAGTGTAACAGGGAAATTTTACTAAATATATCTTATAGGACCGGGGGACCGTATAAAAATTTAGATTCTGTAATTCTTCACTAAATTGTGTTTTTCGCTTCAAACTTTTTTATCCTAATCCTGCACCTAATTTTGACCATTTTTGTAAATGGAAATATGCATCTAGGACCAACGGTTGCGAAAATAAAGGTCGGTCCAGTTATACGTGGCCCGAAATATATTTTGTGAAACTTATGCAAATTTTGTACTTCCGTTTTTGTCGATCACGTAACAGCAGAGATAAGAGGTTTTAGGCAATCGGTGGGTGCTGTGAGTTGTCATTAGATGTAAAAATTGAAGGAGATGGAGTGAAGCTTGAACATTGAAATTTTGAACATGTCTTCTAGGCATCATTTAGATGACATTACTCGTGATAGAATAATCGGAAAGTTGTAAGAATGACGCAAGATGAGAGATGTTTTCCGTGAATTTAACATCGCGCGCAGTATTGTTTCTATGTTATGGGCGGCATTTCAAAAGGGTGGAATATGTACTAGGCGTGGAGGAGGAGGTTGTCCTAGCACAGTACGACGTCCCAAGAAGATCTCTATATTGTTATTTCGGCCAAAAGGAGCCGACGCAGCACAGCTGGTCAATTAGCAAATCAATTTTGTGCTGCCTCAGGAACTGAATTATCGCAGAAAACTGTTGCAAGACGTTTGAAAAAGGGTGGACTATACGCCCGAAGAGCTGTTGTGTGTGTCCCACTCTCTAGACGCCAACGTAGCGCCCGTCTACAGTGGTGCCGTATGCATCGCAATTGGACTGATGACGACTGGTCTACCGTGCTCTTCTTAGATGAGAGTAGATTCAATCTATTGTCTGATTGTAGACGTAAACTGATATGGCGCGATGTTGGTAGTGCTTATTGTCACGAAAATATTCTAGAAAGAGATCGATATGCGACGTCAAATATCCTGGTATGGGCAGGCATCGTGTTCAATGGAGGATCTATATGTGCTTGACCAAGGGTCTATGACCAGTAGACCGTACATTGAAGACGTCCTGCTTCCACATGTTCTACTTTTTAGCTCACAGGCTATCAAAGCGTGAGAGATAATGTGCCCGCCCGTTCTGTTTGTATGTACGTATGTATGTATGTATGTATGTATGTATGTATGTACGTAACGCGATAACTCTTGATAGAAACATCCGATTTGCTTCAAAATTTTTTTCTAGGTTGATTTTGATAAGGCGCTTCCCTGATTAGTTTTGGGAGTTCATTGGTTAAGGATAAAGGGGGAAAAACGGGGTTAGTCCAACCCCTTATTCAGATAAATGGGTTTTTCATGCAGAATCATTCGATTTGCTCCGAATTTGGTATACCGGTTTATTATGTTAAGGAACTTCCCTGATTAGTTTTGGGGGTTCATTGGTTAAGGATAAAGGGGGAAGTGGGGCTAGTCCACCCACCTTAATTTATATAAACGGGTTTTTCATGCAGAATTATTCGCTTTGCTCCAAATTTGGTATACCGGTATATTATATTAAGGAGCTTCCCTGATTCGTTTTGGGGATTCATTGGTTAAGGATAAAGGGGGACTAGTCCACCCCCTTAATTTAGATAAATGGTTTTTTTGCAGGATTATTCGATTTGCTCCAAATTTGGTATACCGGTTTATTGTGATAAGGAGCTTCCCTGATTAGATTTGGAGGTTCACTGGTTAAGTATAAAGGGGGAAACGGGGGCTAATTCCCCTTCACTTATTTTTTGAGGGGCATTATTCTTTAAAATAAGAGTATAATATACAATTAGTGTGAATAGCCTGTGAGCTCAATGCCATCAGTTTAGCTGGGCACTTTTCTTTTTTATTTGAGGTTCTCTAGGCGTAAAGTTTCGTTTTATGGACGATAACGCACTTTGTCATCGCACACAGGCTGTACAAGATTGTCTTGAGGCCGAAGATATCCATCACATAGACTAGCTAGCACACTCTAAACTGAATCCCATTGAAAATGTACGAGATGCCTTGGAGAGACGTATTGCTGCTCGATAATTTCCTCCCACAAACAAGGAATCCCTTATCCGTGCAGTGAAGAAGGAATGGGGCAACGTGCCTTAACAGCTACTGAATCATGTTGTTCTGAGTATGCCACGCCGTGTTGAAAGTTGTCTCGCATTACACGGTGACCACATCTCTTACTGATATGGCACTGACGATTGTTGATTGTGAGTATTTTGCTTTCTTTTTACAGTCATGTTTTCTGACATTATTCACGTTTCAGAAAAATAACCTTTGGTAATACCCTGTATGCATCCTTTGAACAAAATTTTAATATTAAATCCTGTGTAACATTCTGTTAATACTATTGTTTGCTTCTTGACCCACAATCTCACGTAGATTCTCATTTACGTGTACATTTCTTCTTGGTCCTTAAGTTTTGTCCAGCAGTGTATATATATATATATATATATATATATATATATATATATCTGAGGGTGTATCAATAAGTTTTTGACCTCACATAGAAATAATTTGAGTGAAATTTTCGAAATTGCTACATTGTAATAGTCATTTTCTATATAGTCGCCGTGTACAGTAACACATTTCTGGAAACGGTATTTCAGAGAGAGTGGGAGGATATATATGAGGATGTACGCGATAGTAGACCCAAAGGGGATCATTTTTCTAACTTTTGCCGACCACCACATGTGACATATTTTTCGAAAGGCCTGTGACCACTTAGTCATGCTATGCACCTCCGGAGGCTATCCCACCAAATTGGCTCCCCGGGGGCATGAATAATGTCCGCTAAGTTTGAGGAAGTGCCGCCGGGAAGGCAAATTTGGGGGGGAGAGGCTTGGGAGGTGCATATCATGAATAAGTGGTCACAGGCCTTTCCAACAGTATGTCACATGTGGGGATCGGCAAAAGTTGGAAAAATGCCCCCTTTGGGTCTACTATCGCGCCTCTTGGAATACATGATACCCCTCTCTTTTAAATACCGCTTGCATATATATATATATATATATATATTACGAGGGTGTACATTTTATGAGTCGTTTTCTATAGAGTCAATGTGCACAGATCCAAAATAAATAAATTATTAATACCTTAAAATGCAACATGAAAATTCATATTTAAAATAAATAAGTAAACAACATATTTATACCAGTACATATACATACAGTAGCGCTCAAAAGTATTTTGACAAAGACGAAAATTGACTTAATTGAAAACAATAATAAAATACAAAAACCAACCATTTATTTTATTTAATCGTCTGCAATGTTTTGCAGAATTTTAGTAAATTAACTGTAATTTGATGGAAAATAACGCGAAACACAAGAAAAATCGTAAAAATGATAAATCAAAAGCATTTTGACATAAAAGTAAAAAGTTGATTTTCACACAATAATTATCAAATATAGAAATCGCTCAATCAATATTTAGTAGCATATTTTCTGGCCTTTAGGACAGTCTCACAACGCGTAGACATTGAGTCGATTAATTCTTGTATTCGACCGAAAAGAATTCGATCCCACTCATTTTTAAGAGCTTTCTATAATGTTGTCTTACTAGAATAATTTTGCCATCTTACTGTACGATCTAACTCCTCCCACAAATGCTCTATGGGGTTCAAATCCGGACTTTCGCTTTGCCACTCTAGAACATTGACTTTTCTGCGTCTCATAAAATCACTTACGAACTTGCATTTGTGTTTCTAGTCATTATCTTGCTGAAAATACCCTGAACAGACAAGTTTTGTTTAGCGTAAGGTAGCATATGAGCCTTTAATGTATCAGCATAAATGAAGCGATTCATATTCCCATCAATTTGAACTAAGGATCCAACTCTGCTGAGTGAAAAACAACTCCAAGCCATCACATTACCACCGTCATGTTTGACGGTGGGTATTCGGTATTGAAAACCATGTTTTTTTGTTTTTAGGATGTCGAATGTACTTGATTCCATCAGATGATACTAAATGAAACTTCCCTTCATCGCTCCGTGAAACATTAGACAATTCTACATTTCTCCACGATTTATGCCGTTTTGCAAATGCAACTCTAGCCTTCCTGTTCTTAGAAGAAAACAAACGCTTTTTTGCTGGTCTTCTGCCATGTAAACCATAGAGGTTTAGGCGTCGTTTGACAGTTCAAACTTGTATTTATATGCCGTAATTTTCTTTCAATTCATTTTTTATTATTAGAGCGGACTTACGACAATCACTTGTAGGTATCATTTTTATAATACCGTCAACATTGCAAGTTGTTTTTTTCGGATGGCCACTTCTAGGCTTATTTTCGATGTATTTCTGTTTATTAAAATCTTTATTCCATGTAATAACAAGGAGTCGAGACAAGTTAAAAGAACGAGCAAATTCTGCTTGCAGTCTAGATTTCTTAAGTGCATTTACAAAAACTTTTCTAGAATCACTGGAATATACTTTACGTTTCGGTACTTAAAAACAATCACAAAAAGTCAATATAAACACTAATCGAAGCTATGGAGCCACTGACGCCTTAAACAATTAAATGAAAACTAATTGTCAAAATACTTTTGTGCTGAGGAGGAGTCATATTTCTTCGGTGGCGCTGAATGTAAACAAACAAGTTGAAACTTGATACATTTGAATAACTGCAGTCATAGCGTTCTCAATTATAGGGAATATATTTTCTTTTATATTTTTATATTAAATAAAATAAGAGAGAATATAAAGTTGTCAAAAAACTTTTGAGCGCTACTATAAATATATATATATACACACACACATATATATATATATGTGTGTGTACTTGTATAAAACTTATTCGATAACCATTCAATAATTGGTGTTTTTCATATATCTAAATATATATAACTACTTTTCTTTCTTTTTTTAGAAGAAAAAAAAAAACGTTTATAAATGTTATTTATTTATTTTTAAATATGAAGTTTCATGTTACATTTAATGTATTAATAATTTATTTCTTTTGGATCATTTTGATTTCAATAGCGCAAATATTTTATTGAATCCTGACACGTTTATACAAAAATGTAGGCATTCCGAAAAATCTAAGAAGTAATAAATAACTATAAAATGTGAAATAAAAAAACTATTATAGTTCAGAATAAATAGTTTTTTTTTTATTCTCCTACAAAATTTCAATGGCGTTACCATCAAATATTTTCTGGCGAGAACTTAACATTGGACAAATTTTACAAGTAATTACTTTTTTTAAAAGAATTAATTTTAATTTATAAGATGGGAATTGACTTATATAAAATCTTTCTATATAAAATACAAAAATAGATTAAAAATAAAAAATGATATATCTCGATAAAAACAATTGCCTTATTTATAAAACAGAAGAAATATTAATCATTATTTGCGTAATTATCACAGTAAAACAAACCATTTTTAACGCCATATTTTTACAGATATATTAAATTAATCGTTAAACAATTTTCTTTCCTTAGACGAAAACAAAAAGAAAAATTTGTTCAGTTATTGAAATTAATGTTTCATCATCTTCTAAATTAATTCATTGTTTTCGCAAGCAAACAATAAGTATCCTTTTAATAAAATAAAAGTTGCAAATTAATATTTAATGATTAATCTTAATTTCAAGTTATATTCTGTGAATAAGCGGGTTAATTAGAGAAAATTATTTTCAGGAAGTGAAACATTAAGGAAAGTGAAGCAAATGCTAGCATATTTTACGTAAAAAAAAACCAAAGAAAAGATAAAACAATTAAAAAAAAACAGAAACACCAGACATAATAATTACATCTGACATGAAAGCTTTTGTTCTCCAGCAAATTTGAAAAGATGCCCAACCAATTATTTCATTTTATAGTTTTAATATTTTTCTCATTCAATAATAAAAGAATTTTTTCTTTGAGATATGAAATAAAATTGATTATACTCATATATCACGATATTATAGGAAAAGCGAAAACAATCTACAAGTTTTTGTTCAGCTCATTGTTTGTTTCTTGCCTTAGACAGTTATTATCAGCATCCGACAGCCAAGTCATAACTGAACAATTTAGTGGATGATCGTGTTTAGTGGCATTTTTGAAAAATGGACACTTACGAGTGTAATGAATTATTTTCATCCAATTTAAATATAAAACATTAACCTTTTCTACTTAGTCTTCAAATAAGTCAATTTTTAGTGGAAGGGCATGGTAAGTACATATCTACGGGATGTTTCATTAGTGGAAGTACATGTTAAGTACACATGATAGCTACTTACATAAGAAATATGTTGACTTGTCAACATCTTAAAGCTGTTTCTATTTGAGATACTGTGAATACGTCAAATATGTTGCTATTTGGGATACTGCTAATACCTCAAAGAATATTGAAATATTGTAAGTATAAAATAGCCGTTGCTCTTGACCAGGGTTACAACCCTTCCATCATAGATGTGGTATTATATAAACTAAAATTTCCTCGTTCCTCACGTTCACCCCCTTTTACATATCTTACCAATATTAGCATTGTTTAACCTTACATTCCCAAATTCAGCCTTGTCATTGCTATATTTTTTAAATAATATTATTTCAAAATAATTTTTACACGTACCAATAAACTTACTATCTCCAAACTGATATATCCTTTTGAGAATTCTAATTCTTGGTATATCTATTAGAGATGAGTTTTCGTTTCTCTTTTTTCGAGCCTAAGTTCGATTATATGAAATCTGAGAATACACGAGTACGTTACTGAAGGTGCCAAGTAGAAAATTAGTAATAACATTTAAAAATTGATTCAAGATTAATTTTCTTATTTAAATAATATCTTCTTACCGGTAAAAGATATTTATTATAAACACTCCCTTACGATAACGTTTCTTGACTTTATAACAACCACTGGTAGAAATTGTAAAAACCGCAACTCTATTTTTTTTATATGTCATTGTACAACTTTGACAGAAAGACACGAGTTTTGTTTCCAAATAATTCTGGAAACGGAATGGAAAAAGAAGGTATGGATAGACACGGGACATACCACGACTGACCAAGTACTAATAATGATGTGCAAAGGCTTCAGAATCCGATAAAATATTTCAAAGTATATCCCATCAAAAACAATTCAACTACCTTTCAAACTGATTTTGTAAAACACTTTAAGAAACTTACTAGATTACGTTTTTGTTTCTGAGGTAGAAAGTTTTATTTTTTTTAATTTAATTTGCCAATAATTTATTTGAGACTGGAGTAAAAAATTCATTCATGAAAATGTTTACTACAGTAAACGGTAAAACGCGGTTGTATAGATACATGAAATTTTAAAGGAAGTTGCCACAATTTCATAGTACAAACATGAGAAAAGTTATGTGAAGAATTATAATAAGTTTTCACAATAAAATTATCTACTGAACAGATCTACTCACCATACTTGGGTGCAACCATTTGTTTACAGGTTTGATTTTGAAGTAAAAATATATGAAATTTTTATTTACACAACAGTTTCAAAGTGTCTACCGTCAGCACCAATATAAATCTGTGTTCTTCGAAAAATATTAAATGAAACTGTTTCCAGTTCATGGTGCGTGATGCTTTGAAACGCATCAATTATTCAGGCATACAAATCTTGAGTATGTAGTAGACGTTGAACATACACCAAAGCACCCATTCGCCCCCACAAGTAAAAATCTGGTGGGGTTAGATCCGGTGACAGAGTTAGCCATACTGTGAGACCATGTAGCGATTTCTGAACTCTGTATTAATGAAATTATTCGCTAATTGTGTGTTATGTGATGGAGACTCATCGTGTTGAAAGCAAACATAACCTTAATTTTTTAGTGGTATTGTAATTTTATAAAATCTTTGACGCGTTCAGAATAAGACCGACTACCTGTCAGTGTTCCTTGGTAGAAAGCAGGGTTAATTAATTTGTTGTTCCTGATTCCACACCACACAGATATAAAAAAATCGCTGTTGAGGATGTACTTCACAGTCAAAAAATGAATTCGTATTGTTCCAATAATGATAATTACGCCAGTTGATAGCTCCGGCTTCAATGAACAAACATTCATCTGTCCACAGAATATTTCATACGAACCGTGGATTTACAACATATTATATGAGAAGTCAATTCCAAAAATCCACGACGCGCGTAACCACAAAGGTTGAGAGTTCGCAGCCCAAGAATACAATACGGATGCCAATTTATTATTTTACAAATTTATAAATGAACTTGTTTTCAAACGTCTAATTAACCTATGAATAAAAATCGGATAAGGCTTCGGTAAAATTGGAAAATCCATGTCCAAATTCTCGTGCCGTTTGAGAATTGTTTCTGTTGCCCTCAATGCTTCCTAACAATTTCAAAAAGTTCTTTATTGCTGAATTTAGTTATTATTTCAAAGTAAACTAATAACAAAAAAATTATGAAAATGAAGAACAATGCAACATTATACGTTTTTCCTTGACGATAATTAGGTGAAGACGAATTCAGCAATAAAAATGTTTAGAGATATACAGCTAATGGAAAAATTTAAAAATCGGTTAGCCGCTCTTATCGCAGACGATTTTTAAATTTCCCAGAAGCTTGTAAAACATTTATTTTAGACAGCCTTTCTTCGTACAGGGAAAGGTTCCGAGGTTGGGGACACAGAATGCGGCGACCCTTTGTGCATTGATAGAGTATAGTCAATAGATAAACATACGACAAGGATAATGTTCAATATGCAGAGGGGTCTTAAAAAATAAGCCCCAAAGTCACCCAATTTTGACGCTTTAGTACATAGTAGGATAAATTACACGCATTTCTGAGCAGTCGGCTGGTACAGTTGGTAGAGCGCCAGACCTAGAGCTTTACTCTCTTGGAAATCTGTGGGTTCGATACCCCGACAAGACTATTTTTTTTTTCAGACAAAATAATGATTAATTATTTTCGAATTACAATTAAATATATATATATATAATTATTTAAATTTAAGCTAAATAGAAATAAAAACATGTTTATTCGCGCACACATATCTACTTTATTATTTACAGAGAAATTGCAAATTTATTGCAGTTTTATGGATCTAATAAAAAGTTTAAAAAAATACATAATTCGAATTCCTCAGACTGCAAATTTTATTTTTATTCAGTTTTATTTATAGATTTTTATACGAATAAACCTCTATTCTTTTTAGCAAAGACAATTAAAATGTGCTACATAAAATGAAAATATGGTATTTTAGTTTCATCTTTTCTAATACCGAACAATTTAAAAGTTTTATATATATATATATATATATATATATATATATATTGTTTTTTAAATCTCGGGATCTTATGTTTGAAATTAGAATAACTGTTCTCGACAGTAAAAACACTTTTCATAGGCATTAAGTTTTGTTAATTACCTAGATATGCAAGTGGTTTTTAGCAAAATATGTACACTATTGAGAATAAACAAGGTGGTTTTAGAATGTTTACTCTTGTTTGTGTTAAAGATTTAACAGCCATCTGCTGCAGACCGAATGAGCACGGCATTTTATTTTTAAAGTTTTGAGGATATTAAACGTAGCTCATCAGTGTCGTAATTAAATTAAAAAAAACATGCCTAGTGAAGAAGTTTCTAAATTTACAAATATTGAAGAATGAATTTCAGAAGATTCAATTCACAGCAAAAAAAAAAAAAAAAAAAAAAAAAATACCTTGTTTTGGTATCGAATCCACAAAGTTCCGAGAAAGAAAAGTTAGAGATATGGCGCTGTACCGTTCGGCCGCTCGGAATTGTATGTAATTTATCCAATTATGTACTAAAGCGTCAAAAGTGAGTGACTTTGCGGCTTGTCTATTAAGACACCCTGCATTTTGCATGTTATCTTTGTCATATGCTTATTTATTGACTATACTGTATCAATGCACAAAAGGTCGCCGCATTCAGTGTCCCCAACCTCGGGACCTTTCTTTGTTTGTGTTACTATAGAAGGTAGCAAGAATAATTTTTATATATTATTAAACATTACAAAACAAACTTTTTTATTACTAAATCCATTACTTATTGCGTTTTTTCATTAGTTTTTTCTTTACAATTACAGTATACATGATTATTTTGAAGAATGTATTAGGTTAGCAAAAAGAAGCAGTAAATGCGATACAGGAAGAAAAAATGCTAAAATTCAAGAGGAGTTTTTGTTTTTTACTTTATTGGTTTCGTTTTTTAAAGAGACGAAAAATACCATTTGGACTCTGAACGGTCGACCAATGTGTGTAAACAGCAGCAGTAGAGTAAATTTTAAGAGAAAGATTTTTTTTAAAGTAAAAATTGCACTGAAATCAGAATTTTTTTTTATTAGGAAACATGTTTTCCCTCTCCTTGCATCTGAATCTGCCTTTTATCGGAATCGCGATAAATCGTGGTTCTGCTATATTATGAAAACTTCTTCAAATAATTAAAAATCGTTTTGCATTTAATGTCAGTATCTGTCATGTCGAAGTTATTCAGGAACCTGTTTCATTACAAATTACAAACTCATTTCTTATACTGTCCCCATATACCCTCATAGCATGCATGGTCACAGTGACGTCATTGTGACGTCACTGTAAGACACTGTGGTCACGTCACAACTGTGACCAAAATGCCACCACTCAGTGATGTCACATTGTGACTGATATGTGAACTTCTTAAACAACTTTAAAAAATTACAAAAATTCTTCAAAACATGTTATTTACTGTAAAAAATATTTTTCTGGCAATTAAAAAAAACTGTGACGTCAGTGTTATCTCACTACATGTAACGTACGTCTCATTATGTGAAAAAAAAACCTTACCATATTGAAAACTCACAGTGTGACAAAACATATGTTAAGATTAAAACGTTTTCACTTCAAACGATAAAATAATTCAGTGTTTGTTTCCGGCTAATATTTCACAACGAAATTAAAAACTTCAGCAAAAATGCACATAAATAAAACACAAATTTAATAGACATGTAATCGAACTGCTCGCTTAGACTAATAAAATTATTTGAATTAAAAAAACTGCTGTAGGTAGTAAAATATTTGGCAATTCTTTCGACTATTAACTCTTGGAATGTTGCTAATATGAAAGTATCGCTATTGAATTTTAAAACTTTATTTGAATACATAATTCAGACATTTCATATAAAAATGTTTTTTGGTGTTATTAGTGGCCAATCTAGAAAAATGTATTAACTGTAAATATTAGATATTTCAATAATAAGAAAATGTTTTCCTCCTGTATTCTATAATCCGGGAAGTTGGTTTGTTATTTATAAATTATTCTTATCAGCGGAAATGGCAGAAATTAATACACAGGTGAAGAAAGCAAAGATTTGTTTGTGTGTACGCATGGGAAGGGACAGAGTTTTGTAATAAAGCAATGTTTTATTATAATAAATAAACACACTTGCATATTTTCAGTAATAAATTTTTCTGCTAGTGTTTAATTATTTTAAGTAATTCTTTAAAAAAATTTTTGCTACTTGTGTCACACTTTTTAAACAAATTTAACTTTTCCCGAATATAAAATAAAATATACAAAATGCATGCAAAACGCATGGCGTAACTAATTATTCGTATTTATATATATATATTTTTTTTGTTTGTAGAAATTTATTTCGAAAAATACTGTTATTTTACAAGCTGTTTTACTCTAGAGGAAATTAAAATAGAAAAAAAGAGTAATGAGAGCCTGATTCTCCCCCCTCCCCTACTAAAAACATTATTTCGCCAGTTATTTTATTTCTTTTTTATGAACATATTTACATTTACTACGTATTATATAAACTTTACTTTTCTATTTTCAAAAGATCTTGCATTATTGCATATTAAAATGAATTTTAAATACTATAAAAATGTAAACATTGTTTCTTTTATTATACTCCCAGTATTAATATAATTATTGTCATATTTGACAAAAGAGTAGCTTTGCAAAACTTAAAACGTGAACTATTTTGAAACATATCGAAAAAAAGTTAAATGCATCAAAAATTTTTGAAACAAGAAATTTGAATTGGAACTATGCTTATAAAAATATTACGTCATATAAATGTATAAGAACGGAAAAGACATCTTTTTTTGCCTTGATAAAAAAAGAGCGCGAAAAACCGCAGACGATAAAAACTATTAAGGACAACATATTGCGTTTAATCTTTGGAATATACGGAGGGAGTTTTTTTGCTGGACAATAGTTAGTGTTGTGAACGTGCAGTCTGTCAGATATAAATATTCAACCTAAAAAATTCTTAGGAATAATCATTCCAAGAACTTTAGACAAAAATATCAATTCGAGATAAGTACACTAGCTTTGGTGTGGTTTAAAATGATTCCCATCATTGCTATTGTATTTATTATTGGAGATATTTTCAACTTCCAAAATTCGTTCTTTCTAAAACATGGATTACATCGAAATTTAAAGAACGGCGTTAAGGAAAGAAAAAGGTATGAAAAAATATTTTATTTCAGAATTTGCTTTTCTTTAAATTATAACGATTTTAGTATTTTCTTATAAACAATAACATCTCATTAACCTAATAAAGTTTAGTAGATTTATTATTTAATTTATTGATATAAATAACTGTCTATCAACAATTTTAATTAGATGATTAAAATCACTTATGTAAATTTATTTTACTCAGATTTGTTTTGTTTTAATACATTATAGGTTAAAATCATATGTTTTCTCAAACTTTAAAATGACGTAGAAAAACATTATAATCAAAGTTTAACATAATTAGCAAATATTTAAATGTCTTTAACGTACTAAATAAAAAGGCCTTTTTATAGAATAAAATTTTTTGATGGTCTGAAACAATTTGCGTTCTTATTTAAAAATTAATATCTGTTCAGAAAATATATTTAGAAGAAATAAGAATTTTTTTACATAATGGAGAAGTACTATTTAAAGGATCATGCACTTGTAGTATTAAGGGGCGAAAAATCAGTGTCAATGAGTATTATTCCATGTGAGAAAAGTTATAAAAATTTTAAAGATATATCCTTAGTTTCTAAGAACTTTTCAGTTAAACATTATGAACGAAAAGTTTTCAAAGTAAACCGGTGTTTCAATTTGTTGACAAATATAGAAATTATGCAACCCAGTGAGAATTTAAATATGGTTTTATTGAAAGATTTTAATTATTAAAAAACATATCCATGTACTTGAATGAATGAAGCTAAAATGTAAAATATATTTCATTATTTATTTTTTTTATTCTGGATACTTTTAATATTTTATTTCCTGAATTTCCTGAATAGTTTTATGCGCATAAACTTCAAAATATCTATACTAGACACTCTATTAGAAAACATGATTAAAGGGGGCTTGTTATTTATAATTATCATCTAATCCTGTAAATAATATAATAATAATAATGAACCAATGTGTGTTTCTATTTTGTGCTTATGGTTTGAATTTTTATACTTTATTCACATAAAAAATGGCTAACTATTTTATATTATTTTCATTATTTTTTATTTTACTGTGTCATATAAAAGTAAATATGATTACCTGCATTTGTAACAGACTGTATATATAAAATTTTCACCACACGTTATTCTAAAACCTTTATAGTAAATTAAAAACTTCATAAAAAATGTACATAAATTAAACACGAATTTTATAAACATGTAATCGAACTGCTCGCTTACACTACTAAAACTATTAGAATTTAAAAAAAAACTGCTGTAGCTAGTAAAATCTTTGGCACTTTCTTCGACTATTAAGTCTTGGAATGTTGCTAATATGAAAGTATTGCTATTGAATTTCAAAACTTTATTTGAATACATAATTGATATTTTTCATATAAAAATGCTTTTTGGTGTTATTTGTCAAATATATTAATTGTAAATATATAATAGAGATTTCAATAATAAAATAAACGTTTTTCTCCTGTATTCTATAATCCGGGAAATTGTACTGTTCTTGATAATATCAGAGCTATAGTGGTCTTGGCAACGGACATCCAGCCAGATAGATCCGCCACGAATTGTATAAAAATTTTCACATTAGACTCCGAATAGAGTAGCTGCAGTGCATAAACATTTAATGATTGTTGTTTCCTAAAAATCTTAGACAGTAAGAGTTGTTATTATTGTTACTATATAATTTCATAAATAAAAATGTAATTTAGGAAATCAATTTTAAAGTAATTTTTCAATAACCAAAAGCAGTTTTTAAATATGTGTTTTGAAACAGACTTTGAAATAAAATGAATTAACCTTTTGTATCACTTCACCGTGCTGCATATTATCAACATACCCCAAAGTCAAGGTGAATTATACATATAGTTTAGGGAAATAAATCATACTTTAAAAAAAATGGATTTTTTAAAATTTAAATCAGATTTAAATTTTTTTAAATTTAAATCGGATTTTTATGATTTTTTTCCTGCATTAAAACACCGACTAGCTTTCAAAACTTTGGGGTTTCTAAAACAATTAAACCTCTAATTGCTAAGATAATCTATGCTTTAAGTTTTAATTATAATTATTAGTTAGTGTAATTAGAATGATTATAAAACACCATTAATTTTCATTAGTAGTATGCAATAATGTTACATGCATTGATATATTCTAATAATTATCTAAAACTGTATTAAATATTATTGATATTTACAGTTATTAAAATTATTAATCTCTGCACTTAATATCAAATTGTTGACAATGTTTGAAATTAATCATTTTTCCAACAATTAACTTTCTAATTAGAAAAAAAAAATTATGCTTTAATTCCAAAAATGATAATTTAATATTCATTATAGAAAAAAAGGGGTGCTAGTTCAGTTAAAACAGAGAATTACTTCATGAATAAATGCATTAGTAATGTGTTTAGTAATAATATAAGAAAAAAGTATATAATTTGTTAATATGATGAATAAAGTGACGTTAATTTTTAAGGATTTTATGAATTACAAATTGAAAAATACAATTAAATAACGACATTATTTAACAATAGCTTGTATTTTCTAAAGAAATAAAGTTCTATAATTTTTGCAAGATCTTGGGCACACCGGTTTAAAAAAAGTCCTTCCCGCCAGTGCCGGGAGGAAGAGGTAGCTTTCATATTCCTTATTTTAAAAAAGCCAACTTACATTATTCAAACACACGAAGCTCAATTAAGTGGAAACCGAATGTAGGAGATTCAATACTAATTTTTATCAATACTAAATCATTATGAATGAGAATTTCGCGAAATTAGTCAGCTGTATCCAAGCTGCTTTTATTTAAAGTAACTTATATTTGGCTGCCAAATTCGGCGAATTCTTAAAGTGCCTGCCATTTTAAGACAACATGGTGGATGAGGCTAAGCAGTGAACTTGGTCGAGACCTTAGTAATTGCTGTGCACATGCTCACTCACATCGGAATCGGTTGATATATACGAGTGCTGTCGCAGGCAAAAAATCAGATTTTTCAAAATGTCACCCACGTTTGAAATTGAAACTGCTATATCTGAGCCATTTTTTAAGATAAAGACAAACAAAAAATGCTCCTGGATCCTTATATCAAGGTCAAATACTTAAGAAAGAAATCTTTTTCAATTTCTAATTTTTTGCATCTCACTTTAAATATATATTTTTTTATTTAATTGCCGCCATTTTGAAACAAGATGGCTGATGAAGCTGGCCAGCGAACTTGGTCGAGATATTGATGTATACGATTCACATGCCTTTTTCCATCGAAATAGGCGAATACGTGTGGTATCGCGTGACAAATACAAGATCGTTTCAAAGTGTTAGAAATGATAGAAATTCAAAGTGCTATAATTCAACCACTTTTTAAGATATAAACAAAAGAACAAATTTTCAGAAACAAAAACTGCTCCAGAATCTTTGTATCAAGGCCAAACACATAAAAAAAAAATCTTTTTCATTTTCCAAATTTTTAATACCTCATTTTAAATTTTAAATTACATTAAAAAAATCGCAACCCTTTTGAAACAAGATGGCGAATGAAGCTGGCCAACGAACTCGGTCGAGACATTGGTATGTACTATGTACAGACCAAGTTACATTCAAATCGGTTCATAAATACGCCTGTTATCGCGTGACAAAAATCAGGTCGTTTTAAAATGTCAGCCACAATAGAAATTCAAAATGTTATAACTCAGCCATTTTTTTATATATAGACGAAACAAAACCTGTTCCGGAATCTTTGTATTAAGGTCAAACACATACGAAAAAAATCTTTTTCATTTTCCAATTTTTTAGTGTCTCATTTTAAATTTATTTTTTGTTTATTTTTTTAAATGGCGGCCATTCTGAAATAAGATGGCGGATGAAGCTGGCCAACGAATTCGGTTGAGTTATTTGTATGTACTGTGTACACACCAAGGTACATCCAAATCGATTCATAAATACGTTTGTTATCACGTGGCAAAAATCAGGACGTTTCAAAATGTTAGCCACGCTAGAAATTCAAAATGCTATAACTCAGCCATTTTTTAATATATAGACAAAACAAAAACTGCTACGGAGTCTTTGTATAAAGGTCAAATACATAAGAAAAAAATATTTTTCCATTTTCAATTTTTTGGTACCACATTTCAAATTTTAAATTTTTTAAAAAAATTTAAATGGCCGCCATTTTGAAACAAATGGCGAATGAAGCTGGCTAACGAACTCGGTCGAGACATTGGTATGTACTATGTACTCACCGAATTACATACAAATCGGTTCATAAATACGAGAGTTACAGTGTGACATATGTCAGATATATATATATATATATATATATATATATATATATATATATATATATATATATTGATATATATATATATATATATATATATATATATATATATATATAAATTTTGAACGGAGGGTGGTTTCGGGGTCTGGAGGTCATGATCGGTGAAAATATACCAAAATTTTTTGAAATCGCTTTCCTCCGAACGGCTGCAATAGGTAGCTTTTTGTAAAGAAAGCTACCTAATACTGTGATATGGGGAAGTGTTTTACAAGAAATCTCTAATTGCAACTAAAGGTGAATTTCACTATTTTTTTTAAAAAGGGTGTATTTCGCCTATGTTAAAAAGAGCAGGGTGCTGCAACTTTAAAAAATGGCCTAGAGGGAACAGTAAGTAATT
Source organism: Maratus speciosus (assembly GCA_963932465.1). Classification (NCBI taxonomy): domain Eukaryota; kingdom Metazoa; phylum Arthropoda; class Arachnida; order Araneae; family Salticidae; genus Maratus; species Maratus speciosus. The sequence goes on along the minus strand of OZ010787.1, from coordinate 321,500,590 downwards.
GCAGAATTTATAAAAACTGCAAATAAGCATCATTTAGTTAGTGGCACAAATAAGCATATAGCAAAGCGAGGAGTGTCTGCGCACCTTTCAAAAGAATAATAATAAAAAATCTAAATATTAATATTTTGCTAAACTATGCATGAATAATTTTGACTTCATCTGTTTTTTATGCATTTCCATTGTTATTTTGTTGTTATACTGTAAATTAATAGAACATCAGTAATAAAACCAAGAAAACTATTTTGCGCAATCTCTCCTTACAGGGTAGGAGAGAACGCGCACAGGGGTAGGAGAGATTGCGCACATAGGTAGAAGAGATTGTTATTAATAATAACTACAATTAAATTGTTAACAATAATAATTACACTTAAATGACATTTTGTGAGTAAATATTTTTGTATTAGGAGTGAATATTTCAACCAAATGTTTAAATAATTAATAAAAGAAATAATTTTAACACCAGTTAAAAATTTTAATTTAAAAAGATTAAAATATCTGAAAAAGCAAGCCTTACTAAGATTACAAAAAAAAACATTCACCTAGTAGATAACATGTTTAACTTAAAAATTACTTCATTTCGATTTCCACAGTTTCATTGTATTTTGTTTGCTAACCGAAGTTGTCGTCGCCCACAATCGATGCACTTATTATTGTAAAACGTGCATCTTTCGTGCAATCACCTGCAACAAGCAATACATTGAATCCAGTCAGTTGTCGAAATTGTCTCCTGGTACAGTTCCTGATACTCAGTGCACTAATCCTCATTGACATTCGTTTTTTTCCCTTGAGTTTTTTTATCCCACTTTTTGTAAAAACCCCTTATCTTCAACTTTTTTTTTTTTTTTTTTTTTTTTTTTTTTTTTGTAGCGGCATCCTTTTTAAATCTTTTTTCATATATATTTTGTGGATCAGTAACATTAGTTGCACTCTGTTTCCTTTTGATTTCGATGACATTACACTACTTGGAATGGGTGAAAGCTTTTCCAAAACATTGTATTAGAAAATTTATTTTAGTTAACAAAATTAATTTATTAGCAAATTAATTGCTCATAAATTAAATAAATAAATAAATATATATATATATCTATATATATTTAATTAAATTATTAACAAATATATTATTAATTTATTAACAAAAATAATTACATAAAATTTATTTAATAACAACTGTATTATTAATTTATTAATAAAATTTTTATCTGCAAAAGTATTTTTTTCTTGCAAATTAATTTATTGCCAAATTTAGTTTTAATAATTATGTGTTTTTCCGAAATTATTTCAAAATTGATTCATTCATATGTTTTACACGTAATTTGCAATTCATACAAATTTATCAATAAGCTGTGTTATCTCTCCTAGCACTTAAACTTATGGGGAAATGCGCAATCTCTCCTAAGTAGCAGATGCGTAAACTCTCCTATTTTGGTAGGAGAGATTGCGCGGTCTTGTATTTAAATACGGCCACTTCTAAAATGAATTTCTGGTGTTCGCATACTTAGTCCAGGTTAGTAGTTTATAAGAAATAGTTTAAGTTCAAAATATTTTGTATTATTGACGCTCTATAAAAATTCTGACGAACAGTTATGAAAATTCAAGCACTTACTTTGGAAAAAATACCAAAATAGCACTGCTTTATCCAAGACGCTTGGAACAATCAATATACAAATTCATGTAGACACTGCACTAATGCTGCTGTACAACTACCTGGAGTCGCTGGGCGCGCACTCTACTCCTTCCCGTCGAATCTCTTTGTGCTCAATCTCTCCTACCGCGCGAACTCGCCTCGCTTTACTATATATGTATATCCCTGTATATGGCATAATAAAACGTGTGTATATGATATATATGGGGCCGTCAACTGTTCAGGGCTCGCATTTCCCCTAAAATTCCTAAATTTCCTAACTGTTATTTTACTCCCTAAAATTCCCAAAAATCTCCTAAAATTTTCTTTTTGTTCCTAAAAATATACATTAGCTCGTTAACTTCGTAAATCGCAAAGTATTTCGAGATCGCCAAAATTTGACCGAAAAACATCGCGAATTTCGGCAAATAGTAACCGAAAAAGACGAGTATTTCGTCAAAAGTTTGCTAAAAAAATCTCGAAATTCGTCAAACGATCGTGATATAAACACGGATTTAGTCAAAAGATCGCGGAATAAAACGAATTTCAACAAAGTATTGAGGAAAAAACTCAAATTTCGTCTAAGGATCACACTGGTGAAAAAGCGAATTTCGATAAAGAATCTAAAAAAACACTCGGATTTCATCTAAGGATCACGGGGAAAAAAACTAATTTTTTCAAGGGATCGCGAATTTTGCCAGAAGATCTCGAAAAAAAACGCGAATTTCTTCAAAAGATCGCGCAATGAACGTGAATTTCGATAAAGAATCGCGAAAAAAAACCCTTAAATTTCGTCAAAAAAATCACGGAAAAAAAAGAATTTCATCTAATAATCGCTGGAAAAAGTGAATTTCGTCAAGAGATCATGGGAAAAAACGCGAATTTCATCTAAGAATCGCAAATTTTGTCAAAAGATTGCAGAAAAAACGCGAATTTTGTCAAAAGATCGCACGCGAATTTTTTCAAAGGATAGCGAAAGAAACGTGAAATTGTATCAATAAAATCGTGCAAATACGACGAATTTCGATTTAAGAATCACAGAAAAAGCGTGAATTTCGTCAAAGGACTGAGACAAACGCAAAACTTAATAAATCTCGCATTTAAGGTGAATTTTGTCAAAGGATCGCAAAAAATGCAAATTTCGTCAAAAGATCGTGGAAGAAAAGCGAATTTCCTCTAAAAATAGCAAATTTTGTCAAAAGATTGTTGAAAAAAATGCGAATTTCGTCAATGGACCGCAACAAAGGCGACATTTTGTAAATAATTCGCGAATAAGGCGAATTTTGTCAAAAGATCGCGAAAACAATTTCAATTTCTTCAAAAGGTTGTGAAAAAAAACGTGACTTTTATCTAAGAATCGCAATTTCGTCAAAAGATTGAAGAAAAAAACGTGAATTTCGTCAAAGGATCGTGAAAAAAGCGAATTTCGTCAAACCATAGCGAAAAAAGCGAGTTTCGTCAAAGGATAGGGAAAAAACGTGAAATTTTGTCAATAAACCGAGCAAATAAGACGAATTTCACCGAAGGATCACGAAAAAAACGCAAATTTCGACAAAGGACCGTGAAAAAAAAATTCTGAAATTTTTCTGTGAACTTCAGAATTTTCTTTTACTCATAATTACTCCTGCCTCCATTGTCGAGGTTCACTGATTGGACTCGAATAGCGATTTCATTTTTCAATAAATGTCTTGCATCTTAACGCTGTCACAACATTGTCATTGTAGTCACAGATTCGTCACAAACTTAATGACAAAATCGTCACAAATCACACAATTTTCACAAAATTGTCACAATGTGACTTCACAACATTGTCACTGTCGTCACAGAATCATCACAGTGTTAATGACAATTTCGTCGCAGATGACACATATTTCACAATTTGGTCTCACCGTGACTTCACAAATTGGTCACAATGTGACGTCACAAATGAGCTCTAAAACGTCCATAACGACTTCACATTCTAGTCACTATGACTTCACATCGACGTCACGTGACGTCACATCGACGGTCACAAAGTCACAGCGTGACTTCACAACGACGTCGCTGTAACGTCACCATGCCTCACGGGTAGCAACGTTCATTTTTCAGACTTTGATATCTCCGCGAATATTAAAGAAAACCGTTTCGTTTTTCTGGGTGCGTTTCGTAAGTGAGAGCAAGAAACAAGGGCCGTTTAAAAAATAAATTTTGCATTAAGTAGGAAAGACACCCCTCTCCACCCCCATAGAGATGAAACTATACTCTTTGGCCCGGGCGCAGAATCAGCGCAACGCTGCGACACACGTCGCAGACTCTTGAGAAGGTCTGCAGACTTTTTCAACTGTTAAAATTTAGAAAAAGAAAGTTTGTTAGAAATTATTTGCCAAGTGCCATAATAATACGATCCACGCCACATGCGATTGATGAACATTGATTCCCTTTAAAATATAAATAATTCACGGAGAAAACTCTGGATACGCGATTGTGAAACGCCCATTATTAAATGAGTCAATCCTCGTAGGGGTGATTTCTTTAGAAATTAAAAAAAAATCGGTCATTAGTCCGAAAATTTGGACGTAAATATCACGAATTTCGACAAATGTTCGCAGGAAAAAAATTTCGAAAATCGTTTGCAGTTAAAATAGCCAATTTCGTGAAAGGATCGCGAAAAAAACATGAATTTCGTCAAAAGATCGGGAAGAAAAAACGAAATTTTGACATAAGATCAAGAAGGAAACGTCAATTTCGTCAAAAGATTGCGGAAAAACAAACTTTCGTCAAAGGCTGGCGGAAAAATGCGGTTTTTGCCAAATGATCGCGGAAAAAACACGAACTTCGTCAAAAGGCTACGGGAAAATAGCAATTTTCGTCAAAGGATTGCAGAAAAACGCAAATTTCATCAAAGGATCGCGGAAAAAAACACTAATTTCGTCAAAGGATCGCGGAAAGAAAAAAAGATTTTATCGAAGGATCGCTAAAAAATGAGATTTTCGTCAAAAGATCGTGGAAAATAGGCAAATTTCGTCAAAAGATGGCGAAAATTTTGTCACAAGATCGAAATAAAAGCCCATTTCGCCAAAGGGCTGCGGAAAAATAGCAACTTTCCACAAAAGATGGCGGTTAAACGCGAGTTTTGTCAAATGATTGGGTAAAAAAAAACGTTAATTTTGACAAATGATCGCGGAAAAAGCGTGAATTCTGTCAAAGGATTACGGAAAAAACGCGAATTTCGTCGAAAAAGCGAATTTCGCGTAAAGATCGCTAAAAAACACAGATTTCGCAAAAAGATCACGGAGAAAACACGAATTTTTTTCAAAGGATCGGCGGAAAAAACGAGAATTTCGTCAAAAGATCGCGAAAAAAAACGCGAACATCGTCGAAAAGTCGCGAATAAAAGTGAACATCATCGAAAGATCGCGAAATAACGCGAACATGATCGATAGATCACGAAAAAAACGCGAACATCGCCGAAAGATCGCGAACAACATTGAAAGATCGCGAAAAAAAGGCGGACATCGTCGAAAGGCCGCGAATAAAAGCGAACATCATCGAAAGATCGCGAAAAAAACGCGAACATGATCGATAGATCACGAAAAAAACGCGAACATGATCGATAGATCACGAAAAAAACGCGAACATGATCGATAGATCACGAAAAAAACGCGAACATGATCGATAGATCACGAAAAAAACGCGAACATCGCCGAAAGATCGCGAACAACATTGAAAGATCGCGAAAAAAAGGCGGACATCGTCGAAAGGTCGCGAATAAAAGCGAACATCATCGAAAGATCGCGAAAAAAACGCGAACATCGTCGATAGATCACGAAAAAAAGGCGAACATCGTCGAAAGATCGCGATAAAAAAATGTGAACATCGTCAAAATATCGCGAAAAAAAGGCGGACATCGTCAAAAGCTCGCGAGAAAAACATGAACATCGTCGAAAGATCGCGAAAAAACGCGCATTTCGTCAAAGGATCGAGGGGAAAAAAGGTGAATTCCGTCAAAGAATCACGAAAAAATTTGCTGCAACAGTGATGTTTTCACGAGATTTTTTTACAGCTGAGTGGCAGGTTAAATATTAGTTAGCCATGTTTTGAGTGAAAGCATGTTAAATTTTGAATTGCACAACTAGCTAAGATTGCTAAATAAAACATTGCATTACTCATAGTATTTGCATGAATTACTCAAATTTGATTTTCTAAGAATTTCAATCTGCTCCAATAACAGGTTTTATTGCTAAAAAATTCGATTTTTGCTGCTACAAAAATGGATTTTACTGCTACAAAATTAGATTTTTGCTGCTTCAAAGTGGCTTTAGTGCACTTTCATCCCTGTATTATCACATCGTTATACATTAATTTTTGATATTATCACATTGTATCAATCTTTTCAAAAATTTTAGAAACTGCTGTTCATATGTTATTTTTACTGTTATTCTGTTTCCTAACTTCACAAAAATTTTGACAAATTTTATGGAAGCTTTTTCAGATAGCGGTGTTAAAAATTTTGAGGACAAAGATACATTATTTTAAAAAGTATTTCCTTTTATGTTAATCACAAGTACTTTGGGGGGGGGGGGGGAGCGCATGAGGGATTGGAAAGAGGGCGTTTGTCCTTAAGTTCTGCAGACTGTTTTTAAAGTTTCTACTTGTGTTGCAGACTGCAGAAAAAAATTCTGCTGCTGGGCTCTTTGGATTCCGTACCTTTCTATGAACATTTTTATAATTTACATTATTTATCTCTATCTTATACTTACAAAAATAAAACGGGTAACTACATTTTTTGTCCACTTTGAATAGTTCATTTTTATAGTTTACTTCTTTAATTAGTAATATACTTCTCATTCTACTTTCAAATCTCTCTTGTTTGAAGCCTGTAAAATGGAAATCTATTAATTGTAGCATTTGACAATCTGCATGCTTTGATTCAACCATTGCATGTCTTAAGTTTTCGAAAAAGAACTGAAATAGCGCAATAAAATAGAGATATAAGCTTATAGTCAGAGATCTCATCCAAAAAAAAAAAACTTATGTCATCCGAGTAAATAAACGAGAGTTATTCTATGCGAAAGTAAAAGTTTGAAAATATTTCAATTGGATTGCCTGCACAGTAGTTACCCCTTTTCAAAAAATGAACCCACTTCTCGTTGACTTTTTGTGAAACCTACTTACGACATAAGTCAAATGAATGGAGATGATGATCAGATGTGATGAACATACAGGGTGTCCAGCGAATAAGACCCTGATTTCAAAATTAAATATCTCAAAAACAAAGATCAATAGAATTATGCGGTAAACGGTTTGTTTATTAGCTAAGCTGTAAAAATGTTATGCAGAAGTTTCAAAATTTAGTTGCAAAAACCGTTAACAGATAGCGCTGTAATCGCAATACTTGTAAACTGCTTCGAAGTCCAGAGCAATGGGGTCTCATTCCTAGATGGCTCCCTACGTAAAAACGAATATTGGGAACGTCCATTTTTTCATTGGGGTGATGTGCAGAAGTGGAGACATCCAGTCACAGAATTATTGCATCAGCTTTAATTTTAGAAAATTTCAATTAATACAATTTTCAACAAAAAGTTTGGAAATCATTATAAGAATTTTTTAAATATTTTATTAAATTCAATCTTTAATGCCATATAATTATTTAAATCAAAATGCATATATTTAGAAAAATAATTTTGTACTTTTTATTTTTTATATTTTTAAATGCCGGCATAATATTTTGGTATTATTGTTTATACCTGAATTATTATAAATAAAAAAGTAATTTTTCACTTTTAATTTATTTTTAAATCACGGCGTAATACTTTGGTTTTAGCACAACACATATATTTCTTTTCTTTGTAAACAAAGTTTTAGAGACAGAAACTATGCATTAAATTATTTCTTTTTTAAAAGGAATAGATGATAAGTCATATCATCAACGTCAAAGCAAAAGTGTTTTCTATGCTGCATTCCTTTCGAACACTTCGGATCCTATCGCTAGAAGCTGCACCGTATTTCTGTGCTCAATGATAAAAAAAATGAAAACGAGTTTTAAAATTAAAATTATTTTTTAACTTAATTAAATTTTTAAAAATAGAGACTTTGTATTCTTGCATTCAAACTATTCTCTACAATAAAAAAAATGATTTATGAATCATTATTATAAATGCTCAATGATTTTTAAAAAAGGGGTTTCTTTTAACTTAATTAAATTTTAAAACCAGAAACTTTAGATTTTTTTATTCAAACTTTTTCACGGTTTAAATAAATGTTAAAAAGTAAAGATCTCCATTTTTTCAAATCCTCCTCTATTTGGATTCGATTCCACGATCTATCAATTAGGAGAGAAAAGACATACCACAGAAATATTGGTAACCGGACCGCAGTATCTTATAACAAAATTTGAAACAAATCTCAATTCTGTCACCACATGGCTCCGCTTCTGCACATTACCCAAATAAAATATTTTCTTTAAGTTCTTATATAATGATTGCTAAACTTTTTATTGAAAATTCTATTAATTGAAATTCTCTAAAATTGAAGCGGAGGCAATAATTCTGTGACCAGATGCCTCCAATTCTGCACATCACCCCAACGGAAAAACGGTCTTTCCCAATTTTCGTTCTTCCATAGGAAGCCATCTAGGATTGAGATACTAGGGCTCTCGACTTCAAAGCACAATTTATAGGCATTGCGATTACAGCGCCATCTGTTAGCGGTTTTTGCAACTAATTTTTGAAACTTCTGTACAACATTTTTACAGCTTAGCTAATAAACAAACCGTTTACCGCATAATTCTATTGATCTTTGTTTTTGAGATATTTAACTTTGAAATGAGGGTCTTATTCGCTGGACACCCTGTATGAGACACTCTTTATTTATTGCTATGAACGTCAATGTGGGGTCATTCCATGTCAATTCAACCACTTTTTTTATGGTTTGTAACCCGACCGACAGGGATTTGTATGAAACTTGGTGTATATATTAATTCTATCATGATATGAATACATCAGAAATTCTTCTTTCCTAGACCTCATAGTTTGTGAGATATGGGGGGTCCAATTTTTGGATTTTTCTGAAATCGTACATTTTTGAGTCTGCATTTTTAGACTGCAGTTCCATTTTCAAAAAATTGTTTCTCTGGATCTAAAATGCAAATCATCTTAAAAATATCACTGTAAGTACATAAAAATGCAGATTTTAATAAAAAATATTCAAAAAATTAATTTTAAATATTTAAGGTCAAAAAATTAAACCGAAGTTGAAAATTACGGTTATTTTTCCAAATTTTTGTGACTTTACGAAAAAGGCTCTACACAAAAAGGCAAATGAAATTTCCAATTTCTTTTTTGTGTTAAATAAATGTTTACAGTTTGGGCTTTCTATTTATGAAATAAAAATAATGTCTTTCTCATGGCTTATGCAAAAATTTTGACTTATTTTGGGATGCTGTACCTATCAAGATATATAAATCTTTAACTTTGCTTACGGTACCTAAATAATTGCAGCACATTTTAAATTTAAATTTATTAATCAATTTGATTTATTTTCTAAAATGAAACCATAAAATCAGACTGATTTATTTATTTTTATAACAGTAGAAAATTTGTATAGTATTTGTACATATAACACATTATCTGAAACTGTGTTGTTCTCAATCTTATCGCATATGTTTGTCACATAAATGTACATCTATCATTGGATTCAGTGGTACAGTATTTCTATAAATACTTTCACAATGGTAGTATGTAAAGAATATGTACAATATTTAATGGAGGGGGGTGTGGATATTGAAATCATAGATTTTTTTCTCATTTTACTCAGAAAAAACAAAGCAAAAACTTTACTTTGTAAATAAAATAAAAGAAGCACTTATATTAAATAAATTCAACAAGTCATAAGGACCACAGTAATTATTTAGGTACCACAGTTTAAATTAGACATATTAGAGATTTTTTTTTTTTTTCTTGAATGGTGCAATTTCCTAAAAAGGGCAAAATTTTTACGTAAGCTAGGAGAAAGACTTCATTTTTATTAAAATTGAAATAATCATTAATTAAATCTAATACATTAAATAAAATTGCTTAAAAATAGTTTAAAAATTTAGATTGTTGTAAATTTCCAATTTCTTTTTGTTTTAAATAATATTTAACACTTTGGGCTTTCTAGTTATGAAATAAAACATCTTTCTCATGACTTATGCAAATTTTGCCCTGTTTTGGGAAACTGCACCAATCAAGAAAAAAAAATCTGCCTAATTTTAGCTGTGGTACCTAAATAACTACTGTAGTTCCTATGACTTGTTGAATATATTATTCAATGTTTCTTTCTTCCTTTATTTTGCAAAGTAAAGTTTTGCTTTGTTTTTGTTTTCTTCTGAGTAAAAGGGGGGGAAATATCTGTGACTGCAGTCTATTTTCCCTCCATTAATTTGTGCATAATAGTTATGTTTCCTTTATTTATTCATTCATATATTTTCCTTTATTATAAGTATTTTTTGAAATTTAAACAATCCATTAATATTGTTTTTACAATATAACTGTAAACAAAAAATCTTTTTATTCGTATAGAATAAGAAAATGCAACAATGACTTTTTACCAATCACATTTTCAATATGTTTTTTTTTTCTGTGTGTGTATGTACGTTTGAATTAAAATACTTTATTTGTATTTAACATTTTTTTTTAACTTTCTATCTTATTATCTTGGGAAATTTTAATCATTTTAAATATGTTTTTTATAGTTTAAATACCTTATATTTAACAAAGCCTAGTTCATTTCTACAGGATGAAACATATTTCTACACCTGCCTTGTATAAACAAATTCTGAAAAAGGTAGGATAATTTTTTTTAGTAAAGGCAGGTGTTTTCGAATCTCTTAATCAAATTTTTATTAGTCTGCTGTTTCTCATAATAGAAGGGTGATCTATTTTTCCTTGTGCTGCAAAAGAAAATAATACATGAATTTGAAGTAACTAATTATGCTGCAAGACCATCATGACAACTTCTGAGAGAAATAAGAATCTTGTCTATGCCAGAAATAAGAAAAGGTAAAGCCACAACAACATCTCCAGAAACAATTGAACTAATTGAAATGTTTTATAGTTGTAATGAATATTGAAGAATCATGGCTGGAAAAAAATGTAGTTAGCATTGCTAAGAATGTACTATGCACAAAACCGATTGATATTATGTATATCTACATGAGTTGTATTCTCTTTTTAAACAGGAATTTCCGAAAAACATGAGGATTATAACTCTAGGTATTCAATCCAGTATTAGCAGCACTGTTCCTTTAAATTTATTTGTGACAAGCTAAGTAAAATATTTGGACAATGTTATTCCACTCTTTTATAACGAAAGTTAAATTTAATTCCTTAAAAGAAAGTAAACCCAAATTTTGGCCCTCAAAAAGCTATGGTTTTGTTGGATTTCACCAAAAATTTTACTTTTCTTATTCAAGATGAGGTTTAAAGTTACCATCGGACCAAAGAAGCTGCACTCTTGATCCAACTGTTATGTACACTCAATCTCTCAGTATTAGATTATCAGCAAGCAATATACACATTTTATCTTATGATATGCAACATGATGTCACTCTTGTATGTTTAACACAGAAGGAAGTGATATCAATTGTAAAATAGATATTTCCTGATGTAAAGAAAGTCTTTGACTTTAGTGATGGGTGCTCTGGCAATATAAAAATTGCAAATTTTCGTAAACCTTTACCAAAAAGAAGAGAATTTCCCCTTAAGATATTTAACATTTTTTTTCCTGGGGGGTGGGGGGGAAGGAGGTGGATAGCCACCGATTTTGAAATACAAAGACATTTTAGATACTAAATCACGAAGATCTTCCTAATATACCTACGTTTTGTTATGCTATTAAGTTTGGAGTTGCAGTAAGATAGGACAATTGAAATATATATTAGAAGGTTCTCAATGTTGCTTATTCATAATAAATATAAATTTTAAATTGCACAAAGAAAGAATGTTGAAAAATAAGTCTAAGTGATACTGCAAAGTACGTCGTTTATTTCTATATTTATATTTAGCTCAATTATATTTTTGAATTTCAATCTTTTAAATATGATGTTTATTCTGATTTTTTAAATTTAAAAATTTGCATATAATTTAACAAATTCTTTATTTGTTACATAAAAAATTACAACAATCTAAATTTTTAAAATATTTATAAACAATTTTATTTAATGTATTAGATTTAATTAATGATTATTTCAATTTTAATAACAATGAAGTCTTTCTCCTAGCTTATGTAAAAATTTTGCCCTGTTGTGAGAAATTGCACCATTCAAGAAAAAAAAATCTCTAATATGCCTAATTTAAACTGTGGTACCTAAATAATTACTGTGGTTCCTATGACTTGTCGAATTTATTTAATATAAGTGCTTTTTTTTTTTTTTTTTTTTTTTTTTTTTTTTTTTTTTTTTTTTTTTTTTTTTTTTTTTTACAAAGTAAAGTTTTTCCTTTGTTTTTTCTGAGTAAACTGAAAAAAAAATGTGTGATTTCAATATCCACATTCCCTCCATTAAATATTCTACATATTCTTTACATACTACCATTGTGAAAGTATTTATAAAAATACTATACCACTGAATCCAATGATAGATGTACATTTATGTGACAAACATATGCGATAAGATTGAGAACAACACAATATCAGATAATGTGTTATATGTACCAATACTATACAAATTTTCTACCGTTATGAAAATAAATAAATCAGTCTGATTTTAAGGGTTAGAAAATAGTGATTTTAGAAAATAAATCAAAATGATTAATAAATTTAAATTTAAAATGTGCAGCAATTATTTAGGTACCATAAGCAAAGTTAAAGATTTTTATCTCTTTGTAGGTTGATATCATGATGTGTACATCCAAAAATAAGTCAAAATTTTTGCATAAGCCATGAGAAAGACATCCTTTTTATTTCATAAATAGAAAGCCCAAAGTGTAAAATTTTATTTAAAACAAAAATAAGTTGAAAATTTCAGTTGCCTTTTTGTGTACAGCCTTTTTTGTAAAGATACAAAAATTTGGAAAAATAACCATAACTTCCAACTTTGGTTTAACTTTTTGGCCCTAAATATTTAAAATTAATTTTTTAAATTTTTTTTATTAAAATCTGCATCAATTTATGTGCTTACGGTGATATTTTTAAGATGATTCGCATTTGAGATCCAGAGAAACAATTTTTTGAAAATGGAAATGCAGTCTAAACATGCAGACTCAGAAATGTGCGATTTGAGAAAAATCTAAAAATTGGACCCCCCATACTTCACAAACTATGAGGTCTAGGAAGGAAGAATTTCTGATGTATTCATATCATGATAGAATTAATATATACACCAAGTTTCATCCAAATCCCTGTCGGTCGGGTTACAAGGTCTGGTTGAATTGACATGGAATGACTCTGTGTATAATTACCAGTCGAGACAGACTCGAGACGGGAGTAAAAATAATAATGCAAGCAATGCGTGTATGACTCAAATTTGAAGATACATTTCGCGCGCTCGGTAAAAACTGCAGATAACACTAATAGAAGTTTGAAACCGCAAAATTGTTTCGAATGCTCTTTGAGAATGTTCTAATTAAATTTAATTTTATATGAAGATAAAATGTTCCATAAATATTCACTTAAATAATATCCGTATATTTTAATTCTAAAATGGCGAACGTCTTTCTGTTTTCTTAATAAAGCGTCGTAGACAAGACTGTTCTAATTAGCCGATTATTAATACCCATATAAAACTCACTCCTGCTTAGAGTGAATAGTCACACTTTCAGAGGAATGATTATTCACTCTTGAAAAGGAGTGCGTTTTAGTACGTAATTTCCAAAGTTACATTATGAAATGGAGTTTTTGAAAATTTAGAAGTGACATATTTTGGTGCTTTTCATTATTTTACTCCATGTATTGGTTTAAAGTTAAACGGATTTTTTTTTTTTTATGTATAATGCCAGGCTTTCACTCTCGTCGCAGGAGTGAGATATTTCACTCTCGACAGTGGAGTGAAATATTTCACTCCTTTCTAGGGAGTAGTAAATTCCACTCTTTAAGGAGTGTATGTTTATAAAATTCACTCAAAAAGATGGAAAATTCATGTCACTCTTTCAAAGAGTGAACTTTTCACTCCTCTCAATTTTAGAGTGTACAGACTTAAAAAATGTGCTTGAACAATGACATCAATACAGGTGGGTATTTATTTGCTTTCATTCATTCATACCGCCCACCAGGTCCCTTCCTACTGGGACAAACCCAGTTTTACGGGTTTGCACTGCGACAGGAATATAGGTGAGCACTTGCATAAAGTAACGAGTACTTCAGGAGTATTTAAGTTTTGACAGAATTGTAGAAGTGTTGTTTGCGAATAAGAGTATATCTAGTATTGGGTAAGTGCTAAAGGTCTACCCGTTTTGAGCATATGCAAATGTCAAATGGAGTTCGGACGTCACAGCCGACGTTTCAAGCACAGGAAACTGACCAATAACGCGTTGAGCAGGAGAGTATTTAGCTCACCCGCAAGAAAAGTGACACATCTCGCGTTTTATTACACTAATATGTCTGTCATAGGTGTGTCTAGCTACACAAATAGTTTCATAAGTGTAGTTACACAGAAAATCCCTTTATTACGCTATATGTCCCTTTGTGACCACATAAGAGGGGTTGATTGTGTAGGGAGGTGAATTTACCCAACCCTCCAAACGTCATCCTACGTCTACATTCTTAAGGTTTTTATGCTTTCATGCATGTTTTTAGTCCTGCATGCAGAGTTAAGTGCTACAATATCATCTTTTAGTAAAATTATGCAAATTTTTTTTGACTCTCCTATGAAATTTGCTTTTGTGGAGATGTGTCACTTTTCTTGCGGGGAAGCGATATATAGGCACAACATTTGTCAGAACTCATACGGAACGGGAAACAACATGGCAAACAAGAAATACCACATAAGACATTGTTTACTGTACGAGTATGATAAATGTGTTACAGCAGCGGCAATTTGCCGTGGCATTTGCCAAGTGTATGTGGCGGATGCCCTGGACGATAGCATCTGTCGCCACTGGTTTAGGAAATTCCGGGACGGTGACAGGAACAACGGTAATGTTCATGCCCGTTCTTGACGCTCATTAGTGGTTTCCGACAAGGATCTGGACACAGTCATAACAAATTCCCCAGATCCAACCGTCGAAGGATTAGTGGAAATGTTCTACAAAAACAGAGCACCAGTCGAAAGACGGCTGCATGCGCTTGGATTCATCACCGAGTTCGACCAGTGGGTACCACATCAGCTTACAGCAAGGAAACTAGAAGTGGGGATCAGCACCCGTGTCTCTTTGCTTTCTCGTAATAGAAGAGAACCCTTTTTGAACCGAATTGTAACGGGCGATAAGAAATGGACACTGTATCGTAATGCGAAGCGTCGAACGTCCGTCTGCCGAGTTGCAGAGGGTACTCCATAGACCTGAACAGGAGACTTTATCACGAAAATATTTTCCTCAGTGTATGGTGGGATGTCAGAGAAACAATTCAATGGGAGGTCCTCGCACCGAACCAAACGATCCATGCAGATCTCTACTGCGACCAACTGGACAGACCCACATGCGAGCGCATTTCACGTCTTAGCGGCCAGCATTTATCAATCGCAGAGGGGTTTTCTTTCATCACGATAACGCCAGGTCTCATGTTGATTTAAGAGCTCAGTAAAAATTACTGGACCTTGGTTGGCAATTTTTACCTAACCAGGCGTATAGACCCGACCATGAACCTTCGGACTATCACCTTATCCTTCGCTCGCCGAACATAAAATGATGTGGAGGCTGTAAAACGGTGTTACAGCAGTTTTTTTATTCTAAAAGAGATAAGCTTTTTCGTCCTGGAATTCACTTGCTGTCAGACAGATGACAAGAGGTCATACATAATGATGGTACATTTGTGAATTCATAGGTGCTTAACTTTTTGTGTTCTCCGGCATTCTGTTTTCGCCAAAAAACGGGTAGAACTTTTGCACTCACTCAATAATTTTATTTTTATATTTTCTGGAATTAGAGTATGATAAGTTTACGTTTATGACAAAAGAAATATGTTTAAAATATGTTTTATTGTTAAACATTAGCTTTTAAAAAATTTATAAATCACAATAAATTTTATTTATTATTAAATCAAAAACTGAAGTACTAACATCGAGATTAAATTAATTTAATATATTTTAAGATGATTTATAGGTTGGGACAATCTAATTAATTCTGAAAATAATAATATTGTATCTTTCCAATTATTCAAGTTCGGAAAAATTGGACTGTAAATGAACTGAAGTTGATGAGATTACGCGTATTTAATTAAAAGGTTAAACGTGATTTCTGATAAAAAGAATATGAACTAAAATGCGAATATGGAGGAAATATATGAAAGAGGAAATCCTAACATCATCATGGAATTGTCCAAGCTTTTTTAGGTAGCTTTCATTACAAAAAGCTACATATTGCAGCCGTTCGGAGAAAAGCGATTTCAAAAAATTTTGGTATATTTTCATCGATCATGACCCCCAGACCCCGAAACCACCCTCCGTTCAAAAGTTGATTTATATATATATATATATGTGTGTGTGTGTATCCATATATTCAGGTGGTTATCAAAATAATGGAAACACTTGTGAATGAAAGGGACATTTAAGAATTCTCTTCGTAAGCATTAAAATATAATCTTAGCTACCAGATTTTTAGGTAGCTTCCATTAGGAAAAGCTACCTATTGCAGCCGTTCGGAGGAAAGCGATTTCAAAAAATTTTGGTATATTTTCATCGATCATGACCCCCAGACCCCGAAACCACCCTCCGATCAAAAGTTTATATATATATATATATATATATATATATATATATATATATATATCCATATATATATATATATATATATCTGATATTTGTCATACTGTAACTCTCGTATTTATGAACCGATTTGGATGAAACTTGGTGTGTACATAGTAGACACCAATGTCTCGACCGAGTTCGTTGGCCAACTTCATCGGCCATCTTGTTTCAAAATGGCGGCCATTTAAAATTTTAAAAAAAATTTAAAATTTGAAATGTGGTACCAAAAAATTAAAAATTGAAAAATATTTTTTCTTATGTATTTGACCTTGATACAAAGATTACGGAGCAGTTTTTGTTTTGTCTATATCTTAAAAAATGGCTGAGTTATAGCACTTTAAATTTCTAGCGTGACTGACATTTTGAAACGACCTGATATTTGTCACGCGATAACAGGCGTATTTATGAATCGATTTAGATGAAACTCGGTGTGTACATAGTACATACCAAAGTCTCGACCGAGTTCGTTGGCCAATTTCATCCGCCATCTTGTTTCAAAATGGCGGCCATTTAAATTTTTTTTTAAAAAATTAAAAAGTCCTTCCGGCCAGTGCCGGGAGGAAGAGGTAGCTTTCATATTCCTTATTTTAAAAAAGCCAACTTATATTATTCAAACACACGAAGCTCAATTTAGTGGAAACCTAATATAGGAGATTCAATACTAATTTTTATCAATACTAAATCATTATGAATGAGAATTTCGCAAAATTAGTCAGCTTTATCCAAGCTGCTTTTATTTAAAGTAACTTATATTTGGCTGCCAAATTCGGCGATTTCTTAAAGTGCTGCCAATTTAAGACAACATGGTGGATGAGGCTAACCAGTGAACTTCGTCGAGACCTTAGTAATTGCTGTGCACATGCTCACTCACATCGGAATCGGTTGATATATACGAGTGCTGTCGCAGGCAAAAAATCAGATTTTTCAAAATGTCACCCACATTAGAAATTGAAACGGCTATATCTGAGCCATTTTTAAGATAAAGACAAACAAAAAATGCTCCTGAATCCTTATATCAAGGTCAAAATACTTAAGAAAGAAACCTTTTTCAATTTCTAATTTTTTTGCACCTCACTTTAAATATATATTTTTTTTTATTTAATGGCAGCCATTTTGAAACAAGATGGCTGATGAAGCTGGCAAGCGAACTTGGTCGAGATATTGATGTATACTATCCACATGCCTTCTTCCATCGAAATAGGCGAATACGTGTGTTATCGCGTGACAAATACAAGATCGTTTCAAAGTGTTAGCCATGCTAGAAATTCAAAGTGCTATAATTCATACATTTTTTAAGATATAAACAAAAGAACAAGTTTTCAGAAACAAAAACTGCTCCAGAATCTTTGTATTAAGGCCAAACACATAAAAAAAATCTTTTTCATTTTCCAATTTTTTAATACCTCATTTTAAATTTTAAATTACATTTTTTTAGAAATAGCAAACCTTTTGAAACAAGATGACGAATGAAGCTGGCCAACGAACTCGGTCGAGACACTGGTGTGTGCTATGTACAGACCAAGTTACATCCAAATCGGTTCATAAATACGCCTGTTATCGCGTGACAAAAAATCAGGTCATTTTAAAATGTCAGTCACAATAGAAATTCAAAATGCTATAACTCAGCCATTTTTTTAGATATAGACAAAACAAAACCTGTTCCGGAATCTTTGTATTAAGGTCAAACACATAAAAAAAAAATCTTTTTCATTTTCCAATTTTTTGGTATCTCATTTTAAATTTTAAATTTTTTAAATTTTTTTAAATGGCCGCCATTTTGAAACAAGATGGCGGATGAAGCTGGCCAACGAACTCGGTTGAGATATTTGTAAGTACTATGTGCACACCAAGGTACACCCAAATCGGTTCATAAATACGCCTGTTATCACGTGACAAAAATCAGGACGTTTCAAAATGTCAGCCACGCTAGAAATTCAAAATGCTATAACTCAGCCATTTTTTAAGATATACACGAAACAAAAACTGTTTCCGAATCTTTTTATCAAGGTCAAACACATAAGAAAAAAATATTTTTTCAATTTTCAATTTTTTGGTACCACATTTCAAATTTAAATTTTTCTTAAAAATTTAAATGGCCGCCATTTTTAAACAAGATGGCGGATGAAGCTGGCCAACAAACTCGGTCTAGATATTGGTATGTACTATGTATAAACGAAGTTACATCCAAATAGGTTCATAAATACGCCTTTTATCGCCTGACAAAGTTCAGGACGTTTCAAAGTGTCAGCCACGCTAGAAATTTAAAATGCTATAACTCAGCCATTTTTTAAGATACAGACGAAACAAAAACTGCTCCGGAGTCTTTGTATAAAGGTCAAATACATAAGAAAAAATATTTTTCCCTTTTCAATTTTTTGGTACCCCATTTCAAATTTTAATTTTTTTTAAATTTTTAAATGGCCGCCATTTTGAAACAAAATGGCGGATGTAGCTGGCCAACGAACTCGGTCGAGACATTAGTATCTACTATGTACACACCGAATTACATCCAAATCGGTTCATAAATACGACAGTTACAGTGTGACATAGGTCATATATATATATATATATATATATATATATGGATTTATTGTTGGTTCAGTTCCGTGGTTTCGAATTTTTGGTTTGGTTTTGGATATATATGGATATATATATATATATATATATATATATGGATATATATATATATATATATATATATATATATCAATTTTGAACGGAGGGTGGTTTCGGGGTCTGGGGGTCATGATCGATGAAAATATACCAAAATTTTTTGAAATCGCTTTCCTCCGAACGGCTGCAATAGGTAGCTTTTTGTAATGAAAGCTACCTAATTTGAAATGTGATACCAAAAAATAAATATTGAAAAATATTATTTTCTTATGTGTTTGACCTTGATACAAAGATTCCGGAGCAGTTTTTGTTTTGTGTATATCTTAAAAAAGGGCTGAGTTACAGCATTTTGAATTTCTATTGTGGCTGTCATTTTGAAACTACCTGATATTTGTCACGCGATAACAGGCGTATTTATGAACCGATTTATATGAAACTCGGTGTGTACATAATGCATACTAATGTCTCGACCGAGATTGTTGGCCAGCTTCATCCGCCATCTTGTTTCAAAATGGCGGCCATTTACATTTTAAAAAAAAATTAAAATTTGAAATGTGATACCAAAAAATTGAAGATTGAACAATATTTTTTTCTTATGTGTTTGACCTTGATACAAAGATTTCGGAGCAGTTTTTGTTTCGTCTATATCTTATAAAATGGCTGAATTATAGCACCTTGAATTTCTAGCGTGGCTGACATTTTGAAACGTCCTGATTTTTGTCACCTGATAACAGGCCTATTCATGAACCGATATGGATGTACCTTGGTGTGTACAAAGAACATACCAATGTCTCGACCGAGTTCGTTGGCCAGCTACATCTGCCATCTTGTTTCAAAATGGCGGCCATTTAAAAAAAAATTTAATTTAAAATTTAAAATGAGGTATCAAAAAATTTAAAAAGATTTTTTAATTATGTGTTTGACCTTAATATAAAGATTCCGGAACAGTTTTTGTTTCATCTATATCTAGAAAAATGGCTGAGTTATAGCATTTTTAATTTCTGTTGTGGCTGACATTTTGAAACGACCTGCTTTTTGTCACGCGATAACAGGCGTATTTATGAACCGATTTGGATGTAACTTGGTGTGTACATAGTGCATACCAATGTCTCGACCGAGTTCGTAGGCAACCTTCATTAGCCATTTTGATTCAAAAGGGAACATTTAAAAAAAAAATTATTTAAAATTGAAAATGAGGTATGAAAAAATTGGAAAATGAAAAAGGTTTATTTTATGTGTTTGACCTTGATACAAAGATTTCAGGGCAGTTTTTTTTTTTCGTCTACATCTTAAAAAAAGTTTGAGATATAGCACTTTGAAATTTCTAGCATCGCTGACATTTTGAAACGATCTGATAGTTGTCACGCGATAACACACGTATTTATTAACCTATTTGGATGTAAGAAGGCATTTGGATAGTATATAGCAATGTCTCGACTAAGTTCACTGGCCAGCTTCATCCGCCATCTTGAAACAAAATGGCGGCCATTAAATTAAAAAAATTATATTTAAAGTCAAGTGCAAAAAATTTAGAAATCGAAAAAGGTTTCTTTCGTAAGTATTTGACTTTGATATAAGGATTCCGGAGCATTGTTTGTTTTGTCTTTATCTTAAAAAATGGCTCAGATACAGTAGTTTGAATTTCATTATGTGGGTGACATTTTGAAAAATCTGATTTTTGCCTGCGACAGCACTCATATTTATCCACCGATTCCGATGTAAGCGAGCGTGTGCACAGGAATTAGTAAGGTCTCGACCAA
Source organism: Maratus speciosus (assembly GCA_963932465.1). Classification (NCBI taxonomy): domain Eukaryota; kingdom Metazoa; phylum Arthropoda; class Arachnida; order Araneae; family Salticidae; genus Maratus; species Maratus speciosus. The sequence goes on along the minus strand of OZ010787.1, from coordinate 321,479,739 downwards.
GTTCACTGGTTAGCCTCATCCACCATGTTCTCTTAAAATGGCAGGCACTTCACCGAATCGCCGAATTTGGAAACCAAATATAACTTTAAATAAAATCAGCTTGGATAAAGCTGACTAATATCGCGAAATTTTCATTCATAAGGATTTAGTATTGAATCTTCTATAATCGGTTTCCACTAAATTGAGCTTCGTGTGTTTGAATAACATCAGCTAGCTTTTTAAAAATAAGGAATTTGAAAGCTACCTCTTCCATCCGGCACTGGCCGGAAGGACTTTTTTTAATATAAAAAGTACATGTATTAGGTAGTATGAGAGAGCTCTAGAAGAGTTGTCTACGTTTTGATTTTTTTTGTCAGAAGCGTAAAATGTCAGACCTCACAGATTTTCAAAGAGGCCAAATTGTAGGAGCCTGACTAGCTGGAGCAACGTTGACCGAAACATCCCAGCTTATAGGCGTTTCTAGAGGTACGGTGTCTAAAGTCATGACAGCATACACACAGCGCGGAAAGACAAGCTCAGCAAAGCAAAATAGTGGACGGAAGGAGAAGCTGAGTGAAAGAGACCGACGGGTATTGAAGCGGATTGTAATGTCTAAAAAGAAAACAACTGCACCCAAAGTGACCGCAGAGCTCAATCAGCATCTGGATTCTCCAGTGTCAACAATTACAGTTCGGAGATACCTTCATAAAGAGAACATTTACGGCAGAACAGCAATTCCCAAGCCACTTGTCACAGATGCTAATGCCAAACGTCGTGTAGAGTGGTGCCACAACCACAAAACCTGGTCGATTGATAAGTGGAAGACTGTTATATGGTCAGACGAATCATCTTTCACATTGTTCCCCACAACAGGAAGGGTACATGTCTGGAGAACACCTGCACAAGCGTATGATCCTGATTGCCTCCGTCCAACTGTCAAGCATGGAAGTGGATCGGTCATGGTATGGGCAGCCGTGTCATGGTTTTCTGCTGGTCCAATCGTAACCCTGAAAGGAAGGATCATTGGGGAGAAGTATAGAGAAGTTTTAGCTGACCAGGTCCATCCCATGATGCAAATTTTGTTTCCTGCAGGAGATGGAATTTTCCAGGATGATAATGCCCCTATTCATGCAGCCAGATTTGTCCAATCATGGTTTGATGAACATGAGGATGAGGTGGAACATCTACCTTGGCCTGCACAGTCCCCAGACCTCAACATAATCGAACCGTTGTGGTCTATTTTAGAGCTTTCAATCCGGAATCGATATCCTCCACCGGCATCTCTCACGGAACTTTCACAGTATCTCCATGAAGAATGGTACAATATTCCTCTAAACACTATTCAGAATTTGTATGATTCTATTCCCAGGCGAATCCAAGCTGTATTACATGACAAAGGCGGTCCTACGCCATATTAATAAAGAATTCCTTCAAAATCTAGGGTGTTTCCATTATTTTGATAACCACCTGTATATATATATCTGATCTTTGTCACACTGTAACTCTCGTATTTATGAACCGATTTGGATGTAACCTCGTGTATAAATAGTGCATACCAATGCCTCGACCGAGTTCGTTGGCCAGCTTCATCCATCATCTTGTTTAAAAAAAACGGTCATTTATTTTTTTTAAATTAAAATTTGAAATGTGGTACCAAAAACTTGAAAAATAAAAAATACTTTTTTCTTATGTGTTTGACCGTGATACAAAGATTCCAGAGCAGTTTTTGTTTCGTTTATATCTTAAAAAATGGCTGAGTTATAGCACTTTGAATTTCTAGCTTGGCTGATATTTTGAAACGACCTGATTTTTGGCACGCGATAACAGGCGTATTTATGAATCGATTTGGATGTACCTTAGTGTATACATAATGCGTTACAATGTCTCGACCGAGTTCGTTGGCCAGCTTCATCCGCCACCTTTTTTCAAAATGGCGGCCATTTAAATTTTTTTTTTTAATTTAAAATTTCAAATGTGGTACCAAAAATTGAAAATTGAAAAATATGTTTTTCTTATGTATTTGACCTTGATACAAAGATTCCGAAGCAGTTTTTGTTTCGTCTATATCTTAAAAAATGGCTGAGTTATAGCACTTTGAATTTCTAGCTTGGCTGATATTTTGAAACGACCTGATTTTTGGCACGCGATAACAGGCGTATTTATGAATCGATTTGGATGTACCTTAGTGTATACATAATGCGTTACAATGTCTCGACCGAGTTCGTTGGCCAGCTTCATCCGCCACCTTTTTTCAAAATGGCGGCCATTTAAATTTTTTTTTAAAAATTTAAAATTTCAAATGTGGTACCAAAAATTGAAAATTGAAAAATATGTTTTTGTTATGTATTTGACCTTGATACAAAGATTCCGAAGCAGTTTTTGTTTCGTCTATATCTTAAAAAATGGCTGAGTTATAGCACTTTGAATTTCTAGCTTGGCTGATATTTTGAAACGACCTGATTTTTGGAACGCGATAACAGGCGTATTTATTAATCGATTTGGATGTACCTTGGTGTATACATAATACGTACCAATGTTTCGACAGAGTTCGTTGGCCAGCTTTATCCGCCATCTTGTTTCAAAATGGTGGCCATTTAAATATTTTTTTTTATTTAAAATTTGAAATGCGGTACCAAAAAATTGAAAATTGAAAAATATTTTTTTTGTTATGCGTTTGACCTTGATACAAAAATTCCGGAGTAGTTTTTGTTTCGTCTATAACTTAAAAAATGGCTGAGTTATAGCACTTTGAATTTCTAGCGTGGGTGACATTTTGAAACGACCTGATATTTGTCACGCGCTAACAGGTGTACTTATGAACCGATTTGGATGTACCTTGGTGTATACATAATACGTATCAATGTCTCGACCGAGTTCGTTGGCCAGCTTCATACGCCATCTTGTTTCAAAAGGGCTGCCATTTAAAAAAATTTAATTTTAAATTTAAAATGAGTTATCAAAAAATTGAAAAATGAAAAAGATTTTTTTTATGTGTTTGACCTTGATACAAAGATTCCGGAGCAGTTTTTGTTTCGTATATATCTTAAAAAATGGTTGAATTATAGCACTTTGAATTTCTAGCATGGCTGACATTTTGAAACGAACTGATATCTGTCACATGATTACACGCGTATTTATTAACCTATTTCGATGTAAGAAGGCATGTGGATAGTATCTCGACCAAGTTTGCTGGCCAGCTTCATCAGTCATCTTGTTTCAAAATGGAGGCCATTAAATTAAATAAAAAATTATATTTAAAGTGAGGTGCAAAAAAAATTAGAAATTGAAAAAGGTTTCTTTCTTTAAGGATTCCGGAGCATTTTTTGTTTTGTCTTTATTTTAAAAAGTGGCTCAGATATAGCAGTTTCAATTTCTAATGTGGTTGACATTTTGAAAAATCTGATTTTTGACTGCGACAGCACTTGTTTATACCAACCGATTCCGATGTGAGTGAGCATGTGCACAGGAATTACTAAGGTCTCGACCAAGTTCACTCGTTAGCCTCATCCATCATGTTGTCTTAAAATGACAGTAACTTCAAGATATCGCTGAATTTGGCAAACAAATATAAGTTACTTTAAATAAAAGCAGCTTGGATAAAGCTGACTAATTTCGCGAAATTCTCATTCATAATGATTTTGTATTGATAAAAATTAGTATTCAATCTCCTATAATCGGTTTCCGCTAAATTGAGCTTCGTGTCTTTGAATAATATAAGCTGGCTTTTTTAAAAATAAGGAATATGAAAGCTACCTCTTCCTCCCGGCACTGGCCGGAAGGACTTTTAATGAAGTATAATATGTACAAGAGTATGCCCATGTTGTCTATTACAATGTGCACTTCACCAAAAATAAAAAAAATAATAATACATCATTTTTAATCACCAAATTATCACAGAAAAAACGGAAGTAACTATTCAAATCGAAATTTTGTGTCTTCTTTCAATTTATTTAAATAAAGTCCTTCCGGCCAGTGCCGGGAGGAAGAGGTAGCTTTCATATTCCTTATTTTAAAAAAGCCAACTTATATTATTCAAACACACGAAGCTCGAATTTAGTGGAAACCGAATATAGGAGATTCAATACTAATTTTTATCAATATAATGAATGATTATTTCACGATATTAGTCAGCTTTATCCAAGCTGCTTTTCTTTAAAATAATTTATATTTGGCTGCGAAATTCGGCGATTTCTTAAAGTGCCTGCCATTTTAAGACAACATGGTGGATGAGGCTAACCAGTGAACTTGGTCGAGACCTTAGTACTTGCTGTGCACATGCTTACTCACATCGGAATCGATTGATATATATATATGAGTGCTTTTGCAGGCAAAAAATCAGATTTTTCAAAATGTCACCCACATTAGATATTGAAATTGCTATATCTGAGCCATTTTTTAAGATAAAGACAAACAAAAAATGCTCCTGAATCATTATATCAAGGTCAAATACTTAAGAAAGAAACCTTTTTCAATTTCTATTTTTTTTTAATTTTTTTTTTATTTATTTTTTTTTTTTTGCACCTCACTTTAAATATATATTTTTTTTAATTTAATGGCCGCCATTTTGAAACAAGATGGCTGATGAAGCTGGCCAGCGAACTTGGTCGAGATATTGATGTATACCATCGTGACAAATACAAGAACCTTTCAAAATGTTAGCCATGCTAGAAATTCAAAGTGCTATAATTCAACCATTTTTTAAGATATAAACAAAAGAACAAATTTTCAGAAACAATAACTGCTCCTGAATCTTTGTATCAAGGCCAAACACATAAAAAAAATCTTTTTCATTTTCCAATTTTTTAATACCTCATTTTAAATTTTAAATTTAATTTTTTTTAATGGCAACCCTTTTGAAACAAGATGGCGAATGAAGCTGGCCAACGAACTCGGTCGAGACATTGGTATGTACTATGTACACACCGAATTACATCCAAATCGGTTCATAAATAGGAGAGTTACAGTGTGACAAAGAACAAACAATCTTCTTGAAACACCATCAAAAATTTGTAAATGCGCTAGGCCTTTCGAAAGATCTGAGTCTTTCTTCGTCAGGCGCAAAAAAGACGTCCTTCTACTATGAAAGCAGAGGCAAGACTGAAATGAGAGACAAGGGAAAGGAAACAAGCTGAAGAAACAGCCAATAGGAAGTTAGAAAACAACAGCCAATAGGAAAGTAAAAGACAACAGCCTATCACAGAAGAGAATAATCAAAACAAAAGAACACAAAGTAGGAGGGGCAAAAAATGGGAGGGGGAAAAATACATATAATCCAATATGGGAACACATGAAATTAAAAATGAATAAATAAATGAATAATATATATTTAAAAAACAGACTAATAATAATACAAAAATAAATTAAATGGTAGTACTGAAAAGGTTTTTCCAAGCTGCAGAGAGCATTGTGGAATAAGATTTATCATTAACAATAACATCACGATTAAGATAAATAGCTAAATTTTCAAGAAAGTCCAATTCAGAGATACTATTGGCATTAGAGATAATTTTAGCATTTTGAAAATTAAAACTATGGCCGGAATCCCAAGAGTGCTTGGCAATAGAAGATTTAGAAAATTCTTGATTGATTACATAACGCGAGTGTTCTTTTAAGCGGATTTCGAGATTCCTTTTAGTTTGACCAATATAAGATAAATCACAACCATTACAAGGAACTTTATAAATTCCCCATTTACGAAGATCAGGAACAGGAGATTTAGTGGAGGGGAATTTGAATTTATTGACAGGTTTAAAGATAATGTTAAAATTGAAACGCCGTAAAACTTTAGCTAACTTGAAACATAAAGGAGGATAAAAGGGGAGGACAACCAAATTATCAGGTTTGCTTTTGACAGATTTGGAAAGAGTAGAACTATTAGATGGTCTATTGAATTTCTTCACAGCATTATTGATAACAGAAGGATTAAAACCTCTTTTGACAGCAACGGTTTTTAAGTAATTAAGCTCTTCCTTAAGGGATACAGAATCGGAACAAATTTTGAGAGCACGATTTACATACGTGTAAAAAACACCGATTTTTTGGTTGACAGGATGATTTGAGAGAGCATGAGGTGGGTTAGAAACAGAAAAAGGTTTTCTATAAACACAAGTTTTGAAAGAAGAATCGCATTTGGTAATTTCTAAGAACAAACACTCTTCTTGAAACACCATCAAAAATTTGTAAATGCGCTAGGCTAAATCTCCTGTTCCTGATCTTCGTAAATGGGGAATTTATAAAGTTCCTTGTAATGGTTGTGATTTATCTTATATTGGTCAAACTAAAAGGAATCTCGAAATCCGCTTAAAAGAACACTCGCGTTATGTAATCAATCAAGAATTTTCTAAATCTTCTATTGCCAAGCACTCTTGGGATTCCGGCCATAGTTTTAATTTTCAAAATGCTAAAATTATCTCTAATGCCAATAGTATCTCTGAATTGGACTTTCTTGAAAATTTAGCTATTTATCTTAATCGTGATGTTATTGTTAATGATAAATCTGATTCCACAATGCTCTCTGCAGCTTGGAAAAACCTTTTCAGTACTACCATTTAATTTATTTTTGTATTATTATTAGTCTGTTTTTTAAATATATATTATTCATTTATTTATTCATTTTTAATTTCATGTGTTCCCATATTGGATTATATGTATTTTTCCCCCTCCCATTTTTTGCCCCTCCTACTTTGTGTTCTTTTGTTTTGATTATTCTCTTCTGTGATAGGCTGTTGTCTTTTACTTTCCTATTGGCTGTTGTTTTCTAACTTCCTATTGGCTGTTTCTTCAGCTTGTTTCCTTTCCCTTGTCTCTCATTTCAGTCTTGCCTCTGCTTTCATAGTAGAAGGACGTCTTTTTTGCGCCTGACGAAGAAAGACTCAGATCTTTCGAAAGGCCTAGCGCATTTACAAATTTTTGATGGTGTTTCAAGAAGATTGTTTGTTCTTAGTCATTCACACCAGTTTTAACTTATTTTCTTTTAGTGTGACAAAGGTCAGATATATATATATATATATATATATGTATATATATATGTATAAATATATATACAGCGAATATATGTCCAGCGAATAAGACATTGATTTCAAAATTAAATATCTCAAAAACAAAGATAAATAGAATTATGCGGTAAACGGTTTGTTTATTAGCTAAGCTGTAAAAATGTTATGCAGAAGTTTCAAAATTTAGTTGCAAAAACCGTTAACATATGGCGCGGTAATCGCAATACTTGTAAACTGCTTCGAAGTACAGAGCACTAGTGTCTAATTCCTAGATCGCACCCTATGGAAGAACGAAAATTGGGAAAGTTCATTTTTCGTTGGGGTGATGTGCAGAAGTGGAGACATCTGGTCACAGAATTATTGCATCAGCTTTTATTTTAGAGAATTTCAATTAATAGAATTTTCAATAAAAAGTTTGGAAATCATTATAAGAATTTTTTAAATATTTTGTTAAATTCAATCTTTAATGCCCTATAATTATTTAAATCGAAATGCATATATTTAGAAAAATAATTTTGTACTTTTATTTTTTATATTTTTAAATCCCGGCATAATATTTTGGTATTATTGTTTATACCTGAATTATTATAAATAAAAAAGCAATTTTTCACTTTTAATTTATTTTTAAATCACGGCATAATACTTTGGTTTTAGCACAACACATATATTTCTTTTCTTTGTAAACAAAGTTTTAGAGACAGAAATTATGCATTAAATTATTTCTTTTTTAAAAGGAATTGATGATAAGTCATATCATCATTGCCAAAGCAAAAGTATTTTGGATGCTGCATTCCTTTCGAACACTTCGGATCCTATCGCTAGAAGCTGCACCATATTTCTGTGCTCAATGATAAAAAAAATGAAAACGAGTTTTTAAAATTAAAATTATTTTTTAACTTAATTAAATTTTTAAAAATAGAAAGTTTGTATTCTTCCATTCAAACTATTCTCTACAATAAAAAAACAATAATTTATGAATCATTATTATAAATGCTCAATGATTTTTAAAAAAGGGGTTTCTTTTAACTTAATTAAATTTTAAAACCCGAAACTTTAGATTTTTTTATTCACACTTTTTTCACAGTTTAAATAAATATTAAAAAGTAAAGATTTCCATTTTTTTCACATCCGCCTCTATTTGAATTCGATTCCACGACCTACTAATTAGGAGAGAAAAGACATACCACAGAGATATTGGTAACCGGACCGAAGTATCTTATAACAAAATTTGAAAGAAATCTCAATTCTGTCAACACATGGCTCCGCTTCTGCACATTACCCACATAAAATATTTTTTAAGTTCTTATATAATGATTGCTAAACTTTTTATTGAAAATTCTATTAATTGAAATTCTCTAAAATTGAAGCGGAGGCAATAGTTCTGTGACCAGATGCCTCCACTTCTGCACATCACCCCAACGGAAAAGCGGTCTTTCCCAATTTTCGTTCTTCCATAGGAAGCCATCTAGGATTGGGATGCTAGGGCTCTCGACTTCAAAACACAATTTATAGGCATTGCGATTACAGCGCCATCTGTTAGCGGTTTTTGCAACTAATTTTTGAAACTTGTGTACAACATTTTTACAGCTTAGCTAATAAACAAACCGTTTACCGCATAATTCTATTGATCTTTGTTTTTGAGATATTTAATTTTGAAATCAGGGCCTCATTCGCTGGACACCCTGTATATGTAAAGATACAAAGGCATTAAACGATTCGTTTGGACGTTAATTTCAGTCAAACACTCACCCACACTTTCAGATTTACATTCAGGATTACAAGTCATTTAAAAAAGTGTCTCTCATTCTTATTTTAAACTGTTCTCGTAATTAAATTTCACGAGCTGTTGTCAAAATATTTATAAAGGTATAACTATATCATGCATAAAATGCTTCCTAAATTCAAAGATAAATACATAATCACCTTTACCATCTAGTAAAGAAGTGTAAGAAAAAGAGATTACAGTCATGAAAATCGTTCTTCTTTCGACTACTAATTCTGAACACATCTAGAATAAGACGATGAATATCACCGTTGTTTAGTTAATTTCTCGCATTTGCAACTAAGTCTAAGATTTAAATTCCTCAATCTTATAATTCATATTAACTGCCCATAAAATCTTCATTTAATTATTTTTGCTATTAGCAATGCATACAACAAACTACAATTCAGAAAATAAATTACAAGCTGGCATTTACTATATAAAATATTTTTTTATATACTTTTAAAGAAATATGTATATATTTTCTATATAATAGAAATAAAAGTATACTTTATTTCACTTAGAACAAAATGCAATCTAATGGTCGAAAAAGGGAAGCAAATGTCGTGCGAAGTTGACATATCGTTCAACAAATCAGGGGGCACTTAATCGGATAACAAATCGTGGTAGTTAAATGAAGCGATGATTCCATCAGCTTAAGTACAGATGGTCAACAGTGACGACAATTTGTTTTCGCGCCTATCTCAGCACCGCTTGGGGGTTGGTAACAAGAAAAGTCATTTTTTGTGCCGCTTCACTGAGTACTGATATTCCTCAGATTTTCCCTTTTTATATTGCATTTCGGATATAGTCATTAAATGATTGCTTGTACTACGAGAAAAGAATTCAAGTGCTTTAAAGAAGTAAGGGATATTTTAAGAAAATGACTTAACGGCTGTTTAATATTTGACGAAAATTCTAAAAGTATTGTGAGTTAAGGCATTACTAATGATTAAAATAATGATTAAAAATGTTTTCTGGTTCATCCGTTAAAGGATTTTAATGCGGTTAAAGAAGTAAAATATATTTTAGGATTGTTTAATGCCGTAAGAAAATTATTCAGCAAGTGTTTATAAATATGTGTGTTTTAGTCAACTTTTTTTTTTCAAAATTTAAACATTTACAATGAACAGATGAAATCTTCAGATGTATTATTAAAAGAGCGAACTTATTCCCTTAGGTTTATCCTTTACCAAATTCCAGCTCGTATATAATCATTAAATTGTTGCTGGTACCAGGAGAAAAATTATTTCGTTAGGTTAAGAAAGTAGAGGATAATTTGGGCGTGTTTAATCATTTAAAAGTATTTCAGTTAGGGAGTGCATATGTTAATAAATCTCATAATAAAGTTTAGATATTATGGAAATTTTAAATATTTAGAATGAATTGAAACAATGAAATGCACAGGCTATGATTAATTTTTTTTATTTTACTTTTTAGCTTAACTCTGCTACACTCTAAATAAAATGGAGTGACTATTCACTCCTCTGGTGCTCAGAGTGAAATTTTTGACTTTCTGAAAGAGTGGATAGTCACTCCTGGGAAGTGACTATTCACTTTAAACAGTGGTAGATAATCATTCTTTCCGAGGATGACTATTCAGTCTTGCTAAAGGAGTGCGTTTTTTCATACCTGGTAAGAGTGAATAGTCACTCTTCAATAGGAGTAAATGTTCATTTTTTATGGAGTCATATTCTTTTTTTTTATTTTGCTTTTATGGGCATTTTAAAAGAATCACATATTTTACACCATGCAATGAAAATAGATACAAGCGTGGTAAAGATTGGAACAAAATACTTTATTAGCAAATTTATTTAATTCATAGTTTGTAACACTAATTGAACTTTTACGGGAAAATTCAGTTAAAGTTACATATGAATTAAAATAGATTACTGTCAGAAAAAAATAAAATATTTTATTGCAATCTTCTCCCTTGTGTTTGCTTTCATTGCATGCCTTATAAAATGTATAATAATTTTATAATGCCCATAAGGGCAAGTAATTAACCGAAATCTTAATCAGTTAATGTTATTTTTTTCTTTTCAGATAGCCATTTAGAATTTTAATAATTCCTATGATGTACGTTAATTACGTTCTTTTTTTTCATGTGTAATTCAAATTTGAAATATTTGGATCTCAGAATTCATTGCTAATGAATTTAAATCTAATCAAATGTTATTGTTTACTGTATTTTAGTTACTTTTAAAGTTTTAGTAATAACTGTATAATAGGTTGCTGTTATATGATTAAGAACGTGTGATTTCATTTTAATTTTTGTTTTAAATATAAAATCTTTTCTTTTTAGCACTATTTTGTATAGCCCTATTGTTCTAAAATATTTTTAATTTTTCCACTAAAGACACAGTGTTTATCAACTCAAATCTTTTTTAATAAGTTCTAAGCTTGATCTAAATATTAAGAAAGTGTAAGATTATTTTTTATGTGTTGTGATCAGTCATATTGTTTTATTAAATATGAACATGGAGTCTCGATTTTTATGTTCTGTGTAATATGTTTATGTTTTTCTTTTAAACATATTCCTTAACTTATTCATGTTTCGAATCTTCTTCCACTATTGCTGGAAAATGAATGTTAATACAACGCTTATTTATATAACAACATATGATAGCCCATATTTAAGTTAAAATTTTTATTCCCGTATATATTGTATTTTGGGAATATGGGCTAAATATATTTCGTATGCTTTATAGGAAAAAATTGATCTAGGAAATAGAAAAAAGAAGAGATATAAAAAGAAAAGAAATGACAGCATATGTACTGTTATTATTGTTGGAAAAACATTTTTAATGTAAAAAGTAGTTATTTATCGCTTTAAAATATATTCCATCTTATGTTATATGTGATACTATGAACATTAAAAATATATATACTAAAGCAGTTTTATTTATAAACTTCATATCAGGCATAAAAAAACACTTTATTTCAATTCTTAACTATCATGTTATGTTTTATAGTGCCAATAATTACGCGTATCGTAGGTATTTAGCTCAAAATCCTAACATACAAATTCTACCAGGAATAAAAGTTTAAAATTAAATAAGACTTGCCTTTAAGTTCCTTTAATAATATCAATATGTTTTAATCCTAAAATGACGGACGCCTTTCTCTTATCTTAAGAAAAGCATCGTAGACTTGCTGTTCAGATTAGCTCATGAGTAATACGAATACATACAATTAGAGATTGACAGAAATTTCAGTTTCCTTTTCGTTCCAAAATCTGAGTTGCGCCGAAAATTCGTTTTCGGCGAAAATGCTGCCAAAAATTCTGCGGGACCGAAACTCGAACGAAACTATCTCTATCTTAGAAATGTCATTTCTTCCTTTGGAAATTTTCAACATTACCCTTTGATTCGAGCTGTATCCCCTTATACAGGGTGTCCAGCGAATAAGACCCTAATTTCAAAATTAAATATCTCAAAAACAAAGATCAATAGAATTATGCGGTAAACGGTTTGTTTATTAGCTAAGCTGTAAAAATGTTATGCAGAAGTTTCAAAATTTAGTGGCAAAAACCGTTAACAGATGGCGCTTTAATCGCAATACTTGTAAACTGCTTCGAAGTCCAGAGCAATGGGGTCTCATTCCTAGATGGCTCCCTACGTAAAGACGTTTCTTTTAACTTAATTAAATTTTAAAACCAGAAACTTTAGATTTTTTTATTCAAACTTTTTTCACAGTTTAAATAAATATTAAAAAGTAAAGATTTCCATTTTTTTCAAATCCCCCTCTATTTGAATTGGATTCCACGATCTACCAATTAGGAGAGAAAAGACATACCACAGAATTATTGGTAACCGCACCGAAGTATCTTATAACAAAATTTGAAATAAATCTCAATTCTGTCAACACATGGCTCCGCTTCTGCACATTATCCAAATAAAATATTTTTTAAGTTCTTATATAATAATTGCTAAACTTTTTATTGAAAATTCTACCAATTAAAATTCTCTAAAATTGAAGCTGAGGCAATAATTCTGTGACCAGATGCCTCCACTTCTGCACATCACCCCAACGGAAAAGCGGTCTTTCCCAATTTTCGTTCTTCCATAGGAAGCCATCTAGGATTGAGATGCTAGGGCTCTCGACTTCAAAACGCAATTTATAGGCATTGCGATTACAGCGCCATCTGTTAGCGGTTTTTGCAACTAATTTTTGAAACTTCTGTACAACATTTTTACAGCTTAGCTAATAAACAAACCGTTTACCGCATAATTCTATTGATCTTTGTTTTTGAGATATTTAATTTTGAAATCAGGGTCTCATTCGCTGGACACCCTGTAGATGGATTATAACCCAAAATTGAACATAGACTGTGTTTTATTTATTTTATTAAAATATTTTTCTTAATAATTGAAAACTTCGTTATTTTCAGAGAAAATAAATAGACACTTTTCCTATAAAATCTAACAATCATCTTTCTTTATCGTTGCCAAAAAATAAGACTGCGGAATAATAATATTTCCCCAACAATTAATTTTCAATTGAAAGGTTTTCATGCGAAAAGGGAAAATTAAATGAAAAAAAAACTAAAATCATTAAAAAACAAGATGAATATGACGTTATATTGGAAATAAAAAAAGAATATTTCAAATATCTGTTAACACAAGATGCAGGAATATGCATTAAAAAAGGACCTCAGGCGAATAGGCTTTGATGTTCAAATAAAATGGTGTTGGGTCCTGATATTATTTCTTCTTCTTCTTTTTCTGTTTTTCATTACTTTCTTTATTTAATTTTATTTTTGTTTTTCACATGACATGAGTTTATTTTAAAGTTATGTAATATATGTATTTTAAATGTATTTGCTTTAAATTAAAGTTCTGCATTTTAAATTAAATGAGTCCAATATTGGTGATAGCGATGGGAACAATATTCAGCGGTTTATCGTCTGCACCCGGCTAACATAAAGATTTAAATTTTTATTCAAAATTGTAAAAGTTTAAAAAAAAGTTTGAAAGAAGATGGATAGTTGCTAAAAAATTAACTCGATTACCTTAAAAAACAACTACTTTTGACGTGTGTTAATTCTTATAGCCGTTCGTTTCAGAAAATATTAATAAAAGTTACCATATTTTTAAAAAGAAGTTGCATTTTCCTTCATAAAACCTAAATATTTAATATGATTGCGTCAAAGTAGCATAATTTTCCCTCTGCTTTTCCCAGTATCGAAATTTAAGTTCAGGAGCTCGAAGTATATTTTAGACAGGTTTCTGAATCGTGGTTTGGCAACCGGAATTTAATTCCACATGTCTTTTAGCTTTATTAGAGTGAAATTACGTTGTAATTTTAAAAAATAGCTTTTTTAATAATAGGTTTTTGTAAAGTCTCATAGCATGAAAATTGCATAGCTTTAAGCAATGTTTAAGTACATTTACAAAGTTAAAAAAAAAATGTTATCGAATCTAAAATTAAATTTATCGAGAAGCCACTCCTCCAAAATTTAAAAATATGAAGAATTAAGCCCCTCCTCCCAAATTTGCCCCCCGGGGGGCACTTTTCTAAATTTTGGGGACATCATTCGTGCCCGCCGGAGGGCAAATTTAGGGGGTAGGGTCTCGGGAGGTTCATAGCATGAATAAGTGGTCACAGGACTTTCCAACAATTTGTCGCATATGGGGGTCGGCAAAAGTTAAAAAAATGCCCCCTTTTGGATCGCCTCTTGGAATACATCCTACCCCCTCCCTTTGAAATACAGTTTGTAGAAATGCTATACTGTGCACGATGACTATATAGAAAAGGACTAATACAATGTAGCATTTTCATAAATTTCACTCAATTATTTCTATGTGAGGGGAAAAAAAATTATTGAAACACCTTCGTACATTTACTTGTTTACAAATAAATTTTCTTGTAAATACTGGTGTCAATCAATTATTTCAACAGTTTACGAATACAAGTACCTTGCCCTTGAAAGTGTTAATAACACTTTAAAGTGAAAGTAATATTAAACTTACGCCTTTTTAAAAACTGCTAAGAGGAAATTTCTCCAAATTTCTTTGTTATTGCTATTTTTAAAAAGTTTGATAATAGCTGTCATACATATAAGACGGTGCAATATGGGTTAAGCTTATCCTGTAACATTTCTTTTTGACACATTTTCCTCTATTTATCTTAAGGGTGTATTCGAAAAAATATTTTTCCACCCTCAACAGCTCGAAATTTTCTAAGACATTTTCAGACTCATTTTTAAAAGTAAAAACATGAAACTTGCTGGGGTGATTTCTGAAGACATGTTTAACATGCCGTGTGATTTCATTTTCAGCTCAATTAATTAGAATTTAATTTTTAAACAATTATTTTCTCAGTATGACCATTTTTTTCATTCCCAGATCGCCGGTTTCGGAAAATTCGGTTCAAAATGCCAACTTTGACAGCGTTTTTTACAGTATTTTCTGCATTTCTCAAAAAATTAAGAAGCACCGCACATTATATAGTTTCTAAATAAGAGAATTTCCAAGTTTGATGCGTTTGAGAGCAAAAATGAATTTTAAAATGAATCAGAAAATAAGCAGTTTGGATCGGAATACACCCTTAAGGATCTTACTTAACTCCTTGTCCAAATTACTTTTTTTATGTCTCCGAATCGTACTCGAATATATTCAGGATATAAAGAAAGACAGGGAAAAGAGACAATATTAGAATTTATCTCTATATTTAATAGTATATATCAACACAGAAATCGGGCAACTCCTTCCTCAATATGAGGAAAAAGAAAATTATAGCTACATTTTTCGATAAAACTCGATAAGAAAAGATTTAAATTTGAGAAAAAATATTTAATTAGATACTGAAACTGAATTAAGAAAACATATGGGAATAACTGTATAGCAAAACAAATCCACATTAATCCTTTATGTACTGAATTATGAATTCATGAAAATTTTATCTTCTAAAGCATATTTCGTGAATTGTTTAAACTACATTAGAAGATTTACATAATCATTTAATAAAATTTAGAGGGATTTTAGAAGGATTGAAGGATTAAGAACGATTAATTAAATTTGAATTTATAGGGATTTTGTGCAATATTTATAATCCCACTCAAATCTTTTATTTTAAATATTTTTCTTAGTATTTTGTACAATTAGGAAAAGTACAAATATAATGTTTTTACAATAGTATTGTAGAAATGTTTTCGGATTGAAAAATTCCCCCCTCCCCCTTCATAACGCCAAGAATTATGAAAAGATGTAAAGACAAAAGAATTCCTCTTTTTAAAAATATTTTTGCTTTGTATAACCAATAATGCTTTTGGATCAAGTTAAAGTAATGTACAGGGTGTCCAGCGAATAAGACCCTGATTTCAAAATTAAATATCTCAAAAACAAAGATCAATAGGATTATGCGGTAAACGGTTTGTTTATTAGCTAAGCTGTAAAAATGTTGTACAGAAGTTTCAAAAATTAGTTGCAAAAGCCGCTAACAGATGGCGCTGTAATCGCAATGCCTATAAATAATGAGCGTGTTCAGAGGTGCACTTTGCGCCGCGCGCGCGCTCAGAAGTTTATGCCATGGAGTAGGTCTTATCGAAGAAAGGAATTTTAACATAATTCAATTATTTCATTATTTTTATGGTTCAAAAAAGGTAAAACCAACGACTATATTTCTTCATCCTTCCAAAACATGGTTTTCGTAACAGGAATACATGCCTATGTTCACTCAGATAAAATCTAAAATAGTCGGGAAAAACATCACGTGACCTTCTTTATCTACTTTAGCCCATTTAGCATTTAAAATTAGTTAACCAACCGCACGCAAACTCCGCGCGAGCTGCTCAAAAAAATTGTGTGGGCGATTTGATCACGTGATTGTGCGTTTTCTGCTGTGTTATTGGTTGTGCTTTGTTTGGTAGGTTGATTGATACAATTTAAGAATTCAATTGGTGATCTAAAAATGTTAACTTTTTAACAATTTTCTTTTTATTTATTTAAAAATGATTTATCAGTTGATTTATATCTTCTGTGATAAATAGAATGCTGTTAGTAAACCAAGATTCTGATATCAACATATGAGATTTGTTTGTAATCTACTATACTGGATGGATTTCAATGGAATTTGCACTGTTAGTTAGACAGTTTTTCAGAGTAGGTTTTAATATATATATTTCTTATTTTATGATTGCATATTTTAATACCGTGTGGATAACAGACCAAAATACATCATAAAACATGAGAAATAAATGGCATTCAAAATTCTGTTAGTATAAGGAAAATACTTACTTATACTTTCAGTAAAAAATTTATAAACATTCTAATCATACTTTATTCATTACAAACTAGGCAGCAGACCTATATATTTTATCTCTTTAAAAAATATATGTACAGATATTTTTAGTTAAAATAATTTACAACTATTACATTTTATTTTTATAATGTTCAAAGTAGAATATGATTTCTAGCCTAGTCTGGATAAAAATTCACTCGTAAAGTACTCAAAAAAAAAAAAAAAAAAAAAAAAAAAAGGAATTATTCTACGTGCAAAAGGATATTTTCGCACAATATATATTATTTTTTCATTTGGATTTGCTTAATGTTTATATCATTATACATATACATACTACATATATAATCACTTAGAAACAAAACTTTGAATATTTAAAAGGCGTTCAGATCTAAAACTTTCATCTCGAAATACCTCATTTTCTCACATTTAAATGAGTATTTTATTATTATAATAAAAATACACGTGCCTCTGTATAACAAAAATAAAAAATATATCTTCATCAAAAATATCTTATTCATTATGAAAAATATAAAACAACCAATAAACAAAACAAAAAAAAAAATTGTGACACAATGTGGGACTGGAGGGATTCGAACCCACAATCCCTAGTCTCGAGTTCACTGCCTTATCCATTCGGCCATCCAGCACACATTCCTTTTGCAACAAAATATCTTTATAATTAGCACCTTAATTAATCAAATCCATGATCTGTTCCTGAACATACTACGTGTTATTCCATACATGATATGGACCCACTCCATGTTCCTGTCTCCTGAGCTCGCGCGCGTAACGCGCGTGCTTCTTGAACACACTCAGTGTTTTGAAGTCGAGAGCCCTAGAATCTCAATCCTAGATGGCTTCCTATGGAAGGACGAAAATTGGGAAAGACCGCTTTTCCGTTGGGGTGATGTGCAGAAGTGGAGGCATCTGGTCACAGAATTATTGCCTCAGCTTCAATTTTAGAGAATTTCAATTAATAGAATTTTCAATAAAAAGTTTAGCAATCATTATATAAGAACTTAAAAAATATTTTATGTGGGTAATGTGCAGAAGCGGAGCCATGTGTTGACAGAATTGAGATTTGTTTCAAATTTTGTTATAAGATACTTCGGTCCGGTTACCAATATCTCTGTGGTATGTCTTTTCTCTCCTAATTGGTAGATCGTGGAATCGAATCCAAATAGAGGAGGATTAGAAAAAAATTGAAATCTTTACTTTTTAATATTTATTTAAACTGTGAAAAAAGTTTGAATAAAAATATCTAAAGTTTCTGGTTTTAAAATTTAATTTAGTTAAAAGAAACCCCTTTTTAAAAAATCATTGAGCATTGAGCATTTATAATAATGATTCATAAATCTTTTTTTTTTTTTTTTTTTTTTTTTTTTTTTTTTTTTTTGTAGAGAATAGTTTGAATGGAAGAATACAAAGTTTCTATTTTTAAAAATTTAATTAAGTTAAAAAATAATTTTAATTTTAAAAACTCGTTTTCATTTTTTTTTTATCATTGAGCACAGAAATATGGTGCAGCTTCTAGCGATAGGATCCGAAGTGTTCGAAAGGAATGCAGCATCTTTGACGTTGATGATATGACTTATCATCAACGCCTTTTAAAAAAGAAATAATTTACTGCATAATTTCTGTCTCTAAAACTTTGTTTACAAAGAAAAGAAATATATGTGTTGTGCTAAAACCAAATTATTACGCCGTGATTTAAAAATAAATTAAAAGTGAAAAAATTCTTTTTTATTTATAATAATTCAGGTATAAACAATAATACCAAAATATTATGCCGGGATTTAAAAATATAAAAAATAAATGTACAAAATTATTTTTCTAAATATATGCATTTTGATTTAAATAATTATATGGCATTAAAGATTGAATTTAATAAAATATTTAAAAAATTCTTATAATGATTTCCAAACTTTTTATTGAAAATTGTATTAATTGAAATTTTCTAAAATTAAGGCTGATGCAATAATTCTGTGACTAGATGTCTCCACTTGTGCACATCACCCCAATGAAAAAATGGACTTTCCCAATATTCGTTTTTACGTAGGGAGCCATCTAGGAATGAGACCCCATTGCTCTGAACTTCGAAGCAGTTTACAAGTATTGCGATTACAGCGCCATCTGTTAACGGTTTTTGCAACTAAATTTTGAAACTTCTGCATAACATTTTTACAGCTTAGCTAATAAACAAACCGTTTACCGCATAATTCTATTGATCTTTGTTTTTGAGATATTTAATTTTGAAATCAGGGTCTTATTCCCCTGACACCCTGTATCTATAACTCATTCTAAACATTATTACAACTAATCGATGAAGTAAAGAGAGTTAGTATCTTTAAATCTTATTTCATTTTACAGATATTTTAGAAAGGATCGAAAATTTTGTTTTTGTAAACGCTTTCATTTCACATCCAATCTTGGAGTAAGATGGCGAACGATCTAGTGGTAATATGCCTTCTGAAATTTCAATGTAAACAATAATTTTTGTGAAGCAACGTAAAACATGGGACGAATAAAAGTAACTTTAATATTTTAAACATACTAAACTTGTTAACTTACTTTAATATTAGGAAATTACAAAAATATGAATTCATCAAATTTTGGCAATTTAATTTAAAAAAAAACTAATATTTCAAAAAAAAAAAATTATGTTCTACTTAACATTTAAAAGAATTATAGATCTTAAGTATGCCTATTTTTAAAACTTTATAAGTTTAAATAAATCAATGTGATAAAGTAAAGTCAGTGTGATAAAGTATTTAGAGTCAACCTTTTTTGTTGATGTTTTTCGTATGTTCATCTATTCTTCTTCTTTTCATTCATTTCTTCTTCTATTAAATCTGCCTCAAACTGCAAATATGTTTATGAACTTTGAGCAACTTTTATGTAGTTAACGATTAATGAATACACTTGATCTAATCACATTTTTTCGACGTTTTATTGCACTTTGAACACTTATTCTCATTCTGTTTAAAAAATCCTCATCTTTTGAATCTTTGTAGGTAATTTAATCATCATCCATATCATCGTCTGTCTACGATTCTCGCTTTCTAGCCTTTGATTTCTTCTTGAAAATTCCTTTTTAGAAAGGCTTACACCTGAAAATTCGCAGTTTTTTTTCTTTTTTTTTTTTTTTTTTTTTTTTTTTTTTTTTTTTTGTCTCTCCGTTATAGATTGGCTTTTATCGGCGTTAAAAATTATTTTTGTCCAAATATTAAAAAAAGGAACAAAACTTTGGTGAAAATTACGTCATATTTAAAATGATACATTTAAAATACCTTATTTAAATCAATTTTTTATAGCGTCTTTAAAATATTGTTTACTTAGCCATTTTATACTAGCTGATTTTAATTTGCTGGGTTGATTTTATTTAATCAATCACGAAAACAGTTATTAACTGTCCCTGCAGCGGTTGATTCTGCCTTAAAATCCCTAAATCAAAGGAAATTCAATGGAAACTCGATTACAGGAGACACCACTCTTCGTTTTATTACGATTTAATCGTCCGTAATCTTTTTAAATCAGATGAAATTAGCGTGTTTCTAGAGACTGACGAGAGTAGCTCGTAGGGGGAGGGGGGGGGCAGAGATTCCTTGTTATCCAAAACTATATCATATACTACCGATTTTTACATTTATTATATTATTGATAACTGCATTAACATACATTTTTTAACAATGAATAAAATTAATAATTATTAAACAGTTATTTATAAAGCAAAAAATGTTTATTAATAATGCAAAATAATACATATAGAAACCTTCCAAATTATGTTCCCCTTACATTTAAATATTTCTTTATGTCATTTAAGTATTTAGAAAACTTATGATTTTAATGAATTTTTTAAAATCAGTTGATTAAAATCACGATTCAATCAATTTAAATAATGTAATCTCATTAAAATCGTTGACGCATTAGTTAATACCCAAGAAATTTATAACAATGAAGAAATAACCACGCATTTGACTGCAACGGAAAACAAGCGGCATCTTACCCCAATCGAAAATAACCAGCATCTTACCCCAAGAAACTTTCTTCGACTCACCCCAAAGTATTGGACAAGATACACGGTTCCCCACACTGACGTGAAAAGGCAGGAACATGCCGCTTTCTAAAAACATCAGATTTATTTTTCTGGTGTTTAAAATAGGACTTATATTATAGCTAAATAAAGAAGTCACGTAAAAGATTTTGGACACATACCAGAAGTTTTAAGACGAAGTAGAAATGAAAAAACGCCACTTAAAAAAAAAGAACGCAAGCTGAAATTAAAGTATCAGTAAGGAACTATCTCCTTTACAACTGAGCGGCGGCGTTTCCCTACAGCGCCTGCGCATAGGAAAACCACGTGACACGACATCCTATCCAACAGGTTATCTCACCCCTAGTTACCCTATTATCACAGTGTTTCAAACCTATCTATATTCTTTATGATCATGGTATTATAATAAAACCATTTGCAGGGCTCCCAAATGGTCCGCCAACGGAATACCAATAAATTTTAACACAAAATTTTATGGTAGGTTAGCGCTAGAATTAACTTTCAAATGTGATTCCGGGGCGCTTTGTAAGAAAAATCTAAAAAGAAAATTTTTCTAAAATAATATTGGTATTCAGTTGACGGACCATTTGGGAGCCCTGCATTTGCTATCAGGGAGATTCTCAAAAGGTGGGATCATTAAACGTAAACTATATGTAATTTTTAAAATTTTCAAATTTAAGGCCAATTTTTTAAAATTTTGTCTATAAATATAATATATAAATATTTTTAATAGTATGTCTACAAAATTATACACAAACATTGAAAGACAGCAACTATTCTTGAAAATTAATTATTAAAGCATGTAATTAGCAGTTGTGTACGTTACAAATTTTGGACATTTTTTCACACGTATGTTACAGATTTTGGGCGTTTATCTTAGTATTTAAAAAAAT
Organism: Maratus speciosus; assembly: GCA_963932465.1. Lineage (NCBI taxonomy): Eukaryota > Metazoa > Arthropoda > Arachnida > Araneae > Salticidae > Maratus > Maratus speciosus. The sequence continues at coordinate 321,457,812 of OZ010787.1, read as the reverse complement.
TCTTAAGACTAAGAATATAGTAAATGTGTCTGTATACATATACATATATAATTAACTTTTTGTTATCCAGTAATAATAATAATAAAATCAAATGCTTTTTTACGTACGTTACTTTCGGACATAACAAAATACAGAAAAATTCTTTATAGACAAGTCCTTCTATCTTCAAAAAAGCAATAAATCAGCCTGCCATCTCTTAACGAAATTATCAAAAAATCACCCGTTTCCTTTATGAATTCGTTGTTTACCATTAGAACCACCTGGAAAAAAGTTAAAACTCTTTTTCTTGGTGGTACATAGGAGCAGTTAACGTTATGAATGTCGGAAATCGGCCTCTTTAGCATATAATAATAAAATTTTAAGATATTTATACAAAGCTTTTACAATAAATTATGTCATTTTCTGTCTCTGAATAGAATTAAAAACTCAATGTAAAAAAAATAATAAAGTCAATGATAATTAAACTTATGTTTGAAAGGCTTAAAGTTATGACTTGTGTCCAGTGCCCACCTTTTAAGAATCGCCCATCAGGTTTGTTTAATAATAAAATATAATTAACCACTTAACAGTTTCTTTTCTCTTGACATAATAAAGTACAAATATGGGTTAAAAACCACTTTTTTAGGACTTAAAAATTTACCGTTATGTAATCTAGGAATTTCTCTATTTATTTAACCCTAGATCTACCGGGAATTTTATTCAAGTTTTAATAAAACGTTCTACACCAGAATTTTTATTTAAAACTATTTAACTTATTTATTTACCTTATTTTTGTCTGGTTTATATACTTAGTTTATTTTAAAGAAATTTCTGGTTTGAATGAATATTTTGTATGTACCTGTCGGGTCCAATGGACCCGTCTGGTAGACGGAGGGTTAAAGCGAAGATTATAATTAAAAATTAGTGGTTTCCAAAAGCGTTAAGAATTGGAGCAAGCAAACTCTTCTTGCTTGAACGTTGCAGGAACAAGTGGTTAAACTTGCATTTGCTCATTATTACTCAATTATTGTTCAGGATATTTGAGGAAAATTTCTCGAATGTATGTTAATTTTCATTTTCTGAGTAATTGTAGCTTCAGAATAAAATTTTGCTGCAAACGTAAAATATTTTATGCTGATTCGCGTCTGTCCAAAGCTTGAAATTTCTTAATAGAGTTTTAAATGTACAGTGCCAGCAAACAAAATCTTGACACTCAAGCCATAATCTCAATGTTCTGATGTTTTATTTTATTTTTTCCTACTTTTAATAGAAGAGGCGGACGATAGTTTCTGTCACACGTGGAGTGGTAGCATTTGCAGCTTGAGATAACTCAGCGTTCTCTATTTTTATTTTTAGTACTGGTAGTGGTTCAAAAATTAGGGGAGATTTTTTTTCCACTGCAGTAAGAAATGCACATAATGGGACGTATAAAGCTTACAAATGTTGAACCAACTCGTGCTTTCACTTTATTAAGTCAAAATGTTTCTGTAAGTCGTATAGCTTTAGATTTACAAAAATCAAGACAAACTATTTATGCACTAAAAAGGGAAAGTGCCAACTTATCACGTCGCAGTGCAACAAAATGAAAACAAAAGGGTTCAGGAAGAACCAAAAATACTTCAGAAGGTCTGATATATTTTTCAAACATTAGGCTTTGTTAAAACCAACAACAATAGCTGCAGAAATGCAAAAGAAACATTCAGATTTACTAATGAATGTGACAATAAAAACCATCAGCCATAGACTTCAGAAAGACTGGGAGCTACTAGCTCGAAAGGCAACAATAAAACCCCTGCTTACTGATGTCATGAAAAAAAAACATTAAATATTTGTAAGAAATATTCAAATTGGATAGCAGGAGACTAAAAATAATGTTTTCTGATGAAAGTACTTTTAGGAGAATCAGAGGGGGTCCGATGATGGTGAGAACACTGTTGCCGTTGTTGTTTGTTTCTGACGGCCAATTATTTACCCTTGGGATATGGGCCCGAAGGGGGGGGTGCCCTCCGTGGGGGTCTTTCTGAGGGAACCAAACCCGTATTTACGCAAGGAAATCCAAAGCTCGAAAAAAAAAAACCACGGAAAACTCTGAATGATACCTTTGGGATACGGGCCCGAAGGGGGGGTGCCCTCCGTGGGTGTCTTTCTGAGGGAACCAAACCCGTATTTACGCAAGGAAATACAAAGCTCGAAAAAAAACCACGGAAAACTCTGAATGATTAGGCCGATGGGCTCGATTGGGTTCGAATCCATTACCTCCCGTGTACGAACTTTGAGAGCAGAACCTCTCGGTCGCTGGTGGGGGGCGATGGTGAGAACACCTAAAGGTTCCCCACAATATGACACAAAGTTTACTGTTAAAACTGTAAAGCACCCAGATTGTGTAATGTATGGTGTGCTTTTAGTGGTAAAAAAGGTAGAACTAGACTATATACCCTTCTAAAAATATTACTATGAATGGTAGTAAATATTTAGGAAGTTCTACAAGACCAGTTACTGTAATTTTGGTCCTTTCATGGATGTCATTTTTTCATGCATGATGCAGCACCTGCTCATGAGACAAAACTTGCGCAAAAGGGGTTAAATGATAATAATATAGCAGTACTTGAATAGCCAGGCAACTAACCACACCTTAATCCAAAAGAAAATGCTTAACCCTCTAAGTGTTTGGCGCGTAATATTCCGTTCACTAAGCTCCAGGCTTCACAGCAATACAAACAATATTTAAGATAATATAACTCTATAGATTTAATGAATTTTAAATACATTGAAGAATGATTAATACTCTCAAGGATTACATTCATATTTGTAATTGAGTTTTTTTTTTTATAATGTTGAAAGAATCATATTTTCTTAGCATTTAAAACAAAATGCAAAGAAAACAACATTACAATTTTACTCTTTTGCAAGACGCTCGAAAGGTTAAAACACCATGAAAAATAAATTTCAAGAGACACACCCATCCAGCGTCAGAGAACTGCAAGAGGCATTAAAAAAATTGTGGGTTCATATGGACAAACACTATTTCCAAAATTTGGCAACTTGCTTGCCTAATAGACTGAAAAGTGTCATAAAAGACAACAGAACTATGCTAAAATTTAATTTTTTGCAATAAAAGTATACTAGGCGAGTGTTTTTTGCAGTTTTCAATGAGTGTCAAGATTTGTTTTGCTGGCTCTGTATAACTGGAAAGCGAAGTTTCTATAAATATGATACCTGAAAGTAAAAAGAAAACCATTATTTTACATAACATTAAAGAGAAGAAAATTACAATTACAATTTACTTTGTTCCAACTTAATCAAGGCAAATGTATTAGGTTTGGGGTACTATCATCATCTTTTGACAAGAGTGCTAAATGAACTTCAATTTACAATAGAATCGAACATCCAACCCGGGATTCGTTTCTTGTACCTACACTGCTCTACTTAGCTTATTCTTTAGACATTAAAATACGTAAGTAAAAGGATAACTTGGAGTTAAGAAGTTAAAATTTGAATAATATTCTCATTTGTATAGCATTCAGTATGGTCAAGAAAAATGTAAAAAAAAAATGACAATAATCTATTATTGCTTAACAGAAAAGGAATAAGAATATTAATAATAAAAACAAAGATTTTAATTTATGAATTGTACAAATTTATTATCTCCAATGCGATATTCGATTTCTGCTTCATTTTGCTATGCATTCAGACGATATAAATCCTTAACAGAAATCATGGTAATTTAAATCATGGTCATTTTATGGTAATATCCATATGAAGGACTCGAGGGGGAAAAAAAAGCTAATATTTTTCTTTTCTTCTCAAGTGAGATAATGGTGCAATTAATAATGTATTAGCAGTTCATTCTTATTCTGTGATTATTTATGGGTTAAAACAAACAACATAAAAAAGTGAAAATATATACCAATACTTTAGAAACTGCACGAAATTCGAACTTAGATTTTTTTTGAAAAAGAGATTTCTAATTCGATTTTCAGGCTACTTAGTTTAATTTAGCCGTGGAAACAAACAAAAAATAAGATAGAGACCATGAGCTTCTTATCGTACGTCTTCTATTAAAAAGATTATTGAAGAATCTGGCGTCAAAATTGATGTTTAGTTAACAATTTAACTGAAAGAAATCAGATTATGAATTTTACAAGTAGTTCTGTCAAGACAGCAAACATTGTGCAAAGCAAGAATCCTAGCTCCAGGTATATATAAAATTATTACTCTGTAGCTACCTTAGATACCAAACAAATAAACCCTGAGTAGGGTTTGCCTACGAAAGTTCCAAAATTTGTAGGAAGGGAAAATTTGTGAGTAGGAGTAAGGTTACCATATTTGGAAACGTCCATAACGATTTTTCCCTTTAGTTTTCGTATATGTCATGAAAAAGTGTATGTGTGAAGTTTCACTTGATAATAAAGATGGGCGTTATTTAACGTATTTGGATGAATAAAAATTTTATTGTTTTGCATCTTACTGTTTAATTATAAATTAACAGAAAATTACTGTTAATTTTGGAAGGCATTACCTACACAATATTTTTTTTTGTTAAATGCCAAAAAATGCTTTTTTTTTTTAAATTTACAGTCAAATTCTAAAATATATGTATACAATGACCTTTTTTTTTCAATTTTAATAAATATATAACAAAAAGCAAAAAAAGGTACTTTCACGGAAGTCCTATGTTAAACGTTTATGAAAGTGTCAAAGCGAAAATAAATTTCAAACGAAACTGTTGGGCAGATCTGGGCACCTATAACGTTTCCACCGAGAAACTACCCAAACATATGGTAAGGTGGGATTATTGGGGGGAAATTACAAACGGGTAAAACACTGTACACACAAGATAAACACGAGAAAGAAAACATGAGGGAGATGGAGAAAACACCCAATTACCCAATAACCCCAGAGTAAAATAGGCTAGCTAATTCCTAATTATTCAGCCTGTAGACTTCATAGTGTTAACATAAAAAATCACAATTAATAAGATAAAATACTGTGATCGTGAAATTTGGTCCTGGCTAACCTCTGAGATAATATATATGGGGCATTCTCACAATCTTTTAACTTTCATGTCCCTGAATAATAATGTTTTATTTAATACACTTTTTTGTGTGTTTTTTTATTTCATATACTTGAGAACATCCCATTGCATGATTGCACAACAATATTAACGAGATAAATAAGTTTTGGACGATGTTGGGAGTCCAAACACATGGAAAACTCATCTACCGCCTCGTGTCCCTGATGTTGATTTTGAAGTTTGGAGCTGTCTGGATAAAATTGTTTCAATAAAAATAATTCGATGTAATTTTTTTCTGAAACTGGAACTACTATTTTATATAAATAGGTAGCTAAAAATTAACCTGCACACATTTTTAGAGTTGATGTTATTTTTTGAACTCTGTCCCTGGGTTTTAGATTTCTTACCATCCCTCTTCTAAAATTATACGAAAATCACTTCAGATGCAGCGACAGAATTTTTTTCAAGTTTTTGCTCATGCAGAAGTATGCTAGTAAAAAAATATCTAAAATTCATTGACAGGAAATTTACTGCAGAATATAAATCAGCATTTAAATATCAATTTCAAGCACCGTGGATTTATTGGTAGTCTTACCGTCCCCATGGTTTATTCCTGCACTTTTCGAAGTGAATTAAAAAAAAAATTAATTTAATCCAATGTTAACAAGTGTTTTGAAAAATCAATGAACATTGTGGCTATCACTTAGTCTTAACATGATTTTCCTAAAAATAGGTGTTAATTTTCCTTACCGTTCCATCCTTACCGTCTCTTTTTTTACCATTCCGTCCCTTTTTTTACCATTTCGTCCCCCTTTTTACCTTACCGTCCCTTCTTTAAGACCCCTTTAAGACAATGTTACACAAACATTCTGTATTAAAAGTACTACATTTGCATTATTTCTTATTTGGATGTCCTGTGGGTACTATGCAAATTCATTATAAGTAAAAATTTAGAAGAAAATAAAAAGTTATAGGGGTAAAATGGTAAGGAAAATTAAACTCGCAAGTTTAACCCAGACCTCAGTTAAATAAAAAACTTTTCGCTGCTGACCACTTTTTCTTTATTTTGAATCATTAAGGCATTCGTCTATCAGATTAAAATGTTATTTTAGCAAGTTTAATTTTGCCAGATTTTTTTCCCCAAAAGTCAAAAGATTGTGAGAATGCCCCATATATTTACGATTATCCCGAAAGGAGGCGGGCGACATGTACCTCAAAACCTACCCAAATGGCGTTGTGATTTTTTTTTAAATAGAAGTAGCCTTTAGACCACGCAAATGAAATGGATCACCAATATAAATATTAAATATTAATAATTCTTAAGTGATTCGTACTTGACCTGAAATAAAAATCTAATACTAAAATAATTAACACGGACTCATGGTTGAAAAATAACATAATCAAATTTAACAACTAACAAAAATTTATTTACAATAAAATATACAATTAAGAAAGAAGTGTCACATGTCACGCTTGCTCTAAGCAACAAATCACACTAGTCATTATTATTCTAACATTAATCCTAACTTACTTATTATAAAATTACTAAGACAAATGGGTACCAAATTGGATAATATAATCCCTAATTAAAGAATTCATAAATATACTTAAAACTCGTTTACAGGGAACAAAAATATACATAAAATGACAATACCTTCTACATCTTTTGAGTAGGCGAAGACCACCCTCAGTGGGTTCAGGAGTTATACTTAATCCTAAAAGTCCTAAATTATGACGGTGCACATACAATAACTACAGTAGAGGACATCAACCTCAGCTCTTCAATCGAGCTTTCCGATGCGGTTTCACTACTATAACTAGTGAACCGATAAACACTAAACTTCTGCATGTAGGTCGAGTCTGAAAGCAATTAACACCTCTGGCGAATACCTTGAGAAGACCCACTTCTCATCACGAGAGCATCTTTTTGAATAATGATAGCTTACCATATATCCTTACTTCATACTCTTAAGTAAAACTCTCTTCTAGACAATAGTGGATGGGGCTTGAACGCCCTCCGTTCAATCAGTGAAGGCTTGCACGCCCTCTGTTCAATCAGCGAACAGCATATCCTACCCCCTTTACTACAAACTCTCTTCAAAACGTCTCATTCGTTAACTTGGGGTCATGCGGTTCCACAGAGCACCGCCATCCTGAGGGGCTCTAAAAAATGAGCGCGTGGCTAGCTGAACATGTGTGGTCCACTTTTACGAGCAGTCGTAAATTTACCAATAAATTTATTCTTGACATTATTGTCAAGACATTGTTAGCTGCTCGTCTCCATGGAGTCGACCCAAAGATGCTTTGTAAAGATAAACGCCACCTGTTTTGCCTTCACTCGTAAACAACTTGAATCCATTATATAAATATATACATACCCATAATCAAATTAATAGTCATACATTTAATACACAAGTTTATAAATAATAATAATAATAATAATAAGTCTTAACTTCACTACATATAAATACAGGTATCTTTTATAAGTAAAATGTCTTTAATCTGCAAAACACGTAAGTGGCCAGCAGAAACCACAGTCAAAAATTTCAAATGAGAAAAATTCTCTTCTATCTCTCATTCAGTTGTCATGTGAATCCCAAAAAATATCAAGAAAAAACACTGCTGCCTCTTTGCATGTTCTGAAGTTGCAAAAATTCGTATTACACTTAGATTGTTATTTTGTTCCAAATAATCATTTATCGTCGATTTTAATATTGCTGCTGCTCTCATTCAAAGTGAAGAAAAATTCTTGAAGAAAAATTGATTGGATTCAAGCAAGGGTGAGCTGGGTTGCATTGCAGCGCCATCAGTTTCCCTTGCGGCAGGCGTTCTCCATCACCTTCCACAAGGCTCAGGGGCAAACACTCGACTTTTTATGCGTGTATTTAAGAGTCTACGTCTTTATGCACGGAATGCTGTACATTGTTTTCTCACGTGTAAAAAGACGTTCAGGCCTAAAAGTCTTGCTACCAGAAGAAAGTGTACAACGAACTAAAAATGTAGTTTGGTAGGATGCCGTTTCGTTGTAAATACGCACGCAATGTAAAATTTAGAACTATGTACAAAGTTTTCAGATTGATTGTTTCTGTAAATAATACTGTTATAAAATAAAATGCTTTACAGTAATAATACAGCGAGTATTTTTGTTATATCAAGTTAAACACAAAGTTAATTTTAACAGAGAGCTTTGCCGTCCCCGATGGTACTCATATAAGTACAGTATTACCTTTTAAGTACCGACTTTCATAATTGCTGTAAGAAACATTCTCGGATAATAGTAAATTTTAGGCCTTGGCTAAAAATGGCGAACTAAACAATGTATCCATGATTGTTTAAATTTTTTGTCAGCTTTTTTTTTAGAAGCGCTGTATTGTTTATTTGTTTAAATATTAAAAAAACTTAAATTTAATTATTTAAAAAATTGAAAATTTGTAAGCATCATTACGATGGCTTGTCTCAAACTTCAGATTTATTAACTGAAGTCTTTATTTTTCAACGTATACAGCGATCTAAGTTTTTTAAAATTGAAATCCATCGTGGTGATATCTATGATTGCGTGAAATCACTTGAATCGGTAGGTTTATTTTGAATATAATGTATATTCGTGTTTAAATTTGGTTTGATAAGATTTTAACGGGACACCTGTCCATCAACCTCAACAGGTTAAATCATGTCCGGTTCAGAAACCATAGGTTTGCACATTTAATGGCGAGTTAAATGTTTCAATTCGTCGTTTACTTGATCTTAGGTTAGTGAACCTAAGACTGAGATCCGCATAGCTGATTGGCCAAAGGAATCATATGCTTTAGTAATCACCTGTATAATTTCTAATCTTGTAGAGTAGCACTTTTGTCTGTTTCTTTAAAATAATGAAACTTAAACTATAATTGAATGTGCATAGTTGCCGTGTTAAATTTTTAGATGAACTTATGTTACAAACAAAATTCTGGTATTATAAAACATAATTTGAAATATCTTAAATATACTTTATTGGTATAAACTTAAAACTTTTCAAATATCTATTTTTATTTCGTAGTTCTGTGTTCGTCACAAAAACCAAAGATTAGAAATGCCAATACAGTTCGTTTTTACAATTCTTTAAAAAAAAAAACAGTTATTCGATTATTTAAAATTTTAACTATAGCATTTTTTTAAATATAAGTTTCACAAACAATTTTCTGATCAGGATAGCCGTAGTAAGTAGAATAAAAGTAAATAACGAGATAGGTTTAATTTTTCCTTGTAAAGATTATTATATATTACGGCCTTTTCATATATTTGTTTGTAAAACATGTTTTTTTTAATTAACACTTTCCAACAAAGTTGAAAAGTGTTTATGACTTCGGTTTGTCTGTCCGTCTGTCTGTCTGTCCGTCTGTCTGTCTGTCCGTCTGCGCTCTAACTCCCGTAAATATACTCGGTTCGTTCTGAAATTTTTGTATGTTAGTAACCTTTACCATAGCACGAACCCTATATCAAATGAAGTTTATAGCACGTTTAGTTCATTTACAGGGGCAGTCAAAAGTTTTCCGTTACATTACGGCCTATGGGAAAAAAATCGTTTAAAATGATTTTTAATTACGTTACATGCTTTCAAATATAATAAAATTGATATGCATTTATCAAGTGTACTAAAATATGCATTCTGTAGAATATGCGGTGCAAGGAATAGTTATTATACATTTACAGGGCCACACAAAAGGATTCCGTTACATAATGATATAGGGGTGCAGGGACTTTTTTCCGGCGTATTTCAATTATGTTAAATTATTTCATGTATAATGAAATTGATATACGTCGCTGAGGTTTACTATCAGTTATTTCATGTATAATACGAAGTGCATAGAATTATTTACAGAGACACACAAAAGATTTCAGATACTATATTGTATCCGAAGCACTGTACTTTAGCGATGATTGCTGGAAATGCATTTTTAATCGCGGTATGTGCTTTTATGTTTCACTATATGTATGCATTGTATATGGTGTGTAAAAATGCTCTAATTGATATACAGGGCTACACAAAAGAATTCGTAATGGTTACTGGGTATGATTGCAAATTGTTTAAAGGTGGTTTTTAAATGAGTTATGAATTTTTACGCTGAACTTCATTTAGTTTACTGAGAAATGTTTGTAGAATATACATAAAATGATATACAGGGTCACGCAAAGAATTGGATACATGGCCGTCTATAAATGATAATTTCTGGAAATGTGATTCCAGTAGTTTTATGAGTGTTTTACTTTGAATTAAACTTTATATAAATAGTGGCGTGTAATAAAGGTACTAGGCTAACTACAGGGTTGTACAAAAGTATACAAGTATGTTTACATCTATTAGTATAAATTGTTGAAAGAGAAATTTCAACCTGATATATGTTTTCTTGCTAAACTAAATTTCTCCATTATATAGTATCTATATCAACCTACAGTTTTGCTAAAGCATTCAAGAAGTGTTGGAAAGTGTTTCATAATCTATGTTTAACGCATGATTTTTCTTACTTGTTATTTGACTGAAATTATTATTTAAAGATCCAATTAAAATAACTCGAATAAAATTGCGTGCCCAGTATCAGAAATCAATAATCTAATTTTTCCGTTCGCGCAACATCTTAGAAAATAACATAAATTTAGCAATTTTTCGCAATTTTCGCCGTGCAACTCTTCGCTCGTTTTGCTAGAACAAAAAGGACCCAGAACTCACCATGTGGAGGTGGTTGCACGTAGAGATCCACCTCCACCCTACCCAACCAACCATCCAATTGTTGGTGTGGCATTTAGATTATTTTTGCAGCTATTTACAAATGTTTCCCATAGAGTAGTATTTTTTGGCTTACAGTGTTTTTTACGTTTTCTTTTTTTATATCTACTACATATTTAAAGTCTGATTTTTTGGAAGAATGAGGCATAACCAATTTAGACTTCACTGTTGTTCGAATATAGACATCTCTAGCTTCATGTCCATATACTTTATTCGAGGTCTATGTCACCAGTTTGACGCATATCTTAACAGTCTCGGTGTGATAGGGAAACATTTGTATTTCTCTGATGAGAGTAGTGTCAGAAGTGATGAACGATTTAACATCATCTTCATTTAGGTCCCGCGGCATTGGGAAGGATACACCGCACAAGAATTCCAATTAATAATGTCGGAAGCTGGAAAGTTTCCATTCGGTGGCATTATATTTCTAACAGTCTTCTTCTTTGGGACGGTTTGTCTTGCTTTCACGATCCTTCTGTAACCAATATCTCAAAATACGTTTTCTTTAATCGACAATCATTGCCAACAGAACATTTTCTGGGTGCGCAAAAAACACATTTCGTTCTATTACTGGATTAACATCTTGTAGTAATTCGTCGGATAAATAGCGTGATGTCTGGATTGCTTGAAATACCTGTTTTGGTCCGTCAGTAAAATATTTGCTTATTTTATGACAAATTATATAGGCATGTATGATTTCATGATGAAGCCAACTATTTTTTTAAGTTTTCCGATGAATCTGATACAATCTAGGAACTCGGTTGACCGCAGTTAGTCATCTGGAATCGGATAAAGTACCAGGGTCACAATTCTTCTGAATAATGTCTCAAGGGGATTGCATTTAAAATGTCCCAAAAATACTGTTGTTTTTCGCTCAAAAAAGTCCCGTCCATTTCAGGAATCGAACAATCTGCGGGTTCACAATCGACCATAGGAGCTTTTTCACAGCAAGTGAGCTGCTACCCGATTGCCACAGTAAAAGATTTAGGTCTTTCAGTTTGACCGTGAATATGGTGGAAATTTTTGCGATAAGAAAGCACATTAAAATACCGGATGCATATGCTCCACATTTTATGATTTTTTTTATCGGTGAAAAGCACCGTTATTCCATCCAGTGTTTGTTACAGTACCATTACACCCAACTACTTCTAGTTTTCTAGTGATATTGATAGTTCAGACAAACAAAAGATAATGCGTTAACTTATGTCATTTGATGAACTCGTGGAACTCGATGCATGTCCAATATAAGTTGATCCAGATTCCTGGAAAACATAATAGTTTTCTTATTTCAAATTCCTGTGAAATTGCTTGGCATTAAATTTTTCGATGAACAAAGTATCTCATTTTTGTCCGTCAAAATAAAAGACCCGAACTTTCCTCAGGGGTGTGAATCGGCTTTTCAAATCCGTCCTAAAACGACTCTTGTCTCTTTTTATTTTACACTTATCAACCACATCAGAAGAATCTGTGTCGGTCTGTGTCGGTTACACTTGACGTTATGTCAGCTTTTGGCCGATCAGAAACTCCGAAACGATCACTGTTTAGTGCTGTTGCGTTAATTTTAATTATCATCTTTAGTCCAGGCAATAGAGACCGTATAGGGACTCTACCTAGCAAAATTAATGGTAGTACTGGAAATCGTCTTTCTAGATGTTTTTTGGGTCGCTGAATCCGAATTTGTAACTTCCCACCAAAATTACCCCCGGCAACCCCCCCAAATTTTGGTAAAATGCCCCCCAAAAAAGGTTTTTATTAAAAAGCTATATATTTATATAAGCTAATATTAATAAAGCTATATAAATTATAAGTAGCTAGAAATTCAGAAAGTAGACAAAATTTGCAACAAATTAGATATATGACATTATGACTTAGGATGAAGGGGAAGGGGGGATCTGCCTCGGAACAAGCGCCGCAGTGCTACGTGGACTAAGTTGCGCAATTCCACTTAACCACTCACACGTTTACATTAGCCCTCCCATCTTCCCTCCGAACTTTCTCTATAATGTTTACTTTAAGATTTTTGGGTCACTGAATCCGAATTTTTAACTTACCCCCAAAATTCCCCCCCCGAACCCCCCCCCCCCCCAAATAGCTGGTTTAACTTAAATTTCTTATTGTTTTAGGGGAAAAGCATTACGAAATTAAGAAACTAGACAAAATTTGCAACAAATAGGATATACGACATTATGACGTAGGATAAACGGGGAGAGAGGGGGCTGCCTCGAAACAATCCCCGCGCGCTTTCCTCAAAAACCAATTTTTTTCAAAAAATCAATTTTTGGGGGGTTGCCGGGTGAAATTTTGGTGGGAAGTTACAAATTCGGATTCAACGACCCCAAAAACTTCTAGAAAGTCGATTTCCAGTACTACCATTAATTTTGCTAGGTAAAATTCCCTATTGCCTGGACTACTTCGATTTGGGCTTTTAGTCGATGTACACGGTTTGTATTTATCGTCCTCATACTCCGAGTCTTCAAAAGAAGCGTGTTTGAGTTTAGAACTATCTGAGAAACCACTCAGTTCTTGCTGAAGATCACGAGCTTTTCGCTCGGCCTTCACATTTAACTTTTTTGTAACTGTTTTGTACATACATCCAATTTTCCCCCAAATTGTAATTCCTTAGAAGAATCATGAACCTCAAATCTAAGACACGAATTTTTTTTTTTTTTTTTTTTTTTTTTTTTTTTACATAAGCATTTAATTAGAATTGCGCATTGACATGCATGTGGTCATTTTAATATAATATAAATATCACACCCAACAATTGGACGGTTGGTTGGGCAAGATGTGGGTGGAACTCAACGTGCAACCACCACCATGTGGTGAGTTCTGTGTCGTTTTGTTTTAGCAAAACGAGCGTTGCACGGTGAAAATTGGTAAAATTATGTTTTTTCTAAGTTCTTGCGCGAAAAAAAAAAATTGGACTATTGATCGGAATTTAATTTATTTTGGTTATGTAAACCATGAAACAAGCATAAAATGCTAAAGTTTGTTTATTTTTAAAGATTTAATTAACTTAAATTTTTTGAAAAAAGGCGCGATTTTTGCAATTTTTCATGAATTTTAAGTACGATGCGCGAATGGAAGATGTTAACCGATTTTAAACCTTTTTATGCCGTTTTTCTTCTTATTACAATAGGCAACTTTTCCGCACTAAAGCGTTCCGAAAATAAAAAAATTCTTTTTTTCGACCCACCCTAATGTGAAAGCCTATTTTTTAATTTTTAGTAACAAAATAGGGACTTTTTGCATCCTCCCCCCCTCCTGTATTATTTATTATACTTAGCTTTAATTTTTTCAAATACCTTTGAAAATAGGTAATATTTTACATATAAAAAATCTTTGAATGCCCTAAAACACTCATATTTTTCCATTTTAAAAATTAGTGACATATTTGAATACACTTTATAAACTCATTCTTTACGAAATATTAAAAAAGAAAAGATTTTTTTTTGGTCTGATATGTTATGGCCGTTATAATCTAAATTTCTTAATGGGACGGGAGGCTGGGGGCTTCCCCTAGTTTACCCAAATAGCGCCTCATTGCTAATAAGACACATACTCTTTTCTTTTTTTACAGACACAAAATTAAAAACTTTTTGGGGTGAAAAACGAACTAAATTTACCGAATTCAATGATGAATTTAACTGTGTATTTACCATGAGAAAGGTGTAAAAAAAAGTGCGACTATGTGAGAAATAAGGTGCACTTTTATTTCTTTTTAACTTTCAGATTATAAAAAAATTTGTTTAACATAAATGCTGACATTCGTATAGTGGATGGAGAAGGATTGAAAGTGTGAGCCTCAAAGCACATTTTTGAAATTGCTGATTTTTTTTTTCGCGAGTGTTGGCACCCTGTAAGATTAGTAATAAAATAAAATCTTAAAATATATTTCTTTTTAATGATAACAAAATGTCAAAGAAGCAGAAAATCGCAGATCTGCATGAAAATCTAATGAATGCCCCATCCACCACTCCCCAATTCTGCTGTAAAAATCAAGTTACTTGACTCATTACAGAACTCTTTTTAATAAATTACAAATAATAATAAATAAAAACTAAAATATTACAATATTACCCAAACATATGAAAATTAATTTTTCATCAAAATAATGCATAAAAATATAAACTAAAAATGGATGGATTTGAATTATAACCTCAAGACTTTCTTTCTTTACAGACATAAATAGAGAATCAATTTCAGCAAGATTACAGCACCTAGAATACCTAGTGTGGAAATATGCTATCCAAATAGTGCTAGAAATTTGTATCCCTTAAATGTGCGACGATACTGCTAAAATTTCAAGTGTCGATCGCAGCGACATCTGCGGGATTTTCATATTACTAGTATTACATTGTATAGACTAGCAATTTCTTGCAGTTGTAGAACATATCCTGCAGATGTCGCTGCAATCTGCATATTGCAGCAGTATCATTGCACATTTAAGGGATACAATATTTTAGCGCTTTTTTAAGTATTACAGGGACATAGATTAACATCCAAGATCGGACATTCCCATAGAGCGTAATGGTAATGCGATTGCGATCGTCGCGCCCTTAGTGACAATGGGGAAGAAATTCCCCCTCCTTGTAGTAATGCTTATTATTGAGTATCTACCTTATTGTGATCTTTCTTTTTTTAATGTTGCATGTTTACGTTTTCGATAGAATCTTACACCGATACATGAACATAGAATAGACATTCTGTTTTATACATCTAATATCTATTCTATGTTCATGCACGGATATAATTTTTTTTTTTTCCTACATGATTGGTGAACTGTTTTAAGTGCAACGAATACTAGGTAAAAATTTCGTCTTGAATGCTATGTATCAAAAGCAATGGTGTAACATAAAAATATACGAAATGTTGAACTCTACAAGTCCCAGAAAATTTCCTAATTATTCCCCTTTGGCAGGAAAATTTTTATAGCCCGTGTTTTATAAATTTATGAAGTTTAACGTATAAAACAATCGTTACAATAATCTTTTAAAATTTATGCATTTTCACTTCCTTACAGATAAAATAAAAATATTGTTTTTAATGTAAATAACGTACAATCAATTCAATAATGTTTATAATATTAACATATAAGAAATAATAATAACAATATTACAGATAGGGAAAAATTCCTTTCGACAAATTTTTAGAATTGTATAAATCTAAAAGTTAAAAATAAATAGAGGTACTGGCATTACACTCAATAAAATTTTATTCGATATGAATAAATTGATACGATACCTTAATTTGATTTTTTACAATTTAATAATATTTTACAATTAAATAAATAAAGCAAGCATGAATAGAATATCGTCTGACACCTGTTTCGTTTTAGGAACAAATAGATATTCAAACCATTGAGGATAAACATATTTCTTCAACATAGGCAAATTTCGGAGGTTTGTTAAGTCTTCCCCCTTGCCGATAGTGACGCTAGTACTGTTGCCATTACAGATTTTGCCGTAAATGTCCCATCTTGGTCCTTAATCTATGTACAGGGATAGCCGATTTTCATATTATATATTCTAGGCGCTATAGCAAGATACTCAATCCACGTGGTTGGCATTGAAATTCGATGTCAAACTCGATGCAACACTACTTTAATTACAGAATAATAGAAAATAAAGAATATATATTAAAATATTACCCAAACATATGAAAAATTAATTTTTCATTAAAAGAATGCATAAAAATAAAAACTGAAATTCGATGAATTTGGATTTTAAATATGAAACTTTATTCTTGTTTTTCATCCATAAATACTCAATTACGGAAAAAAAAATCTTATTTAAAAAATGAAGGTTATTTCATGCGGACCACGGCCAAATCGAAATACACAAAACAATGCAGTTCTGAACGTTGTATTCCACTATCGAAGAATTTGTTGTTTCCATGGCAACAAGGCATTCCACTGAAATCCTATCGAATAAGTTCAGAATCTGGGTTTAAGAACAAGATTGTACTGGCGAATGGGATCCACTCCATAGCCTTAATCTCCTTCCTTCGCATCAGTGCTGAGTGACGTCAGTTTCGGCCTCGACTGAGCGCCAATCGCTGTCAGCGCCATCTATTGTTTGAAATTCGAACTAAAATCAAGAATCACAGTAAAAAAAAACTCCTGACATCATACATAACCCTCCTGCAAGAATTTTTTTAATATCTGCCACCGTTTGCAAGTTATTGAATTTTAAAATCGTCAGTCACTTTGGGTCACCCGGTATATGCCATTATGACGTAGGATAAATGGGGATGGGGGATATGCCTCGGAACATGCGCCGCGGTGCTGCGTGGACTATATTGCGCAATTTCACTTAACCACTCACTCGTTTACATTCGCCCTCCCGTCTCCCCCCCGAACTTTCCCTATAAGATTTACTTTAAGTTTTTTTGGGTCACTGAATCCGAATTTTTAACTTCCCCCCAAAATTTCTCCCTCCGCAAACCTCCCCAAAATAGTTGTTTTTAAATTAAATTTTCTATTGTTTTAGGGGAAAATTATGTAGAAATTCAGAAAGTAGAAAATTTTTTCAACAAATAGGATATATGACATTATCACGTAGGATAAACGGTGAGAGGTGGGATTGCCTCGGAACATTCACCACGCGCTGTTCTCAAAAACCATTTTTTTTTTCAAAAAATTAATTTTTTGGGGGAATGCCGGATGAAATTTTGGTGGGAAGTTACAAATTCTGATTCAGCGACTCAAAAAACATAAAGTGAGTCGAAATCCAGAACTAGTATTAATTTTGCCAGGTAAAAACCGCTATTGCCTGGACTTGCATAACTTAGTGGAAGTAGCGTCGCAATGCATGTTCAGAGGCAGCCATTCCCTCCACATTCATCCTACGTTATAATGTCATATATCCTATCTGTTGCAAATTTTGTCTACTTTCTGAATTTCTACATACTTTTCCCCTAAAACAATAAAAAATTTACTTAAAAAACATCTATTATGGGAGGGTTGGGGGGGGGGGGGATTTTAGGGTTAAGTTAAAAATTCGGTTTCAGAAACCCAAAAAAACATAAAGTAATTCTTATAGGGAAAGTTCAGGGGGGAGACGGGAGGGCG
Source organism: Maratus speciosus (assembly GCA_963932465.1). NCBI lineage: Eukaryota > Metazoa > Arthropoda > Arachnida > Araneae > Salticidae > Maratus > Maratus speciosus. The sequence continues at coordinate 321,439,986 of OZ010787.1, read as the reverse complement.
AATGTAAACGATGTAAGTGGTTAAGGGAAATTGCGCAACGTAGTCCACGCAGCATCTTGGCGCATGTTCCGAGGCTGATCTCCCTTTCCCATTCATCCTACGTCATAATGTCGTCTATCGTATTGATTGCAAATTTTGTCTACTTTCTGAATTTCTAGATATTTTTTCCCGAAAACAATTAAAAATTTGAATTTTTTAATAAAAACTTTTTTTGGGAGGCATTTTACCAATATTTGGGGGGGGGGGGAGGTTGCCGGGGGAAATTTTGGTAGGAAGTTAAAAATTCGGATTCAGTGACTCCAAAAGCATATAGTAAGCCTCTTTCCAGAACTACCATGAATTTTGCTATGTAGAGTCCCTATACGGTCTCTATTGCCTGGACTATAAATCCAACTGCAATAATTATAAAAGTAGAATTTCTTTGGAAATTTGCTTCACAAGAGTAAAGAAATTATCTCTAAACCAGGCATGTACAATTACTCCTCAGTATGCGGAACTGCTGAGATAAATTTATAAATATGCATTTATAAACGAAAACTTTGGTCTCGATTGAAATTTGTATTGACGAGGGGCTGGTATGGAACTTGAAACGTCTACTGTATTGATTTCATTATGCGATTTTTGTGTGTTGTTTATAGTTTGTATTTTAATATATGTCTGATTTTAAATGTCTTATTAATTTTAATATTGGTTCTCGGAACTAAAATATTTTGTCAATTAACACATTTTCTCTTCGAAAGTTTATTGAATGTAAAATTCTTCGTATTCCCCCACCCCTCTCCCGGAAACTTGACTTTTCCTTTTAATATGTGTAGAAGTTTTGAAATAGAATTTCGTTATCCTATTTGATCGAAATATCTTGAATTGTTTGCCTTATAACAACATTTATCAAGTCTCGCATTTTGCATGAGATGTTTTTAGGATGCTTTCTAGGGGATCCTTTCGTCTCTCCATTTACATCCAAAAATTCTCTTTTTTTTTTTTTTTTTTTTTTTTACAGTTGACTCACAAATGCCGGTCGCTGAGCAGTTCTTTCGCACGCTTATGCAATGGAAAAGACAAAGATTGCGCAGCAGCATCAGTGTTGAAGAATTTAGAAGATCATGATTAGTTTTCCGTGCTTGGGAATGTAGTTCTTTTCCTTCCTTAATAATAGATGCAACCGTGTCAATTAGAATGCCAATGTAAGGGGAAAAAATATAAATTAAATATATGTACGCATCTAAATATATTCTAAACTAATCGAAAACTTGGAGAAAACCGAAATGAGAAAATAACAATAGAAAATTCCAAGAACGTTGATGAATACACAATCGTTCTCGGAAATGACAATAAACACTTTGATGATTTACCAATAGACCGAATGAATGGGAGGAAATTGTGGAGAAAAGAAAATGTCCGACTTTCCTAAAATGAAACCAACTGACCTGTTAACTAGGCAACAACACCAAGCCGAGATCGGTATGAGGGTTTGTGTTATGGGACTAAGACAATAAATAACCAAATCTCTATAATCATTAGTTTTTGAGAAGAATGCGAAAAAATAGTTGACTTCACATCCGTTGCGCATAAAATAAGCTGGATTAGAAATATGGCGGGTGTACACATGCATTGGGATTTCCAAGGAATCTGGCACCACCAGTTTAGATTCTAATTTTTTTATTTAATATTTAAATTGTAGAATTTGTATTCGCCTCGTTTAATCATATCTATTGTAATTACGTTTTTGCGATTAATAATATCGAGAAAATCTATTCAAAATATACAGACACATATCGAGGGTCCCGCATTTGCGAGCAACGTGAAATAAATGAGTGAATACAATGCATACTTGGCAATGAACGAAGTCGCAAAGTTGGTAACAAATATTGAAGAAATTTGTTTGAGGTGGGGTGGGGCTGGGGGGTGGAATCGACTTTCAAAATTACCAATGCCAAAACACGTGATTGTGGCCAAACGAAAGAATGTCGCCAAATATGGTGATATTTGGCAACATTTTGGAAAAAAATGTCTTTCAGAATATGAAAGAGTGTTCTAGAAATTGCCTATACCCAGAATAACACTGGATTCAAGCAAGGGCCAGCTGGGTTACACTATGCAGCGCCACAAGTTTCCTTTTCGGTAGGCGATCTCCATCACCGTCCACAAGGCTCAAGGGCAAACACTCGACTTCTTATGCATGTATTTAAGAGACTACGTCTTTATGCACGGAATGCTGTACATTGGTTTCTCACGTGTAAAAAGACGTTCAGGCCTGAAAGTCCTACTACCAGAAGAAAGTGTGCAACGAACTAAAAATGTAGTTTGGTAGGATGCCGTTACGTTGTAAATACGCAAGCAATGTAAAATTTAGAAATATGTACATAGTTTTAAGATTGATTGTTTCTGTAAATAATACTGTTATAAAATAAATTACTTTATAGCAATAATACAGAGAGCATTTTTATTATATCAAGTTAAACATAAAGTTAACCCTTTGCATTCGAGGGCTCCGCTGCGGAGACATAATCTTTCTTTGCAAAATTTGTTTTTGGCACCAGTAATAAAGTAAAATAAAATGTAACTTATTTAATTAGAGCATTTTTGAAATTGTGTACTTGAACGAAACTTCTTTTAAAAAAGTGGTGCCGATCGAATAAAATTTGCGTAAGAGACGCCGAGCGCAAAGGGTTAATTTTAACAGAGAGCTTGGTCGTCCCCGATGGTAATAATATAAGTGCTGTATTGCCTTTCAAGTATCGACTTTCATAATTCCTGTAAGGAACATTCTCAGATAATAGTAAATTTTATGCCTTGTCTAAAAGTGGCAAATTAAACTATACATCCATGAATGTTTAAATTTTTTGTCAGCTTTCTTTTACAAGCGCTGTATTGTTCATTTTTTTAAATAATAATAAAAAAAAAATTAATTATTTTAAAAATTGAAAATTTGTAAGCATCATTACCATGGCTTGTTCCAAACTTCAGATTTATGAACTGAAGTCTTTATTTTTAAGAACTGGAAAACTTTATAAAAAAGAAATCAATTATCTGGGTATATTTCATTTCTCAAGTTTTTATATATTTAGTACTTTAGACAAGACAGAAAACATTTCTATTATTTTTCCTTATTTAAAAGTTTTGATGTGATAACTTTCTTAGATGGTACACTTTCACACGTTCTTACAAGAATTATCGTGCAATTTTGATTAACTATGTAATCATTACTTCATCTGTTTTCCTCTTTTTTCAAAAGTTTAGCCAGTGTATTTATTATGCGTCGTTATCAAGTTCATTATTGACGAAATGCATTTTAATAATTTGACGTGTCTAAATGAATTATACAGAAGGTTTGGGATTTCTTTCAGAAAAAAGTATACCATAAGTTTTCAATTGTATGGTTTAGTAATAAAATAGCCTTAACTTTAAAAATGGCATTTCCTGGTCATTTAAAAAAAAACTGGAATTTTTGTTTCGTGGACATAGTAATGACAATTTTAGATATTTTTCAAAAATAATTGTTGTTCCTTAGAAGTGATATTTTTTATTATATGGTGTAATTTCAGTTAAAAATTAGGAATTATAACTATAAAATTTAATCTTTTTGTTTAAAAAGAATGACTAATAAAGCCTATTTTTGGCGCAATTGATATGGAGCTGCATTTTTTATTTTTGTCTCGAAATCGATACGTCCGACAGATATATCATTTTGTCAGTTTACCTTTACTCCAAGCAAGAAATCTCGGCCTCCATAGTTTATATGGTTTAGACAGAACAATCTTTAAAATAATCGTTATCCTAGAAAAATGCCGGAAAACTAGCTTTGTTTTTTACTGTCATTCTTTAATTTCCGATTTCTTTTTTAAAAACTTTCAAATATATCCATGTTGCTACCATACACTGTAAAAAAAAAACGGAGATTCTACTGGCAATCGAGACGCCAGTACTATTTCCGTATTTTAACCGAAATTTCCCCCATAAATTCTAGAAATCCGTATTTTAACGGAAATGTTCCCCATAAATTACAGAAAATGTTCCGTTTTTCTGGAATTTATGGGAAAATTTTCCGTCAAAATACGGAAATAACACTGGCGTCTCGATTGCCAGAAGAATCTCCGCTTTTTAGTCCGTTTTTCTTTTACGTATAGATATCAAAATTCATCATTTATAACCAAGAATATATGCGATGTACAGCAAAAATCACTTAAATCTCTTTAGTATTTTTTGTAATATCAAGCTTTTCAACATAAAATCATTATTCACTAGAAATCACGCAAGATCACTTAAGTGAACAAGAATCCAAAAGAGTGACATCACGGACAGCTCTCAATAAAAGAATTATCTTTTCGAAAACTGGCACTATTTCATTTTATTAGTGATAAGCGTTTACTAAGAGCTATCTTTGAAAGAATGAGTAGATGATGTGTTTATAAACCATTATAAAAATAATGAAAATATTTTAGAAATGCCACTAAATGTCCTCGATTTTAAGCTTTAATCGACAAAGAATTTACTTAAATAATTTAGATATTCTGTAGAAAATAATAGTTGTTATAATAATAAGCTTACAATAATCTAGGAATATCTAAATATGCATTTAATAGACAAAACAAATCCCATCTTGCATTTTAAGAAGTATTAGCAATCTCAATTTTATATCTACATTTCATAGCATTTGAATTTAATATTATATATTCATTTTATTCTTCTTATAATTTAAAGGGCAGGCAAAATTCCCTAAAAGCTCTCAAAATCATATAAAATGAAATATTGTTACAATTAAAGAAAAAGTCTGCAAGGTAAACATTCAATGCTCATGGCTTTTTCTTGGCAGAAAAAAATGAATAGCTTCGACCATAAACTTTTTTGCTTCTTTTGTCACTTTTAACATTTTTATATTAGTTTTCACTTTTTATATGGACTGGTGAAACGGTTTTGGAAACCTCTACATGTTTCTTTTTTATGTCATTTGTGCTTTTTGTATTTATGTCATTTATTGTCGTTTATGTCATTTGTATGCTTTGTTCGCATTTTAATTCTATACATTTTGTTTTACAAAAACGTAGAAGCGTAACTCTGACGTTCATGATAAGACTTTTAATATATTTTTTAATAAATACTTGGAGAGACGAAGTAAGGTATTGTCTGATGAAAGGGATTAAGGAACCTCTGTATGCTTCATTTTTGTGTCATTTGAATCTTGTATGCTTTGTTCACATTTTAATTCAATACATTTTGTTTTACAAAAACATAGAAGTGTAACTCAGGCGATCATGATAATGTATTTTATATGTATTTTTTAATAATTAGAGAGACAAAATAAAATACACTCACAGAAATGTTTTCTTGAAATAACTGAAATACTTCCCTTATTTGAAGAATGCCCGTTTCTTTTGATCTGTTACAAGAGAAAAAATATCCGCCAACTGAAAAAACTTCCGTCCGTGTTTTTCCGTTGTAGGAGAGAAATTTTTCAGAAACAGTCGGTTTAAAAAACCTCTCTTTTTTTTTTCTGGCTGACCTTGGAGTTGAACAGGGGACCTCCTTGTTTCAAGCCGAATACCTTAACAAATGAACCAAAGGTCGGTTACTCAGGTTGAGTTTAAAAGAAAGATACGGGTTTTCCTCAAATGGGGGACTTTGATGAGGCTTGATAAATTTGTTGTTTTAAGGTGGCGATTTAAAAGTGAATTGCGGGGAAGTTTCATATTTACGAGATAACGGCTGGGGTTTCAACACTTAGAGAATAATAGAAGATAAAAATACAAATGAGACATATTTTTAATTTGATTGTTAGATGTAAAATAGCAAAATTTTATTTTTAATTAAATTCGAAAATAAATGTTTGCTGTTTTGAGTAAAATCTATTTCTTTTTTCATTTAATTTAACTACTGTATATTTTTTAAATGCGTTCGTTCAGAATATATTTTTTAAATGTGATCATTTAGAATATATTTTTAAAATGTGTTCGTTTAGAATACATTTTAAGTGCAAATATTTTTTTATAACTTTAAAAAATAAAATGCGATTAATTATAAATGAAGGGGGGAAATTAATTGTTACTTTTTTTTTAATTCGAAGCATTATTATTGTTTGCTTATTTTTACATAAATTAGGAAATTTAATTTATTGAATTTTCAATTTTTAATTTTTGAACTGAATTCGAACTGTAGTATTCATAGAACTAATACGCATGCATGCAAAGAATAAACGGAGTATTTTCCTGTTTTTCTGACTTTCGGGAAGAATTCACAGAAACGTATCTTTTCTATGAGTGCGGAAATTATTTTCTGAAAAATGAGGAATAATTTAGTGTATAAAGACGAGTTTTTCTGACATTGTATTGTCAGGTAAATACATGGTATTTTATTAGTTAGAGTGAGCTGGGTGTCATATCTGTCACACTTCTTTAAATAGGTAAGCTATACTTTGTGTGCCACTTATGTCATGAAATATAAAATTTTGACTGAAAATTTGAAGTTATAATTTTAAAAAATATTTTTCCTATATATTTTACCACTCAGATAGTATCAAATAGTTTTTTTGCAAAAAATATAATGCAATAAAGTATTAAGCAGCGTTTTCATATCATGGGCACGGAAAGTACGTAAAATGAATGTTTATAATTTAAACACTTATCATTCAAATGACTTGAAATTTGGTGTCTAGGCATAGTTTGGACCGCGATTTGAAATATCGCGTTAAAATTGGTATTGCCATTGAAAAAAATGAAGTTTGGGTTCTTTTTAATACGTAGATGGCCCCTTAAACAATTTTTATATAGATCATTTAAAAGTAGACTAATTTCCAATCGTTCGGTACCAGTAAATTTCTTCTACGATAATTTGTTGAGGAGTTAATTGGGGGTGTTTACTTTTTTTTTCCAAGACTGTACATTGTGTACCCAACGACAAAATTCAAACTTTTAGTAAAAATTTGAAATACTATTTTTTAAATGTTTTTCTGTTTCTTACAAGACTCATATAGCTAGACTCAAACAATATATTTCGTACAAGTTACAAAACTAATTCAGAAAGTTATTAAGATATTTCAATAAATTTCGCTGAATTAGTTCATGAATAATTTTTATTTTAATTATATTCGTATGTAAATATCAACATTAATAATATTTATTCTTGCAGGAAAATTCAAATTCACCAGTAATGATAGCATCAATTCACGGGGAAGTAAACTCAACTATACTGAAATTAGAAATTTTATTGGATCGCAACTTCATCGCGTCTTACCTGATGGACGTTTACAAATTTCAATCCTAATTTACTTTGTATGTATAAATAGAAAATATTGCACAAAATAACTGTTTAATAGATTAAATAATATTTAATACAATTATGCAAATACACATTTATAATTTAATAAAATCTAATTATAATGCATCAAGAAGACATGATTATTTTTATTTAGCTTCTTAAACTCCACATTTTAATCTGAATCAATAGTTTTTTAAAAGAAGTTTTTTTTAAATAAAAATGCAAAAACTCCTTTTTTGCACTCACATTTGTATAAATTATTCAAACTAAATATTATCCTCTTATTTTCCCTATGGTTGCAATATTATCTAAAATACATTAGAAGTCATATGAATATTTATTAGATGTTATCCATTTGCGTGTAGGATAATTTAAATGACTAATTGAAGCAACAATTTTTTTTTATTGGGTTAGCTCATAAATGTTTTCTCTATATATTCTTGTATTAATGTTTTATAAAAATTTTCACAGAAAGTTTCTTTATGTCTAAAATGCGTAAAAACTGTAGCATTCATTAGCATATGTTTTTATATTCCTCTCTTTTATAAACACAATAACTTTAAATTATATGAAGCAAAACAAGAGTTTTGTGAAGACAATTAAAAAATTAGCATACCTGTAAAAACAAAATAAAAGCACATAGGTGCTTTTTACGGAAATTTTTAACTTCTTTAGTATATAGGTAAAACTTTTTCTTCAGAAATCATAATTTCTTAAACCTTTTTTTAATGAGACGTAGAATGTAGTATAATTTCCGAAAAATCACGTTTCATGATTCTTTCAAAGAAAAGGAAAGCATTGCTTATGCGAGCGTTCCTGTAATTTAATACCTCTTTTGTCTTGAATGAAACAATAGGTTTAGAGTGATCCCTCACGTTCTTGCCAATAACAAACTACCTGACTTTTATTTATCAAAAACATAACCGAATGCTCTAGTAAACTTGTATTATTAAATGGAGCTATTGAATGGAAAAAATGTTTCTTACTCGGTTGTTAGAAAAACTTTCTCTCCCTGAGGTGACAAAAAGAAATTTGAATGGTAGGAAATCCAAAACATGCTCTTGAATCACTTAAAACTTTATTTCAAAACTTAAACAGTTCCCCTTTTACATTAAAAAGTGATAAGGTTGCTTGTTAACAGTATTTATTCGTCTAATAAAATTATTCATGCATAGTCTTCTTCAAAACAAGAAAACAGCGAAAAAAATGAAGGAAGTAAACCCATGTCGTAAGATAGAAAAAAAAACAGAATTTGTAAAGTTTCAACAGAAAAATTATACCTAAGTATTATAGTTCTACAACAAAATACAGTCGATATATATAGGATACTTGAAAATTGGTGAAAGAGATATTAACTGCTAGTAAATCTCATCGAAACAAGAATTTTGCTGTTAAGATTGTTGGTCGAATAGATATAATTAATCTATTTCAGATACACTCTAAATAAAAAAGAGTGACTATTCATTCCGGAGGAGTGAATAGTCACTCTATCGCAGAGTCAAAATATGCCCAACCTCTTTAGAGTGACTATTCACTCTGAGCCAAAGTGAAATTTTTGACTCTCTGAAAGAGTGAATAGTCACTCCTTGAAAGTGAATATCCTCTCTAAACAGGGGTGGATAATCACTCTTTCGGAGGAGTGACTATTCACTCTTGCTAAAGGAGTGCAGTTTTTCACCCCTGGTAGGAGTTAATAGTCACTCTTTCATAGGAGTGAATGTTCATTTTTTTTGTAGCGGGTTGTTTTTTTATTTTGCTTTTATGGTCATTTTAAAAGAATCGCATCTTTTACGGCATGCAATGGAAATAGATACAAGCGTGGTTAAGATTGGAATAAAATACTTTATTAGCAATATTTATTTAATTCATAGTTTATAACACTAATTGAACTTTTAAGGAAAAATTCAGTTAAAGTTACATACGAATTTAAATTAGATTACTGACAGAAATAAACTAAAATATTTTATTCCAATCTTATCCTTTGTGTTTGCTTTTATTGCATGCCCTATAAAGATATTACTTTTAAAGTTTTATTAATAACTTTTTAATAGGTGGATGTTATATGTTTAACAATGTTTGATCTTATTCTAATTTTTGTTTTAAATATAAAACCGCAGTTTTTCCTTAAATTATTGCTATTTTTGCAAAGTGCTACTCTTCTAAAACATTTTTAATCTTTCCATTTAAACGCAATGCTTATAAACACATTTCTTCTTTAAATAAGTTCTAAGCATGATTTAAATATTAAGAATGTGCAATTTTTTTTTATCCGCTGTGATTTGCTTTTGTTTTATTTAATATGAACATGGCGTCTAAATTTTGAGTTCTCTGGAATATGTATATTTTTTTCTTTTAAACATATTCCTTAACTTAATCATGATTTTTAATTTTCGTCCATTATTGCCATAAGCCACGATAAGCCATATTTAATTTAATTTTATATACGCCTAGATATTGTATTTTGTGACTATGAGCAAAATAGATTTCATATGTTTTATAGGAAAAGATTGACCTCGGAAATAGAAAAAAAGGAAACATAAAAATAAAGTAAATGACTGAATTAGAAATATTCTTATTGTTTTTAAAACATTTTAGTATAAAAAAGTAGTTATTAATCTCTTTAAAAAATATTCAGTCCTGTATTATGTAAGTCAATATGACCATTTAAAAAAAATATACTAAAGCAGGTTTATCCATAAACTTCAAAACAGGCATAAAAAAACATTTTATTCCAATGCTTAAATATCATGTTTTATTGTTTAGCGCCAAAAATTACGTGCATCCAAAAACGTAGAAAATGTTTTTATAATAGAAGGAAATTTAATAACTGATACAGAATATCTATAATTAAAATTTTTTATATTGCTCAGTCTCGAAATTTTAAAATTATAACCCGCAGAAAAATGTTTACATACAATTAAAAAAAATTAATATACAGTAAAACCTCCCTAAGGCGACCACGTACCGTTCCAATAAAATTGGGGCATTCCGAGAGCTGGTCTTTTAATGGAGGTCATGTTTAAATCTAGATTTTAATTGTTTAAAAATGGTAACAATGTTACTAAAAATTATTTTTCACATTTGGAAAAAATATAAAAAATAAGTATCAAAATAAAAGTTAATTACATAAGTTAATTACTGCAGAGTTTTAAAAATGAATGCATTGAGATTTGCTTTAACTTTACAGTTTTATATTTTATAATTTTTATGTCCAAGTCCTTTCAAAGTTCAGTAAATATTTTTTTTTTTCTGTGGACGGGAACAAATAATGACGATTTCATTACTTTATTACTTGGAGAGTTTTCCGACAGAATAGGGCAGATGAGTTTATTGACCGTCATTCTTAATTTGTATTCAGAGTTAAATTCGTTGCCTAAAAAGGCACAAAGGGACTTAAAAACTCTTAAAAACACTTAAAAGTTACCGGGATTTAAAAAAAAAAATCTAAACTTAGTTTAGAAGTTTGATGAATAATGCACTCTCCGGAATTATTTTTTTAATAAAACCTTCTTCAAGCGACCAGGAAAAAACGGAATTTATTTCATTTTCTTCAAAGAAATCGATCTGTCATGGAGGGAGTTAAACTGGGATGGTCTCTGTATGGAGGTAAAATTAGTATTGAGCCTATGGGAATAAATTTCGTTCCATGAAAAAATGGTCGTTCAGGGAGGTGGTCGCCTAATGGAGTTGGTCGCACAGTAAGGTTTCACTGTACCAACCTTTCCGTAATATCATAAGCATCAAATATCATATTTAACTCCGAAACAATAATAAATACTCTTAACTGTATATAATCCGAATTCAGTAATAAACAAAAAGAAAAAAAAATCTCATGTAACGGCAAATTAATGTTTCGAATGTTTCTCCTACGAAATTAAAACTTCCAGATGTCTTCTGTTATGAGTCAGTCACCCTTTCAAACGAAAGAGTTAAAACTTTTTACTTTGATCATTGGCAAAAAAAAAATTTGCAACACAGCATTGAAAGGGAATATTTACACTCATTATTTTTATTCACATTTCCCGAACTAATGATTTGCTAAGCATTCTGCGTATTAGAAGTCTGCACGGGCTGAAATTTCCAAGCCCGGGCCCGGCCGACTAATAGAAAAAAAATTCGGCTCGGCCCCGCCCGCAGAAAAAAAAAAATTGAAAAAACTTAAAAGTTTGGCCCGAGCCCGGCCCGGCACGGAAAAAAGTTAAAATCTCGGCTCGAGCCCGGCACGGCCCGAGTGAATTTCAACAAAACATTGATTTTTTTTTCTTTTTTTTAAGTATTAAAAATCTGAAAAATACTATACAGTAAGACGGAATTGCATAGAAAAGAAAAAAAATGCGTTATAGACAAGTTCCCTTCTTAGCGAGTGTAAATGTATTATATATTCTATTCTTATGTATTAGTATATTAATAAGAATTATTAATAATATACTAATAATAAATTCTACATAACTATTACATAAGCTATTTTTTTTACACTTAGAAATTCCTTGAAATTGTCCCTGTAATTTAACAAGCGCGATAGCTACAGAACTTCCGTTTCTTTTTTGTGCGTGTATGTGGGTGGGTGGGAGGCTTCAAATCAAATAAAGATTATTTCAATCAGAAAAAAGATACTTAATGAAACTTCTCTTCTCTTCATTCTATGTGGCTATTTATGAACATTTTTATTTAATTTACACTCTGGTTTTAATTGATTTGAAAAAAGGGAAAATTGGCAGATATGTCTTTAATCTTATTCCGTTCATAAAATGTTTTATCTCACCGTTCTGGCCACTTCCAATTTTTCGAGCTACTCATTATTACTATGCTTACTTGACTTTGTGTATCTATCCTAATAGTAATAATAATAAAACTGAAAAATACATCTTCATTCTCAAAGTGCATATCTGCTAAATTCAATATTATCATTAGAGACTTCAATTAGCATTTCATCAAACAAAAAAATTGACAGCCCTCAAAAGTAGGGTGGGTCGAAAAAAAATTTTTTTTGATTTACGTAATGCTTTAGTGCGGAAAAGTTGCCTATTGTAGTAACAAGAAAAACGGCATAAAAATTTTTAGAATCGGTTAACATCTTCCATTCGCGCATCGTACTTAAAGTTGATGAAAAATTGCAAAAATCGCGACTTTTTTCTAATTTTTTTAAGTTAATTAAAACTTTAAAAATAAATACGCTTTAGCTTTTTATGCTTGTTTCATGGTTCACACAGCCTAAATAAATTAAATTCCGATCAATTATCCAATTTTTTTTGTTCGCGAAAGCCCTTAGAAAAAACATAAATTTACCAATTTTTCGCAATTTTCATCGTGCAACCCTTAGTTCGATTTGCTAAAACAAAACTACACAGAACTCACCACGTGGTGGTGGTTGCACGTTGAGTTGTACCCACATCCTATCCAATCAACCGTCCAATTGTTGGTATGGTATTTATATTATATTTTAAAGACCACACGCATGTCAAAGTGTAATTCTAATTAAATGCTTATGTAAAAAAAAAAAAAAAAAAAAAAAAAAAAAAAAAAAAAAAAATGTGTCTTTGAGTTGATGTTCATGATTCTTCAAAGCAATTACAATTTGGAAGAAAATCGGATGTATTTACTAAACAGTTACAAAAAAGTTAAATGTGAAGACCAAGGGGAAAGCTCGTGATCTTCAGCAAGCATTGAGTGGTTCCACGAATAATTTTAAAGTTCCTAAGGTGGCAGTGTACTATGAAATTGATGAACTCAAACACACTTCTTTTGAAGACTCGGAGTATGAGCAAGATAAATACAAACCGAGTACATCGACTAAAAGCCCAAATGGCAGATGAGAATTAAAATTAACGCAACAGCGGTAAACACCGATCGTTTCGGAGTTTCTGATCTGCCAAAAATTGTCATGGCGTCAAGTTCACAGTTATCCGGCACGGTTCTGATGTGGTTGATAAGTGTAAAATAAAAAGAGACAAGAGTCGTTTAAAGACGGTTTTGAAAAGCCGATTCACACCCCCTGAGGAAAGTTCGGGTATTTTTTTATGGACAAAAATGAGATACTTTGTTCGGCGAAAAATTTAATTCCAAGCAATTTCAAGCCAAGCAAAGAACACTATCCTCTTATCCAGGAATCTGGATCAACTTATATTGGACATGTATCTTCTTCCTCGAGTTCATCAAATGATATGTCAAAGATTTATTTATTGTTTGTCTGAACTATCAATATCACTAGAAAAACTAGAAGTAGTAGGGTATGATGGTACTGTAACAAACGCTGGATGGAATAATGGTGCTTTCCACCGACAAGAAAATAATAAAATAATGTTGATCAAAAGCATCCGGCATTTTAATGAGCTTTCTTATCATCAAATTTTCCGACATATTCACGGTCGAACTGAAGGGCCTAGATCTTTTAGTGCGTCAATCGAGTAGAAGCTCACTTGCTGTGAAAAAGTACCTGTGGTCGATTGTGAACACGCAGATTGTTCGATTCCTGATATAGGCAGGACTTTTTGAGCAAATAACAACAGTATTTTTGGGACATTTTGAATGCAATCACCTTGGACATTGTCCAGAAGACTTGCCGAATTGGAACCCTGGTACTTTGTCCTATCCGAGATGACTAACTGTGGCCAACCGAGTCCTTAGATTGTATCAGATTCATGCGTAAACTTATAAGAAATAGTTGGCTTCATTATAAAATCATACATGCCTGTATAATTTTCCATAAAATAAGCAAATATTTTACTGACGGACCAAAACATGAATTTCAAGCAATCCAAACATCACGCTATTTATCCAACGAATTACTACAAGTTGTCGATCCAGTAATAGAACGAAATGCGTTTTTTGCGCGCCCAAAGAATGTTCTGTTGGCAATGATTGTCGATTAAAGAAAACGTATTCGGGATATTAGTTACAGAAGGATCGTAAAAGCAAGACAAACCTCCCCAAAGAAGACTGTTAGAAATGTAATGCCACCGAATGGAAATTTTCAAGCTTCCGATTAAATAGAAATTATTAATTCGAATGTGCGATGTATCCTTCCCCAATGCCGCGGGACCTGAGTGAAGATGATGTTAAATAGTTCATCCCTTCAGACACGTCAGCAGGGAAATACAAATGTTTTCCAGTCACACCGAGACTGTTAAGATGTGTGTCAAACTTGTAACAGAGACCTCGAATAAATTATATTGACATGAAGATAGAGATGGCTATATCCGAACAACACCGAAGTGTAAATCGGTTATGCCTCACTTCTTGAAAAAATCAGACTTTAAATGTGTAGTAGATATAAAAGAAAACGTAATAAAAACGGTAAGCCAAAGAATGCTACCTTATAGAAAACCTTTGTAAATTATTGCAAATATAATATAAATGCCACACCCAACAATTGGATGGTTTGTTGGGCAGGCGGAGTTGGAACTCTACGTGCAACCACCTCCACCTGGTGAGTTTTGTTATAGCAAAACGAGCGAAGAGTTGGACGGTGAAAATTGAGAAAAATTGCTAAATTTATGTTTTTTCTAAGATAATGCGCGAACGGAAAAATTAGATTATTGATTAGAATTTAATTTATTTAGGTTATGTAAACTATGAAACAAGCATAAAAAGGTAAAGCGTGTTTATTTTTAAAGTTTTACTTAACTTAAAAAAATTAGAGAAAAGGCACGATTTTTGAAATTTTTCATCAACATTAAGTACGATGCGCGAATGGAAGATGTTAACCGATTTTTAAATTTTTTATGCCGTTTTTCTTCTTATTACAATAGGCAACTTTTCCGCACTAAAGCGTCAAGAAAATCAAAAATTTATTTTTTTCGACCCACCCTACTCAAAAGTCCATTTTTTATTTGAAAATGTATTGTTGAATGAGGAACATCATATATACTATGGGTCTTCCACGATGTCAGTCAACTAGATTTAACATCCTCAACAGTTTGTTTAACTTCTATGAGTGCTAAGAAACTTTGTTCTGTATTTTTTTTAGCTAGCAATTAAATCGGGAAAGGAAATTGTAAAAAATAATGGAAATGTATTGAATAATCAATGTTCATTGAAAAAAAAATATTTTTTAAAAATTAAATGAACTTTAACGAAAGGCAATAATTCTGAACATTTACCTTGTTTCCCATATTTCTAGAAAAATTGGGAAAGGGTAAATTTGCATTACATCTTTCCTCTTGGATTAAAAACTTGAACCATTAATCACATTTCCTTATTCTTTGCTGAAATACACACAGCTTTCAGTAAGTCAATTTTTTTAATTCCTTTTCTTAAAGGCAATAATTTTATTTTTCGATCATTTGAAATGCGTAATTAAGTACTCAGCCAATGTGGAAATTCCTAAATATTTTAATTCAACAAAGAACAATTTATTTCCAATTTGTGCTTTTAAAAATTGTCTTAACCCTTAACCGGAGACGTGAAAATTCCGTTCACAAAAGAACACTTAATATTTTACCAAATAGTGAACTTAAACATTTAATCTTTAATAGTAATGCATTAACATGACCAATTTTTTAATATAACAGTATAAAAATACGTTTTGAATGTCGGAGAGAGAAAATATTAAGGGCAGATATGTAAACGCAACCATCTCACAGACGGCACGTTTCCAGTTAAGGGTTAATTTAACATATGAAAATACCACATAAACTTAATTGGTACATCTGCGGAAAGCTTCTTCGCATTTGAAAAATCCAATTCGTCTCTAATTGATCTGTCAAAAAATTAAGACCAAATTGCCAAGAAGTTTTTCGAAGCAATCTAGTTCAAAATGTGTCATCTTTTCTTGTTTCACTTCCAATAGATGAAACAGACCTTCAAAGCCGTGACGTAGATAGCGTTGTCTGAACTCAAAGAAAAAAATAATCTTGTAATCTCTATTTCGGAATTATTCTTCACATTTCGGAAATCTTGTAGGAATTTAATAATTCAAGATGCATATTACAAATGTTTTAAATGCAGTGACATGTTTCGCGTTTTGTTCCTGAAATGCTAATGTTTAATTATGTCACATTTGAATACTATTCTTACATCAGAATTTTAGGTACAAGAACTTTGTCGCATTTGTGAGTCATCCATTTTAGACACATTGACCTTATATTTTAGACATTAATTATTATATTTTACTTTAGAAAAAAGGGTTAAGTAACTAGCAAATTTTTAAAAATGTATTTTATGCAGGACATCATCTTTGATATTAATATATTTTTTGTGGAATGTAATGTTTTCTGTTCAAAATTAAAAAAGTACAAAAAACTTTATGCAACTGGTATAGACTCTGTCATATTTGGTACTGATTCATTTAAGACGTTAAATGGTTGTGATTATTTTGGAGGATTCGTATATTTTAAACAAAAAGTCAAACAAAATTGCCTTAGAGCAAAACTGTAATATCATTGACAAATTTATGCTTTCTACGCATAAAAATTTCAATTATTTGTCCCATTTGTTAACTGTAAACAGAAGTTAAAATGAAAATGATATAAATTAACATTTCACATTAAATCGTATCAATAGGAAATATCCGTAAAAGAATGAATGAGATGCTTTCGAAATACGAAAATCATAAAATCATTTCTAATGTTTACTAACGTAGTACTTGGAAAGAAGGTAAATCGTTCATTTTTAAATGCAAAACAGATATATTATTTAAGATTCAATTTTTTATATTACCAGCTTCATCAAAAAAGATTTTAGAGTAGTTTAAGTGGCAAAATTCACAAGAAATCATTAATAAATTCTCAATCATATTTTCATAAAATAAGTGAATGGGAAACATTTATCTGAGTTACATTCCCAATGCATTATTCTTTAAAAAGTAAAACGGATTCTGAAAGCTTGATGGAACACGAATAAATAAAAAAAAACTGCTCTTATATATTTCAAAGCAATAGTAAATCCTAATATCAAAACAACGGTGATGAAAATCTTAAGAGAACATTTAATTAAAAAAATTAAAATTCTAAGTTAAGATCTCCAAAAATGATGTAGGAAATTAACCCTTAAAAGCCGGATGTTTCAAAAATGTTTGTAATAATGTTTTTCGTTCATTTTTAAAGTAAATCATGGGAAAAATACATTCAAAAATCATATTTTGTTTAAGTATGGTTTACGGTTAGAAAACAGTTTGTTACTAATCGGCAATACTGGTTTTTAAATGTAAAAAAAAATTTCTTGATAAAATTCAATAATATTAAACACGCAAGAATTTTAAGAACTGTAATAAGAAATAAATTTTACTTGCTCACTGAAGAACAAAATAGTGTATTTCGCAAGCATCCAAACAGAGTAAAAAGAACAAGTAGCAACAATTGAAAAAATAAACCTATCTTTATTCTTAAACAACACAAGTGTTGCCATCTACATGTTGAAAATCGATTTAATAATATTTTCAGAATGTATTTTATTGTCAACATTAGGCATTATATCTTCAATATTATTCTAATAGTATTTTAAAGCCTAAATTGGGTATGTTGCCGAAAAGCAACACCCGGCATTTAAGGGTTAAATAAAACAGATTATTCATGACAAAATTTCACCAAAATGAGATTTACGAGATCAAATGAATTTATAAACGATCTTATTAAGACAATACCGAAAACATTGTCTTAGTGGAAATTGATTGCAATTAATGAGTAGTTTAGATGAAGTTTTTAAACAAGTTATGAAATGTTATAACATAGAATCATTTATAAACAACAAACAGAGGAACAATTTTGAGCGATGATATCTGTGATAATATGAATAAATACATTTTGTATAAGCAATAGAGTTTTCGCGTTGCTTTTGATAATTAAATTAGCAGAGTAAATCTATTTACACACGCCAATGAAATCTGTGAATGGTATTAAAAACTTCCGTTTAAGACTTGTTTTTTTTGCTTCATATGCTGTTTATTTCGTTGTATAACAGCTATTTCTTGTACAGTAAATTACGAAAATGTCAACAAATTAATTACAAAAATATTCGAAACTGACTAAAAATTTATTTTCTATTTATTTTAAAGTAACAAATAATTAAACAAAATATGTCTTTCTACACTAACGTAAATAACGTACCAAAAATATGTCCTAAAATTCGGCTTTGTGTATTAGTAATACATATACCCATATCAATATCTTTATGTATAGCACATTATGCATAAAATGCATTCGGCACACCCAGAATTTCACACCATAATTAAGCTGATAATAAACAAAAAATCATCAAATAAATGTCAACAGATACAACCTGAACAAGAAAACCAAAACTAACAAGCAGTATCCTCGTCGGTAGTGGGTATTTTATATAAGGACAGCAATGTTTCAGACTAAATACCATACACAACAAACTATTGCAGTAGTGGCGGTGGGTTTCGGCCAGAGCGTCGTAATACATAAATCAAATTTCAAATGCAGAAAAACAATTGAAAGCATATCACGAACACTCCCCCACCGGACCCGACGCCGCAATAAACAGCACACCTCCCAATCTCAAAATACCGCTGATTTAAAATAGATGTACACTAAAACAGCATTTTTTTTTTTTTTTTTTTTTTTTTTTTTTACAAAAACCTGAGCCACACAGCCACAAAAAATAGCCAACATCCAATGTTCCATAATCCGTCCATGTATGTTCAAATACATGCGACATTCTTACAATATTTTGACTTTTAGGTCCCTGAATAATATTTTTTATATTAGTACATGTTCTTGTGTTTTTTTTATTTCATATACTGAGAATCATCCCATTGCATGATTGCATAAACAATATTAACGAGATAAATAAGTTTAGGATGATGTTGGGGGTCCAAACACCAGGAAAACTCCTATACCGACCCGTGACCCTGATGCTTATTTTTAAGTTTGGAGCTGTCTGTATAAAATTGTTTCAATAAAAATAATTCGATGTAATTTTTTTACGAAACTGGAACTATTGTTTTATATAAATATGTAGCAAAAAATTAACTTGCACACATTTTTAGGGTTGTTATTATTTTTTAAACTCTGTCCCTGGATTTTAGATTCCTTACCGTCCCTTTTCTAAAATAATACAGAAAATCATTTCAGATGGAGCCACAGAAATTTTTTCAAGTTTTTTCTCATGCAGAAGTATGCTAGATAAAGAATGTCTAAAATTCTTTGACAGGCAATTTACTGCAGAATTTAAATCAGTATTTAAATATCAATTTCAAGCATCGTGACTTTATTGGTAGTCTTACCATCCCCAATGTTTATTCATGCACTTTTCGAGGTAAATTAATTTTTTTTTAAATTTAATCTGATGTAAAAAATAACTGTTTCTAAAAATCAATGAACATTGTGGCTACCGCTTAGTCTTAACATGATTTGCCTAAAATAGGTGGTAATTTTCCTAACCGTTAAAACCTTATCGTCCCTTTTTTCCCATTTCGTCCTTTTTTTCCTATACCGTTTCCTTTTCAGGGTTCCGTACTTAAAAAGTAAAAACGGAACTATTATAAGATCACTCCTGTATCTGTCTGTCTGTCTGACACAGCCATTTTACTCGTAAACTATGGAACGTAGAAAGTTCAAAATGGGGGAGGTAGTAAAGACTACTGACCCACATATTTTCAGATTATTAAACTTTCATAAATTATAGTTAGTAAAAATGTAGAGAGGCTAATTATGTTATTTGAAAAAAAACTCTTTTCTTTGTATATCGTGTGGGGTATCATGAGAGAGCTTTCGTAACGCTAAACTCAAAAATACATTTTTTAAAAATTTTAAGTATTATATTTTCAGAAATATGGTCGAAAAAGTAGCGCAAAAATATGCTCTCCCCCCCCCCCATATAATTCCAAACCTACTGAAACTAAAATTATCAAAAAATTAGAGGTAGTTGACGCCAATTTAAATCTTGTAGGAAAATTATAGCGATTACACCAGGTCACATAGTTTTTGAGAAAATCGTATTTTTCCGTTGCCAACACATTTCGATTTACGGGCATTCAGCAAAAGTGTTGTGAAGCTCTGGAGGTTCCTATCGTATCAGAAGTATAAAAGCATTGTTCATAATGATTTTTCAAAAAAAAAATCATCAGTAATTAGCCGAGATATTAACCCTTAAACACTTAAACATACGAACGGTTTGGACATACATAATAACAGGGCCGGCGTACTCTATGTACCATCGGCTTTTAAAGCCTAGTTAACAACTTTTACTGATATATATGTGTAACACAATGCTCAGTAGCAATATAAAAGCAATAAACGTCAAATTGCTAAAAACAGACTATTTTAATTATAATCAATCACATAAATACTATGGGATTCGCGACTACTTTGCATTGAGTGGATCTCTCAATACGCTTCCCGTATCTTTAAAGGTTAATTAAAACCTATCTGGAAAAACGCGGCACGGACCAAAACGGCCTTGCAACTTTGCGACCTCCTTTCGAAACGCACTTAGCACAATACCAAATTTAAACTTTGAACAAGGGTTTTGTTTTAGCTACACTGTAGAAAGAAAGGTTATTAATATGCTGAATTTAGTTTTATGAAATGCCAAATAAAGTTTAAATATGCAGTGCTTTTATTGTCAGTAATCGTATTAAGTTCATCCCAAACAGATTAGGATAATATTAAAAAATCAATTATACAGAATAGCTATATTTGTTTATATTATTTAGGTTCCATATCTCTTTGAGTTTTCATGATATATCCATTTACACTTTTCTAGTATATACAGTTATACCCAACCCTACGTTGCATAGATTTTGCATTCTTAGTTTTATTTTAGCAACTGTTTTGTTAATAATACAATTAATAAGTCATATATTTATTCTACTTGACCCTCTGTGCGCGAGTAATACTCGCACTTGACCGTTTATTTTAACTTACCGTCCTTTCTTTAACACCCCTTTAAAACAATGTTATTCAAAATTTTGTACTAAAAATTCTACATTGTTATTATTTCTTATTTGAATGTCCTGTGGGTTCTACGCAAATTCATTATAAGTAAAAATTTAGAAGAAAATAAAAAGTTTTAGTGATAAAATGGTAAGAAAAATTAAAATCGAAAGTTTAACATAAACCTCAGTTAAATAAAAACATTTTTGCCGCTGACCATTTTTTCCTCATTTTGAATCATCAAGGCATTCGTCCATCAGATTAAAATGTTATTTTAGCAAGTTTAATTTCACCAGATTTTTATTCCTGAAAGTCAAAAGATTATGAGAATGCCCCATATTCATTCCAATGGATTAAAAGGCTTAAAAATTAAATATAATAAATAAGTAAAGCTTAGTCTTCTTTTTCTATTTTATTTAAGTTTCTTTACTAATAATTTATTGTTGAATAAATTTAAATTCATCAACAACTTAACTGTTCGTATTATATCTTAACAAGAGCCGTGATAATAAAGCATTTTGCCTGTTCAATTTGTATTTTTTCTGTAACCGTAGTGTAACTGTTGAAGTTATATTTATGCTTCTGGCATGATTTGAAAGATTGGGTACAATTCTTTATGATTGGATTTGTTTCTTATAGTTTTCATCTGATTTTATATGATTTTATAACTCAACGTCGTTTCACTCTTGTATCTTAATTTTTAATTTCATTTAATGTATTATATTGTAAAGAATAAACAAACTCAGCAACTCGCCTGTCTATTTCTCCTGTCGTGAATGTTCTTGTCGAATGATGAAGGCATACAGGGTTCTCGCTGACTTTTGGCGAACCTTAGCACTTTGGCTAATTATACATAAAGACTGTAGCCAAATGAAAAAAAAAAAAAAACATTAGCAGAATAGATTTGTCAAGAAGAACTGAAAAATTGACCTTTAATCCTTTCTTTGTGCCTTTTTTTATAATATGTTCTGAAATAACCTTCAACTTTTCATCCCTTCGAAGTCAATAAAATGAGTACCAAGTGAGTAAACACTGAGGGTCCCGCATTAGGCTGACCACCTGACCGGGAACTAAGACATATAGTGTATATCAACTCAGGGTCCATGGTCATGAAAAAAGGGCTCGGCACTGTAGGCCATGATCCATATAGCACAGGTAAAATAGACCAAAAACATGGCAACTGGTGGCCATTCACGAAAATTTGGCAAGAACTTCATTTTGACAATATAAATGAAGATCCGATGAGTCGTCAAAAAATAAAGTTGTTTCACCATGTTTTGGGAGGTAAAGGGGGCATTTTAACTCACGTGGGACTCAATTTTTTTAAGTAATTAAAGTGGGATATTGTTTACTATGTATTTTTTAATTCGAATGATACTATCAGCAAGTCTATAGCATCATCTGTTACAAATTTACGGCCGGTATTATGAATGCAAAGTCTAAAATTATACTTTTGCCCAGGTAAAAGAGGTTTTACAGCAACAACTGATTATCATTCACGAATATTTTAGAAGATCTTCGCTTTGACACTAGATCCGGCGAGTCCCCTAAAAAACTAAACTTGTTTTTTGGTTGGTTTTTTTTTTTTTGGGGGGGGGGAGGGGGGGCTAGCATTTTAACTCGGGGAGGAGCTCAATTTTTTTTAATAATCAAGGCGAGTATCGTTCATTACGTGTTTTTTTAATTCTGAATCGAATTACACCCTGCTCAAATCGATACGATCATTCTTTGAAAAGTTACGGCAGATTTAATGGATATAAAGTCAAGAATGGTTTTATGAATACTAATTATGAATACATAGATTTTGACAACTTTCATGACTTTGAGGAAGACTCAGATGAGCCTGAATTTGATTACTGCTATTTTGAGAACATTTAACAAGTTTGAGATTCTTTAATATGATATAAAAACATGTTTTAAATGTAAAATAATGTAACAAACTTGTATTCAATAATAAGTATGAATTTCGACTTTGTATTCATAAAACCTTCTACAAATTTGTAACAAATGATCGCATCGATTTGCGGATTCTGTCATTCGATTCAGAATTAAACAACACATACTAAACGATACCTACTTGACCTATTTAAAAATAGTTGATTTCCCCCTCTCTCAAATAAAATCCTCCCTTTTGTCCCCCTTCCCACACTCAAACACACGGTAAAAAACTTTATTTTTTGAGGACGCATAGGATATTTTTTTCTAATGCCAAAACGAAGTTCTTCACATTTGTTTTGTGAATGGCCACGAGTTTTATTCCATGCATCATTTATTGTTATTTCATAAATAATTTTTGTTTTTTTCCTACGATTTTTTTACACTTTTAATACTGTATAAAAATTCATAAAACCTAAAAAACTTTAGAAGTTGGAGCTGTTTTATGACGGCCAATTATCAACACGAGGGATATAGGCCCAAAGCGGGGGGGGGGGTCACCTTTCGTGGTGTCTTTCTAAAGAAACCTAACCTGTATTTACGCAAGGAAATCCCAGGTTCGAAGAAAACCACGGAAAACTCCGAGCGATGGGCGCGATTGGTTTTTAACCCAGCACCTCCCGTCTGCCAGCTTCGAGAGCAGAACCTCTCGGCCACTGGTAGGGGCTGAAAAACTTTAGAAAGATTTAAAATTTTTATCACTGTATCACTTGCTGTCAAAAATTAAATTTCAGAAGAAATAGTTTAAAATATGGTTTTTGGATTAGTAATCAACAGTATATGTTTTATCATAAGGAAAATATTTGACTCTTTTGATTTCGCTTTAAACTTTACAAATAAATACATCTGCCTAATCTGCATCAAGACTTAAATGTTTAAATATTTTTTTTTTCTAATTTAAAGAATTTTCATTGTCATAAGAAATTCAAAATGGTGACCATTATGTTTATGAGAAGTAAAAAGTTTTTAATTTTTTATGAATACTGTTTTCACATCCATGATATCTTACAGTAACATTTCATTCGTGCAACTCATTTTGATTGATATTATATTGCGAATGACTAGCTCGCAAGCGAAATTAAAAATTTTGGATTTAGATGTACATCATTTCAATAATTCACATAGCTCAAACGTAAAATATTTGATATAGAATCAACACTTATTGCCCTGGAAAGACGTCGCTTACATTCGATCGATTTTCCACTTCCGTAAAAATAACAACTTCATAACTTCGTTTATGTTTCGTCAAACGTCACCAGGATTTGTTCCTTTACTTTCAAAAGAAAAAAAATGAATAAAAAATGTAATATACTTAAAGGTACATTTGGTAAGTTTGTATAAATGGTCCGAAACGGGAGGCCCACTTTATAACCAAATTCACGTATCCGTGGACAAATATTGTATTTAGAATTTCTATTTAACTACAGATATAACATATTAAAATGAAAAGTTTTATGTTCCTCAAATATTTTAAAACTTTTCCTGAGTACATACAGGTATAGTCACCATTCTGCAGTACCTCGTAGTGTCCCTTAACACAAGGTGTCTGCTTGCATTGAATACTTCTACACACGCTAGGTGCCTGCCGGTTTGTAAATACTGAAGAGCTATTGGCTAATGTATAAATATAGGGGAAGTAAGGGAGGTACGATACACTTTTTTTTTACTAATTTTTTACAACCCTTAGAAACCTATTTTTAAACAAATTTTTCGTGTTCTCTTATAAAGTGACCTTTTACTCATTTATTAAAAATATTGTGAATTTAAAAAATAATCATTCAAAAAATATATCCCAATTATTGTGAATGGTTACTACTGCACCAAATCTCCCCACTGCTGGGGAGGATTGATACACTAGCAAGGGAGATTTGATACATTGTTATGTAAATTGAAAAAAAAATGCAGACAATTCAATTTATGTGTCATACAATTTTTTATGATAAATCTTAAAATATTTTAGCAAAATTTAAAACGAAATATACATTGACATATTTTTGTTTCAGAAATGTTTTTTACAAAAATATTTAAACAATTCTATTAACACACTTTTTAGAAAATAAATAATGAAAAAAAAACCCCTAGAGATCTTGCTGCAAGGAAAAATGAAGTGAACATTGCTGATTTGCAAACAATTTAACATAAATTTAGCACATTTAAGATTTCTTTTACCCTTTCAGGGCAAAGCATTTTCAATGCTAATGTGTTGAATAAATGAATGGCAGCGGAATTTACCAACAATTCACTTTCATATTAAATGGAAAATATTTTTCCAAAATTCTGGTGCCAATGTGGCGTTTGGGAATTAAAATTAAGTGGTTTCATAAACATACCACCGCCCCTGAAATCGTTAAAAGAAAGACTAATAACTCCATCAATTTGGTAAGTAAAATCGGGTGGATTTAATGTTTTTTTTTTTTTTTTATTTGCCCTTCGTCGATTATAGAAACATCTTCCCTTTCAGGCCATTTAAACTTTTTTCCTTCTACATGAGGAGCATAGCGAACTAACCGCATCTATCATCGCACTGCTTTTCTATGTAACCTACATAATTCTATGCATAGTCTCTTTGTTCTTCCTTACCAATTTCAGTAGCTCTTGCTGTAAAACAATAATGAATATTACAGTCTTGTTTTAGTTTACAACTAAAAAAAAACTATTAAATTTCAAATATACAAGCGCATCATTTCTCCCCAGCACAAATGTATCATTTCTCCCTATCATGCCTTATTGGATTTTCAATCACTTTGTATAAATGCAGTTGCAAAATGCCAATCTGCTTTCTAATAAAACTCACCCTAACAATGTGCTTTACAATTAAATAAAATACAAGATATTATCTTCACAATAATAAGAGTTATGAAAGAAAATCAGTATTTAAAAAAAATTACATTGACATTCCAAAAGTCTTCAAAATTAAAAGAAAAAAAAAAGGTTGTCAGTTCTTCACTGCTAAGTCCAGCTAATGATGACCTCTGCTAATAAAAGAAGACTTTACATCTGTTACAATGGCTATTAATGCCATTTGTTGAGAAAAATTGTCAATGTATCAACCCTCCCTATGTATCAAACCTCCCCTACCTCCGCTACATAACTATATTAGGAAAACTTTTGCTATTATTTAACTTACATTATTTGGTTCAAGAAACTCTAATTTACAAAATTTATAAACCTTTTTGTTAATCTTTTTACCATTTTAAGAAATACAATCTTCTTTACACACCGATGACAAAAAAAAAAAAAAAAAAAAAAAAAAAAAAAAAAAAAAAAAACTTCATGGAATTATATTATCACATAAATACACAACAATGTGTTTCCTATTAGGTAATACTGGTTTAATCCTCTTTAGTTGTAGTTACTGATAATTTGCATGAATGGTGTATGTTATTAAATTAATAAATTCCATGATTCATAAGCAATTTTACTGTTTAGTACTTTTATGAGGACCCATCTAGAATAACTAAATTCTTCTGTAATTCTAACAATAGTCCATCAAAAGACACAATTCGACACCTTTGCAATAATTTTCAGGCTGTATTTTGGATGAAAATCTGCAAATTGTTCCAGACGACTTCCATCATAAGCGTGAAAAATGAACTTCAATCGCGATTTTGCCTGTAAATAAATGCCTTCATCTTCTTAAAGACTTATCATTCAAATACATATTCTAAAGGGTATCTCTGTTCTCAAATTAACCTCTTTTTCTGCTGTCAGACAAGCCTAATATATGGTTTCCTTAGAAGTAGGAGTCGGTTCGAATTCCCATTTACATAATATTATGAGTGTAATTATATTAGTATTATAACAAAACTCTTATCTTCATTAAAACAAATTACAGTAGGCTGTCATTAAGTTTACCTACTTTTAGCGTGTTTCAACATTAAAAGTAAACTTGTAACGGTAATATTTATTTTAGAATTTTTATTTTTGTTTGAAGGAGTATTTGCCACTTATTTACTCACTGCTATATATATATACAGGGTGTTTCAGCACAGCGGTTACAAAGTTTCAGGAGAGATAGAGACACATGACGATGGGAAATCACATACGAATACATGGTCGGAAACGCTTTCCTGGCGCGGTAGTGACGACACAAATGCAAGAAAGGAAGGATATGAACAGGATAAGGAAACATGTTTATTATTCTTAGTGTCAGCAAAAATTCTGGGATAATGCTGGACGGTGCTAAGGAACATGTTGCACGCATCGTGGCAGCTGTTAGGGAAGTCCGGAGGACGCCCGGTATTTTCGAAAACATTAGATATTACATGCTCCAGATATGTGAGCCTGAAAAACGGACCGGGGTCGTAATTTTGAACACCTTCAGTGATGACGATCGTTGAATCCCTTTTTGTTCTTACTTCTTAGTTTTTTGCTGTACTAAGAATAATAAACATGTTTTACCACCCTGTTCGTGTCCTTCCTTTCTTCTGTTTTGTGTCGTCACTATTGCGACAGGGAAGCTTTTCCGACCGTGCATTACTATGTGTTTTCCCATCGTCTAGGTGTACTCTGTCTCTAATGAAACTTTGTAACCGCTGTGCTGAAACACCCTGTATGCATATATTTTTATTTAACATATGTTATTAATACATAAAATATATATTAATTTAACACCCTATATATATACATATATATAGAGTGTTAAATTAATGCGAGGAAAGAGGTAATAATCCGAGACCAAAAAAAATGTTTGTGTTTGAAACTAACAAGGAGAGGGCCAACCTTGTTAATCACAGATTTTGATTATTTTAATATATGTTGTAGGGTAGAGACCCCTTAGTGTCAGGTTCAACGGATTTTATCCAACGCTCCTTAGTTGTTGAGAAACCAGGGGGTCTAATAGTCGTACACAACATAAATACTTACTTTGGTGCCAAAATGATAGGTTGGTCGTAGCTCAGTTGGTATGGCGTTGGCCGGCTGATCCGTGGGTTCCGGGTTTGATACCTGAATGCGCTGCGTTTTTTTTTCTCATTTTTTGTTTTATAAATATATTTGTAATTATAATTTAATAATTTCAATTAAAAATCTTATTATCATACATTAATTATCATGTTAACAAAATTAAATTTATCTTTTTTTTTTTTTAATTTTTAAACTATTATTTTTCATCCTTTAAAGTGGTTAAAAAAGAAATTGGATCTATTATTGAATGATAAAAATTTTAAAATCGTGAAAAAATCTGTAGTGGCGTCATCTAGGTATGATAAAATAAAAGAATATTCAAATAAAATAAAAATAAAAGCCGGAAGACGATAAAGGAGAAAGCAAAATAATTGAAAGCGCAAGCATACGTATTACAAATTTAAAAATCTTTAATATGCAGGAAATAGGTTGTAATTTAACTCTAATGCTAATTTTTAATATAATGCTTGTTACTTTAAAAATTGAATAATAGTATTGTCGCATTGACTTCCTTTGTTAAAGAAATGCGTAAATGATGTTTCTTTAAACTCACGAATTGACACAATTGCTCAATATCATTGCATCGATAAAAGATATATGAAATACATTTTAAATGTGATTTTAAAAAAATTAACAGTTTTATGATGTTTTATTACAACTAATTAGTTAAAAGTAAGAAATTAAATAGGTTAAAATTATAATTGATATGTAATATTATAAATTTTAATTGACAATCAGATTATTAAGTTAT
The DNA here is from genome assembly GCA_963932465.1 of Maratus speciosus. Lineage (NCBI taxonomy): Eukaryota > Metazoa > Arthropoda > Arachnida > Araneae > Salticidae > Maratus > Maratus speciosus. Next base: position 321,411,309 of record OZ010787.1, on the reverse strand, counting down.
ACTTACAAGTATATTTATAAAACAAAAAATGAGAAAAAAAAGCGCAGCGCATTCAGGTATCGAATCCGGAACCTACGGATCAGCCGGAAAACGCCATACTAACTGAGCTACGACCAACCGATCATTTTGACACCAAAGTAAGTATTTAAGTTGTGTACGACTATTAGACCCCCTAGTTTCTCAAGAACTAAGGTCTCTACCCTACAACATATATTAAAATAATCAAAATCTGTGATTAACAAGGTTGGCCCTCTCCTTGTAAGATCAAACTTACTTATTCAGACAGAAATACTGGTTGTCTCACTCAATGCTGCTTTCTTATTGTAGAGAGAACCATGCTTACTACTCAAAACGGGCTTCCAGGGCATACCCATCAAGCACCATGTATGAAATACATTCTCACCTTTATCGATTAGTAAAACCAGCTATCCATTTTGCAATCCGCGGCAGAAAGGACGATGCAAGTGAAAAATCAGAACTTTGTCGGTTTAATGACAGCTCCATACAGCGGTTCACCGCTGCCGATCCACCCAAGCATTCCATGGCGAAAATAGCTTGTTTAGATATTTTGAATGATCCGTTAAAATTACTCATGCGTTCTGATTCACACTCAGTATCTCAGAAAGAAATTTGGTGCAATTTAAAATTCACCAGCCCTCTTCCCTCTTTTGAGCTCAGATGTTTGTCAAAAACGGTTACTTACTTTGAAATTTCTCAAATTGTTTTCTAATTTTCACCACATCCATGTACTATCCCATTCATCTATTCCATTCTTTTAATTTTCATCCCATTCTAGTTAATAACAATATTTCGCACAAAAAAAAATCAGCAATCATTTAATAGATATTGTTCAGTAATGAGGGTTTTCTCCAAAATTAAAAATCGACCTATAGCGCATCAACGCTCCAGTTACGGCCATACGTTTTCCGTTAAATTGCAATTGTCATATCTATTTTCTTTGCGCGATAAAAAATATTGAAACACATCCTTTTATACAAGAAACGTTTTCGAAAAGTTAGTGTAATTTTGTAATTACCCCCTGATTAGGGGAACTTTTCCCTAACTTCAAATTTCTGTAAAAGAAGCAACCAGGAACTTAAAAAAATTATAGGATTTAGAAAGATACGGGGTTCTTTTCAATTAACGGGTAGTAATGGTTCTATTTTATTTTATGAACGTTTTACTAAACCTCATAATAATATTTTTGTGAGATTTCGCATTGGTTCTTTTCTGTTTAATTTTCGAAAATAAAGTAAATTTTTCAAGAACGGGATAATTATGAATTTATGTAACTTTTACCTATATAAGTTATTTATTTGTGTTTTCTACATTGTATTTATTCTTAGATTATTGTAATCATAGCATTACATTAAATTGCTATTAATTGAGGACTAAGAATGGAAAACGCTGAAAGTACCATAATATTTAAAATCTTTTTCTTTTACGAAAAAAGTCTTAAGTAATAAGCTTAACAAACAGGAGAACGGTTGAAGTGCTAACCCTAGTAGTAATAGTTCTAACAAGTCAGAAATTTTACATGAAACGTGGCAAATGATGTGCTTTCGCCTTCTTTTTTTTCTCTCTGTTGAAAAATTTCCTCTTTTGGACTTTCAGCAATTTCCATTTTGAGTTCTCAATTAAGTTTTAATTTTTATGTAAATGTTTTTGTTTAACTGTAATCGGTTCTTTAAGCTAGCTTTCTAGCTCTGTTTCACGTCCGCTATCAGACTGTCATGGACCTTTCAAAATCTATAAATACATGTTGTTTCTTTGTTTTATTTCAGTTGTTGTAGTTCTTGTAAATATGTAACTAAATATACTCAATTCGATCCAGCCTCGCTTTTTTGTCTTTATTATTATCAGCAAATCGCAGTTCGCATATATTGAAATGAGCAAATTGTTAGACTGCATGAAGACTTTTTTTTCGGATTTAATTTCTGCTGAAATTTTTTCTTCTAGTGAAAAAAAAAATCTGTCGTTTTTGTGTTTTATTCAGCAGAATGGACTCCCAGAAAGATCATTTTGGAATTTTCTTTTTGAAGGTGACAGTAAAAATTTTTCTGTGTGGAAGCGAAGAGTTACTGCAATTTTTGATGCTAAGGAATTAGAAAACTTTTTGGAAAATTAAAAAGCTGAAAGTAATGCTGCGGATATTGTGAAAGTGAAATAAGGCATATGCTGTATTATTATCACGGTTAAGTGATGATGTTATTGTTTCGTTTCAAGATGAAAATAGAGCACGTAAAATTTGGAGCAAGTTAGAACGCACATACGATACGAAGCGTGCAGGAAATCATATTTTGAAAGAGGTTGGCAACTATTCAGAAAGATCGTGTTGTGTCAATCAGAACCCATAGTGACGAAATAAATAAATTAATTTCGGATCTCAAGCTGTCTGCAGCAAAAGTAAGCGAAACGAATACGATTGTTTATATTTTAATGTCGTTTCCTCGGGAATATGAAAATGGTAAGGCTGCTTTAAAAAATCGACCGAATGCTGCTTTCACGTTGGATTTCGTTACACAAAGATTATTAGAGGCTGAAGCACTTCTACTTGATTCAAAGAAAGAAAAAGTGTATATTGAGATCGTTCATGATAATACTACATTTGCGTTTTAAACTCAAAAAGAATTATTTTGTAAAATTTTTAATTGAAAGGGGCATACTGCAAAGTATTGTAGAAAGAAAATTACCTCTTATACATGCGGAAAAACTTGACATTTAAAACGTAATTGTAAAGCTACTAAAAGTTCAAATGAATAAAAGTTTGCTTCTTCAGCAGCGTCTATTATTGGTGGAAACGTTAGAGACAATTAATTTATAGTAGATCCTGGAGCAACTTCTCAAATCTGTTCTGATGAGAAATATTTCACTTCTTAATTACCATCTTCAGGAACTATTAAGTGTGCATCGAAAACAAAGAATCTTGAAATTAAAGGTGCTGGAAACATTATTGGAGAGTTATCAAATGGGATGGAAATTACTGTAAATAATGTACTTTACGTTCGAGACTTCAAAGAGCAGTTTATTTCCGTTAGGAAAATTGAAATTGCATATTATGCAGTTATTTTCAAGAATGAAAATGTGTTTATTGAAAAAGGGAGAAATCGATTTTTTTTTGTGAACGTGATTCAAATTGACAATATGTAAGTGACTTTGTCCCTATTTATGAAATTGTACCCGCATCAAAAGAAACTTATTGTGATATCTGGCAAGTCATAGATTGGGTCTTCCTAGCAATAAAGTGTGGAAATACATAAAGCTTTCGACACCCCTTTCTTTTTCTGATGTTTGTGTTCGAGCAAAACAGAGTGCAACACCTATCGGAAAGGCCCAAGAAATATAGAAACTAAACCAATGACTGCGATTCACACTGACATATGTGGCCCTATTGTTTCGAAAACTTTTTCTAGTGATTGCTACTTTAAGACTCTCAATGATGATTTTTCCAGTTTCACTGAATCACGTTTACTGAAATATAAAAGCGAAGTTTCTGAAGAAAGTTTTCTTGAAAATTAATCCTACGGTAAAGAAAATTAGATGTGATGACGGCAAGGAATATTTAACTAAAGACTTAATGAATTTTAGTTGTGATCTTGGTCTTGTGTTTGGTCCCGCTGTCCTTTCACGTTTTCTCTAAATGGAGATTCTGAAAGATGCAAGAGATCGCTCTTGGGTATAGGACGAGCATTGATTTCTAAATGAAATTTACCAAAAACATTTTAGAGTTAAGCTATTCTTTCTGCAGCTTACTTGAAAAACTGAATTCCAAACAGCTCTATTAACAACTTAACAACGTACTTCCTGAAATATGGAGAATATACCGATTACACATACGTGTTTTTGGAAGCACTGCCTGCATGTTAGTCTCTTCCGTTCATCGAAAGAAGCTTGACGATAGGTCTAAAAGGAGCATTTTCATAGGCTATTCCTCATTGGGATATCGATCGTGGGATCCTCAGACAAAGCACATAACTATTTCAAGAAATGTAAAATTTTATTAAAAGAAAAAGGAAAATAACTATCAAAGCATTACATTCTAGAAAATTCAGAGCTCGTTGATGATGAAATTTATCCTGATGTTCAAGAAAATACGAGAGCAGAATCAGATGATGCTGAAGAGAAAGAAGACAAAAAGAGAAAATCCGAGAGATTAAGAAAGCAACCCGTTCGGTATCCAAATCCTCAGGTGTATGAAGCATTACTTTGTCAACAAGAAACTTTATCTTTTGATAATATCAACTTTCTCTCTGTTGATGATCAAGATTTGTGGAAAGAAGCTATGGTTGCAGAAATAGAAAGTATGAAAATCAACGACGTCTGGGATCTCGAAAAACTACCATCTGAAAAGCGAGCTATTGCTTGCAAGAGGGTGTTTCTATCAAAAGAGATGGTCGATATAAAGCGCTCCTTGTAGCACGTGGCTTCGTGCAAAAAGAAGGACTAGACTGTAATAAGCATGTCCGCTTTCAGTATTAGTGCTTATTTTGAATTTAAATGAAGGCCTACATGCATTTCTACTAGATGTAAAAAAGCTTTCCTGAATGGTAAGTTAAATGAACTTGTTTTTATGGATCAGCTGCAAAGCTATGATGAAAAATGTGGGCGAAAGTGTAAGCTTAAAAGAAATTTATATGGTCTAAAACAAGTCCCACGATAATGGTTTGAAAGGTTTCTTAAATTTCTTTCAGAATTAAATTTTAAATCTCTTGATTATGAACCTTGTATTTTAATTCGGTATAGTAATAGTCATAAAATAATTATTGCTCTGTATGTAGATGATATGTTAATAGCAGGTTAAGACATAAATGAAACTAATGTAGTTATTTCCTTGTTGTTTAAAGAATATCACGTGTCAAAATCAGAAAGTATTTCAGAATTACTAGAAATTCAAGTGAAATTCAACACCAATAGCTTAATAACTGATCAAGAGTCTTATATAAATAAATTGTTAAGTAAGTTTCATACGCTAGAATATAAATCTAGTGATATTGCGATTTCCCCTAAATCCACTCCATCTGATTTCAAAAATGGAAAAACATTTAATTGTACATATGTTGAAGAAGTTTATTGTATCTTATACTATAATGCGAGCAAAAATTGTGTGTGTGTGTGTGTGTGTGTATGTGTGTATGTAAATTTTATCTTAAAAACGGCTCGAACGATTTTGACGAAATTTTGTATTTTACCATTTTCGGGCATGATAAGACCATTGGCCTAGGTCACGTGTTCGAAAAAATTCGATTAGTGGGTCATTTTGGGTCGTAATTGGTCAAGGTCAAGCTAATTATATTTAAAAAACGGCTCAATCAATTTTGACCAAATTTCATATCCAACCGTTTTTCTACACGAAGAAACTATTGGGCTAGGTCACATGTTCGAGAAACTTCGATTAGTGAATCATTTTTGGGTCACTATGGGTCAAGCCAATTTTATCTAATAAACGGCTCTAACGATTTTCACTAAACTCTATATTCTACAGTTTTGGATTACGAGAAAACTATTGAGCTAAGTCACATGTTCGAGAAAATTCGATTAGTGGGTCATTTTTGGGTCACCGTGGGTCAAGCAAAGTTTCTCTAGATAACGGCTTTAACGATTTTGACGAAAATTTGCACCCTACTGTTTTCGGGCACGAAAAGACCATTGGGATGGATCTCGTGTTCGAGAAAATTCGATTAGTGGGTCATTTTGGGTCATAATGGGTCAAGGTCAAACTAATTATATCTAGATAACAACTCAATCGATTTTGATTAAATTTTGTATCTAACCATTTTCGGGCACTAAAAGACCATTGGGATGGGTCTCGTGTTCGAGTAAATTCGATTAGTGGATCATTTTGGGTCATAATGGGTCAGGGTCAAGCTAATTATATCTAAAAACGTCTCAATCGATTTTAACTAAATTTTGTATCTAACCATTTTCGGGCACGAAAAGAAAATTGGGATGGGTCACGTGTTCGAGAAAATTCGATTAGTGGGTCATATTTGGGTCACTGTGGGTCAACTTATTTTTATCTAAAAAACGGCTCTAACGATTTTCACTAAACTCTATAGTCTACAGTTTTGGATTACAAGAACGCCATTGAGCTAAGTCACATGTTAGAGGAAATTCGATTAGTGGGTTATTTTTGGGTCACCGTGGGTCAAGCTAAGTTTATCTAGATAACGGCTCTAACGATTTTGACAAAATTTTGCACCCTACTGTTTTCGGGCACGAAATGACCATTGCGATGGGTCTCGGGTTCGAGAAAATTTGATTAGTGGGTCATTTTGGGTTATAATGGGTCAGGGTCAAGCTAATTATATCTAGAGAACGGCTCAATCGATCTTGACTAAATTTTGTATCTAACCATTTTCGGGCACGAAAAAACTATTGGAATGGGTAACATATTCAAGAAAATTCGATTAGTGGGTCATTTTTGGGTCACCGTGGGCCCAGCTAAGTTTATCTAGATAACCTCACTACGATTTGACGAAATTCTGTAATCTATCGTTTTCGGGCACGAAAAGACCATTGGGATGGGTCATGTATTCGAGAAAATTCGATTAGTGGGTCATTATGGGTCAGGGTCAAGCGAATTATATCTAAAAAACGGCTCAGGACATTTTCACAAAGTTTTTTAATATACGGCCGTTTCTGGTCATGAAAGGACCATTGAGCTAAGACACATGTTCGAGAAAATTCACTTAGTGGATCATTTTTTGGTCACAATGGGTCAGGGTCCAGCTAATTGTATCTAAAAAACGGCTTAAACGATTTTGACTAAATTTTGTATTCTATCGTTTTCGGGCTCGAGAAGACCATTGGGCTAGGTCGCATGTTCAAGAAAATTCGATTAGTGGGTCATTTTGGGTCACAATGGATCAGGGTCAAGCTAATTTTATTTAAAAAGCACTTCAAAACCTTTTGACATAATTTTGTATAATACCGTTTTCGGGCATGATAAGAGCATTGGGCAGGGTCGCACGTTCAAGAAAATTCAATCAATGGTTCATTTTTGATCCTAATGGATCAGGATCAAGCTAACTGTTTCTAAAAAACCGCTCAAAAGATTTTGAAAAAACTTTGTACTACACCGTTTCTAGACAAGATAAAACCATCGGGCTGAATCGCATGCTCAAGAAAATTCTATTAGTCGGTCATTTTGGTGATAATGGGTCGGGATTAAGCTAACGTCATCTCAAAAAGGTTCAAGCAATTTTGACAATTTCTTTTTGTTATACCGTTTCACAGTACAAAAAGACCATTGAAGTATCTCACATCTGTCGATGAATTTCGGTTAGTGGGTTTTTGAATCAACGTGTATCAAGCTTATTTTATCTAGAAAACGTCAACGATTTTCACCAAATTTTTTATTCCATCGTTTTCAGTCTCGAGAAGAGCATTGTTTTAGGTCGCATTTTCGAAAACATTCGATTAGTGGGTCATTTTGGGTCACTATGTTTCACGGTCAAGCTAATTGCATCTAAAACAGCAAGAATGATTCAGTGGGAAAAATATATCGATATAAACAGAAAGTTAATTTTGGCCGAGCTTAGCTCGGTCATTCCTGCTAGTTTAGCATATATTGCTCGACCCGATATTTTCTATGCTGTTAACTGTTTGAGTCAAATCTTACTGAAGTTGCATGTGACGCACTAAAGAAAATCTTAAGATATTTAAAAGGAATATTGTCTTTAAAACTTGTGTATAAAAAGCAAAATTCTGATCCTAAATTACCCATGTATGTTGATGCCGCTTGGGGGTCAAACCCAATTGGCCCGAAATCAGCATCAAATGATATTTTGATGTCTTGTAACATGCCTGTTCTTCGGTGTTGTAATAAACAAAAAATAGTTGCAGTATCGGCAACTGAAGTTGAAGTCATTGATATGAATAAAAGTTTGAAAGACTTGTTATGGCTTTAATAATTGCTTCTGAAATTGTAAATATTAAGAACTTCGTTATTTTTTAGGATAATCAATCTTGCATAAAATGTATTAGTATTGAGAGCAATTACGGTAGAATGAAACACATTGATGTAAAACTAAAATTTGTTCTTAAAGTTGTATAAGAAAATAATGTCATAATCGAATATATTCCAACAAATATTCTTATTTCTGATTTGTTTACTAAGGCTTTACATAAAGTTAAATTTTATGAACTATTCTGTCTTTTTTGTTTCTACAAGTAATGTTTAAAATCGTGTCATATTATTTTTAATGATTGTTTACTTGAAATTTATTTTAGTTTTTTTTATGTAATAGTAGACTATGAGCAAGTGTTAGAGTATTGCAATCATACCATTACGCTAAATTGTTATTAATTTAGTTTTCATTTTTATACATTTGTTTTTGTTTAACTGTGATAGGTTCTTTAAGCTAGCTTTCTAGCTCTCTTTCACAATCGCCACCCCTCTGTCATGGGACTTTCAAAATCTATAAATGCATGTTGTTTCTGTGCTTTATTTCAACTGTTGTTGTTCTGGTAAATATGTCACTAAATGTACTCAATTCGATCCAGCTTTGCGTTTTTTCTTTATTTTTATCATTTATAATTTCCAATTCAATGTTTTTAAATAGTCTCTTTTATGTATATAAAAATTGTAAATAGCTTTCACGTATCGAAATCTATGTTTAGAATTCACACACATAAATGAAACAACTTTTAATCAAAATGAGTTAAAGTTAAGTGAAGAAGTTTTAGTGGCCCGTGAAGATCTTTCATTAATTTAAATCTAAATGAATTTGCTTTAATATATATTTATAAGCATATAATTAAAATTTTTTATGTGGATCTCTAAAGCTTGGCTTTTTATAATGCGCTAGGACATGTTGAAATTCCCTAAAATTATTTTTTGTTTTTTCGGAATTATGTCAGACTTGCTCATAAGAGAATGGTGTTTGTATATATATGTTATGAAGACTTTTTTCTAAACGTAACCTATAGCAATGGAGACCGTAAATTAAATCATATTCGCTTTTTCGTTAAAAAACAAATTCATTGACAACAGTTGAATAAAACTGTACCCATATTATAGACATTTTATTTTACTGCCAGAGTAAAGTACTAAATTTGTCGGTGTAGTGATGAGATCAGTTTTAAGGTAGATTTTTGTGAACCGATTTTGAAGTACGGACAATGGGCTTTAAATTTTTTAATATGTTTTGTGCTATAGTTATTAACCAACATTAAATATTTTCTGAAGCTAATATGAGACAAAATTTACAATGATTTTTGAAATGTTGACTTTATAAAAAGTAGGCCAATTGTTCAGTTTAGTAATTTAAAAGGTATAGTCATGTTTATAAAATTTTACAGTAATTTCTATCAAATCTCTTTACACATTCTTGCATTATCTATTTTTATAACCAAATTTCCACTGTTATGTCTCCTGCGAGAAGAAAAAAAATTAAATTTTGTTAAAATATGTTATCAATGTATAAATTTTCAAACATGAAAATTTCTATTTAAATGATATTGAACTTTCTACATATCACTTATTCTAAAATATACATCTTAGAGCTTTACATTACTCTTTAAAATGCCTTTCAATCACATTGTATTTGATTATTGTTTCAATGCTTTGAAGTGTTTATTAGAATGACGGAGGAGAAAAAAGAAATGAAAAATTTTTTTAGCTACTAATATTTTACAAGTACGCTGTTAATTACCTTACTTCTGAACTAAATAAATCAATATTTGTCTCATAATATTTTTTTTAGTTAAAGTGACAACCCAATGCTGGCCTACTTATTATGGAATCTGAATTGAATTTGCTGGTAATGACTACAATGCTTTTCAAGTTAAATAACGGCAAAAGTAACTTTTACATGATTTTCTTATTTTAAAAATGTTTCTTTCATTTAACATGCTTGTGTTTATTCATCATTCTCTTGTCCTATCGCTTCGAATCTAAAGTTTCATTTTTTATTTCTGACATATATCAGAGACGATTGTTGAAGATTTTTCAAATGTATTTTTAATATCCCCATTGGAATAGAAGAAAAAAATATTTTTTTAGAATTTCTTGTGTTGATTCATAAATAATTATTATTTCAAAAACATTTACTTTAAACAATTGAAATAATTCAAGTTTGAGCTTTCGCATAGCCATATTTAAAAGTAGTATTGTATCATTCTATTAAACGTTTTACACTTACTTTAATAAATAGTGTGCCGCAACAGAAACAAAATTGCTTTTTACTATTTTCCACTTTCAACAGAAGAAAGTAATGTAATCGAATTCTTTTTTACTTCCGGTTTTAGACGGATTTACACGTTTGAGGGTTCAAAGATCCCCTGAAACATGTTTATGGAATACGTCTGTCCGGATATCCGTGCTACCGTGTTATTTTGTGTATGTTTTTGGCTATGGTCAGCAGTTCATCCTTCTATTTGAGAATATTTCGCCGGAAGGGGGCGCTATAATAGCATTTTTGTCCCATTTTTATTATTGTATCATCGAAAAGTCTATAAAGTAATGCATAAAATTGAACCAACTTCTGTGTTTATGTTTTTGGGTACGGCCAGCTGGTCCTTCTTGAATTTCGAAATATTCTGCCGGAAGCGGGCGCTGTAATAACAGTTTTTGTATATTATTTTTCCATTTTTCACAGTTCTATTGCATATCGGCGGAACTTAGCATCCTGCTAAGCCGGGTATTCGCAAACAGCTGATATTTAACAGAATAAAGAAAAACTATTGTTTTTAATGAATACTATGATTGAGATTTACTCTTTTTTACTCCGATTAATTGCCTAATGCAGAAATTTAAGATGAAAGTCAAAGTTGGTATAACATGGAACTAATAATGATGAAAGTATTAACATTTGTAACTACTTTTTAAATATTAAGATGTATGAGAGAGACAAGAAAGTTTTGGAAGTAGCACATCCAACTAGTTTCCTAGTGTATGAGCCATTGGCTAATCTTTTAGAATTGATGAAAATATTTAAAACGTTTAAAATATGGATAAATGCGTTGAGTAAAACTGTTTTCTTTAATTAAGACAAATGAGATAATCAAACTAACTACCTAAGAATGCTTTATATTCTAATTATATAATAATAATAATTACTATGAACCATGACAAATCAAATAGGGTAGGTGGAGGTAAAGGCACGCACTATCCATAAATTTTGACTTCAAATGAATACGTTGGTCAAAATTTGTCTGATGGCTGAATAAAATGCTATACTAGAAACTCACCCAGTATCACCATCAGCCTAGATTCTGTCAAATTATAATTTTGCAAGAAATTACAATTTTTAAAAAACATTGCTGTGCGTGTACTTGCCCTATTGATTGGGGTGAAAACTCGCAGCGAATAGACGAAGTCTCGTTTTGTTTAACCAGTCAACTGAAGGCTTACAAAAATACAATTGAGGTAAACTACACGGCATTTAGCAGCTTAAGAGTTTCCTTTCTTCACTGAATTTTTGGATTTGTAGAAATTGAATATTATCATCTCAACAATCACATGAATCTTTTAAAATATTACATAAAAAGGAAAAATTGAAATTCACCTAATTTTATCTGCGCAGAATGCAACTTCTTTTCATGTTATCACCATACAATTGGTACTATTTAAGCCTAACTGTCGACTACTGTTTAACATTGTAAAAAGTTGGGTTCATACTAAACCCGCCGGTGCGTGTTTTTGCCCCTTGCGTGTATTTTCGCCTACATACTGTAAAACGGTTACTTCATCAGGTGTAAAGTTTCACGTGGTTAGAAAATCAACGCACCTTTGCCTTCGAATCACGCGTGGCTTTACTCTTGATGAAGTATCCTTTTTCTATGATCCGAAACGTTCCGTTCTGCGTACTTTTATGATTTTTATGATGTTATTTTGCAAAATGTTTTACGTTAGTCAACTGGCGGCTGATTTTTGTTGCTTTTTTTACTACAATTATATATTTCTGCTAAATTTACCAAAAGAAATGATAAGCACACGAAAAGATTTCCCTCCGAGTAAGGTGTTTTTTGCATGAATCAAAATAGATAATGCAAATTGCATATAATTATTGTATAACTCGTAGAATTTGAGCATCTTTCCACGACATGATTTAATAACAACAGATAATTTCAAAACCCCAAATATAATTACTTGGTTATTAGTATAACTGACTTAATATTTGCTTAATAATGCAGAGAGTTAATTCTAAATTTTAACAATTAATTGTGAATTTCAAATGTTGGCTAGAAAATATACACTACGATGCAGTGTGCAAAAATTAACAATTTTTGCAATGTTATGCTTAAGTGTAGTTTTGTAGTCTTCCAATTTTTTGTTACCTTCATGGACAGAAAAATGTATTAACTCTGATGTATGAAATATGAAAGTTACTGCATGGTCTCAATCAACTGTGATTTTAACGAACTAGAAATGAGCATCTATGGGATCGAGATTATAGAATATGTGTTTTTGTGAATAAAAAGGGGCTGTGTGAGTGTGTTTGGAGAAAAAAAAATGGCGTAAATATAAAAAAAATTCCGTTGTGCTGATATAGTGTCCAATAAAATATATGCTTATTATGTTATCCGTCTATGAGTTGAACGAGCCCAAGATTTTAACAATTTATTTTAAAGTTTTTTGTGAAAAAAATATTGTGTCACAAATCGAAACTGACAGCGTAATACGATATTCGAAATGGAGGTGGAACTACCGTTGTTAAATCGTGAAAACGGTATTTTAAATGTAAAATTAACGCGGATTGAAAATGTTAATAGAACTGTTCAAACTGTGACAATCATTTTTTTTACTCTATTAAAAGTGAAATTACATGAAATGGAATGCGTGAAAAAGGATCTCGCTAAACTGAAGGAATAATGTTTTATTTTACCTCTACATACGGATATCTCCAAAGCTGAAGCAGATTTAGAAGATGTGAAAGAACGTCTGGAAAATAGCGATGTAAGATTGAAATCTTTCTTACAGAAATTAAATACTAGAGACACAAAGTACTTTAAAAGTGATTTTAACTTTACTGCTGAAAACTGTTGTAAAGTATTGCTGAAAGTGAAATTAGCTAAAATAATTTTACCTATGTTCGGTTGTAACAAGTATGAGGGGCTTACATTTCAAAGTTTATTTTGAGCATGTGTCCATGATAATGCCAACTTGTCTGATGGATAAAGGCTTGATAGGCTGATACAATGTTTGTTTATATTTTGCTACAAAAATTAGATCCATTAACAAAATTGCAGTTTGAGATTAAATTTGGTATAAAAAAATTACGTCCCTAAATTAATTTTTCCAATTCATTTCCTAAAAAACTATACAGCTGGAATCTTGTACTAAATTCTTTAGGAATATAAATAAAAAGCATGATCGAAAAATGCTACATTATTAACGAATGTGAAGTCTAAATCTATAATATGTAATTATAATCATGATATATTTAGGGGTTCAAGAAAAATAAATGTCGGTAAATGCTGGAGCTGGGTTTCTTAAAATGCAAAGATTATGCTTCAACATCTTTTTCATTCGTAGTGCAAAGAGTTGTATTTTAGAGTTTTATTGTTCAAAATGCTCCAAAAAGCACAGTTCGTCTGCCTGATTTTTTTAGAATACTCACAAAAATTCTACTTATAGTGTGCCAAAACTAACTTACTTTCTGCAAAATGATGTTAGGGAAATAACTGATTCAAGTGAATTAAAACGAAATGCAGTAAGTTTCGAAACAGGTTATGTAGATATATATGAAAATACCTCCTTAGAAGAAGCGAATTAAATTTTGAATTGTGTGCAATAGCAAGAAAGAAATCTTTTCTTCTTCAAGTTCCCATGTATACATACATTTTTGTGGAATGCAGTAATCAATGTTCTGTCTCAAAGTGAAAAAAAATCAGGCTCTTCATGATGTAGGCTCAGAGGTTAGCTTCCTTAGAAAAGAATTTTCTGATATATTAAAGGTAAAGCAACAATCCATAGATACTCCTATACTTGTTATTATTAAATCTGTTCTTAATGTTCAACGTAAATTAAACGCATCAGACGAAACTTGCAATGGGAAATTTCAGAGAAAAATCGAAAATTTTATTTCAGATAGTATTGATGATTTTATACTTTCAAAACTTCAATATGTCTACAGTTTATTTTCAAAAAGACAGTTGCTATGAAGATCTCAGTTTCTTATAAACCTGATAAGGTAGATGCGTTCTAGCAGCTGACATTTTCTATCAGATACTCAAATCTAACTAAATAAAGGTGAAGGATGTCTTATTTGAGTTACAAAAAACTGCCTTTGGATGGGAACTGAGCATGATACATAAGTAACATTAAATGAACAAGAGAGTTATAACTGTTGAAAAATCAATAATTTTGAAAATTTAAATTATGAACTTACCAAATATTGGAATATAGATTTATATGTTGCAAAGAAACGACTTCAGAATATTACTAAGAGAATTAAATATGATACTTCTGGGTAATTTAAATATTGTTAAATTTTAAAAAAAATATTCTAGCGATCGAATAAACGGGAAAGGGTTAAATCAGCAACGAAAACGTTATTTTATTTGCCTTACCAAGTGATTGTAAGAAAAAAGAGCATTGCAACAAAAGTAAGGATTATTTTTTATGAAAGTTCACATGAAGAAAGTCAGTTATCATTGAATGGTGGTTTATATGAAGGAACTAACTTAAACCCAAATATTTTTCATCTCTTAATTTAATGTAGTTGCTTTTTTAACAGATATTGAGAAAGATTATTTACAAATTTCTTTGTATGAAAGGGACAGAGATATCGTCAGATTTCTTTTTGTTATAACATAGGGAGTATACCAGTATTGAAATTCAGAAGAATAATTTATGGTGCCAGTAAGTCTTTCTTTATTAGCAGCAACTATAAAAAACATATTGAGGAGTGCAGCAAGGACTTTTCTGTCACTTTTACAAATATCTGACAATTCTTTTTATATAGATGACTTTGTCGCTGGCAGTGATGATGTTTCATCTGTTCTTGAAAAGTCGAGAAGTACTGAAAAGATAAAGAAATGTGTCGATATATCGTTAGGAAGTGGATTTTCATTTCTGTAATCCAATAAACTGAGTGCCTACAAATGATAAATAAAATTAAGATGGTATTATAAAACTTCATATTTCTCTCTTTTTTTAATTGATTGTATCACAATTTATTATTTGAGAGAAAAGGTCACATTGATTGGAGTTTATAGGTAAGTTACTGGGAGAGTTAAAAAAAGTATCTTAATGAAATTAATTTTCACATTTACTTAACACATTTTGTTAATAAACTGCTTTAAATTCTACTATCTGTTTGTAGATTTTAGTAGAACTATTTCTATTTTGTAGATAACTTGACCTCAAAAAGTATCTTTTGAAAAACAATTACATTAACTGTTTTTCGTTTCTTAGTGAAAAATATATGGAATGATTTTCAAGATAGAAAGCTATTTATTCAAACTAAATACAGAATACCTACATTTATTGTTAAATATATAAATGTTTACATTGTAAATTGTATTTTCATACCCATTTTATCTTTAATGCCAATGCTAACCGATTTTGCTTCATTAAACTTTACTTTTTAAACATTTATTAATCATAATTTGATAGCTTATTCTTGGCTTTCTCATCATCGTATCAGTGGCGAGAAATGTACATGTGCTTCTCTGGAATTTCTATACTACTGTTCCAACATTTCAGATATCTCGCAAATGATAAAGTCTGGTTCTTCATTGACGACGCTGTCATTGTTCTGCTGAAAAAAGAAATGATAGACTTGTCAGTTGAAATTCCATCTTCTCCCATAGCTATTTCGATTGATTTTTCAGAGGAATTTATTTCTTCTTCTTACATATTTTCAATTATTTTCCTTACTCACGAATTAATTTCTTCATTATCGTCTTTTATCAAAAATATGACTAATATATCTACTTTACTGTATTCTGTTTTATTATTAGAAGACTTCAAATATTTTATAAGGTTGAAGTTGTTATAGTTGTTTAGAATATTTAACACTAGAGCCGCCATTAGGGGACATTTTGACCCCTAACAAATTGATAAGAGTCGATACGAACCAGAAATTTCTTCATAAAATAGGTTATAAATATTCAGCACAAAAATTAGCTAATTATGTAAGTTAAATAGTTTTAAATAAAAATTATGGTGCGAAACACTTTTTATAAAACTTGGGTAAAATATCCGGTGGTTCTAGTGTTAAATCAGATAGGTTCTATGAAACGAGTAATTAAAAACTTCATAAACAGATAACTATATTTCTATCCAATGAACTGTTTATTTATTTATTGATTGTTAAATCACTATTCTTTCGCAAAAACTTTTTTAAAATTTCAAATAAACTTATAGTAATATATAACTGAAAATATCTTATTACAATTTTATGTCAAAATTCCTTTAAACACATGAAAAAGTATCATAAATTTATTATACATATTTATATTCCTAAGAAAAAAAAATCCCATTCTTAAGATGAATTCTAATATTTAATGCAACTTTAAATTCTTTTTTTAAGGTGCTCTCATGCATCCATTATGGATAAAATGATCGATTCGTGGTCTCATCCAATTCGTCATTTTTCCGACACTCTACATATTTATAAAAAATGCAATAAGCATAAAGAATTCAATTTCATTTTATTATGTATGCTGAAAATAGAAATAGAAATTTGTTTTAGTTTTCTATTATTACAATTGCAAGTAGCCTTTATTTAATACTTAATAAAAAAAAAATTAGATCACAGACCGATAAAGTACTTATCAAAATTATTTTGCTTCATGTGCTAATGTTTTAAATTGAAACTTATTCTACAAATAGAGTAGACTTCCTTCCCACTTTTCCAGTGTATATGTATTTTCTTCTCTATTCAGATGAAGTAATAATACATTTTGACTTTTTAGGGAGACAGATGAGTTTATATGGTTGTTTATTAAGTAGAAGCAATTTGAACCAACTAGACGGTTACGATAATAAGTTGAAAGAAATTTGGTGTTTTCTTAATTCAGTTGTCAAATTATCAATTTAAAGCTTAACAGGGGCAAATAATAGTGTTCTTCTCTAAGCATATTCATATGGTAAAAAAGTTCATCAAGCAAATTATAGATTTTTGCTTGCATAGTATTAAATATGAATTACTTACAAGCGAAAAAAAGGTTAGCAGTAGACGTTCTTTTGGTACATAGAACACAAATATTTTGTAGCACAATTCCGCATATCCGTAGACTTGGACAAAAGCATTTGTGAAATGTGGTACGAATCAAAAAGACTGGTGGTCTCGAGAAATGAGAAATTGATGCGTAGTTTTTGCTCCAAATCACGAATGTTGAGGCATAGCCACAGTTGGCCTTTCAAGTTATCCCAGATAAGCTAAAAATGAAGCAGGTGCCGAAAGAGGGCTGTAAAATGCTAAAAACTTGGGGGGAAACTTATCTTAAGGAACCCGAGATATACGTACAGAATTTTTCTGCTGGAATAGACATATTGCAATACTGTCAGGAACAGATGAACAAATGGCCTCAGAATCTCAACGACGTATGGCTGGCTCGTTAGTATTCTTTATAGCTCTGCTAAAGCAAATTCAAAATTAGAGGCAGTCATTACTTGAATACATTACTTGTATGTAAATCTCACCTAAACCTGGTATCGGTAATGTATGATTTAAGTAGAACTTGTAGCAACTTTTCCTTTGAAAGCAAAATTTAACCGCGCATGTGACTGCATTAACTTTTGCATTCTAAAGAGTATGGTTATTTGTGTAATTTTTAATGTTCAATGATTAAAATCTGAAACTTTTGAACCTTAACAAGAATAATATGCTGCTTCTTTTGTTTTCCTAATTGAATAGTTTTCATCACAATTTCAGACAAACGGTATTTATAACATTTCTTCTATTCCCGAAATAATTATTTAAAGACTAAAACAAATATTGTATCAGAATTCGTATCATGAATGTATACCTTCATCTAAATGAACAAGTCAACTTCTCTCTATAACCCGAGGAAGCAATAAATATTTTATTTAAAATATTCAGTTAAATTTAATCATGTTGTACCTTGAACACTTGGCCGCCCAACGGCAAATAAAAATGAAAATAACTTCTTATTTATTGATGATAATTTTCCACATCCACGCTTATTTGTTATGAGCAAGGTGTACGAAAAATTCACATGCAAAACTCACACTGTAATTTGATTTAGTAAACGTATTTTATTAAAAAATCCTCGGCATTTACCATAATTCGTTTCTCTTCGAATTTAGTATATACATCTTCCCCAAACTACTGCTTATTAATAAGAGTCGTAAGAAATCAGGCTCAGTAATCCCAACTTCAAAGTAAAAATATGGAAAATAGAAAAATTAATGTCTCCTATGCAGAGCGATCCTTTTATTTACTCTGTGCAAGTAGAAAATCAGATTAAAATGGAAATTTCCGAAGTGCCACGTGAACTATACTTCCCCAAACTTCTTTGCATTTAAATTTTCAATATATTTACTTTTTTAATATCTCTATTTAAAATACACGATGATTTTAAAATGTCGTTGGATTTTTTAACGAAAGTGAATTGAAAGAAAAAATGTAAAATTAACACTAACAACGGCTACATTTTATGCTTAGGAATAGTAATTCTAATAATATTAATAAAAGGGTAAAAGCAAAAATCAATAGATTGCAGTAATATGCCAGTCTTGAATCTTATACGAAATGAAGCATGTTGTAGTTTTAACGGCATTATACGTAATTTATGAAATTAACGAAATTTTTATTCGACAAAAGCGTTATGGTTCTTTTAAAAGCTTTTTTAGAATGAGAAGAAGCTTCTTAAATGAATCAAAAAGTTAAGAAAATCGTATTTGTTTCGAAAGAATTCATTTTTGTACTTCAGACAAAAACTTATTCACTATCACTACAAGAGCAGAAACAAGACTGAAAAGAAATGAAACATAAGGGGAAAGAAAAAGGCAGTGGAGAGTAAACAGTAGATAAATGGAAAGCAAACAATCAGGAAATGGTTTTACACGCAAATACAGTAAAAAAATGGAGGCAATATTAAAATGACACAAAAATCAGAAACAATATCGAGTGCAGAAAATAAATTCAATGAATAAATCAAATTAAAACAAAAACAAAAACAAAAAATAAAATAAAAATAAAAAACAAAAATACCAAAGAAGTGAGCTGTAAGAAGTTAAAACAGCTTTACTATAAATAAAATATAATGTAAATGCTCGAAAGTTCAACTTAATTAACTTCTCTTTTTTACTAAAGTTGTTTTATCTTATTGTCCTCCCTTTTTTTTATTTTTGCTTGTAATTTAAATCTTTTTCAGAAAAAAAGTTTACCGATATACGTGATGCTGTTCTTTCAATAAAATAAATACATTAAAAAGTCACTTTTCTGTCTGTTTACATTTCATAGTAGGTGGATAAAATAAAAGTGTTAATAAAATCATTTGCTTAGAGTACTGAAAACCTGAAAATAAAAAGAGTTGTTGAAACAATATATTGTGTAACTGAAATAAATCACAGTTTGAAAGCTGGACTAACCAGATAGGCGTACAGTTTGAGCCGTAGCAACTTCAAGACTATTTAATTTTATCTATTTATGCAGAAACCTTCTTAAGTCCCTGAGAGTTTTCACTGTTATAACATCCTAAAAATACATCATTAGATATCTCTTTTTGAAAAAATACCTTTTTCATAAACCGAATTTGACGTTCTTGAAGCAAAATATTTCAAACATTCTTTGTTTTTATGTTTGTTATAGTAGTCATTTAATTATGACTAGCAATTTCTATTCTGTGAAATAATGTCATCAGCAGATATTTTCCTAATCTTTGCTTATTCTATTTATAACAAAATGTGTAATGAATATCTTCCAGAAAATATTTAATAATGCATACTTGCTTGTTATGCCTGTTTAACTATTTAAGGGCCATAGTACATAAATGCTCTTTAAAATCATTTTAAGAGTGAAATGATGTATAACTACAGTTAATCGACAACATCCTAGGTCGATAAACTTTCTGTTTCCCTAGGGGTTAGGTTAATCGAAATTCTACTGTATTTGATAAACTTTCGAAACATTAAACTTTAATGATTTCTAATAGAAAGCATTTAAAAGCTGTATTTTTCAGTGCATTAAAATCAATATCACTTTAAAATCACTGAAAAAAGATTGTTACATTTAGAATTCCATATTTTGTTTGTTATTTAGTGTATTTAAAAATGAAGAAATTTTGTGCATTGTAGTTTTAGAAATTTCATAATAAACAATATTCAAATAGGTGCAATAAATAACTACACAGAACATAATAGTCTGAATTATTCATTTGGTATACCTGTAAAATAAAAATATGCAAAACAAATGCTATTCTCTAGTTCTCAATTAGGTAGATTTCGTATGAAATACTACCTATTACATTCTCCCCTATGTTGGAATTTCTGAAATATTTTTGCAGATCTACACCAATCATGACCCTTAGAACCCAAAACCACTTTCAGTAAAAAACTTTATACATATATATATATATATATATATATATATATATATATATATATATACTATATGGCCAAAGGTGACCGACCACTTGCTATTTTAGACGTTTTTTAAATATATAGAAAAATACATGAGGAATTAACCTGAAACTGCAGGTGTGTAAACAATATAGTACAGGTCATATATTTCCGCGAAGATTTTTTTCCGAAATCCGATAGGGGACCGTCAAAAAATTGAAAAAGAACGATTATCCTTTGGATAACCCTGTAAAAACTAATGTAGAAAAAGCTTTCAAACTCGAGATTATTATTAAGTAACTTATTGTAATATAATGTGTTCATTTGTATGAGGATAGCATGTATACTCGTACAGAAATTGAGATTTTTATAAAAACAGTCCCAAATTTTGCCAAGTTTTTTGCTTATAATTTGCAGAGTTCTCAATATAAAAAAAAAGTTCTTTTCAGAAAATATGACAAACAAGATTATACATAATAGTCTGCAATTAGAATTAAAAAATAATAAAAATTGAATGAAAAATGAACAGGTATAATAACAAATGTTTCACTGCGCATGCACGAATGCAATCAAAATATAATGTGCATAATGTACTAGCTAAGTATATAGAGCAACATTTGTGAAAGTCTCAAAATCATAGTTTGAAAATTCTGAAAATTATCGTCAATAGAATAAGCTTGAAATCCGTTGTTTTCCCAAAAAGAAGCAAAGGATGAGGGGTTGTATCAAATATCTGTTGATTAGTGCCAAGATAGCGTACACAATATTGCACGTACTACTATATTTGGATACAACCCCTCATCTTTTTTTATTCCTTTTGGGAGCAACGGATTTTGAGCTTATTCTATCAACGATAATTTTTAGAATTTCCAAGCTATGATTTTGAGACTTTCACAAAAGTTGCTCTATATACTTAGCTAGTACATTATGCACATTATATTTTTATTGTATTTGCGCATGAGCAATGAATCATTTTTTAGTAAACCTGCTCATTTTTCACCCAATTTTCATCATTTTTAAATTCTGATTGCAGAGTTTTATATAAAGAGTATAATGTTGTTTGTCACATTTTCTGAAAAGAACTTTTTTTATATATTGAGAACTCTGCAAATTATAAGCAAAAAACTTGGCACAATTTGGGACTGTTTTTATAAAAATCTTAATTTCTGTACGAGTATACATGCTATCTTCATAAAAATGAACACGGTCTATTACAATAAGCCACTTATTAATAATCTGGCGTTTGAACGCTTTTGCTACATCAGTTTTCACAGAGTTATCCCAAAGACATTCCTTTTTTTTCAATTTGTTGAATGTCCTCTATGGGGTTTCGGGAAAAAATATTTGCGGAAATACATGACCTGTGCTATGCTGTTTACACGCCTGCAGTTTCAGGTTAATTACTCATGTATTTTTATAGATATTTATGAAAACGTCTAAATTCGCAAGTGACCGGTCACCTTTGGCCATATAGTGTATATATATATATATATTACTTTTTTATGGACATGATAACTTCCGTAATTCTGCTCAAATCTCTTCCAAACTAATACATAAAATCAAGGGGCAAAGAATCTCGGTCAAGTTCGTTGATGGGCAAAATCGGCCCACGGGGATAGAAATAGCGAGGGGTTTTGTGAAAATCGGAAAAACCCATAACTTCTTAATTTTTGTACATATTAAATCAGTTTAAAATTTTTATTGCTTCTAAAAATAAGGCTAAAAATTTATGTATGACAGATTTTTGATAAAATTAAAAATGGGCTCAAGGGGTGCAAAAGTATAGTGTTTTAGGTAGAAAAAAATTCATAACTTCGTCAGTTTTCAAGATATCAAATCCAATTAAATTAATTATAAATCTTATTAATATTATCTACAACTTTTATATTGACAAGTTTTTGATAGGACCAATTCGCAGCGCAAAGTAATAATAATAATAATAATAATAATAATAATAACGTAAACAAAAGGGAACATTAATGAAAATAACGTTGAAGAAAAAAAAATCCATAACTTTTCAATTCACAAGATATAAAATCCGCATGAATTTATTATATAACTTCTTAATATTATCTACAACATTCATATTGATAAGTTTTTGATAGGAAAAATTCTTACAGCATACATAGCGGTTGAAGAAAAAAAATCATCTTATTAAGGGTGTATTCAAATCCAAACTGCTTATTTTCTGACTCAGTTTTAAATTCATTTTTGCTCTCAAACTCATCCAGTTGGTAGATTCTCTTATTCAGAAACTATATAATGTACTGTAATGGCCGATTTTTCGATAGAGGCAGAATATATTTTAAAAAATGATGTCAAAGTGGCATTTTGAACCGAATTTCCCGAAGCGATTGTGTTGGAAACGAAAAATATTGCCCTACTGAGAAAATAATTGTTTATGAATCAAGTTTTAAATAATTGAATGAAAAATAAAAACACAGGTCGCTTATAAATCTCTTCAAAAATCACGTCAGCAAGTTTCATATTTTTTCTTTTAAAAATGAATCTGGAAATGTGTGAGAAAATTTCGAGTTGTTAAGCGTGGAAAAGTTTTTTTTTTCTTTAATACCGCCTTAATATGATTCTGATAAAACTAGGTCCTATATAAAAATGAAATAAAAACTCGTCAAAAGCTGCCTGATAAAATTGCTTAAGTGGGTTTACCTGTAATCATGATTTAGTTTTTTTTTTTTTTTTTTTTAATTAGCACTTAACTTCGAAATCTACCTGCGCCTGTAGGCCGAGGGCGGAAATTTTATTTCTACATACAGTCTCTCAAATTCTATATAGAAAACATCTTTGGACTTAAATTCGTTTTAAAAATTTTATTTACTTAAAAAATATATTTTAAAATTCTCTTACATATCTATACATTGTATAAATTTATATTTAAAGAAATACCAATGCACAGAAAATTATAATGAAAAATGTGCTAAAACCCCTTTTTGATTAAACAGTTTCCTTGTAATTAAAACCAGGGTAAAGATAATAAACATTTAACAGAAATTACGGACATAAAACACTTTTTTTTTCAAGTAAAAAATGGATATTTTTAGTTTTACTGGCGTAAAACACTTATTTTTTTTTAACTTTTCAAGTAAAAAATGCACATTTTTTACTTAATTATAAACAAGCTTGTATCTGTAAACTTTATATAAACTTTACACAGTAAAGCTGGGGAAAACGCGATCGTTAGGTAAAGAAAATTATCCCTTTTTATACAGTCTTCCGTCTTAGCAAGTATAATTCATTTCATTATTTCTGTCGTACATTGCCGAATTTCCCCAAAATCTTGACAAAAACTCGATTTTTTTTCTCTTCTGAATTCCCTTCGAGATTCGAGGATAGTACTCAGAATAGTGAATTGCATTACTAAATAACTGGGGAAAGGGGGCCTGTATTCTCTGAAGCATATATTGCATAGGTACCATGTATTGTAATTTTATAATCTTTAGTGCCAACTTCAAGCCATTTCATACATTTCTTAGGTGAAATAATTAAATAAGTATAAAATTAAAGATAGTTTGAAAAAACACTTTTTTATAAACATTCAATGTTTATCTTGAGTATCATGCCAAATTTTTTGACCGCAACTCATGTTTTTCCCCACAAAACTTCCGTTACAATACATTAAATAAGCGTGGGCACCAAACTCGTTTATGAAAAAGGTTCAGGGTCCATAAGTCTCGTTTTTGTCCCATGAAACAGACTAAAATTCGATTACGCTATACTGACTTAATTATTTCACTTTTTAATATTAGAAGGTATATGTTGTACGATTTTAACAATAGTTTTTGTATTTTGTTTGGATTTATATGACTTACACAAGCTGAAAGTTAGTATAATTCGTAGTTCTGATGAAAAGTACGCAATTTCTGCTATTTTTACCTCAATTATTTATAATAGCGCAATCATGCAACACTTTCTTCTTGACATATATTATTAAACACATCAAAATATACAAAATATTTAACATATTTCGTATATTAACATAATTATATATTAACATAATTGTATATTAACATAACATTATTTTTAACAAAAAAGTGTTGCAAAGCTGCGCTCCTAGTAAAATATTAAAAATAGAGAGTAAATTGATGGTAAAAATAGCAGAAATTGCATATTTTGCATCAAAACTACGAATTATACGAACTTTGAACTTGTGTAAATCATATAAATCCGAAAAAAAATACAAAAACTATTGTTCAAATTGCACATTAATACCTTCTAATATTAAAAAGTGAAATAATTAAGTCAGTATAACATAATCGAATTTTAGTCATATTTCATGGGCCAAAAACGCGGCTTATGGACCTTTATCCTTGTTTGCTCTTTTTATGCTTGGCAGAAAGCGCAAGCACGTTTATTAATAAGCATAAAATTAAAAAAAAATATTTTTAATGATATAAAATGTAGTGAAAATATATATTTTAATAATAAGTATAAAAGTAAAGATAGTTTAAAAAACACTTTTCTATAAGCATTCAATGTTCATGTTGTCATGCCAAATTTTTCGACTGCAATTCATGTTTTTTCCATAAAACTTCCGTTACAATACATTAAATTGGCGTGGGCACCAAACTCGATTATGAAAAATTTATTGCTCTTTTTATGCTTGTTAGAAAGCACAAGCATGTTTATTAATAAATGTAAAAGTGAAAGAATATTTTTTATAAGACACTACTTTAGAAATATTCAATATTCATCTTGAAAATTACATCTATTTTTTTTTTTACTTCAATTCAATTTCAACAGTTTTTACCGAAACATTTCCGTTACAATGCATAAAATTAGCATGGGCAACGAACTCGATCATGAAAATTTCACTACTTTTTCATGCTTTGTTGAAAGGCCGACAAGTGAACTTATAAAAATATATATCATTTTGGTCTGTTTCTTTTTTAAGATAGGGCAATAGTAAAGAAAAAATAAAACGCTATTTAAGGTTGTTCTCAAATCCGCGAAGGGGCACATTTATGACACAAGGTTTAATTCATTTTTGTTCGGGAATGCATGAATTTTTCAGGTGTTGTTATTCTGAGACTATGTAACCGAAAGACGCTTTCCATTTTTTGGTAAACGTAAAAGATCTTTCAGGAAATAGTGTGAAAGTTGGCCTTTGGAATCGAATTTTCGGACGAAGGGAGAAAAAGCAGCCAGATAGAGGAGAAAAACCTGTTGTCACGTGAACATAATTGCTTATAACTCGATAAATAATTTATTTAAAAAAAATGGAAGACTTATTTCGATTACAAATCGCTTCAATAGTCGTTTCAATAGTCCCTGCTAATTTTGAGCCTTTTTGTTTTAAAATGAGTTAGTAAGTGTGTCAGAAAGTTTCGCGCTCGTCGAGCAGTGCAGTTGAGAATCGCTTTAAACTATATTTTTAGAATTTCTAAATTGATTTCTAAACGTATAATTGTAAATTAATTAATATTAGACTAATAAGTGATAAAAGTGCATTTTCTATTTAATGTTAACTGCTGATTTTTATTTATAATTTATTTTCTGCTTTTTAACCTTTAAAATGTTTAAATGATGCACTTATTCATCTTGCAGTTAATTGGCGAGCTAATTGGCATATTATGGCGAGCATTTATTGACGCATAATGAATAAATTGTTGTTTCAACTCGTACGAGTTACAGATAATATTTGGCGATTTAACACATGTGGCGGGCTATCAGAAAAATGCCTTAAAATTAATGTATTAATTTATAATTAAAAATATGAAAATGTTGTATTGTCATCGGAAACACAACGTAAACGTAATTTTTTATAAATCTACCATATCAGGATGTGGGTTAAAAATCGATTACAAAATTCCATGTTTAAATACAAGAAACATGTTGAGTTAAATAAAAGAATGTAATAAAACAGCCTTTCTTAAAGAAAGATCGCGCGAATTTTGTAGAGGTAATATCTTAATTTGTCCGTCGCAATCAATATTTCTATGGAATATCACGGAATATAACGCTTTTTGTCAGGTTCTGACGAACATATACCATTTAGAACTATGGTTTTGTTATTTTCTTGCTTATGTATTGTCTGTGTGCTGGGAATTTTAAAGTAACTTTCTTTTATTATCTGGAATTTAATCCGAGCTAGTGAGTTAGATAGATTAGTTGAAGGAATGTAGTTTATCAATAGATTGGGGCTTTCCCTGTCATTCAAAGTGTTGCCTAAAGATAAGTCAGACAAAAGGATTGTCGCTCACGATCTAAGGAGATACAAGATATCGGGGAATGCGACGTTGGTGGGGAGAAGTCCTTGTGGGCAGATAGGAATCCCCACAGATGGGTTTCTTGGGGTGATAACTGGGATAGGGGGCAGCTGATATTTGGAGCTCAAGGAGTGAGTTGTTCCAGAGGAGCTCTTGAATAGAGCGTGACTAGATGGTGTGAAGCTCTTGGAGTATAGAGCTACTGTGTTGTGAGATTAATAGCGATCTCGGGTAATTCTAATTAACTAGCGTAGGGTGAGAGGAATATAGAATAGTTTAACAGTACAGAGAAAGTATTTACTGTATTTAATTTAATGTGGGATCGGATCACCTATATCCGAGTTCTTAAGTGTAAATATCGTTTTGTTATTTGTAAATAGTGTGTAAATAAATTGTTCGTTAAGTTTAATTGAAAGAGCTGGTATTCTTTCCTCTCATAGCGTGACCGATATCACGTAATCATATAGGTGGTGGCAGCATATAAAAAAGTAAAGGATTTCTTCAAAGTTGTGTGGGCTTAGAGGGAAACCTGACACTTTTCAAGAGAAATAGATATGGAGATATTCATTACGTGATGGCTTTACTTCAAATCTTTCAAGCATTCATGAAAACTGACCTAACTGGCCTAGTTAACTTCCTGAAACACATTCCATCTTAAAACACCAACAGTTATCATTAAAAATATTTTTTAGTGTAACAATGCGATCTTTAATTATTTAAAACGTAACGAAAGTATGAGTTAAATTAAACCATCTTTTATTAACCTACGCAATAAGGATGAGATAAGGAATACGGATTATCCATAGTCTAAAGACATTAATCTGCAATAATGTGCAGTGACGCGCGAAACGATTGTAACTGTTTTTCTGTGTTCCTATCCATAATAAATTTACGAATTTTACACAGTCGGTCAATTTTGTATTACGAAATCGTCGGATGATTTTTATTTTTTTTTTTATTTTTTTTTTTTTTTTACTCCAAAAGTATATAACATTAATATAGACAATATAATAAATATATAACTTTAATATAGATTTAAAATAGATAAATATATAACCTTAATATAGACAACATTCTAATTTCTCATCCACAAAATAGGAGGGGGAAAAGGAATGATGAAACTCGTACCTGTTATGATAAATTATCCAAAAAGTAAAAAATTGTGAAATCGATAGTAGAATTTTCAAGCCCAAATCACTATAGATGCTTTAATACACATACGATTTATATCTTGCACGAACTGCAATAAGGTTAAATAGTGCAACATTTGAGATTTCGCATTTAGCAAACCAAAAAAATTGATGTAAAAAAGGGTAACATACAAAAGCAATATTTAAGCTTTTTAGCGAATATGATTACGAACTGCGGTTATAAAACGATAAAACATGTGTAAATAGCATTAATATAATATACTTTGACAAACAAATACAACGAATTCGAGATGATCTTTAAAATAAAAGAGATGACTCAGAAGGATAGATAGATGGATTTTTTGGTTCAATGAATTGCACAAAAAAAGGTGATAAGGGGAAAAAAATGCAAAGCCAGAATTATTTAAATGAGATCAAAAATTGTATAAGTAGTAAGATAAATTAGAAATGAAAAATGAATAGCATTCGAATTAGTTTAATAGTAACCATGTATTACTGGTAACAAAAGTTACTTTAAACTTCCATATTATTTATTGCCTTTAGCTTGAAAAATATGCTAAAAAATTAAAATTAAAATTAATTAGTAGATAGAGGCGAAAAAAGATCGACCCGAGCCCGGCTCGGCCCGGTGTAAAAGCTAAAAGTTCGGCTCGAGTTTGGATCTGCCCGGAAACGTTAAAATCTCGACCCGAGCGCGACCTGGGTGAATTTCTACAAAACATTGATTTTTACGGCAATTTGGTTAAAATTTTGCTTCGTACGAGGAGATCCAACCAAAAATTCTTATCTCAGTTTTTTTCCATGCTTATAATCTTCACTTTTATAGAAGTGGCGCAGCCTGCGGTATTTATTTTTTTTTTAATAAATCTCTATTTGTTGTAGGTAAGTGTTTCAGTTATCCTTAATATTGTTAACCCTCTGGCAGTCTTGAAAAAGGGCAAAATTGTAATGTTGTTTTCTCATCATTTGTTTTAAATGCTAAAAAAAGATGATTCTTTCAACATTTTATATAAAAAAAAAACTTAATAACGAATCTGAATGCAATTCTTGGCAGTATTAATAATTGTTAAATGTTTTAAAAATACATTAAATCCATAGAATTATATTATTTTAAATATGGCTTGTATTGCAGTGAAACCTAGAGCTTAGTGAACGTATTAATACGGGTTGTCAGTGACGGGGTTAATCCATATTCCATGTATTGAAGTGTTAAAAATCAGAAAAATGCTATACAGTAAAATTTTCCAAGACGGAATTGCATAGGGAAGAAAAAAATGAGTTATAGACATTTTCCCTTCTTAGCAGGCGTAAATGTATTATATATTCTTTTCTTACGGTTTAGTATATTCATTTTGCATGAAACAACACATTTTTCAGTTTAAGACAGGATTCCGTCTTGGCAGGTTCTTTTTCCCACGTTTCATTATATTTTAATTTAGCCATATTTTAATAAGCGTACAAATCTACTATTATTTAAAAAGAATAAATTTTTATTTTTATTTGTAGTTTATTTTTATTTGTTTATTTTATTTGCGTTTTAAAAATGTATGCATTTTTGCAAAGATTTTTGAGCCAGGTCTCATTTTACTGCCCTTTGAATGGACCAGGCCACGCCGAGACAATGATTTTCATACGGACCGGGTCAAAACCAGCACTGAAAATTTTGAAGTGCGAAGACTAGGAAGAATGAAACGAGCCCCGCTCTGTACGGAAAATATAAGTTAAGGCACAGCCCGATCCTTGAGGGAAAATGTAAAGCCCGAACCCGGCCCGGCCCGTAAAGAGTAATCACTAGACCCGGCCCGAGCCTTCAGAAAAAAGTATGACCCGGTCCCGACCAGGCCGAAACGAATGGAGACCAAGCCCGGTCCGTGAAGATCTCTACTCTAATATCTACCCAACCTACCATCATATTAATATAGATAAGATCATGGGCGTATAAATCGTGTAATAGAGAACAGACGATTTTTTTGTAGAAAATCCATAATGTAATGCATCACAAATAAGTTCAGTAATGTTGTTATTTATAACATGAGAAGTACATAATCTCTTTATTCTATACATACGATTAAAGAGTATATTTCTCTATATTGATAAATGGAGTCACGTCTTAAAATGTTTGAATTTTAAGATGTAAATCTTTTCGTTTCTCATAAGTAACAGTAAGTTTTGTTATCAGTTCGTTTAATTATTCAGTCTAAAAAGTAAATTATATTATTAGATAGAAGTTGTTCGGTAATTTCTAAAATAGTGGGATACGTTACGGGAAAACTAGAGATGATTATCATCAGTTTCGATTAAAACGATATCATCAATATAGCCATACAAAAGAATGTTAAATTTTAATAAATTTAAGCTTATAATTATATACCTATAAAGCTGAAAATAAGCTCGAAGTTCATCCATAATGTGGTATTCCGATTTGTTGTAGATAAATGGTGTTATCCTGCAAAATGTATTTGTTATAAATAATGTAATTATTGAGTGTAAAACTGTACTCTGCATCCAAATGTACAAATATCACAAACACACACACACACATATATATATATATACACCCACCCACACACACACTCATATATATATATATATATAACCATTAATTAAACATTACCGACCATCATCAAAAACCGCAAAATAGTGAATGAAATGACAATAAAAATGGATACCACAAACCTATAATATAGAACTGTATGTATAAAATAAAGTGCCACATACTTAATTACAGAATTAATATGTAAGAAAAAAAGAAGAATATGGATACCGAAAAAAAATTTAAAAATTTATATATTGAATTACGTTTTCAAGAGTACAGAATTCAATTATATAAGCAAATCGGTTGATTTCTGTGAGAAAAAAAGCTAAAAGCTGAAAAATTATATATATATATACCCGTTAAAATAAGAAAAATCTTAAAAACACGCACAATATAAAATTAATTACTGCTATTACTTGCTTTAATTTTAGTGATTGAAAGTATGAACGACGTACAGTAATTCAATTGATCACTTGCCTTTTCCCCTCAAAAAACTTCACACTAACTTTGCCATATTTATTGCAATTTTCGAACTATTGATTTGACTTATCATTTTCGTTTTAACAGCACATACCTGACAGTAACATACATGAAAAGGCTGGTTAATATAGGCAATAAACGAAAAATTAAACAGAAAATATATTTTTTTCTACGCTCCTTCCTTTCCATGGATTAGTTGTAAATCTTACAAAGAGGCGGCATTTGAAATGTCTTTTACACTCCTTTTATTCATTTATTCTTTCAAGACCCCCAGGATATTCTTCTGAATTTTCCTGGGGGGAGGTGCGTTCTCTACTTGAATGTTTAAATACTGTCTGGTAAAGTGATAATCTGCTACATTTTGACAGACAGTTACATTGTAGAAATATTATTGCTAATGAGAACAGTGTTCGATAGGAAAGGGATACATTTCCTAATTCTACCCTACTTTTAAACGAAAATCACTCTGAAATGAATACACGTTTCCCTTGTATTAGCGAGCTTTCGTAGCGCGTAAAAAGCTTGAAAATCTTAATATAGTTTAAATTATAAACCTATCTTAACGTACAACATCCTCGTTTTAACCGTGCTCTCAGCCATGCACGTATTAGGTGAGTTAGACTGTATATATAGAGAGGATAATTAAGAAGACATAGTGCAAGCTTTAAAACGTGTTAGAGCATGCAACAAGAAACACATTTAATAATATTTCAAATTTTTAATACTTTAAAAGGCGTACAGCCAACAGAGTGAAAAATGTCCAAGCCGGGACTACAACCCGGGCCATCGGTATAGCGCACAGACATTCTACCAACTGAACCACTTGGAACGATACCCAGTCTAGCACTTCTCAGTATGTCATATGTTGGCGAGACTACAACCGCAGCATATATAGATAGATTGAAACACATGTAGTACATAAAAACTTTGTCGCAATCGCAATCCCCTTACTCAATTAAAAATACAGGGCGTTCTAGAGCAAGCCGAATCCATATTTTCTTTCACAACTTAGAAGATAAGGAAGATACTGAAACGATATTTCCAACACACTTACTTCTTAATTTTATGACATCATGAGAAGCGCTGGGAATGTTAATTTTTACATCCAAGCAACACCTGTATTACTATGTAAAAGCAATCGGGGTCGAGATCCCAAGGAAATGTAATTAAAATTTTCCTTTTATAAAGTACCGGAAAATAAGCAAGTTTTTGTTTTCTAATAAATTTGTTTTTAAATTCTGGTGTCAGTCTATTATAACAGGTGTAAATTTCCAACTGGGCGAAAAATGTCCGGACCAGGATTTGAACCACGATCTCTTGGCTGAAGCAGCCAATGCTCTACCATCTGAGCTATCCCGGACGAATCTGGTGGAACTTTTTCACCCAGCTAACCTTATTGATTATAAATAAGGTTAAATTAATCAAGGAATAGCCCATCTAACCTTACTGATTATAAATAAGGTTAAATTAATCAAGGAATGATCAATAAGATTCGCTGGGGGAAAAAGTTCCACCAGATTCGTCCGGGTCAGCACAGATGGTAAAGCACTGGCGGCTTCAGCCAAGAGACCCCTGGATCGAATTCTGGTCTGGACATTTTTCGTCCAGTTGGAAATTTACATCTGTTATGATTTATTTACCAATTAGAATAATTGTGTTAAAATTAATATAGTGTCAGTCTATTACTTCATCATTTTACAAACAGAATTACTCCGCGCCGGAAAGGGTTAAATGTTCTTCTACCTTTGAATTTTTAAACTTTGTGTGCTAAAGATTACCATAATGCCCCAAGCCAGCAAACCAAACCCTGAAATGAAGCACTGAAATTAAATTAGAATACATAAATTCGATGCATCCGATACCTCTTATTGCTCTAACAGATGTAACATCATCCTTTATTTCAGATTTTGGCCGAGCTAGTTATAATTATCTTGATTTTTTTAGTAAATTAAATTTGAAATATCTTACCTTACCCTGCGTGCAGCATAAATCATTGCAAATGTGTCAATATTTAACAAATTACACCTTTGAATGTCTGTAATGTTAATAAAGTATATGCAATGGAAAATTAAATATATTTATCAGTTTTTTAAATATACGGTGTCTATTTAATAAAATAAGCATTTCTGTAATAAAAAATCTCTTACTACCATTATCCGAATTCCGATCATCTATGGACACACACACATAATATATATACATATTTAGGAAAACTTTTTTACAGCAATCAGGTATTCAGAGTACAAAAATGTGGCATCACGGACTCGAAATAAATCACTTTGAAGAGTGCGATAAAAAAATCAAACATTTATTCAAGAATTCTGGCACCAAAACTAGTCAAAATACCAGAATGCTCGGCAGACATTTGATAATTAATCATCAGAAGCTACAGAAATTATTAATGAAATCAATCTTAAATCTATTAATATAATGCACGAACCACGATGATTTTTATGATTTTATTGCTTGTCTGCAGATTCAAGTATTCAATGAAAAGATTTATCAGATGAATAATATGTGACAAAACTTATTTTTAAAACTATAAATCAAATGTCTTTTGAGCTCTGGTACAATGTATTGGCGAAATTATGACAAAAAGCTTTCAAAAAATTTAGGTCTTTCAGCTTTTAGTTTGACTGTAATAAAAGCATTTCGATAACTGTGTTTACAAATGCAAAGCTGTTCTTAGTTTAAGTGTAGTTTTCAAAACTTTTGAGAATTTAAACATACACATTTTCATGATACAGAAATCCTAACCAATCACTTATTGCAAAAAAAATGAGTACAAAATTGTCAGCGTCAAACAATGATTAACTTTTATAACATAAGTAAATAATAATGATAAAAAGAAAAAGAGATGTAGGATTTAGCATAAAAAGAAAAAAAAAATCTTCCACTAAGTTAATATGCTAATAACATGCATAATGTTGAAAACATATAATTAACACTAAACTAACCGAGAATTTTACTCAAGTTTTGTAAAATATTCACACAAAAATTGTTATTTTAAACCATTTAAGTTATTTCTTTGTGATATTTATTTTTTTTATTTTAGAAGCAATTTCTGGATAGAATCGATAGATTTTCGTTTGGTATGGGTCAAATGACCAATTTTTTGTATAATTAGTGTTAACATAATTGAATTTCATATATAAACTTATTAGAAATAACTTTCTTACTTGCAGTTCATTTGTAATGTAAGGGAAAGTAATGTAAAACAGTATACTTTATTCTTGGTTGCTTCTTGAAGCCAGAATTTCAAACAAATTTTAATCTAACTTTGCTTACGTACTTTGTACTTAACCTTGTAGCATAATATAATTTTAAATATATGATCAGTTCATCACATTTTTATTAATAAATGAATCTTTATAAATAGTCAAATCATCCGGTCTTACAATCCGGTGGGATAAAACCGCATGCGTATGTTAATGTTACTGGAAATGAAAAAGTTTAGGCTTTCTTTAAAAAAGAAACAATAATGTTATTTTACAACTGTAACTAAGGAGCCCAATTACTAATATTTCAATTATAAGTTTAATGATTTAATATTAAAAGACGAGAGGGATTGTCTTCATTGCAATTCGAGATGTTGCAGAAAAAATGTCTACCTTTTTATCAGTTTTACCAAAATCATAATCAATCTTGTCTATGTAGATTTGATTGCCTTTTTTTCAAACATTGTTTAAGGGCTCTTTATTTATTGTTTTTCACTATCATTTTTTATCCCACGCAAGGTATCCTGTTTTACCCGAAGAGAATGTGAGTCAAAAAACAGGCCTTAAAAATACCTTTTTAATTCATAGAAGCACTTTTAATGTGGAAAATAAATTCTTATTAAATATGCTTTATATAAAATTTTCAATAACTTCAAATGTGTTCATATTTAATAGTTTTAAAAATTAGAAAACAATTAAACCAAAATATAATAAAATAAACTTTAAAACACATGAATTACATGAATGGTAGTATGGAGATATCGTAATTGCCGCTTTACCATCTTACCTAATGTTAAGTATTTCAACATTACCCACTAGAAGGTCGCTCAATTTAAGACAAAACTAACATATTGGTAATCATGTTTCATCCTACTTTCGCCTAATGTATATTTCTATAATCTCTATAATTCCATTGAAGCTTTTCCATTACAAAACAAAAACGACAAAATTATACATAATTCATAGAATCACATTTTAGAGCAACTAAGATATTGCTATTATATTTGGCAACACAGTAAAAAATTTATCATTACAAAAAAAAAAAAAAAAAAATCCTAATGCTGTGTTAGGAGAGTGCCTTACATTTACAATATTAATATATTATCTGAAATGAAAGTAATTAAAAGCACCAATATATACAATCTTACACCATTTAAAATGTCATTTATTATATGAAAATCTAGATTTTTTAAAATTTAATATTTCTTCCTGCTGAAAAGGGTAACATTTTCATGCAGTAGTAAAATTACAAAAAATACCTTTTACGCTTTAAAATAACTTTCAGTGAATTTTAATTTCGTTTTAATATTTCATTTGAAGAAAAATACTTCTTGTTTCTTTTTCATTTCTTAAAAAAATGTTAAGATTATTTCAATTTGATTTCTAACGATTAGTTAAGATCTAATCACAAAAATAAGTTCTTAGCATAATAAAGACATAAATAAACGTATAACTTTTTTTTTTAATTTTCTGTGATATTTTACGTTTTAGTTGAAGAAAAGCATTTTTCTTCATTATTTTTTAATTGAGTTATTTAAGTGGTTGGAATTTTATTGTTAAAGACTTGTTTGGTTTGATTTTATGTAGATTTTATAAGAAATACTTCCTATTTCATTCTCCCTTACGTTGGAGTTTCAGAAATATTTTTGCAGATCTACGCTCCTAGAACCCAAAATCACCCCCAATTCAAAACTTTTTCTATCTATTTATCTATCTATCTATCTATATATATATATATATATATATATATATATATATCCCTTTTTTATGAACACGATAACTTTCATAATTCTGCACAAATCTCCTCTAAACTGACACATAAAATCAAGGGGCACAAAATCTCGGTCAAGTTCATTAATGGGCAAAATCGGGCCAATGGTGTGGAAATAGGGGAGGGGTTTTGTGAAAACCGAAAAAACTCTATAACTTCTTAATTATAATGCATATCAAATCAGTTTAAAGTTATTATTACTTCTAGGAAAAGAGCCAAAAATTTATGTATGACAGATATTTGATAAAATTAGAAATGAGCTCAAGGGTCGAAAAAATAGGGTTTTAGGGAGAAAAAAAATCATAACTTCGTCAAATCTCATGATATCAAATCCACTTAAATTTATTGTAAGCCTTCTTAATATTATCTACAACTTTTATATTGGCAAGTTTTTGATAGGACAAACTCTCACCGCAAAAACAAATTATAAAAAATACGGGTTGAAGAAAAAGTTATCGTACAAACATGATTTTGATAAAACCAGCTCTTACAGGAAAATGAAATTAAAACCTCGTCAAAAGCGGCCAGATAAAATTGTTAAACAAAATTGTTAAACAACTCTAATCTTTATTTATTTTTTGTTGGTGA
The DNA here is from genome assembly GCA_963932465.1 of Maratus speciosus. NCBI lineage: Eukaryota > Metazoa > Arthropoda > Arachnida > Araneae > Salticidae > Maratus > Maratus speciosus. The sequence goes on along the minus strand of OZ010787.1, from coordinate 321,374,859 downwards.
AATTACTTCTTAACTTCGAAATCTACCTCCACCTGTAGGCCTAGCCGGCAATGATTTAAAAAATAATATAAATGGGTTAGTGTGGAAAATAAACCTGTTTGGTAAAAAATTCTTTAAATTAAATTAAAACCATCAACAGTTTTCAATTTGTCCTTTCAATGTGATTTTTTTATATCTTTTGATGGACAAAAGAATTTTATTTTTTATTTCTTAAAGGAAAAAATTATAGATTTTTTTTTTTTTTTTTACTTTAAATGATCCTTTGAAGCTTGGGGTAAAGATAGGAAATCCGTTAATATATATTTATTCTCTTGGTGTCTTTAAAATTTCGGCAGTCTCGAAATTAAAGTATCTAAGTTTTCAAAAGATCTCCTCTTAAATTATGAAATAAAAATATATATGCAAGGACCGTGTACTTCTTAGAAGTTCCGAGGGGTATGGCACCATTAATTCAGATGAAAAATTTTCTACTTAATATTTAAATAACAGAATTTATAATATTTATCAGCGATTAAATAAAGCGAAAAAGTCCATTCAAAAATTGTGGTAGAACTCTACGCACCCTGTATAGTGTACGCTTTTTTTTTTTGTTTGTTTTGTATGTTTTTTTTTTTTTTTTTTTTTTTTTTTTACATTTAAATTTTAAAAGCGTCCTCTTATTTTCTATTTATTTTTAAAAAATTCATTAAACATGTTAAAATTGTATTTGAAACAATTATATACTATAATGTCAAATTACAATTGGATTAGTCCAGGAGAAACAGATTAACAGTTCGGTAAAAGCCCTTTAAATTGTGGAAAAAAGCTCGTAAACAATAGTTATTTATTTTTGTCCCTCCTTGAACGCAATAAGTAGTTAATATTGCCGACGTCCCTTAATTATTTTTCGTGAAATATCTGTAATAGAGTGGCCGACGCAACTTTTACGACTGCCCACTTAACAGAAAAAAAATTATCTTCAGTTTGAGAAATAAGGGTCTAATCTGAAAAATATAAATGGGTCAGGAATAAAATAATCTATGAAATTCACATGAATAATAATTTACTTTTTAATTTAGCGGTAATTTTTATATATAAGTTGAAAAAAAGAATTTATTTATTTTGTTTCTTTAAAAGAATTTTTTAATTATATTATATTATATTATATTATATTATATTATATTATATTATATTATATTATATTATATTATATTATATTATATTTTTCTAAGATTATCTTTCATGAGATATCCGTAATAGAATGGCCGACGCTACTTAATATACATGGGCCATGAATAATAAAAAAATATATATGAAAATCACATAAATAATAACTTATTTTTTAATTTAGCCGTAATTTTTATATATGAGTTAAAAAAAAATATTTGTTTTTTAATTTCTTTAAAAGAAATATTGTAAATTATAGGAAATTGACTTGAAACGGTTCTTTAGAATCTAATATCGAAAGTATAAATGAGTCAGTCCGGGAAAGACAGAGCATTAGTTGGGTAAAAGCCCCCTTAAATTATGGAAAAAGAAACATTCATAAATAAATATTTATTTTTGTCACTTCTATTTATTTTTCACACTTCTATTTATTCACTTCTCCGACACAATAAGCGGTTAATACTGCCGACGCCCCTTAATTATATTTCGTAAGATATCCATAATAGAATGGCCGACGCAACGTTTACGGATGCTCGCCTAACAGGAAATAAAAACGCATTATCTTCAATTTGAGGAAGAAGATGCGACATGCTCATAAATCATACTTATGAATATATCTTGCCAAGAATCTCGCCCCCGAATGCAGGTAAAAATATAAAAAAAAAAAGTAATGGCGGATCAAGTTCTTTGTTTTTGAGAAGCGTGAAATAACTATGAGAGAGAATGCTTTCAAAGAAAATTATTTGCTGAGAGAATAGAAGCGTTAGAAGACAGAAGAGAAAATATCTCCTATCAAATTATGTCACTTTAAGCTTAATGGGTGCAACTTAAACTTCCGATGAATGGAAAATATTGGATAATTGTCCAATTTAAAGTCATAACCTGTGTTTCTTCAAAAATAAACATTTCCATATTATTTACAATAAATTTAAAGAGGTAAAATGAATGCAAAAAGGAAACTTTGATTTGAGGGATTTTACTCGGGTTTATTTTTGAAGTTTTCAATTTATCGTGTTACCTTAAGGAACATCAAGTTTCATTCCTTTAAAATAATAAAAGAAATGCACTTTTTTAGTTCTTGAAAGTGTTTATTAAAAATTGTAGTTTTTATCTCAAGTGTTTTTTTTTTTTTAATTAAAAAAAAGCAATACTTATTAATTACTAGTTTGAGAATTTTATATTTAAAAAAAAGAAAAAAAAAGAGTGGTGATAATTAAGTGCTTAAATAGGTATTTTTATATCAACTGAATATGAACAAAATGAATTGTGTTGTCCTTTTTCTAATTGAATGCGTTGTCTTGTACTTAAATCTATTAAGCAGAGGCTGTAGTTAGAAGACCAACTATTGGAAACTGAAAATTACTTTTTAGGAATATATATATAAATTAATAAAATAAAATAATTTGACTTTGTACGATGGCTGGGAAAATCTACCACACGTAGAGGGCTGAAAATTAGAATGGGGACAGTCCAATGCAAGTCCTGGGGGAAAATGTAGGGCGCTCATATTTATCTTTTTTTGTTAGATAACTAAGATATTCAATTAAAACTGTAATTAACATCTCAAACTGGCGTAAAAAGTCGCAGCGATGCCAACGAAAACATTTCCACAAATGCAGAACCGGGAGTCGTAAAACGCAATTTTTTCTTCAGTGACTTGAGCAACTCGCAATGGCTTAGCTATTGAAATGCGGTAAAACCAAAAATAAATGCATAAATTTAGTTTTTTAACCCTTCTAACGGAACAATCCGTTAAAAATATCAATATTAACTCTTTAAAAAAATTTCCAAACATCTTTTTTTTTCTGTATTTTCATCGTTTTTCGAAACCCGCATCTGGGTAACTATTCAAAATGCGAGGCAAAAAAATACCAGTTTATATGAACGTACTTTTATCATTTCAACGGTTTAATCCGTTTGAAAAAATACTTATATTAACTAACTCTAACTATAACCTAACTCTTAAAATATTTATATTTTGGAGAGACGTTTCAACGATATTTCTACAATTTTAATAATTTTGCATCCGCTTCCATGAACAAAATACGAAAGAATAAAAAACTCACGTATAGATACTACCTTTTTTTTTCTTTGGTTTAAAGAAATAATATTTAGTATTTCAAAATTAATCATTTCTGGAACTCACTTCTGGAAATCATTTCATGCATTAGGAGATTTTTTTTCTTGGTCTGTTCTGCCTAGAGTATATGTGGACTATCACGTGGATTATCGACTGGGAAGTGTTGAATTTTTAATTGTCTTTTTTCTTATATCTCCAGAATTTTTCGAGATACAGGGTGCCCAGCGAATAAGACCCTGATTTCAAAATTAAATATCTCAAAAACAAAGATCAATAGAATTATGCGGTAAACGGTTTGTTTATTAGCTAAGCTGTAAAAATATTGTACAGAAGTTTCAAAAATTAGTTGCAAAAACCGCTAACAGATGGCGCTGTAATCGCAATGCCTATAAATTGTGTTTTGAAGTCGAGAGTCTTAGAATCTCAATCCTAGATGGCTTCCTATGGAAGAACGAAAATTGGGAAAGACCGCTTTTCCGTTGGGGTGATGTGCAGAAGTGGAGGCATCTGGTCACAGAATTATTGCCTCAGCTTCAATTTTAGAGAATTTCAATTAATAGAATTTTCAATATAAAGTTTAGCAATCATTATATAAGAACTTAAAAAGTATTTTATTTGGGTAATGTGCAGAAGCGGAGCCATGTGTTGACAGAATTGAGATTTCTTTCAAATTTTGTTATAAGATACTTCGGTCCGGTTACCAATATCTCTGTGGTATGTCTTTTCTCTCCTAATTGGTAGATCGTGGAATCGAATCCAAATAGAGGAGGATTTGAAAAAAATGGAAATCTTTACTTTTTAATATTTATTTAAATACTGAAAAAAGTTTGAATAAAAAAATCTAAAGTTTCTGGTTTTAAAATTTAATTAAGTTAAAAGACCCTTTTTTTAAAATCATTGACCATTTATAATAATGATTCATAAATCATTTTTTTTAATTGTAGAGAATAGTTTGATTGGAAGAATACAAAGTTTCTATTTTTAAAAATTTAATTATGTTAAAAAATAATTTTAATTTTAAAAACTCATTTTCATTTTTTTTTATCATTGAGCACAGAAATATGGTGCAGCTTCTAGCGATAGGATCCGAAGTGTTCGAAAGGAATGCAGCATTCAAAATACTTTTGCTTTGACGTTGATGATATGACTTATCACCAATTCCTTTTTAAAAAGAAATAATTTAATGCATAATTTCTGTCTCTAAAACTTTGTTTACAAAGAAAAGAAATATATGTTTTGTGCTAAAACCAAAGTATTATACCGTGATTTAAAAATAAAAGTGAAAAATTACTTTTTTATTTATAATAATTCAGGTATAAATAATTATACCAAAATATTATGCCGGGATTTAAAAATATAAAAAATAAAAAGTACAAAATTATTTTTCTAAATATATGCATTTTGATTTAAATAATTATATGGCATTAAAGATTGAATTTAATAAAATATTTAAAAATTCTTATAATGATTTCCAAACTTTTTATTGAAAATTGTATTAATTGAAATTTTCTAAAATTAAAGCTGATGCAATAATTCTGTGACTAGATGTCTCCACTTCTGCACATCACCCCAATGAAAAAATGGACTTTCCCAATATTCGTTTTTACGTAAGGAGCCATCTAGGAATGAGACCCCATTGCTCTGGACTTCGAAGCAGTTTACAAGTATTGCGATTACAGCGCCATCTGTTAACGGTTTTTGCAACTAAATTTTTAAACTTCTGCATAATATTTTTACAGCTTAGCTAATAAACAAACCGTTTACCGCATAATTCTATTGATCTTTGTTTTTGAGATATTTAATTTTGAAATCAGGGTCTTATTCTCTGGACACCCTGTATAATAGCTAAGTTTCACATTTCATCAATAGGGCGCAGCGAAAGTTCTTATTACATAGCGCACACTCCTTTACATGCTTACACATGTGTAGAAACCATTTTATATTATATAGTTGCATGTAATATACTCTTCACACACTGCATGGAAAAAAAGAGGGAAAAAGCTATGAATATGTTACATTGTTTAGTGCTCTTACGAAAAGGTAGTTTGAGTCATTAGTAAAAACTATTTACATTGAAAATTCCATCTAGTTGCGCCCACTTATGAATCCACCCCAATGGTTTTGTGTAACGCTACTCCTAACTACTCAGACTGAATATATTTTTACAGTGTTAGTTGTCATGGCTAGCATGGTTCGCGTAAAAATAAATCAGACAGAAATCGTATCCTTAAGGAACAATTATAGATTATAAGTTACTGAAATGGCTGAAAATTGTTTTGTACACTGCCTAAATTCAGGTACTAGCCGAAATTGGATTTTACATTATGTAATACTATTTATTTGCTGTGATAAGTTTACAAAACATTCTTGACTGTTGTTATGAAAGTCACTCATGCTTAAGCAAATGACGCTCTCTTTATAGAACAAGTATAAAACAGGTTAAAACAATAAATTTCAACAAACAATACAAATTTCGATACAAACTTCGACAACGCCATTTTACTAATGTAAATCAACTCGCATATTTCTATTTTGTGCAGGCCTCGTATGCGTTTCAATAGTATTTTAAGGGGTAAAAAATGTTTATATAATACTATAGATGTGTGTTTTCAAATGAAGAAATTGGTGAAAGGAAAACTGTAATATTATTAAATGATGAAAGTTTGAAATGGAATTGATACCTTCATAAAACTTTTACCAATCATTACAGTTTGTTACAATCTTAGAAAAAAAGATAACACCACTTAATAACTCTACTCTGAATCATAGTGAATGTGACTGATACCAATCGTTAGTAATAATGTCCAATAATTAATGCTATACATAAATTTTGCTTCGGGGGTCCTCTACATATATAAATTGTACCAAACTTGAACATTTTAATTAAAAACATGTAATTTTGGCATGACATTTGGATTTTTTATTTTTTCTTTTGTTAATTTTCTCTGCATATAGCAAACAGACCGTCATACATCGTTTAGAATTATGAAATATTAAAATTTCGAGCACCTAACTTTAAATTAATTTAAAATCGTTGCAAAAGCAGTTTCAATGCGATTAGTTTTTTAAGCATAGCTCAAAAAGTAGGCGGAATGAGCAATATTTATGCATTCGCATAGTTGAAGCTTCTAAAAATCGATTTCTTGTAATTCATACATTATAGCACATATTTGTTTCGAAATTTAATTTTAAAAAGTTTATATATATATATATATATATATATATATTCTAAATTAATTTTAAATAATTTTCGAAAATTGTCGAAATTCAAATGCGCTCTAAGCAATTGCTTCAAGTCAGTGAAAAAGAACAGCAATACACATAGCACTTTAACTTATTTTGGACCCTCCCACGATAAAATTTCAATGAAGCATTGCAAGAAACCATCAAAAAATCAATATGGAATTCATTCGGTTAAGCTATATTGAATTATTAATAATATGATATAGAAATAATGACTCAGACTGCATCATTCGGTAACAGAAATGAACTAATTATTGCTATAAAAGGATTAATTTTTTGTTAAGACTAGATATCCACTTTAAAGACAATTTGTATAGTTGTATTTAACTTCTTAATAGTATCAAAAATGAGATATTGTTTACTATCTAGTCGGGAAAAGAATGTTTAAATGGTTGTCCAAGATTATATCCCAGAGTATGCTAATTTCAGAGAATGGACCGGGCTGACTAGCAGTAAGATTGTACATATTGAGTGAAAAAAAAAATTATTAAATTTTTCTGAGATTCAAGTGACAATCATTATTTCTAATAGGGTCATTCTCCAAAACAAGGGCAATTTCATCAGGGAAATATTATTAAAAAAAAGGTCTTCAAAAGTTCTGAAAAAAATTATGACAACTACTATAAACAAATTAAATAAAAAAATAATATCTGCAGACATGAAAATGCTGTTTTTGTCAAATAAATAATGTCCATGGTGTTGATAATACTTACTTCAAATGTCATTCTAACCTTACCATTTACCATAAAAAAAATATTGCATTGAAAGGAAATCGCTTTATTCTTTTTCAGTTAAAAAATCGTAACGAATCTACAAATGTGAACCGCCACATACAATAAATGCTCATTTTTAATTATCTACTTTCTTTGCCTTTCTGCTTCTCTTTATGTAGAGGACTTTTTCAATTTTTTTCTTACTTTTCATACTTTCCTTGTACTTAAAAATGAAATAAAGAAAAATATAAAAATAATGCACAATTATTTCGGAATCTCAATAAATAACTTGTACTTTTACTTATAACAAATCACTATTTTTGATATTATAAATTTGAAACAAAATTGCAGTTTTCTTTTACTGAAATATAATTTTTGCCTATAATCTTCATGGTCCTCATGCCCTATCAACTCATCTTATGACATGGAGTTGCACCAGCCAAATTCTACAAATTTTAATCCAATGTTCTAATGGTTTAAAAAGTACTTATGGGTACATCTAAGAAATATACTAAAATATATTTTTTATTTTTAATTATGTTCTTTAAATAGTTTGGAATTATCATGGAGTTTATGTTATAAAAACGTAACCTTGCCTTTTTAATTAGTTAAAGCTGCTTTGCGAAAGCAGCTATCCACCTAGTTGTTGAAACAATAGTAATATGACACACTTTTTCATCAATTAAACAGCAAAAAAATGCTGCAGTGCTGCCAATAATAGGTTTTTATGTTACTTAAAACATAGGCATGGGATTTATACAACACCTTGGTTACAGATGTTGAAAAATAGATTTGACATTAAAAAACAGACGCAAAAAAAATATTTCGTTCTTCATAAGATGCTCGTTGTATCTCCTATATAAAATAAAAAGAAAAACATTAAAAGCAAGTCGAAGTGTTGAAAACAGTGTGTTTTATTTGTGAATCTGTGTATGGTTACATTCCATGGAGTTTATATTTAACTATGTCAAAATTAAATTAAAAAATAATAATTAAAATCATGATTTTATGCATGGAATGAATACCTCTAATAATACTTTTGCTATTGCATGCAAAAATATTGCAAAACGTTACAACAATTTACATTTTTTTCATGCAATGAACACTAGTTATAACAATTGTCCTAGTTTTGGTGAATGAACAATAGTAAAAATAGTAACATATTATTAACAATGATAATAATTATTATTAAGCATTTTTTTATGAAAATTTGACTTTAGCAATATTATTGTTTCAAAAAGTGTGTTAAAATCGTCTGAAAGTATTCCCTACATTTGACAAAAGGTGTATTAAGAGATTAAAGGTAAGCGAAAAAATGTCTTTAACCCATTCGCGACGAGGTTACATTACAGATTTTTTAATCTTTTACCACCGTTATTTCCAAATAATTTATTTTCCTAATTTAACCGGCGAGGTGCTGTAATTAAACAAGGCAAAATTTGCCGTTAAAAATTATTTGTAGTAATAATGAGATTCTGAGCATCTTTTATGTCACGTATATGTGACCCTTGTCGCGAAATAAGTGAAGTTCGGCAAAACAACAAAATAATGCTTAAAACACGCACAGAAGCATGTATATTTCCTGGCTTAGTAACATTACTTGCTACTGCAGGACTCGTTATGTTTTCTAATCATTAGGGCGATATCTACAAGTCCCGAGGTACCAAGTTTGAATCTCAGGTTGCGATGGAATGCCTCCAGTACGTCAAGACCTACTTTAAGTTGAGAGTTAATTTGTGGCGAAAAGGACGTAGGGCCAAAAATCAACTGTCGATATGAAGTGATATGACTTAATTGTATTAAAAAACACAGTCACGTTTTCTGTTATTTTCTTATAAGATGTTTAAGGCTTTCAGGCGTTTTTTACTGAAACATAGCGATAATAGTGTTTAGATGTAATAGTTTCTTTTCCATTTTCGCGAAGTTTTAATTCCGTTGCATTGGAGCCTGAAAAATATCTCAGAATCGGATAGAGACCAAATCTGATCATTTAAAGTCGCTGTCATGATTGAGTATTATTAAAAGTATTCTCGTATTGGCTAATCTTCTTTCATGGTCTGTGAGTAGAATACTTTGTGATTGTGATTTTATGCTTTCATTAGCTTTACAATTTAGCATTTATTTCGATTTTAGCTCTATTTTATTGTGCTAGAGTAAATGATGTTTTACTTTAAAAGTACTGTTTAATAAAATCTTTGGTATGCTTGGGAAGATTATATTGAAAGAAACGTGACTAAATTTAAATCATTAAAATGTGTTAGTTTATCCACAATGTGTTTATATTTTTTCAACTCTTTTTGTATTATGCATTTTTCGACTTCTTAAATTTTAACTGTTACCTATCCGAATCTCCACAGTTTTATTGAGTTTGTCTTTTTGTTTGATTGCTATATTAACACATACTGCAGTTTGCATTATGCACTGAAGCAGAGGGTGCTTTGGAAACTACGATATTAATTGCGAATCTACTTTTTCTGGTAAGCAATATTTTCTACAAGAATATAAAATTTTAATTTTAAAAGAATTAATTTATATTCTTTTGGAGCTTACCTTTCAGAATAATTTTTACTGTATCACTTTCATTCATTTGTTACAGGTAACATTTATTCAACTCTCACTCAAATTTGAATATTCATACGTAAACACAGTTCAAATTGTTAGCAGAAGAAATGTGATGGGATTTTTGCATGCAAAAAATTTTTAATAAATATTTCATGTCATATTTATAATACTGTATTTATATAGTTATAACACTGTATTTATAATACTACGTATGCATTGTTTTATTTTCTATTTTGAAGATGAAATTATATATGTTTATGAACATAAAAACATTTCTCTAATTGATCCATCTTCATTTTCATAATTTACACTTGTTTTATTTTCAGATTATGGATGTGATCCGATTCCACCACTTCCAGGTCCAGGGACGTACAACATGTCCGAAGAAAAATCTTGTTGGAAAAGGCCACGGGAAGGAGCCACAGTACACTATAGTTGCAATAGTACCAAGACATTACGTGGCCCAGATACCTTAGTATGCAGGAATGGAAACTGGGTGCCGGCATTACCTAGTTGGTCAGGACCCAGCAAACCTATATGCAGTAAGTATTAGAGAAAAGTATTACAAATATCGCCTTAACCCTTAAAAATCCCATGTAAAAATCAGATGTAATCCATAATGGATCTACTTAAATTTTCAACAAGTAACAATTTATTAGTAAAACTAAGAAAACCCGACTGTAAAAATGTTTTTTTAATTTGTTTTTATACTATATGTTAACTTTTAATTATGACGATGGAATTGGTGAGTATGATGATGAATTAATAATGACTGGCGATGAAAAATTCTAAATGTTCCTAATGTATACTTTTAAGAGAACAACCATTCACAATCATTTTAGGAATACCCGATTATTCCAAGAAACACAAACTGTAAAACAACAGCCCAGTGTTGCCAGTGGACTACATTTTTAATTAAGATTTCTTGATTGGCACCACTTTTTTTGAAATTGTAAAATTCCCCTTGTTTTCCCCTTAATTAATATACCAATTAAATAAGGCGTATTTTACCATTTTAAAAAAGTGGTACCAATCAAAAAATCTGAATTTAAAAAAAAGTAGCCTACTGGCAACACAGCAACACCTATGATACTTGTATAGTGAAGACAAACATTTTACTACTGCATTTTTTAAAATTCGTCTACCTGTTTAAATGTTATCAGCAAGTAAACTATCTTTCATTTTCCACCGTCAAAACATTACCCTTTGTTTCTATGCGTGTTCAGGTAAAAAAAGAACCTATTTTTAATTATCAGTTACCATATTTCAGTTACCATATTTTAAATTATTATGTATAACCGTAAACGGTTAATTTCAAATCTATACCCAGTGCATCACATCTGTTCGAATGAAACTTTATCGTAACATGAAAGTAGCTTATAATTTCTAACATAAATATGCCGATGCTATCTCTTTTCCTAAGTTTTTGTGGGATTGGAGAAAATTGTTTTGGAAATATTATTAATTGATAAGGCAAAAACATATAAATTTGTTACAACTGTTTTTATTTTTTGCTGTTAATTTTCTGATTACTTGTCTGTTAAATTCGTGTTTTATTATAATATTTGTGTATTTATTGTCCATAAATTTTTATTATTTTATTTTTTTGTTGATGAAGTTTTAATTTATGTTATTTTAAGTGCAGATGATTTTTAAAAATCATTCTTGAAAACTATTTTAAAACTATAAGAAATACGTAAATTGAAATAAAATTTTCAAAATAATCGTTGCAATAAAAAAAAAAATCATTTTGTTTCTCATTCGACTGTGTTAAAATTGAAATTGTGCGATATTTAGAAGTTTAAAAAATTTTTCAGTATAATAAAATTTATTGATCAATTACTTTCACCTTCAATATGACATAATCGCGACTCACGGACATGTTTTATGCTTTATAACACAGATTTATTGCACAACCACGGTGTACGTTACAGGGAAAATAACGTAAGTATTCGTCTACCAAGATGGGTTTTTGCAGAATTATGTCGTGAAAGAAATTATTATTATTTTAGTGTCCCTAGTCGTTGAGCACAAACTGAAATAAGACAGTAGAGAGGATGTTGTGGATTGAACTACACTGAGAAAAAAATATTTTGAGATTTCAGAAACAAAACTTTCAGCTAGATCACTAGTAAAAACACTGTTTATTTTAAGGGCATAATATGTGTAATAAATATAGATAATTTCGGCAGCATAAAAAGCTTTTTCTGGGTTTCCTTGCTAACAGTTTTTTTTTTCCTTTTCTTTTTTCTACTTTCCTTTTTTTTTTTTTTTTTTTTTTTTTTTTGTAAAATCAACAGATTTTTTTACAGTGTATTACATATTTTTATTGCTGGATATAAATATTCCGGTAGCAAGCTGCTGGGCACGAACATTTCATAGTCAATCATTTATTATTATTTTATTGATCCAGAAACCGATTTTCACATACAATCTGTTAAGCACAATTCAGGCAGGGCAAAATTGTGCAATAAATGTCAAATATTCTGCTCGCCACCATTTAGACTCAGTTGACCTTGTGTTAAACATTACCTCATAACACATATATCAAGACTGTTAAACGAATCACATGCACATATACAGATAGATATAGATATGTATGTATATGCATAAAATAGGAAAATGGTCTAAATATATATATATATATATATACATATATAATGCTCTAGTTTACCATCCATTGATAAATCTGTTAAGGCTTTTATTTCATAAAAAAAGCGGTTTTGTTAAGTATATTTTAATAAATACTGGAATTCCACGGTACATTTGTAATTGGCATCTTCCATATGAATGATCAATGACATGAAATTTTTTTCAAGCAATGAAATATCAAACAAATTTAACTTTAAGACGAAATTAATAGTTTTAAATTTGCATACACTAATCGTCAATTAATAACGTTAAAATAGTATCGGTAATATTTTATTCATTTCATTAGTTTATTTTGATAGTGTTCCCTGTTTCGTAGAAGATATTTTTAATTTTTAAACCAATAAAAGTTTTCCAAATTATTTTTTCAGCACAAAGAAAAAATTATTAATTTTAAATCTTTCTTGTATGTAAGATAAATATTTTCTGACAATTTCTACATTCTTTATAACTTGCCTATCTATTCCAAGTTAAACAGGGTACGGAAAACACGAAAAATATTTATTCCGAGTCTGGGCTGCACGGAATTTAAGAAAATATTTTTACCGAGTTTCATCGGGCCACCTGTTTATAAAGAGAATATGTTTTTTTTGTTTTTTTGTTTTTTTTTTGTTGTTTTTTTTTTTTACCTTAAAGCTTATTTATTTATTGTTATATATATATATTATATTTTACTTGTTTTTATTTGATATTAAAAAAATTAATCACACCCCACTTCTTTATTAATTACATTTTTTTGTTGATTTTAAAGCAATGATTATAATATATATTTGGAAAGTTGTGATAAACAAATCTTGTTGATAATGGAAAAGTACATCCAAGATAATGTTTTACCATTTTTGATGATTTTGTAAAATATAAAAATGTTAGAACAATGTTGGTAGAATATTTGTGTATTGTACCGTTTGTTAAACGAAACTCGTTTGAAACCCAAAACATGGGAAGAAATTTAAAAGTTCTAATTGAAAAAAGAATTAAAATATCGGGTAATTTTTGGAAGAAAACTTCGAGAAAACATTATTAGGTCAACGGTTAAACTTATTCATTCTCCCAAGGATTTATTGTATAGCTTAAAATTAGCTTACAAATATAGTCAAATAATTATTATTACATTAAAATTTATATTATTTAAGAAAAAAAATATTTTAATTAAATATTGTTTTCGTGTCGAGAACTTTTTTTTTATTTTAACTTGCTTCATATTTTTATTGTGATGTATTGCAAATTATTTGTCTCAGAATATTTCTCCATATCTAATATTATTCTATTTTCATCTTTTCCTTTCAGATGCTGCCGAAAATCTAAAAATTCATCCCTTAACTGGATGGATCAGTGTTACTTTTGTGATAGTTGCTGAAGTACTACTCAAACTTTAGGATCAATTGCTTCTTACACATTTCATACTGATAACAGGAGAAATTTCGAGCATTTTTCTCGAAACATGGGAAGAAATTTAAAAGTTCTAATTGAAACAAAGATTTAAAAGCAGGGATACAAGAGAAACAGGACATTTATTTGAGACCGTAACTTTGAGATGGACATTTAGTCTATACAAAATGTCACAGCAAATTTTTTCCCAAGAAGGGCATGTAAAACAAAAGAGGATGATCCATTGTTTTTACATGTCAGTCATGTGGTTTCTTTCAGAAATCGTTTCATTTTGATTCAGAACTATGATGTATACGAAACAAATTAGAATTCATTTGTACATTTTATACTGCTTGCCAGTGTACAGTACACTTAAAGAAATCGCTGACTCTTTACATTCAAATGATTATAAACTTTTGAAAATCATTGAACATTTTTGGCAGGAGTGAATCGGAGTTCATGTATTGTGCAATATAAACGTGCCTGAATTACCTAGGTGTTAAAATATTGAAAAATTAATTATATAATATGTTTCAATGCAATCAACTGTTAAATCAAATTATATGTTGTTTTTGATATAATGAATTGTAAACATTAATGGCGTCGATTCATCATTGTTAAAGTATGAAATTATTCTTAAAGTTTTAGTTTGGTTATAATCCAATAGTTACATATCGAACTAAAACTTCTAAGGAAGAAAATAGAAATATATTAAATGTAATTAAAATTGTTATCCTTTAATTAAGAAAACACTTATAATTTACTGAACATAAAACAAATATTTCATACAATTTAGCAGAGGTTTCTTTTATTTTAAATGGTTTTGCAACAAACGTTTGTCAATATTTTTATTAAAAACTATCAACCTTGCGCCCTTAGATTAGTTCATACCAACCTCCTTTATTGCAAAACGTCGAAGAAGTTATATTTTATTTAAATATAGAAATATTTAATTAAAAAATACACAATTTTAAATATTAGAAAAGGCGGGGATCAAAAATAAAATGATAGTTGTAACTTAATCAAAATGCAATTCACTCATTTTTTCAAAATTCAATATATTTCCTTCATATAACACAAATAATTTATTTTCTAATGGAACCAGTATAACGTTTTACAAGGCATCAAATTTACTTTAAATAGGATTTATTTCACAGAAAATTATTTTAACAATTTATAAAGTAAAATTAGATTTCGGATCTTCTCTGCTTCAGCGTACCATGCAATATAAAGAAAATTTATCTACTTTTTAAACAAATATTACATTTTATTAAATTTCCGTGTTTTGTTTTTACTTTTAAAATTAGCTTATCATTTCTAAATTCTTAGAAAAACAGTCATCGATTATATTTTTAAAAAATATGAAATATAATAATTATAGTATCCTTTATTTAAAATAAACGTAATACAACATTTTATGCACATTATTGAAATATTATAAATGAAGATTTTACTTTTAAAAACCAGTTTAATTTGTTAAAGAATTTTTGTAAAATCATTTTATATTTTTAATGCATCATGACATTTATGAAAAAAAAATACATTCACAAAGTATTACTTTTACTAGCCTGATAAAAATTATTTTTAACTGCACTTCTGATACAAAATATCTCTTTAAAGTTTTATTCATATAAGATAGACTGAAGATGGTTGGCCCACTTTAACGACAATTTTCTGCTTTACTAAAAAAAAAAATCTATTGTCTATTGTCTGCTTAATGCATGTATTGTAAAATTAAAAAATAAAACTTTTATGTAATTTTCAATCAAATAAATATATAATGAATTTTACAATTGAGGAATTGGTGGTCTAGAAACACCATATAGGGATGGTTTGAACAATATTATAGGAAGTTTGTCTCATTAGCTTTAAGTGCTGATATATTTACATTTAGTTAAATCGGTATAAAAATACTGTTGACCCCTAGTCCTATATTGAAATGGATTTGAAGCAGAGTTCAGAGTAGAGGTTTTAAAGTTCATTAGTAAACGGACAACTTATTTAGAGACATCTTTTTATTTCAAAGTACATGATGACATCACAATGTCTATACGCCACAAACGTTTAATAGACACATAAATGAAAATAAAGGTATAATTTAATTCATATTCAATTTTAATTATATTTACTTTTATCTAGCAAAATGCATGTTATAAATACCGCCAGCACTTTCATGAAAAAGGCATTTCACACAGGTCCACCAATCTTCGATTTTCGGCCAACGCACAGTCGGACTTTTGATGATCTAGGTGGACAAAATCTATTTTTCCGATTATCTCGAAATTTGACGAAACCGCGTGTACTGGTAGCTGAATGTCTGTATTTTCGAGATCCGTAGCAGTTTTGGCATAAAAAAATAAAAGTATTGATTAAATGGGAACGTAAAGTAGCCATTTGCTCAGTTGGTTTGAGGGAGTTTCAAAAGTTGCACTAGCTTCCTCTAAGTTTGAATACACGTCGTGACTATTCGGTTTTATTTGAAAGCACGAGTTTGTCCATGTCAGAGCTTTGTCAAGGTAAGATTTAACCCATTTTTGTTTAAAATTAAGCGATATTAAACCCGTGTTACCGCTTTTCTCAAAGGCTGAAATTCTGGATGATCCTTGATGTTGTTTACAAATTTCATCTTGACTTTTACCAAATTATTCAGCATTATTTAAAATAAGCATTTTTAAAAATCAAAGTGTCATTCCTAAAGTATTGAAAAATTAAACCCGCTTTACCGCTTTTCTCAAAGGCTGAAATTCTGGATGATCCTTGATGTTGTTTACAAATTTCATCTTCACTATTAACAAATAATTCAGCATTATTCAGAAATAAGCATTTTTTAAAATCAAAGTGCCATTCATAAAGTATTAAAAAATTAAACAAACTCCTGCAGATAACTGCAGATCAGTAAGTTTTTATTAATAAACAAGCATCATATTAACTTGTATGTATGTTTACTTTAAATCTCGCAAGCCAAATTTAAATCACTTTTAATTATCCTATTGAGAATACGGGTTTAATTTGGATGACAATACAATATTATTATGATTTAAAGAACGTAGAAGTTTGTTTAGAATACTGTTTCTACAGGGATTCACAAAAATTTAGATTAAAACTTGCAAGTTAATTTTAAACCAATCTCAATAATCTGATTAAGCTGAAACTTTGCTCAGGATATGTGATTCTGATGGCAATTCAATGTTATTATAATTTATAGAACGAAAAAGTTACGCTTTTTTACAGGGCCACATAAAAGATTAGTTCAAATCTTGCAAGACAATTTTAAACCACTTTCCGTTTTCCGATGACAGTTCTATTAAATTATAATTTAACGAATGTAGAAATTATGCATTTTTTACAGGGCCATACAAAAAATCGCGGAAAGATTGTTGCTAAAATGCAGAAATTTTAATTAAATTTCTACAAAATTACATTAGGTTATTAAGATACACAATAGCATTTTTAAAATTGAAAACAAAGTGCGTAGCCGTTGTATTTCTTTTACAAGGACACATAAAAAATTCGAATACATGACCGTCTATATGCAGAAATGTTATTTCAAATTGAATAAAATTTAAATAGGTTATTTATTCACACAACAGCATTTTTTCAACCGAAAATAATTTTGGTAGCATTTATATGTTTACAGGGTACCATAAAACATTAAAGTTTTTGTTAATATGATTTTATTTTTTAAATTTTATTTAAAAAATTGTATCTTTCAGGATGGCTACACAATTATCTCGAGAAATTCCGAGTAGACAAAAATAAAAAAAAAGAAATGAATGTTAACTTACATGTGTGCATTAAATTGTTTTTTACTTAATTGTAAAATAAGTATGTTTAACGAATTATTTATACTCGTAATGCATTATACAGGGTGGCGACTAAAGTCCTTCCAACGCTCTTAATTGCCGAACGGTTGCAGCTATACTCATAAAAGTGGTGTCTAGGTATAGTAAAGTGGCTATGCTCTTCCAGATGATACCACTTCCAGCGTCATCTGGTGCAAAACAGCTGAGTTAGTATTCCTATCTCGAAAACAAGATTCATGCTCAGAACGAGATTAATTTAGCATTCATGTTCACAAGTTGTTCTTTCTAACTAAGTCGATGATGCTCTACAAATTTGTCATTCACTTTTATCCCATATTTCGAACCGTTTTCCTGATAGGAACGCTAATGCCGCCATTTTGCGCCAGGGGGCGCTGTAAGCGGTCTTATCTAGTAGCACATAGCCTCTTTACTAGATCTAGACACCACGTTTATGAATATAGATGCAGTCGTTTGGAAGTTAAGAGAGTGGGAATGGACTTTAGTAGGCACCCTGTATTTTTATTTTAAGACATTGTTGTTAAATAACCAAATATTTATCACTGCTTGAGTATTTTTTAGTAATTCTTTAAAAAAAACAGCAAAAACTAATTAAACTTCAACGAAATAATTTTGCCCACCTAGATCATCAAAATGCCCCACTGTGGAACGTCTTAAACAAGATCTGCTACTTACATATGCATGAACATTTAAGCGACCAGACGAATCTGAAATTGCCGAAGTTCTACTTAGAAATTTAACAGAAAAAATGTGTTTGTAGGAACATCGGCCACAAAGTGACGGCAAATTGTAACTGAATGGCAGTACAATCCGATAGTTATTTCTACATTTCTGCTATGGTGTCACATCGTTGCTTTACAACGATAGAGTAATTGAGGTTTCTTGAGCTTTGGTGCATTATCAATGCATGCAAGTGAAATTGAAAAAAATATTCAATCAGCCGAACTACGGCAACGGAAAGAAAAGCGATTGAAAAAAAAATGTTAAAGTTATCTTCGTAAGTTGTTTTAAATTCTGATAGTATCTGAAGAATATTTTAAAATTTAGTTAAAATTTATTTTCTTTCAAAATACCATCTAATACTGTTAATTTGATAAAAATAACAAGCATTTTAGGTGGAATTATTTGTAAAAAATTGATAGTTTTGAAATTTGTTGAAAATGTAAAAGTGCATTCAGGGTAAATTGATGTTCGAGTGAAACCTAAAACACGTCTACAAACTTTACAATAAAAAAGCAAATAATGCATCTCATGCTCATAAAAAGTCGAAATCAAAATAAATTCTTAGTGCAATTATTGCATTTCCTCCAGCTGATACTTGTTTACAAAACATTTCCTCTATCCCGAAAGAACTACATACATATATTCTCAGTTTTTGGACAAATAAAATAATTTTCTGTAGCAGGTCATCAACATGATGACAGAAATTCTCCCTTTCCATTTATTTAATTATTTTGGTACCAAAATAATATATTTTAACACATAAATGTCACCATTAAAATGCATTTCTAATACTGACAGGTCGAAATTCATCTCATTTGTTCTCTAACATGTGATGGGGCAGTATTAAAATAAACATTTGAAACATCTATTGTTTTCATATGTAAACTCCCCAACCTTACCTCCAGACATTGCGTATAAGGGGTTAAATAATAAAGTTCTATTCTCTATGAATAAGAAACTTGAATTCAACTCTAATAAAAGAAGGTATATGTTTCATTACACAAACTAAGAAGGACATTTTTGCACTCAATTTTTCAACACTTCAACAATAGGAGAAATAATGTCACATTTAGATCTGACTTATATTTTGTAATCATAAATCATTAAGTAATATTTATCATATGTATATCTTTAAAAGTGTTTTATCAAAAATTACAAAAATGTTAAACCAGCAAGATTTTATATATAATATAGATTCTGTTTAAGAAAAGATTTTAAAAACGCATTTATATGAGTGTTTTCTTTTCTTTCACTATAAGTGCTTAAATTATGCTTTACATTAAAACATCTCTTCCTACTATGTAATTCAAAAATAGTTGAATTAAAATTCTACGCAGCAGCTTTTGATAGTATAGTACAAATATAACATATTGGAACGTTGGAAAGTGGTTCAAACATCTGTTAGGCACCATGTTATCTTATGACGCAGAAATATTGAAATTAAATAGTGATGCAGTAGAACTATTAATACTATATATTAACTAAATTTATGCACGACAAATTATATCAAATTTCATTCAGATGGATGAGGAAGAAATTTGTCATAAACATTTATCTATCTACAAAATAATTATAAAACCCATGAAAATAATGTAATTTTTGATGACAAAGCACAAGTAGAAGCCTTCTTTCACTGAAAAACATCAAGTAGCTACAAAACTGACCACATCTTTCCTTATTACAACATACAGCTGCATTTAAAAGATTTTAAAGTTATAAATAGCACATTAAATGAATGTGAGTGAAGCTTGTCACAGGGATAACCGTCTTTAGTTTTTCTTATTATGTACATGTATATCAAATTTTGGCAAAACAGATTAATTACTATATTTATCTTGTACATATGCACAATAATTATAATATATATACATAGATTTATTTATTTATTTAGTTTTAAAATTAAGTAAAATTATTTTCCTTCTCCATCTAATATTTTTTAAACGCCGGCATCATTTTTTTATTCATATAATTACTACTTACCAAATGTTAGCTTCAAAAGTCAGGATAATCTTGATCAATTCTCCCATATAAGAATGATTTTTTAATGGAATTTCGGAGATGTTATTTGTTATAAAATGTCAAGAAGATTAATCAACAAACGACAAACAAAAATATACATTAAAAGTGAAGCTTTTCATACACATTAAACAATTTTTCATATTACTTTTCTGTATTGCTAACAAAATTGAAAAACTACCAATGCTCTTGTACATATATAAATAATGGAAAGCATCCAGTACCTAATAAATGAATACTAAGTACTTTCTAAATATTTCATTTTAAGACATTTTGATGTAATTTTTTTTACAAGATATAAATTAATTTCATTTTTTTTTTTTTTTTTTTTTTTACTATTTTCTCGATGCCATCAAAATTTTTCTAAGATATTTAAGTTATTTTATTTAATCTTATTATATTCCAAATAAAGTTTTTATTATTCACACGAAGCAACCTGTTCATGCAACGTTTTCAATATAAAACTAAGATTATAATAAACCATTTAGTAGAAGAAATTAAACAATCTAGACTCAGGGATATTATTTCTTACAACAAATTTTATTAAATTAATGACTTTTAAATAAATTTCAGGTTTTTGGCCGAAAAAAATGTGTAAGAAAAATTATGTTCCACTTACGTAACAAATGTGTCATTTTCGATTTAAGTTTAAGCAAGATTTCTATCTAATTGCCAATATTTCTACATCGTTACGATCTGCAAACTTGATATATTATTAGATATTTTTTTTAAATGCTTGTTTTTCCACATTTGTCGGATATTTTTTTTAGGAGCGCAATTACGCAACAGTTTTTCTTTTAAATATATTATTAAGGAAATCGCGCTATATCATATACAGAAAACTGAAAGAATCGCAACACTGCGCTAATAGGGAAAACACAATATGTCGTATCTTGTTCATAAGAAACGTTAATCTGGGCATCGCTGTTTATTTTATTCCGGTTGAAGTGTGTTTATCCTCAATAATTATTAGTAAATAATTGTTTTAAAGTTATAAATATATAATTGTACCTTATCTTCATTATATTTACGATAGTGATATCCATAATTAATACAAAAGTATTGAAAAGAAAGGTCTTTTTCTGGTGGTTGTCTGAATAGACTCAAATCAATAAACACGTGCGGCAAATCCCCATGATATTCACTTTCTGATTAAAAAATGAATTGGTAATCGACATACAGTTTCAGCAAGTCTTCGAAGCTTTTTATTTACAATGCCTACATACTGCTTCAAAAATAATGAATGTTTGTATAAAGTATAACAGTAGTCAACGTAGCAGCGGTGTTTCGGTAGCTTCAGGGCCCCTAGACCTCCCTTCCTGCTTTTTGGTGTGTTTAATTTGTGTAATTTCCCTTTTAAATTTGTCCGGTTTTAAACTTTGAATTTTTCTCTTTTTTTTTCCAACCGGGCTTCCGCAAAAGAGTTGGAATAAGTATAAGAATAAAGGGCTACGGACGTAAAGAGGCCGCTCACCGCGGCGGTTAAACTCCACTGATTTATTCTTAGTTTTATTAATGAAAAGTAGAAACATGTGTAATAAGATATTGTTCACATGTAGCTTCTGTTTTTTATACTTAGGACACTAGAGACATATCGAAGAAGGAAAACCTCCTTATACTAATTTTCGGCGATTTATCATGGACGCTGGCAGTAATTTTGCCAGGTGACCAGACTTTCGCTGGATATCCCAATTTTCAAGACTTTTAAGACCCGTCTCGCGGAACCAGGGCGTTGGACGCCAAAAGTCGTGATTTTTCATAATGCACAAATTCTTTAAAATTTGTTTTAGTGTCATGCTATTCGCTAGTCTGCATAGAGTGGAACAACCTGTTAAAATATAACATGTATATAACGGAAAATTGTTATGTATCGTAGAAAGAAATCTACCTGCTGAAACTGAAACATAAAACGGAATAGTTTGCCGATCCCTGGCGATTTTGTTTTCATAGGTTTTTCTGTAAAAATGGATCTTGCCAATAACAAATCCCGTATTATATATAAAACATTCATAGCTCCTGCGGAAAGAGTATGATACAGTTATAGCTGCTCAATCGAAAATATCTCTAATACCGAATTTTATTTCTGTCGGTCTATTTCTGTCGGTTTATTTCTGTCGCTACACTGTAAAAAAGATTTCCCTTACTTTACACCAAAAAGAGTGGAAACTAAGTTGGCACCCCAAGTGGTGTAATGAAATTCCACTTGTAAACTGGTGTAATGAGCCACCAGCTATCAAATGGTGTAAACAAACACCACTTTTAGTGGCAACTTAGTTGCCACCATTTTTGGTGTAAAGTCACGCTACTGCTTATCTGGTGTAAAGTGACACTACTGCTTATTTGGTTTGCACTTTAAGAGTAAAATAAAAAACAATTTAAAGATTACATTTTGAATCTAATGCAACCATAATTTACAATAAATAGTTTCACGCAAAGAGGCTGCTAAACATTGTTTTAACTGTATAAATTTCTCAAGTTTTTCAGAAAAAATAGTATCTTAAGGAAAATGTTTTTCATTTTAAGTGAGATATAAATTTTCAAATGTCACACTTAAAAAACATTTAATACAAAATAATGAACAAAACTTTCCATATTATCACATCCTTACCATATTTATCTCATTATTATGCTTACCTAGTATAGCAACTATATTTATTAATACTGACATTAGAGCTTTTGCAGGGGGTTTAATCCATTCCACCCACACCTCCTTTTTTTTACTGATCTATTTTAACAAAGTTTTAGATTTAACTTTTATTGATTAAAAAAAAATGAGAGAAAAAGAACCTGAATTTATCAGCGTTATATGTCGCAAATTGATTTCCTACCTATTATTACCCGTATACTTCAAATTTTAAACCCTTCCCATTGCAATGTGTTCTAGCGAAAATGTTCTTGTTTATGATAAAGTAAAACAGATTTTCCATTCAAATAGAAAATTTTCGACACTCACACAAAGGAAACCTTGGATACGCGACTGATTGTTATTGCAAGCAGTATTATTATTATTGCCAAATAGTACACGAAAATACAATTAATTAGCATTAATTATCCTTACAGCATAAGTACTGGATTTAAAAAAAAAACTACACATTTAAGAATGATAATTTTTTTTTTTGCTTTCAAATTTAAAACAATTTTTTTGTTTTACGTATTATTAAAATACGTATCTTAAAGTGTTACTTCTAAAACCTCAGATAAACTTAAATAATAGAAAAAAATACAAATATGAATTGAAAGAATGTATTGTTAACACATGAACTTATAACACCATGTTTATTTGTAATACTACTTTAAAGCAGTTCAAGCTAATGGAATTTAAATCATGTAAAACACTATAAAATCAAAACTAATTGTATTTTAAAGAAAGTGACGAAAGTGACATTTTTACATGTTTACATTATAAGTAATTTTGATTTTAAAAATATCGAAATAAATAGTCTACTAAGTGATATTTTACAAGTATTATGTATCAGTTTAATATATATATATATATATATATGTGTGTGTGTGTGTGTGTAAAGCAAATATATATATATCACAAAATCAAGAGTTTAAAAAGAGTTTCAAGTGCAAGGAAAACATATTTGGTTACTTGTACGTTCCGGTGTATATTATCAAACGAACAATAAGTACGATCAAGTGAAAGGCTATATTGTTAAAACTTGGACATATGGCACAATAGGTACGCATAACATATACTTTAAAGCTGTTCTTAGCTTTAAAGTTGTTAAACACGATTAAAATTGCTAAATATGCTAAAACCAAAACTAATTATACACAGTTAGATATTTATTTTAGAGTTTGTAACAAAATAAACAATAAGTAACTTACTATTTCCTGAGTTTTCTTAACAGTTATAAAATTTATTCCAAGGAAATGCAGGGTAGCTGATATTTTCTTTCACAAATCTTTCGTTCACTACATCTGGACTTACGTCACGTATACTTGACTCTCTTTTTTTGTAAATTCAGCGCCAGCCTGGCTGGTTTCGACTAATTAGTCCAAGCATATTAAAATAAACACAGCTGCAGCTCGGGTAAAACTGCAACAGGGACTATGTTAACTGTTTTTTAATCCGTAATCATTACTCAGAAATATATCGGAAATCGGACAAAATCCTTACCCGGGAACATCACTATAAAGGAATTTCAAAATGGCGCTCTGAGTCATATGTCGTTAAAACTTTTTACTCCTGAATTCGTGTAAAGCTTCCACAATTTCTTTAAAAGAGTAAAATCACACCATTTTTAATCTATTATAACACTCAAAAGTCTGTTGACACCAGAAATAGCGCATATTTAAACTTCATTCGGCATTGTAAAAACCCAAATTAAGTGTAATAATACTCCCTTTTTTTACAGGGTAGAGATTCCACTTCCACAAATTTTACACTCAAATATTATTGTGTTTCTTAACACAGTAACACCTACTAACAGGAAATCTCATGTGATGAGAAAAAGACTGCATTTTAGACAGATTTTCGTTTTAACAAATAGATTTGTATAGTACTCTTTCCGTCAGAACCACGAAATTTTTACATTCAAGACAATATCCCGTGAGAGACAGGTTCCGTTTTCATACAGAATGTCCATAAAAGAATATCCCAGTTATAAATTTTAATAGTATCAACTGTAAGTGTTGTAGAGTGTTTGTTCAAGGTCGCAAATAAACAGTAACTCAAACCGTTTTAGATAAGCGCATGCGTGAATACTGCTTTGTTATTGACTCGCTTGCCGTGCCACACGCGCAAAATGGCAACTCCTGAGCGCAAAGTGTTATTGCTGGGCTGAAGACTTAAAAGCCATGCGATTTTTTTTTCTTTAAGACTTTATAAAAGATCGTGTCTACGTTCCGCCACTACCTAATGATTTGCCAGAGTTGAGACACAGAATAGAAGAGGATATTGCTTCCATTACTCCGGACTTGTTAACCGAAGTGTGGGAAGAATTGTACTTTTAGGTTGGATATGTGCCGTATAACTAAAGATGCACATATTGAACATTTGTAAGAAAAACTAGGTTAGTTTACCTTCAATTTGACGTATAATTCGTTGTAAATAGTCTAAATTAAACTGTTATAATATACCATTGAAACTGGGACATTCTTTTTTGGATATCCTGTATATTTTATGTCCCAATATAGAAGTCATTGTCCCCTTTTTCTGTGACAGTGTACCCGGCAACACAAGCTGTCACTTCCATTCCGTCAGAAAACGATGAAAAACAAAGAAAATTCTGATAAAGATACATTTTATTTGCTTTGAATTTTCCTTCTAAACATATTCGTTCACAAATCTAAATAAATGTGTAAAACCCCCATTTTGCTACGTCCATATTTCTTGGTATTTTACTTCACAATTATTATTTTAAATTAAATAGTCAGAACTAATTTATTTGTTCCCGGCGTTTTATGACGTTGCCGCACTTATATGCAGATTAAACACATTAAATTTGTTAGAGCAAATTATCCTGTCTTATGGAGCCCAATTTTAACTAGAATCATACAAAACAATTATGAAATAGTCATACATTTTAAATAAAAAATATTTTTGTGTTCGGAATGGGTGTAAAACATATTTTATAATACTTTATTTGATAAAGAAAATATACTGGAGTAAATGTCAGAATCTAAAACAAATCTAGAATAAAAACAAACCCAGTTTTTTAAAAGTGTTGGTAAATCTATTTTGCAAAAAATATGTCTTTCAAACATGAGAAAAAATATACATTTACGAAAGTGAAATAGCCGTTTATTTTCTTGTTTCGTTTCTTTTTTTAAAAGTAAAGCATGTGAAAATAAATTTTATGTTATCGAAATGGATTTATAAAACAGAATTTTCCTGACCAATAGCTAGTTTCTAAATCATTGGTTTTAGAGCTATACTTCCTGTTTGAAAAGTTTCAAACATTGTTCTCCATTGTGTTAGATCTGCCGGAAAGTTCTGCCCGATAATGTGATTTTACGCCTACTTTTTTAAAATTCACATTTCTTCATTGACACCACTTTTTTGAAATGGCAAAATTCCCATTGTTTTCTCAATTCGCATTAAGGTGAAAACAATGGGAATTTTACCATTTTAAAAAGTTGTGCCAATGAAGAAATCTGAATTTTAAAAAAGTAGGCGTTAAATAACATTTTCGGGCAGAACTTTCCGGTAGACCTAATATTAAAACCTTATATGCTACCTTAGATATATTTTTAAAGTTAAGAAATTTAAGGTTTAATACAATTTCCAGATCCTGTAAAACAATTGTCAATACTTTTAGCAAAAGCACGTTTTCCATTCTTAATTCAGTAAAACATTTAAATTTCATTAAAATTCAAATGTAAATCTGTAAGCTTCTGTTTAAAAAAAAAAAAAAAAAAAGATTTTTGTGGTATTTTTCTTCTTAAAACATGGAGAATCTTTTTTTTTTCTAAATATAACTTATAGATTCTGGGTGCCATGTAAAAGTTTAAATGTCGTTATTTTTACAAAATATATGTTTTAAGTACAAGGATTTTAGTAAGATGGCAAACAACTTTGGAAGCATTTTTGTAATTTGAAATAAACCTAAAAAGAACCGTTTAAAAATTAGCCTTTGGTCAGCAGTAAACGGTACACTCTGTATACATGCGAGGTCGTAAAATCCCATTTAAATGTTAAATAATTTAAACAAGGTTGATCAGAAAATGTTATTGTGAAAATCAATGCACGAATTTGAAAAAAGAAATAAAAGTAGTTATATTTTAAGAAAACCTTACTAAAAAAAGAGAATCTTGTAAAATCTGTGATCATTTGTCGTAATTGTTTAATCTTTATATCTCGTATTTATCTGAAAATAATGCGTAGTTGAATAATTACATCCGTGAATATTGTGGAAAAAATAAACAGCAAAATTAATCTTAAAAAAAAGTTATAATATATTCAGATTTCATTTTTATTTCTATCAAACTTTTACATTTTCTGAACTGATATTAACATTAAAAATATACAAGAATGAAAATCATACTTACTCGGTTCTTATTCAAACATACATTGTACATTCACATTATAATTCATTCATAACAGTTATACCTAAATGGTGTACTTCCCACACAAATATTGCATTTACATATATATTTTTTTTTTGTTAAAGAGAAATGAAATGGAAACAATAGGTGCTATCTGTAATTTTTTTTCTTCATTCTAGATGAGAATCCTTCATCTATATCAATTAATACAACATATCTTCAACAGAAAGGAAGTTAAAATAACTAGTTAAGCATATTAGGAAAAAAAATAATTTTTGATGATAAATGTAATTTATAGATTTCGATTTCTCGTACCTTCATTCATATGTTCTTTATCCGATATTGAAAACACTTACCTAATTGAAGACCAGAGTAGAAAAAGATTTTTGAGAAAATTAAAGTTAAAATAACTTCTTATATATTTTACTGACGAAATTTTATTTTTCGCATGATTTGTTTTAAAATGTTAACATGTGGCACTAAACTCTGTCAGGAAAACCTATTAACATTAATTTTTTTTAGTATTAAAAAAATTATTATCATTTAAATTATTTAATAAAAAACATTAAATACAAACAGTAATAACTCATAATTCCAATACTAATTAGTATCATAGTGTATTACCTTTATGTAGTATTTTACTGTGCAGTAGATCACCTCGCAACACTTGCATCCATAACATAAAATAATTTTGAGAAAAGTTTGATAACAGCTTCTTTAAACCCGGTTTTCAATTATTTATCAAAAGAATTCTTTTATAATCCATATTCTGTTGTTACAAAAATAATAAATTCCCTTCTTGAAATATACTTTAAGAAAATCGCGCAGCTATGTTTTCTCATAAAAGATAACAAGTATAATTAAAATGGATGCATTTTAATGTAAAATCTTATAATTTTTTTTTTATTTATTCTGTTCAGCTTACTTAGATCTAGCAATAGTTCAGAATTTACTTTAATTACATATTTCAAGAATAAGTGTAATTTCACGTAATTTTCCATTTAATTTTACTCTAATGCTAGAACAAATATAGGTATGCGGTACTGGATTCTTTTCATACTATTTAAATGATTTAGATAAATATAGAATCATTGTCAAATAATGAACAAATGAAACCTTGCTTACAGTTATTTGTTACAATGATAGCAAGTAAAACCTGAAAAATCACACCATGTTCTGTTATTTGTATAATTAAAAAAAAAAAATCCAATATGATTGAGATGATATTTTTACTTTCGGATATTTGCTTTCAGGTTCCTTTTCTTGTATTTTTGAATAATTTTAGATGTATAAAGTATGAAACATGTTTTCTTGAAATTATCATAATATTATTTTATATCTATTTTTTTAATTTGTCATTTTGAACTATATTTATGTGTAATTTTTTTTAGAGGCTATAAAAAGTGAACTTATAACTGTAAGAAATATGCATTGTTATTGAGAAATTTAAATAAAATACTTGAATGCATTACCTGTTGTTGTTTTTAATATTGAGTTGTTTTTTATTTCTTCTTAATCATAGGACATGCGAATCACCCACAAATATATTTTTAGAATATTTGAGTTAATATTTTTAGAACGGTAGGTTACGGAAACCACATACGTACATCACAACATCATACATCACAACAATTTATTAAGTGCTTCAGGATGTGTTGCCCGTGGACAAAAATTAATCTTGCCATAATTGCACTACTACAAGCAACACAGAATTCCACACAAAGTCTTACTTTCACTTCTACTAACAACAAAATATTCCTCCAATTCTATACTGACGTTTTTCAAATCTTTAAAAATGTTCATTACGGACACTGAATTTACTATCCCATTTTGAATACACAAAAAATTTAACACAAGATACAAAATTACATGTCATAAAACTGTTTTAGAAATGAAATTCAGGAAAATGTTGAGTTAAGTATGTCAAATTAAATTTATGTGTTTTAATTCGTAGTTCATACAGTAGTTTTTTTTTTTTTTTTGTCGATTAATTTATGTATGTTAGAACTAATAAAGAAGCCAATAACCTTGATTAATATCTAGAAAATGCACAAAATGAATATGCAATAAACGAGATATATTCAATCTGCATTTGCATTTAACTGACTACTGAGTAATCTTAATGGCAGCAATCATCCGGTTATATTCAATCTCTATAAGTCAAAATTTCGTTATAGTGTTATTACACGTAAAAATTGCAAGCGACAAAAATCGCCAGCGACTCGTCATATTTCCTGAAACTTACGTATTATCCACCTGAAATTTACGTATTATGCAAGTATTTCATTGGTTGTTCGTAAAAAGGGTTTTTCATCATCAGCTTTCCAAACATTTGATTGGCTGTTACTGGCGACTCGCTTCATTTCATGCGTCAGAAAAAGTTGCTTGCTTTCGAAGCGACTCCCCTGGAGCCATAGAAATAACATGGAGACGCCTGGAATTTCAAGCGACTTTGACTCCTCGTGTAATACCACCATAACATGAAACAATTTGAATTACACATGGGTTTCAACCCATAAGGCAAAAATCTAGTTATTAATATTTGTGAAGTAACCCTTATACTCTACAAACATAATAAAGCAATTTTTCTTTAGGCTTTTCCATTGTACAACACAAAACTTGGTGTTGACATTAAACGGAGGTTAAATGAGTAGTAGTAGCAAACGGTTCGTAAAAACGACCATTAACCAATGCTTTACTTAAATTTTGAAAACTGATTTTTAGTTGGTACAAAAACATATTGTAAAGCGGGTAGTTTTTTAAGAATAACTCATAAACCTACAGGCACAATGAGCTGAAATTTTGTATTCACATATTTGAAGCTTCTAGAAATCACTTTCTCATAAAAAATTCGTAGGTTACATTTCGCATTTGATTTGAAAAAAATATTCTTTATATATATTAAATCAAATTTCAGTAATTGATCATTGTAATGCGCATTGATTATATTCTATGATCTGTTTTTGGACACTTTTAATATTTAAAAGGATACTTTGGATATTTAAAAGTATTTTGCTAAATGGAAATCTAAGAGATGCACTATAATTCACACTGTACTTTATCAACAAATATCGTTAGAATAAGTTTTGTCAATATTCAGTTTTATTTTTTATTTACCATGTTAGTATAAACTTTTATTTGCAGATAATACATGAAATATGTTCATTTTACAATAAATTAATAACCCTAAAACTAATGGTAGGAACTGCGTAATTTTTTTCGGGTTATTAAAGGACGAAGATTTATTTTATTGTACCCAATTTTGAGGTTGCTATTGAAAGCTTACACGCTTGAATATGGAGATAGCCTTTATTGAATTTTGAAAACTATCAACATATGATAAGCATTATTACCAGTCGTTTGACATTGATTGCAATTTTTATGATTATTTGTTGCGCAAGTATTATGGGAGGTATAATCATTTACGCATACGACAAAAACACAAATCAGATAAATTTTGTGCATAAATATCTACTATTATAATATTTATAATTATATACTATACTAACTCTATCAATATTAATGCCGTCACGAAAACATTCGCATCGTATAAATAATTTATGAAATATGCCGCAAAATAGTTCCATAGGAAAAGACCTCATTATTTTCGAATGAATGAAAAAAACTTTCGCGAATTTCCTCTTTTATGTAAATTGGGAGACTTTTATAATTCATTCATCCGAAAGCATGTTTTTTTTTAAATGGGAATACGGACAATACATCCGGGTACAAAATGATAGGAACGATAATTTAATTGAATAAATGATAAACATAATAATATTAATCCACATATAAACGATATAATTTGATTTTATTCATCTAAATAGGAAATATAACATTAAGAAAACATTGTAAAACAATTATCATAACAATATAATATACAGGGTGATTCAGCTCGTCGGTGACAAACTTTAAGGATCGATAGAGCACACCTAGACGAACATTTTTGAATAGGGAATGTAGGGTCCCTGACGCGATGGTAAGGCGCTAGGCGCTTTCGAAAATTTGGGTGCCGAAATTCGAAACGTCATAAAAACTAGGGAAATGGTTAGATTTTCTTGCTTGTTGCGTCGAAATGATTCTGTTTGTTTAGACTTTCTTCAGTACCAATTTGATAAGCGTATCTCTTAAAACATGGATAGGGGGCGCTGCAGACTTTGGAGAGCTAGACAACAACTTTAAGCCCGTTATTTTGATAATTTAACACATGCTCGCCAAAGTTTATACTCTAACTTAAAGTTTGAACCCAAAAGTAGAGCCCTGCAAAAAGCGTAAGAGCCGGAATAAAATGTCAAAGTACAGGGTGGTCGAAACTCGAAGGCTCCTAAGAGATAAACAAACAGATTTCTTGACTTATGGCATGCATTTTCATGATTCTGTTTGCTGGGGCTCTCTGAAACTCAGTTGAACGGTACAAAAAGAAACATCGATAGGGGGCGCTTTGGGCAAAAAACATAATTCGTTGACATTTCGGACGCTAACTGGAAACGGGGCGCTACGATCAGTTAGAAACAAAACAAGAGAGTAATTTACTTATCATAAGAAGCTATTAAAACTGCAGTTTGTTTGTTTTTTTTAACAAACATAGCTGGTTTCAATCATGCACAATGCGCGCAATAAAATTTACATAAGGTGCTTTTTGCTGATTTATGCAAAAGATATCGTACCATATCGATATGCAAAAGATACGTAATGCGTAGACGACAACGCGAGATGACGTAGTTGTATGCGCAGACACGTCTTTTGAACGTGCGGTACCTACTTAAGCTTCGGGTTACTTGTCTGCAGATCGGTAGTAGGATGGAACGGTACACAAACTCTGAATTGGCTGACATGCATTTGGCGTATGGCGCTGCTGGTTGTAATGGACGAGCCGCTCAGCGGTTGTACGCCGAGCGTTACCCCAACAGGCAAATCCCCTGCCATGCCTTCTTCGCTCGAGTACACCAGAGGTTGTCCACAACGGGATCTTTCGACGGAGGCAGGCCTGAACGGGAGCGATCAGTGAGCACCCCCGACAACGAAGAGGCTGTGCTTAACCTGGTTGAGGACAACCCAGGTCTTAGCACGAGAGATATCGCCAGACATGTTGGCATTTCGCAAGCAACTGCGTGGCGCATCTTACGTTCCCGGAATCTGCACCCCTACCCAGGGCCTGATTAATACACGGGCCTCCGGGGCCTCGGCCCTGGGCCCACCAATTTCAGGGGCCCACAAATTTGTGTGTATTTTCTCACAATTTTAAGTTTTTCCACGATTTGCATTTTGTATTTTGGTCCCTGACGTAAAAACAAAGTTTTACAGTAATAAAAAACCTCCATATTTAATTTTTCTGTAAAAGTCCTTTTCATTTTGAGAGTACATATAATTTTGAAAACTTGCCGTATCCAGGAAATCAAATTTGGGGGAAATGCCAAAAACTGCATACTGTGTCTATTGGTTTCAATATGAACGAGGATTTTACAATTTCAGAATTATAGTTTAAAATGATTACTAGACTGTTAGGGAAAACATAATTTTTATGATTTTGGATAAGGCGAGTTTTGAAAAAGGCGTCCTCATTTATTCTGCAACATAAACTGTGGATCATAGATGTTTGTGAATTATACGAATGCTTATTTGGGAAAGTGGACGGTAATTCAGTTTCTTGATTATTCTTGTAAGTTAATTTTTTTTTGTAAACTTGAAACTTTCACCCAAACAACTTTGTCAACTCATCAAATAAACCTGCATTTTTTTTTTCTGAAAGTGTCACCGGGAATGGGGAGGTAGGGGGGCCCAACTTTTTAACAGGCCCTGGGCCCAACTTCAGCTTGATCGGGCTCTGCCCCTACCACATCCAGCGGGTGCAGTTGCTCAGAGAGCAGGATTTTGGCCCTCGAGTGGAATTCTCAAGATGGTACTTGGCGATGAGATCCAGGGATCACCGTTTTGTAAACAGCATTTTGTTTACGGACGAGTCCACCTTCAGCCGGGAGGGAATGTGGAACGCCCACAACAGTCATGTGTGGTGTGATGAAAATCCACATGAAACCAGAAGCCGAGCAGCCCAGGAGCGTTTCTCAGTAAATGTGTGGGCCGGCATTCTGGGGGATTGCCTCATTGGCCCTTATTTGTTACCTGAACGGCTGACAGGTGGAAATTACCTGATTTTCCTGGATCAAGTGCTGCCGCAGCTTCTGGATGAGGCGCACGTACCTGAAGGTTCGCGTCGCCAGATGTGGTTCCAGCACGATGGAGCTCCGGCCCATTACACGAACGACGTGCGTCTCCATCTAAACGCAAGGTATGGCCAGCGGTGGATCGGGCGTGGGGGTCCAGTTCACTGGCCTGCCCGATCACCAGACCTCACCTGCTTGGATTTCTTCCTTTGGGGTTACCTGAAGGCCGAGGTATACCATACACCTGTCAGCAGTGCTGAAGAACTTGTGGCGCGCATTGTGGCAGCTGCAGG
Organism: Maratus speciosus; assembly: GCA_963932465.1. NCBI lineage: Eukaryota > Metazoa > Arthropoda > Arachnida > Araneae > Salticidae > Maratus > Maratus speciosus. The sequence continues at coordinate 321,341,088 of OZ010787.1, read as the reverse complement.
GCAGATCAGAGATACTCCTGGCATTGTTGGAAACACACACTCCTCAATGCGACGGAGGTGCGAAGCCTGCATCATGGCCCAAGGTCGAAATTTCGAGCATCTTCTGTAGTGTTATTTTTTGTAAATAAATTTCCAGTATCATTGATGTTTTTGGTCTAAATTTATTCAGAAGTGTTGAGCAGAGGTAGAAAATGTGTTTTCATTATTACTAACTGATCGTAGCGCCCCGTTTCCAGTTAGCGTCCGAAATGTCAACGAATTATGTTTTTTGCCCAAAGCGCCCCCTATCGATGTTTCTTTTTGTACCGTTCAACTGAGTTTCAGAGAGCCCCAGCAAACAGAATCATGAAAATGCATGCCATAAGTCAAGAAATCTGTTTGTTTATTTCTTAGGAGCCTTCGAGTTTCGACCACCCTGTACTTTGACATTTTATTCCGGCTCTTACGCTTTTTGCAGGGCTCTACTTTTGGGTTCAAACTTTAAGTTAGAGTATAAACTTTGGCGAGCATGTGTTAAATTATCAAAATAACGGGCTTAAAGTTGTTGTCTAGCTCTCCAAAGTCTGCAGCGCCCCCTATCCATGTTTTAAGAGATACGCTTATCAAATTGGTACTGAAGAAAGTCTAAACAAACAGAATCATTTCGACGCAACAAGCAAGAAAATCTAACCATTTCCCTAGTTTTTATGACGTTTCGAATTTCGGCACCCAAATTTTCGAAAGCGCCTAGCGCCTTACCATCGCGTCAGGGACCCTACATTCCCTATTCAAAAATGTTCGTCTAGGTGTGCTCTATCGATCCTTAAAGTTTGTCACCGACGAGCTGAATCACCCTGTATGCATACAAGATACAATAACCTAACGTACGCATTGTTTCACTGGATATATAATAGCAGCAAAATCAGTAGAACAGAACAGGTTTTTCTAAATTATAGAAATATTATATAACAATTGTACTTTTTTTGTGTTTAATAATATCGGTGCAGCGTTGTGGCATAGTGTTTACAAGGTTTTGAATTTGTTGAGGTGGCGAAATACACCAAACCTCACAAATGGTATATTTTAATTTGCTTTCGAGATAGACTTGGCCATTTGACATTTCTTTTCCAGATATTGCACACTATGATACCTCAAACGCTCGCAACGGGGTTGAGGTCCGGACTATCAAATGGCCATTCAAGTAGGGAATTTCATTGCCTTAAAACCAGTTCTTTGTGCTTTTTGCGGAATTTATAGAGGAATTGCCTTGTTAAAAAATATAGTTAAGGCCGGCAATTTTTAACTCTGGTTCAACAAATGACGTTCTAATATATGAATATAGGTATGTTTATTTCACCGTCCTTCTAAAAAAGCAATTCTCTACTTGCCTCCTAAGAGAGAAAAGCAGCCTAAATCATTAGTGGGCGTCCACCAAGCTGACGCATGGAAATACGTCCCTTTCCTTTCGAAGGTCATGCCATTATGAATGAATATGTTTCGGACCATCAAACTTAAACTTCTTTTCATCACTGAAAATAATTTTAGGCCAATTCGCTTGTTGCTACAGATGTTTCTTTACAAACTGAATGTGTTTTTTTTTTTTTTTTTTATGGCGAGATGTTAAATGCGGGCACGAATGTGGATTTACATGTTTAAGCATTTCCAACCTTTATATTGCTCTTCTTATAGTCTATACTCATACTGGCGTCATTATCTAGCTTCTAATTTCCTTTGTTGTCATTAGTTTGCTTGCGACCATGAGGACACTCAAACTTTCAGATCGTTTCGACAGATTTCTAACTCTTCCTGTAGATTTTCCAATACCATAAGTTGATGGATTCTGTAAGAATTTAAAAATTACAGTCTTTGAACATTTAAATTTATCAGAAATTCATGGAAGTGGCATTGTTGTTATAAGCTAGAATTTGATCTCTTTCAAAGTCACAAAACATTAACCTCTCCCCATCGTCAAAACGTTTTGTTAATTCTCTCAGACAGTCTTTTAAATGCTTTGTTTAAATGCGAAAATATTAACCGATGACCAGCCGCGAAAATATTCTCGAATATCCGCGAATTTTTCAAATCAAGAGCTGGAACCCAAGAGAAACCAAATTAACTTAACAATATTGCAAAATTGCGGTCTTAATATTGAACAAAAATACTCATGTTGGTACCCATTTTATTCAAAATTTTAAGCTCTACAACTTTTGTATTGACAATGTTTTTGATAGTGTTAGCAGTTTTGAGATATTGTTAAGTTAACTTGGTCTCTCCTGGCTTCAAGCTCTTGATTATCGATTAAGGCAAATTTATGAAATAGAATTGCGACCTTAATTTTGAACAAATATATGAATGATGACACTCATTTTATTCAGAATTTTAAGCTCTACAACATTTTTATTGACAATGTTTTTTACAGAGTTAGCTGTTTTGAGATATTGTTAAGGTAATTAAAAAAAAAAACGTGTTTTTCGAAAATAAATATGTACATATTTTCTAACATTCACCCAAGTACGAGGAAGAAAACATAGTACATTCATTTTAGACCTAAACTGAAGGGATTAAAACAATTTCCAGTTTTCTCCTAATTAATTCTGAGTTCAACCCCCTGACCACGGGTCTAAAACTTTAAAGTAGAATTGTGATCTTAATATTCAACAAAAGTATTAAGTGTAGGTACTCATTTTACTCATAATTTTAAGCTCGACAACAATTGTATTGACAATGTTTTTGACAGAGTTAGCTGTTTTAAGATATTGTTATGGTATGTAAAAAACCGTGTTTTTTGACTATAAATCTATACGTATTTCCTAACGCTCACCTAGTACGAGGAGGAAAACATAGTATATTCATTCTAGACCTAAACTAAATAGATTAAAGCAATTTACAGATGGCCCCTAATTAATTCCGAATTCAACCCTCTAACCACTGGGCTAAAATGCTATCTTCGTCTGCAGATTCAAATATTGTCCAACCCTCTATATTGCAACCTGTCGCCACCACTCCATCATACCAAAGGCTTGTGGCTCATGAATACATTCCATCTTGTACTGGAGATGCAGCCTTCCCATCATACAAGAGTGAGGGATGCTAAGCTGGATATCGACCGAGTTCGTAGAGCTTATCGGTACGCTATGCCAGTGACCCGCGTTTGAGTCTTCGCTTGGACACTTTTTCAGTCTGCTGATTTTATGCCTTGTTAGCAGTGCAAAAATTCATTCAAGTAAAATTAAATAATAAATTAATTTTCTCAATCTAGAACTGGTACAAGAGTGGTGACTACTGTATACATATTACTACAGTAGTAATACTACATATTACTACTGTAATATGGTATAACAAATAGTACATAGATTGTTACTGTAATATTGTATGTAACTTACAGTAGATATCAAGATCACAAAAAAAGGTTTTGTGCATAGCAGTTATTTATTAGATACAACCACTAGAGGAATTTGGGATGATACCGATAAGAACTAGTCAGATATAGTAATCCTAAAACTTTCTTCTATCTCATGCATGTTAATGCTTAAAAGGCGTATTTTTTAAACTATGAATTTTAGAAACAATCAATTTGCTGAAGAGTGCGTCGCTGCAAGAGCTTCCAGTCAAAACAAAACTAAATAGACTTTGATTTTCATCTTAAATTCATACTTCATCTTACTTATTGGAGAAAATACGAATTATTCTCGATCATATATTTCAATAAAATCAATATTTTTCATTATTCTGTTGTAGGTCAGCTGCTTGCGAAACGTTGAATTAACTAGATGCGAAGCACCCTTCGCTGCACGAGCAGTCAATGTACAACACAACTAAGAAAAACCGAAAAAAATCTCTATTACTGCACTCCTTTCATGTGGAATATCCCCATTTTAAACTGGGACCTGACGTTCATAGCCAAAAACGTATATATGAAGTTTTGTTCAGTACTATCCATAACTTCATAGACTTTCTGATGATGATGTGGGACCTGGGGGCCACAGTCAAAAACATATATATGAAGTTTCGCTGAACTCGATGCATAACATTTTACGCTTTCTGATGATGCAACAGAAAAATAGCACAAAAATCGCTATCACAGCATCCTCATACAGAGAAATATCTCAATTTCAACTGGGACTTGAGTGCGAGTCAGAAACAGATACATGAAGTTCGGTTCAATTCGATACATAACTTCGTACATATTTCTCTGGTACAATAAGGAAAATGGGTTAAAAATCTCTATCTCAGCGCCCACTTCTGGTGGAATATTCACGTTTTCAACTCAAATTAGCTGTCCATAGCCAAAACATATAATATATATTAAATTTGTTTCAACTCTGTGCATACATTCATACGATTTTCGATGATAAAAAGAGGACAGACTTATTGTAAAAACAACATTTCTAAAATTACTATATGGTATAACTAAAGAAAATATCAAAGAAAGAAAAGAAATATGAGTGGAGTGAAAATATGACTTTATCGATATCCATATTTAGATTTCCTTAAACAGAATTTATTTCATTTCAAGGTTTTATCGTGTCATTGCCCTCCAGTAAAATGCAAAATCTTATTGTTCATCTGTTTTAGTATGTGTGAATTTGAAGAGACTATTCTTGGATGTTCTGTTCACATACATAATTTTATGAATCCGCAAAAATAATATTATACGTGATCGTATAAGATTTTTTCTTCCCAAGAAAAAAATATGAGAAGGAGTGGGCATATTGGTCTCACTTTTTAGTAAAAATCTCGTAATTTGTGTTTAACGCACAATAGTGTTTCAGCTTACCACATCTAAACAGCTTTTCAGCGTTAAAATTTTGAAATTATACTATAAGATTTTTTAAAACATTATTTCACCTAATTAACTATAAAGTGTGCCAAACGCGCCTCTTAAGGGAGGTTTGACCTACGAAATATACAAAAGTATATTTAATTTTATTTAATGAAAAATAACATATATATGTAATGCTTTTATTTCATTTATTTTACTAAATAAAATTTTCGTACGAAACATATTTATAATAATGCTCACTGTGTAAAATGAATTATTCTAAATATTATCTCACATTCACTATTTCACAAATTAATGAATATTATTACAACCAAGGAAGTAAAATATCATTTTTAAAACTACTCGTTTTAAACCACAATTGGGATTAGATATAGTCAGAAGAAATAAACGCAATATTTTTAGCACAAGATATGATATAATTATATATGTATATGCACAAACCATAAAATATTGATATTTAAGATCTATGTAACTGTATTCTGAATAATTTGTTTCGAATGATAAAATACCTTTTGTTTGAATTTATTGTTCGCATCATTTATTAATAGATATTTATTGCATTCGCTTGCAACTGATATATTGCATTTTTGTCCTTGTTTAAAAAGTATTTATACACATATTACACTATTAAGAACTGAAATAAATTAATTATTATAATTTTTCATAAAAAACCCCAATTATTAAAATGTGTTCAATTACACTATCGCAAAAACGGGATATTTTACCGAGGTCAAAAATAACGCTACTATTTAACTAAAATGTATAAAAATACAGCTACACCAAGTTCTATTTATTTATCTTATTTTTTAGATTATTAAGTGAAGTACGCTATAAAGCAAAATTATCTTCTTTAACTTTACTTATAAGAAGCATAGGAGCTTTTGACCAGTCCTTTAATGTACTTTTTTCTCGATCTTGCTATTTGTTTTTATTCCTGTTCTACAAGCAGGTGTGATTTCTTTTCAGCCTGCCCTCTTACATTACTGGGAGAGGGAATAACAAATTTCCATTTTCTTTTTTTAATATTATCACGACAAAAGGCAGAAAAACAATATTAACTAGTAAAAAATAATTATAATATAACTTCCATCTAGTGCTTATCAGAAAAAAATGAAAGCTGTGGGTTAAACCTCTCGTATGGCCAAACAACCGAAGTTTTTCCACTATGCGTGTGTGTGCGCGTGTGCTTTACACTCAAATTACGAAATCTATGAAAATCCGATTTGCTTTGTTAAAAATAATTTTAAATAAGCCCCTTACTCAAAATTAGCTAAATTAATTCTTGCCTAGTGGAAACCACCTTTCAGACGAACGTCTTTTTGCATGCTTTTTCCCGCCGCTAGCATTGTGTAGGGATGATATGTAGGGAAAAAAGCGTGCAAAAACACGTTCGTCTGACATTAGCTTTAGTAGGTGAAAGACACGTTATCTTACTTACACGTTTCACTTAAAACTAGGATTAACAAAGAATGATGAGACGTTCTTATTAATGTTTCAGTTAATATTAGTGTTAACTAAGTACGACAGGATATTCTCAAATATTAACTGTTTTTAGTAGCTAAAACTAGTTCTAAATGAAAGGTATGTCACTTAATACTTTTAAAGGTAAAATAATTCAGTTAGAAGACATTATTATTGAAATGATTTGGAATCGAATAGCGTTTTTCATTTTTGAATAATATTTTACATCTTGAGTTATGAGTGATTGATGATGACCTTTCAACAGAGTTATGCCCATAAATTCGGTTCGAATGACAAATTTGACGGCATATTCTGAAATATGCTTTGCCTTTATCAGAAAATGCAAAACTCTATCCAATTTCCTTCATTACTGTTTCATTTAAACTGGAATTAACTAAGCATGTTAAGACATTTTCATTCATTAATGATTTTTAGCAATTCTACTTGAAAAGCATGTAACAGTAAAAAGCAATAAAAAAGTAATCAGATAAAGTGGTTCATAAAAAATATTTTTACCGCTCAGAATAGCGAAATTTCTGGCACATTCACAGACCCATTTTTAAGCTTAAATGCATTCAGATCAGTGTTGCCAGTGGGATACATTTTTTTTAATTCAGATTTCCTCATTGGCACCACTTTTTTGAAACGGTAAAATTCCATTTGTTTTAGCCTTAATTAATATGTCATTAGATAAGGCGCATTTTACCATTTCAAAAAAGTGGTTCCAATCAAGAATATGATTTTTAAAAAAAAGTAGCCCATCTGGCAACACTGGTTCAGCTGAGAATCATGACTAAAGGCCATGAAGTGAAGTGAATTGAAATCAATTCGCGTTTTTCAATTTTCAATAAATATTTTAAATTTTGAATTAGAAGTGATATCTGACTTATGACGACCATTCTGAAATTTCGAGAAACAAAACCTGAACTTTGATGTTTTTTTCTGCAAAAGCTTTTGCATTTATCGAAAAATAGAAGACGCTTTTCAATTTATTTTAGACAGAGTAGGTGGGGGGCAAAGATACGCACTTTCCATACATTTTCATTTTTAACACACGCATTGGTCTAAACTTATGTAATGAGTGATTAAAATGTTAGATTAGAATCTTTGGCAAGTGCTACCATCAACCAACATTCTGTCAAATTATAATTATGTGAGAAATTGAAATTTTAAACCTTTAAGCGTCCTAACCGGGTTTTTCCGTCATGTAACCTTTGAAATCAAAGGCTGATTTAATACAAAACTGATACTAATGTTATTTTTTTGCAGTGTATAAGATTATTAAATATGTAAGGTAATCATAAACAAATCCCCATGCAAATAGTTTTCGTAGGTATTATTTTATGAATCATTTAACATAAAGTAAAAAATAGGTCGGACGCTTAAAGGGTTAAAAAAAATTGCGGTGCGTATCTTTGCCTCATCGGTTGGGGTAAAAGTACGCAGTGGTGGGGCAAAGATACGCAGTGCGAAATTTTGCCCATTACTGTGGTTTTTGCCTCATTTCCAATAAAATGAATGTGTTATGCAAAAGCATTATTAAATTTTACTAGTATTTATAGTTAAACTGAAAATTGAAAGTTAAACCATGAAAAAAAAAAAAAAAAGAAAAAAACAGTGGTCTGTGAGATCGCAAATAGCAGTTACCTTTAACTACTGCGACAAAAATTGTTGCATAAATACCGTGAGCGGTCCCAAAAACCCCTTGATCGTAGAATGAATAAAAGGGTTGACCGACTCATAAGATACTGTTTTTGCGCTAAACTTTATGTAAAGGCCTATTATAATAAATGTTCCCCTCATTTAGAAGTCTTTAGCGATACTATTAAGTTTCCAAACGAATCAAATTTAAACTAACATCAATAGTTAAATTGAAAATTACAAGTTTTAGCTATGAAAAATGAATATAGCAGCAGTCTGTGAGACCGTTAACAGGAGTTAAGGGTTAAGACTTTAAAACAAAATCGTTTTATGAAACAAGAATATTGATTTTTAAAAGTAGGTAAGTAGATACCTACGTTCTATATTTAAAAAAAAACTTAACTGGAAAAAGGAAAATGTAGTTAACTAGCTTATATTAGTTAAGAAGCTATTATGTTTTATACAATATAAAAATTAAAACTTACCATAACGTAATTGTGGAAAACATTGCATCTAGCTAAAACGATAAGGCAAAGCCCCGAATCTTAAACTTGTGCGTATCTTTGCCCCAAGACGGATGTGTACTTTTACCCCATTCTGCAGTATTTTACTTAACCGGCTACCTACAAGTTTAAACAAATGCGATCGAGATAAACTATACGGCATTTAGAAGCTATAGAGCTTTCGTTCTCCACTGAATTTTTGGATTTGTAAAAATTCGAAGTATTGTTAGCTAAACAATAAAGTGAAATTTTAAAAATATTAGATCAAAATTCGAAAATTTAAACTTACCTCATTTTCTTGGCACAGAGTGCTACTTTTTTCATAAGGTTTGAACACACAACTACTACGCATGAGACCAAACTACTACCTAGCGGTCATGACTGTAGAAATGTTTCTTCATATTAAATCAGGCAGTGCGTATCTTTGCCCCCACCTGCTCTATCTTTGAGATAAAACTAGACTTAACTAAATATAAGACATTTTTTAATTATTAATGGTTTCTTGTAGATAAAATTAATTCTAACTGAAAACTGCGATACAAGAAAACTCAAAATCAGTTAATGCGCTTCTCAACAAAAAAAAAAAAAAAAATCAACCTGAATAATGTGGAATCTTCTAGTACATTCAAGGAATCGTTTTTAAAAGTGGTAGCTATGACTATTGCAGGAACTGGAAAACGAATTGCATTTTTCATTTTTTAGCACCTCTGAGTTACATGGTTGTTCTCTCGTGACAACTGTTTTCCCGCTGATGCATTTTTTTTTTTTTTTAAATATGCTTTTCGTTTAGAACCGCTTTTAAATACGATAAACCATTACTAAATAATAATGTTTTATTGGAGTTAAATTTTAGTTTTATCTGAAACATAACTGGAAGAAATCAGAGAATTCCAGTTTCCGATAAAGGCAAGGTATCACTTGACTGTCAACTTTCGAGTTTTGAACTTAATTTCTAGACGCAACGGATCGAAAAATGTCGTCATGACGCATGAATCGCTCATAATTATAAAAGTAAAACAGTTATCGAAAAAACGAGAAACGCAATTCGATTCTCCAAATTACTTCAACAGTAATTACTCTCACTTGCATACTGTTACGTTTAAAAGGGGTGAGTGAATATGTTATATTGTTTCGCAATGTGAAGCCACGAATTATTTTTTTAAGAACCGCCTTAGCTGATTTCGTGTTTTTAAGGTAAATTACTTTAAAAAGAGAATTGCTCAATAGTTGAACAACAAGTATAGCAACAAGAGAGTTGCTCCCCCCTTTTACAAATGAAAATATCTTATCATAGTTAATTCTGGTTTTAACTGAAAAATTACTGAAATAAATTAAATATGGTTATACATTTTCCGTTAAAGGTAAAAGATCTTTCAAAAAATGCTATTAAAATTGGCGTAATGAAGCCCATTTCCGGATGCAACAGCACGAGAAAAGTAATCATGATAAATTAATGAATTATAACTCAACATGTTGCAAAGAGTCTGCATCCACCTATCAATGATTAAAAAAAAAAAAAAAAAAAAAAAAAAAAAAAAAAAAAAAAAAAAAACGGTTAAGTGCGAGTATTACTCGCGTACAGAGGGTTCCGTAGAATAAATATATGAATTTGTGATTGTATTAAAGAAAATAAATAAATAAAAAAGTTGGTAAAATAATACAAAGACTTTGTAAAAAACTATACAACGTAGGGTTGGGTATAACAGTATATATTAGAAAAGTGTAAATGCACATATCATGAAGGTTGAAAGAGACATGGAACCTAAATAATATCAAATATAGCTATTCTGTATAACTCATTTTATAATATTATCCTAATCTGTTTATGATGAACTTAATTCGGTACTGACAATAAAAGCAGTGCATATTTAAACTTCATTTCGCATTTCATGAAACTAAATTCAGCCTAGAAATGGCCTATATTTTTACAGTGTAGCTAAAACAAAACCTTTGTTCAAAGTTTAAATTTGGCATTGTGCTAAGCACGCTTCGACAGAAGGTCGCAAAATTGCAACGCAGCCTTGGTCAGTACGGCGTTTTTACAGATAGGTTTTTAATTAACTTTTAAAGTCACTCGAGGCGTATTGAGAGATATCTCAGTGCAAACTAGTCGCGAATCCCACAGTATTTAAGTGATTCATTCTAATTAAACCTTTCGAGGGCAGTGTCCTTAAAAAAAAAACACCTAATTTTAATTCCAAAACAGACAAACGGCACCTAGAATATTTAATTAAAATTATCCTTTTATCATGTACGTAAAAATAAGCAAGTTCATATTTTCTAATAAATTCGTTAATAAATTTTGGTGTCAGTCCATTATTTCATAATGGTCATTATAAATAGAATTACTCCTCGCTGGAAAGGGTTAAGTGGTTGCAAGGACTCTTAAAGCTTCAAAATTTTAGAAATTTTAATTTTTTTATATGTTAAACTCCTATCTTTTCTGAACATTTTGATATAATTGTTTCCTTGAAATAACCATTAGAACAGAGGTTATGGCTTTTAGAATTATACTCGCTCAACAGCTGAAGCGGCGTTTCCGAAACTCTGAAGTCATTTTTCTCCAAATGTCGTTTTTGGGGCATAACGCGCAGGATACCTCAAAAACTTCTGAATAATTTTTCATAAAATTTTCAAAACATATATTTTATGTTAGTCTGCATAAACTGAACCGAAAATTTCCTTTTTATTGTTCAAAAAAATATTTTTTTTTTTTTTGTGATTATACTGTTGAAATTTTCAAAATTTTGTATTAGCTAAATGCAACATTGCATTAAAAATATAAAAATGCTTTAAATACAAATTTACTTAAGTTCAGGGTAATTATTACAATCTGAAGTATAATTAAGCACTAAAATTTTCATTCCAGTTGCAATATTTATTTTCTAATCCTGCAAACTGTTATGCCAATTTTCTGCTCGACAGATGTCTAACAGTTTCGAACCCCCTATAAATACTAATTCTGCATCTTGCAATTTTTTAAATGCATTAAATGAAAGAACATACTTATATCTTTCGTCCCAATTAAAATTGTGTTTTAAAGTCATATACATTTTAAGACATTCAATGTTGAAAATGGTCTTTTTTTAAAAAAATTTCCAATGTTTTGTGTCCTGTGACCCCTGCAAGTAGTATGTTTTTAACAATTTGACATTTATTGCTTTTATACTGCTATTGGATATTACATTACACATATATATCATTAAAAGTTGTTAACTAGGCATAGAGTACGCCTCCCCTGTCATTGTGTATGTCCAAACTGGCCGTATCTTTAAGGGTTAATATCTCGTGTAATTACCGATGATTATTTTTGAAATTCATTATCAACAATGCTTTTATACTTCTGCTACGATAGGTACATCCAGCGATGCTCAACAAGTTTTCCAAATGCCCGTAAATCGAAATTTGCGTGTAACAGAAAAATGCGATTTTTTAAAAAACTGTGTGACCTATGGTGATCGCTATAATTTTCCGGCAAAGTTTAAATTAACGTCTATTACCTCTAATTTTTTCATAATTTTAGTTTCAGTAGATTCGGAATTAGATGGGGGGGGGGGACATATTTTTGCGCTACATTTTCGACAATATTTTTGAAAATATAATACTTAAAATTAAAAGGAATGTATTTTTAAGTTCATCGTTACGAAAGCTTTCACACGATAACCCACATGATATACAAAGAAAAGATTTTTTATTCAAGTACCATAATTAGCCCCTCTACATTTTTACTTATATCTTTCGTCCCAATTAAAATTGTGTTTTAAAGTCATATACATTTTAAGACATTTAATGTTGAAAATGGTCTTTTTTTTAAAAAATTTCCAATGTTTTGTGTCCTGTGACCCCTGCAAGAAGTATGTTTTTAACAATTTGACATTTATTGCTTTTATACTGCTATTGGATATTACATTACACATATATATCATTAAAAGTTGTTAACTAGGCATAGAGTACGCCTCCCCTGTCATTGTGTATGTCCAAACTGGCCGTATCTTTAAGGGTTAATATCTCGTGTAATTACCGATGATTATTTTTGAAATTCATTATCAACAATGCTTTTATACTTCTGCTACGATAGGTACATCCAGCGATGCTCAACAAGTTTTCCAAATGCCCGTAAATCGAAATTTGCGTGTAACAGAAAAATGCGATTTTTTAAAAAACTGTGTGACCTATGGTGATCGCTATAATTTTCCGGCAAAGTTTAAATTAACGTCTATTACCTCTAATTTTTTCATAATTTTAGTTTCAGTAGATTCGGAATTAGATGGGGGGGGGGACATATTTTTGCGCTACATTTTCGACAATATTTTTGAAAATATAATACTTAAAATTAAAAGGAATGTATTTTTAAGTTCATCGTTACGAAAGCTTTCACACGATAACCCACATGATATACAAAGAAAAGATTTTTTATTCAAGTACCATAATTAGCCCCTCTACATTTTTACTTATATCTTTCGTCCCAATTAAAATTGTGTTTTAAAGTCATATACATTTTAAGACATTTAATGTTGAAAATGGTCTTTTTTTTAAAAAATTTCCAATGTTTTGTGTCCTGTGACCCTGCAAGAAGTATGTTTTTAACAATTTGACATTTATTGCTTTTATACTGCTATTGGATATTACATTACACATATATATCATTAAAAGTTGTTAACTAGGCATAGAGTACGCCTCCCCTGTCATTGTGTATGTCCAAACTGGCCGTATCTTTAAGGGTTAATATCTCGTGTAATTACCGATGATTATTTTTGAAATTCATTATCAACAATGCTTTTATACTTCTGCTACGATAGGTACATCCAGCGATGCTCAACAAGTTTTCCAAATGCCCGTAAATCGAAATTTGCGTGTAACAGAAAAATGCGATTTTTTAAAAAACTGTGTGACCTATGGTGATCGCTATAATTTTCCGGCAAAGTTTAAATTAACGTCTATTACCTCTAATTTTTTCATAATTTTAGTTTCAGTAGATTCGGAATTAGATGGGGGGGGGGGGGACATATTTTTGCGCTACATTTTCGACAATATTTTTGAAAATATAATACTTAAAATTAAAAGGAATGTATTTTTAAGTTCATCGTTACGAAAGCTTTCACACGATACCCCACATGATATACAAAGAAAAGATTTTTTATTCAAGTACCATAATTAGCCCCTCTACATTTTTACTTATATCTTTCGTCCCAATTAAAATTGTGTTTTAAAGTCATATACATTTTAAGACATTTAATGTTGAAAATGGTCTTTTTTTTAAAAAATTTCCAATGTTTTGTGTCCTGTGACCCCTGCAAGAAGTATGTTTTTAACAATTTGACATTTATTGCTTTTATACTGCTATTGGATATTACATTACACATATATATCATTAAAAGTTGTTAACTAGGCATAGAGTACGCCTCCCCTGTCATTGTGTATGTCCAAACTGGCCGTATCTTTAAGGGTTAATATCTCGTGTAATTACCGATGATTATTTTTGAAATTCATTATCAACAATGCTTTTATACTTCTGCTACGATAGGTACATCCAGCGATGCTCAACAAGTTTTCCAAATGCCCGTAAATCGAAATTTGCGTGTAACAGAAAAATGCGATTTTTTAAAAAACTGTGTGACCTATGGTGATCGCTATAATTTTCCGGCAAAGTTTAAATTAACGTCTATTACCTCTAATTTTTTCATAATTTTAGTTTCAGTAGATTCGGAATTAGATGGAGGGGGGACATATTTTTGCGCTACATTTTCGACAATATTTTTGAAAATATAATACTTAAAATTAAAAGGAATGTATTTTTAAGTTCATCGTTACGAAAGCTTTCACACGATACCCCACATGATATACAAAGAAAAGATTTTTTATTCAAGTACCATAATTAGCCCCTCTACATTTTTACTTATATCTTTCGTCCCAATTAAAATTGTGTTTTAAAGTCATATACATTTTAAGACATTTAATGTTGAAAATGGTCTTTTTTTAAAAAATTTCCAATGTTTTGTGTCCTGTGACCCCTGCAAGTAGTATGTTTTTAACAATTTGACATTTATTGCTTTTATACTGCTATTGGATATTACATTACACATATATATCATTAAAAGTTGTTAACTAGGCATAGAGTACGCCTCCCCTGTCATTGTGTATGTCCAAACTGGCCGTATCTTTAAGGGTTAATATCTCGTGTAATTACCGATGATTATTTTTGAAATTCATTATCAACAATGCTT